>CP136057.1:445661488-446317147 GCA_032464435.1 Aegilops umbellulata
AGGACTTGACTTTCGAAGAAGTCGTGCCCTTCTCCTTCGGATCTACAACAAGGGGAGTCCCATCGGGGTTCATCTCGCTCTAGGGCGGTTAAGCCACAAGAATAGAGCACGAGGCTCTAATACCAATTGAAAGGATCGAGATGGACCTAGGGGTGACTAGGTACAATTCCAAATTTTAATTATTACTTAGCAACTTTAGGCACGAATGCGGAATATGAGAGTGAGCCTAGAAATTGCAAAGGTGATACTAGTGCTAAGCAAGAAGCAAGAGAGTGAATACAACAAGTATTTAAACAAACAAGCACAATATAATGTAAGTACAAGCTAAGAGACAGGTAACCACAAGTAGGGAGCTAGGGTTAGGAACAACCGCAACTCCGAGAGACGAGGATGTATGTTGATGCTCACTTCCTTGGAGGGAAAATACGCCAGTGTTTAGAGAGGTGGATGTTACCACGAAGGCACACCAACGCCACGAAGGCTCACCCTATTCTCTCTTTGAGATATCACCACGAAGGCGATTCTCAACCACTAGTGGTAGAACTTAGGGTGGTCTCCAAACCCTCACAAACTTTCCGGGGGTAATCACAATGGTCGATTCCTCTTCGAAGAACTCCTACCGCCTAGGAGTCTCCAACCTCCAAGAGTAATAAGAACAATGGGGAAAAGCTCAAAACTTGCTCAAATCACGAATTCCTTTGGTGCGAAGAAGGGGAAGGAGTGGATCTATCACTTTTTTCTCGAATACGCTACTGTGAGCGTATCATTGCATTGATAGAAGGGGTTAGAACATACAGAGTGGCATCGTGGTCACGTACACTACAAGGTGTGCACACGATACAAAAAGAGCATGAGATGGGTTGCTCAGCCCAGACAACCTAGGTTACGTTACAGGGATAATATTGTTGAGTCCTTTGACTCCTCCATAGGCCCAGGAGCGGGTGTCGTCCTTGATCGCCATCAGGAGGGAGGCGGATGTCACACCCTGATTTTCATGCCACAACACTTAATCTAATAAATCATGATAAAATGTGGTTTGAGAAAAACTTTTGAGTGTTTTGTCTTTGCTTTGATTGAATGTTTGACTGTTGTTTGCAAGTGCTCTAGAAATCAAATAAATCCTCCAACTCCTATACTTCATCTCCTTGCTCCAAACTCTTGAACCAATGATCATGCCATGTGTATAGGACATAAAAATAATTTCTTACAAAAAAATAATTTGGCCAAATAGTATTTTCAAAAATTAGTTTTCCAAAACCCCCTGAATTGAGGTTTGTACTGCAAGTACTTAATTCAGGGCAGTAAAAATCTCTCCAAAAATATATTTGACTCCTATTAGATATAGGATACCCAGAAACCACAAAAATATAATTTTAAAAGTTATTTTCCTATTTTATTTAAAGGCTTTTTCTTAAGGCTAGAAATGGTCTTAAATAGGTTAAAATTATTTTAAAGCTTTAAAAATATTTGAGAAAAATTAGGGAGACTCAATGGACATATATTTTCCATATATAAGAGTTTCAACATATGGTCATGATCAAAATATTGGACAAAACCCTCCAAAACCATTTCAGCTCATTTCAAATATTTGAAATATTTCTATAAGAAATATTTTCAAATAAATCCAGGAAAATTCTAGCATGTCACATATGACATTTTTGATGATCTTGCCAAGTACCATGTCATGGAGAATAGTATAACCCCATGAAACCCTCTCAAAACCACTTTTGTCCTTTTTCAAGTTTGAACATTTTTGCACTGTCAAACATGTCCAAATGCTCTCAAACTTGGTGCACATGATCAAATGGTGTGATAATGCATCTAGAAAAAATGGCACAAGTTGGAGAGAATGTTATCTTGATCAAAGTACCCCAAAACCCTTTCTGTCCGGAACCAAATTTGAACAACTCTACATTGCCAAGTGTGTCCTTTTGATCTGGACTTTTGTGGACATGTTCAAATCATCAAATGATGACACTACACCAAGTGGTGCATCAAGGAGAATAGATTTGCATGACTAAATCTTGTTAAAGCCATTTCTACTGATTTCTAGGGTTTACAAAAGTTGCATTGGCAACTTTGCCCAAATGAACTCAATCTTGGTGGAACCTCTTATTTTCTCATGACATTTGACCCTGTCAAGCCTCATGACAAGGGAAGTCCATTTGCTTGCCCAAACCTACATCAAACACCTTTTGGCAGAAATTTAAAATGCATGTTTTGTCCATTTCCACTAATCTCCTTGAGTCCAAATTTGTACCACAGCCTCATGTGATACTCCTCTAACCCCCTGCATCTTTCCCTGCATGAAGAGCCATGATTAAGGGGGGTAGAACCCATTTTTCTTCTCTGGGCAGCAGCATTCTCCCTCTCTCTCAGCTTCTCTCTCCCTCCTTGACATTCCAGAGCATCCAAGGCCCTCCTCAGCTTTTGCCCATACCCCCTGCAGATGCCAGACACAGGTGGGCGTGCGGGTGCGCGCAAAAAGTCGTGGATGCCGGCCATTTGCATGCTCTGGAGCGCGTGGCAGAGCACCCGAGCGTTGACACTGCGTCCCCCGACCACCTCGAGCCTCCCCCTCGTGCCAGTCGAGGTCCTCAGCGTCCGCAACACGATAGCCGTGCAGGCCCCTTCCTCTCCCCCTCTCTCTCACCTCCTGCGGCGCGTGCCCAGAGCCGCCCGGCTCGGCTAATGCTCGCGCAGCTCCTGTGGCCGCGTGCAGCTCGCCCCGCTCCCTCTATATCTTCCTAGCGCCCTACTACACCCCCATGAACGCCGTAGACAACCCCACTCCCTCCCTCCTGACCGCCCGAGCCGTTGCCACGGCCACCCGTGCGCCACGTCCACGGTGAGCCACGGGCTGGCTACTCAAGGCCGTCTCAGGCCCTCCTCTCTGCTCCATTTGCTCTCCCTCTCTCCCGAACACCCCCTGGACCAACCTGCACCTCCCCTCGTGCCCTCCTGCCCCCTCCATGGTCGGAGTGCCATCGTCGGCCTCCTCCTAAATTCACGCTCTGTGGCCTCTCCCCTCCCATTTAGACTCCACTAGAGCACCTCCAGCATCACCGCGGTCCTCCCCCGCGCTCCTTGACCTTCTCCCGCTGACTGTAGCACCGTGCCCACCATCGCCTTCGACCTCGCCCGCCACGGCCGATGGTGCGTTCGCACCCGGCCTCCCCTGCGGTCATGGCGTAGCTCGGCGGGTGCGGAGTGACCTCCTGAGCTCGCCAGTATGCTGGGCGCCACCGGGGGTGGTCGGGGCCGTCGGGGAGAGCGCCGGCACCGCTCGGCCTCGCCTCCCCTGCCTCTGCTCTGTTAGAGCGGGAGGAAGGAGACGGCCTGAGCACTGGGCCCCGCGCGTCAGCGACCTAGCGGGCGGGCCCCGCCCGTTTAAGTGGAAACGGCTTCGGCCGGGCTCGCTTTCCTCGAGCAAAAGCGCACTACCAGAAACACGCCTTTGACGTGGTTGCCTGCGCGCGTGCAGCCGAGCCGCTGGGCCGGCCCAGTGCGCTGAGGCGCTATGCTGCACCCAGTGCGCAGTATAGGTATATACCTCCCTTCCTTTGTCTTTTTCTTTTTTTCCAAAAACTTGAAAAATCTCCCAAATATTCAAATTAACTCCAAACTTGATGATTCAAATTTCTAGTAGTTTCTAAATTCATGCCCTATCTCATGGTGCTAGTTGCACATTTTTCCATAAATATTTCTTTCACACATATTTATCGAAACCCCATTTTCCATTTCTGTGATGAACTTTAGAAAATCACAGAGGGCTCAGATTTGATCCAAATACAGTGATTCAAATTCCTAGATGCATCTAAGTTCATAACTTAGGTTATGAACGTTTTTATTAATACTTTCTGTGCAACACAATATAATGAGCCACTTCTTCATATTTGTCAACTTTGCAAATCCATAGAATATTCATTTGAACTCCAAATCCAGTGAAACCAACTCCTAGATGCTTCTAAAATCATGATTTGCTAAATGGGTGCCTTTGCTCATTTTTCAAAAATATATTTCTGTACACTTCTTGCAAATCCATAAACCCCTTGATTCCATCATATCAAAATGTTCAGAAATAACCACTGATCCAATTCCAATGAAACCACTCTGGTTATTTTTCATATAACCAGGGGAGTCCTAGAAAAGTCAACTTCATATTTTTAGGGCACTTTTATTTCCTGCCTTGTTGTGTTGCTTATTATGGTTGTTTTCAACGATAGTTGACGAAGTAGACGAAATGCTTGGAGTTGGACCAGAGATATTTGAAGACCTCGAAGACTTTGTTAAAACAGGCAAGCAGCCCTTTATCCATGATGAACCATTTTACATCATGATGGCATTTTCGTTGCTTCACTGAGTGCATGATATACCTTGAATGGCAACCTTTCTAGGCTTGCCTCCGTTGCATACTCCATTGATACTTGCATTGTTCATGACTCTACCCTTGCTTAGAGTTGTGTTGGTGGGTTGTAGAAATATGCTATAGTAAATGGCTACACAAAGTGGGTCAGGGTTATGCATGGAAAGAAACAAGTGTGGGTTGACATACTTGCAAACAGCCCAGTGGGTGCCACTAATGCCCCTGGGAGATGATGATGAACTAGGTCACTACTTGGTGGAGAGGTAGTGTACCGAGGCTCGATAAAAGTGTTGTTTAGATGGATTAGATTTAAGATTTGTCGACTGTCCCAACCTTACATGCGCAACCACTCTACCCTTGTATGGGAAAGGGCATTATTGATACCTAGGCTGATACTAGCTTGGAGCCCGCATTACTAGTGACGGGGGAGAGTTGGTGCTCTCTCTCTCGGGACGGGGTCGTGCCAGGTAGGGCGGCCATGACTGTTTTCACAGGGTACCGGATACACCGTTGTGTCCCCTCTCGGATGTTACGATCTCGAGTGAGTCTCGTATGATGTACATCGTGAGGATATGGAACAACAAGTGGACTCCTTGTTAGTGTCGTCTAGGGAAAGATAGTGATCGGGTGCTTACCCCGGGTACTTGAGGTACCGCGGGTCGTGGATGACACGGAAGTTCCCCGGATCTTGTGGGTAAAGTGTGCAACCTCTGTAGAGTGTAAAACTATTCGAATAGCCGTGTCCACGGTCAAGGACAGTTGGGTGGTGCTGCTTAGACTACGTCCATATGTTTCTGACAAACAACACGGTTTGGTAAATCTATTGACGTGATTCGTGAGGAAGTCACGATGAGCTTGAGCATGAGTTGTTCATAACTCTCTCTCGATGTTGATGTCGGTAACCTCCTGATACTTGTTGCAGACGCATTCATATCCTTGATAAATGTTGATCATACTTGCATGAGAAAAACTAGCTTTCTGCAAAAATGCCAAATTAGCAGTAGTGCCTTGCATAATTATTCTGTTATCACCCTTGGGTTGCTTGTGAGTACATTCAAAGTACTCATTGGCTTGCCACTGGTTATTTTATTGGCCAGGCATGAAAGAACAAGATATAATGAAGAATACTTCGGCAACGAACATGCGAGCTAGGACGCTTCCCAGTCAGAATGCATGTAGGGTTAAGGCAGATGGCATGTGTCCAAGTTGTTATTGAAGATTTCCGCTGCGATGATACACTCAAGACTTGACCATAATGGTCCTACTTGTGTAAAATGGTATGTATGGATGTAAGACTCTTGTTATTCAGCTTCTGTGTGTTCAGTGAGCATTGATCTCTGGGGTCACTGTACATGTGCATTCGGTGATCTCGACTTATGAGTCGGGGTCCCGACAGCGGAGGAGGGTGTAATTTTGTCGAAGATGACCGCATTGCGATGACGCCAGATGGACCAGGCCGTAAGGGCGGCAATAGTAGATAGCCCACATTGTTTCTCCATGGCAACTGAGTCGATAGCGGTACTGAGCCAGCTCAGGAAGTCGATGGTGCCATCTGGCACGGGGATCACAGGGCAGCACCAGGAAAGGATGTCGTGCCAGATGATGCGGGGGAAGACACACCCAATCAAGAGGTGGTGGAGGGTCTCGTCATGCTGGGAGCATAGGACGCAGGCAGGCTCATGGGGTAGACCGTGTCTCTCGAGTCGGTCAGCCGTCCAACATCGGTTAGCAGAGGCGAGGTAGAGGAAGAACTTAACGGAGAGTGGGGCCGCAGATTTCTAGATGAGACGCCAATGCTCGGAGGACGTAGAGCCGGTGAATAAGGCGTTGTAGCAAGAGGAAGCGGAGTAGGCTCCGCTCTCCGTCCGACGCCAAGAGATGGTATCAGGATCCTGAGAAAGGACGATGGCCTGCATACGGTGCCAGAGGTCAAAATACTCAAGAGCAGCAGCCAGACTGAGATGGCCGTAGATGTCACCGATCCACATGCGATCCTGCAAACCCGAGGCGACAGTGCGCGAGCGCCGGCGCGGGCTCGGAACAAGGGCTATGAGGCTTGGGGTGAGCTCGGCGATAGAGTACCCCTGAAGCCACTTGTCAGTCCAGAAGCGGCAAGTGGAACCATTACCGAGGGAACATGTCGTCGAAGCGCGAAAGAATCGCAGGGCCTCGAGGTCCGAAGGGGGCTGAAGATGTGACCAAGGCCGAGAGGTGTCAGAGGCATGCAGCCAAAGCCAGCGCACCCGAAGGGAAATGCCGGTGCGGTGCAGATCACGGATTCCGAGACCACCTAGCTTGATCGGACGGCAAACACGTGCCCAGCTAACCAGACAGGAGCCAAAGCGGTCGTCTTTTCGTCCGTGCCATAGGAAATCGCGGATGATCCGGTTGCCTTTCTTGAGGATGGGGGGGGACAAAGACATGGCCAGCAAGATATGGACTGGCATGGCAGTGAGGAGTTGTCGGACCAAGGCAAGCCATTCGCCGCGCGAAAGGAGAGCAGCTTTCTAGGTGGCCAGCTTGTGCAGCAGCTTATCGATGAGAGGTAGCAAGCTGGCGACGGGCACCTTGCGGAGGGAGAGGGGAAGGCCGAGGTACTGAATGGGGAAGGCCACAACTGGGCAGGACAGGAAGGAGCCCACAGCTTGGGAGACCTCCGAGTGCACTGAATTGGAGCCGTTGCGCACTTGGCGAAGTTGGAGCGTAGGCCGGACAATGCCCCAAAGAAGTCGAGCAGTGAACTAACGACAGCAAGCTCAGAAGGATCCGGGTGGCAGAAAATGACCACATCATTCGCAAAGAGGGAGATCTGGGTGGATCTATCACTTGATTGGACAACTTCTCACAAATGCTCTCAAATCCCTCCGGGATCAAAGATTTGGTGTATGAGTGAGTGAGTGAGTGAGTGAGTGAGTGAGTGAGTGAGTGAGTGAGTGAGTGAGAGAAATGTGTTCTAGGGTTTGCTCAAAGTGAATGTTCAACCTTATCCTATGGAGGAAGAAGGCTATATATAGTGATGGAGCAAATATTGTAGTGTAAGTGACAGGGTCAGGCCGGACATCCGAGCCAGGGGCTGAACATCCGACACAGTGCGACGGCCATGTAAGAAACATAGAGAGCAGAGGAAAAACAGAGAGGCCGGACATCCGGAGGTGGACCCGGACATCCGGCATACTAGTGAGGCCCCGGACATTCGGCAATGGGCCGGACATCCAGCCTGTGCAGACCGTCGGGTAGCAAAGCTTCTGGACTAAGGGGTCGGATTTCCGGGGAGCACACGGACATCCGACAACACATGGCTGCCCGGACATCCGGCGAAGGGGCCAAACATCCGGCAAGCAGGAATCAGCAGTCGATCTCATTTTGTGATAGAGGCCGGATTTCCGGCAAGGGCCCCGGACACCCGGCAACCTCCAGGCTACAAACACATGAAGAAGAGAGAGTGAGTGTATGTGATGATAGTTGATCCTACAATGACCCAAAATACTTGGGCATTTTTAGGAGATGTAGAAGGTAGGAAAACTGAGAGGAATACAAAATGACTTGAGCAAGTTTTCTGCTAACCCTATCAATTTCCTCTTGATAGTGCGGGATCCCTATACTCAAGAATAAACCAATAAAAGAATCATTGATGTAAGAGTCATATCAATATCGTACGTCCATGGTCCACACACATGTGTCATCCCAGGGGCTAACACCTAAGATTTACTTGATAAACATAGTTAGTCCCCTACATGTATATTGTCATCAACATCTAAATATGATGTAAGGGCATGATTGCACTTTCACTATACAACATTCCAGTCTTCCAGTCATTGTTCAGTTTGACTCAAGTGAGGCTTTATCCTGTCTATCAGGGGATGGGCTAGTTCGTTCAGCATATGGTCATCTCTTGGCTGAAATTAAGGAGTTGATGTGCGATAGAGAGCTTATTGCCCACGAGTTGACTAGGGATCAGAATAGAGTTGCCGATCGTCTGGCAAATTATAATCGTACTGAGTGTACCTTGGCACCGCCATGTATCGAGGATCTTCTGGGTTTTGACTGTAACTCTCTTAATTTGGAATAAAACTCGTTTCACCTTGCAAAATAAATCACATTTTAGACAAAATTTATAGGGACAATTTGATTTATGCCCATAGTTGTGTCCCCCTCGTCTGTTTTACCCCTAGTTTCAGAAAGTCACCGGTTCTGTCCACACCACTTTGGAATTCTTTCGTTTTTGCCCTTCCGTCACCGCTCCGCTTGGTCAGCGCCGTTTGACCACATACGGCGCTCCGTTTTGGACATTTTTGCCCCTGTGTCCCCAGCCCCGATACCCCTTCGTCCTCCTCGAGCTCACATGCAGAAACAAACAGAGAGTGGGAGAGCTCGTGAAGAACGGGATCGGGAGCCGCCGTGGGAGAGGCCCGAGCGGGAGGAGAAGACGCGGACGACAAGCTTCCCGTCGTCAAACTCCTCGACGGCGGCTGGTTCTACTGCCGCACAGGTAAGTGGAGCACTCCGTGGGGATTTGGGGATTTTCTAGGGTTTCAACCATTTGACCCCCTCATTCTAGGGTTTCTCTGATTTGGGGATTTTTTTGCTCTTTTTCTGATTTAGATAGATGGGATGGGGATTGTGGAGCTCGTCTCGGAGTACCATCACCCAGACGAATCATTTTCCGGCTTGGAGCCTAGATCTAAGCACCGTTGCCCTGGACATGGCCTAGTTCCTGCTCGTCGGGTGGCTTGGGGAGGGGCTAGCACCGGCCGACGATTTTTGGGTTGCCCTCTTGATGTAAGTAGTTGCTTGTCAATTTGGGAGGTTGTTGTTATTTTGAAATTTCTAATTTTGTTCATCTAATTAGTTGCCAGATGTGTGCAAGTGGGTGGTTTGGGTTGACCCTCCTCCTCCACTGCGTGTGGCCCTTGCATTTGAAGATCTACATGTAGAGATTGAACACAGCTGGATCAAGTCTCACAAATTGCAGAGGGAAAATATGGAGCTATCAAAGAAGAACCGTGCTTTGAACAAGAAACTGAAGGAGAGAGATGAGATGCTCAATGTTTGGGCAGTGTTGTTTAGTGGAATTGTTGTATGTGTTGTAGTTGTGCCTTTATCAGTGTTATCACAGAATCAAGCCACTAAGTGAAGCAAGTATGTTTATTGTTGTTGTAGTGCAGGATATGGATGAACTTTGTAACGTACCAATCTTAATGTAATGCTATTTGGTGTTCTAAATTTCTGCAGTTTGGTTCATATTGGTAGATGACTAGGGAGATGACCAAATTGTCGTCGTCGACGACAATTTGGTTCATATTGGCAGATGACTAGAGAGATGACCAAATTGTCGTCGTCGACGATAATTTGGTTCATATTGGCAGATGACTAGAGAGATGACCAAATTCTCGCCGTCGACGATAATTTGGTTCATATTGGCAGATGATCAAACAACTTCAAATTAAAGCATGACATAGCAAGCATCACATATGATCAAACAACTTCAAATTAAAGCATGACATAGTTCAACAGCAAGTGAAAATACTAGTTCAACATCCTGACATCTCAAACAGTAGTTCAACAACAAGTGAAAATACTAGTTCAACATACAGTCATCTCAAACAGTAGTTCAACATCAAGTGAGAATACTAGTTCAACATACAGTCATCTCAAACAGTCACCAGCAAGTGCAAATGAAGACCTAAAACTTGAGTTTTTTGCTCCTGGTGTTCTCAGCTGGATTGGGGGCTAGCCTTGTTTTGCTCCTGGTGTTCTTTGCTGGGTTGGGGGCTAGCACACCAGGAACTTCAATTGTTGTTGTCTGCTTCTTAGCTGGAGAAGCTCCTCTATCTGTTGCCTTCTTATAATTCTTTCTTGGGCTGTGAAAAGTGCAAGCATGTCACATTTCATATGATAGTGCATGAAAACAAACATATACTATACAAAAACATACACAAGCATCACCTGATTATAGTAGCTTGTGTAGATGTTGGTGTTGGCTCTATAGGTTGCTCTTGTGGTGGATCTTCTGCATCTGTTCCATCATCTACTTCCACTGCTGCCACTTTCACTACTGGCTCTTCTGCATTCTCAGCTCCCCAATGTTCATCTTCACCAAAGGCTGCATCAACGGAATTTTTGCATTTGTTGGCATGGTGTCCTCGTCGTCCACACCTGTCACATTTTTTCCTCCTAGGACCTAGTCCTTTTCCTTCACTAGTGGACCTAATTCTAGTTTTCCTCGGCCTGCCAGGTGCTCTGTTTTGAACTGGAGCAGAAAGTTTAAATCCTGGATTCACAATTTCCCACTGTTGCTTCCCTTCCAAAGCTGGAAGGTTGTCAGCATAAGTAGCTCTGAATTTCTCAACAGAATAAAACTTGTGCACATACTGATCTATTCCACTGGCTTCACCTCTAAGAGAAGTGATAAAGAACAGAGCATGGATACATGGCTTACCAGTTACTTGCCATTGTCTGCAACTACAAGACCACTTTTGTAAGTCAACAGGGTACCTCCATTCTCTTTTTTCTCTATCAGTAGAAGTAACTTCAGCCTCTGTTGGGTTTCTCCTAATCAAACTCATCTCTAAACCTTTTGTTTTTGCCATTAAGGCCTTCATCACAGATGGAACAATGAGATGGCCTTCAAAATGATCAATGGCAATCCTGTTCCTTATATCAAATTTTTGCATAATGTACTGCCTGATCTTGTCACACAAGTCAACTATGTGAAGCCCCTTGTATTTCTTGATCCTTGAGTTGAAAGCTTCAGCAAGGTTGTTGTTCACATAGTCTACCTTGCAAATGTCATTGATGTGTGCTCTAGCCCATATTTTTGTGTGATGCTCCTCTAAATATTCTTTAACTTTGGGCCTACTGTGCAACTGATTCAGATGATAGTTGTGCTTTTTAATGTTGTATGTAAGTGAGCATGGCCACAAATTCTCATCATAGAACTTTCCTTTGAATTTCTTGCTGAAGTTTTGAGCGAGATGCCTCATACACTCCCTGTGCTCCACCCCAGCATATACATTATCAACAATTGTCTCCAATCCTTTGCATGCATCAGTATGTATGACTAAACCTTCTAGATGTCCTATTACTTTCTTCAGTTGTTGGAAGAACCAAGTCCAACTCTCAATTGACTCTGCTTCTATGGCACCATAGGCAACTGGAAATAACCAATTGTGTGCATCAAGGGCACAAGCAGAAAAAGGCTGGCCCCTGTACCTACCATTCAGTGTTGTTGCATCCACAGCAAGGTAAGGCCTGCACCCCTCCAAGAAACATGTCTGACATGCCTTGAAGCACACAAACACTCTTTTGAAACACTCCTTGTGCAGTTTCTTTCCTCTCAATGAGTATTCCACAGTGTGCTTGTCAATTTCAACTACACTGCCTGGTGATGTTCTCTCAACTTTAGCCTTGAATGAATAAATCAGATTGAAACTGTCACTGTACTTGCCAAACATCTTCTCTAGTGCCATCTCTTTACCAAAATAACACCTACTATATGGCACCTCCACTCCATACTTCTCTGTCAACCTGTGCTGAATTTCCTTTGGACCTATCCCTGGATTTTTTCTAATCCAAGCCATAGAAGCATCTACTATCCATCTTCTCTTTGCAGCCCTCAATCTTTGAGATCTGTTAACACTTGGACAGTTGTGAGGGTAAGGGTTGACCTTAATCTGTTAAAAAAGAACAAGCAATTAGTACATGAAACATAAATTTTGAACAATAATTATAGAAAGGAAAACAGAAAATGCATTAGTACCTGAAATAATGTGCTTCTCCTCATTAAAGAGGCATGCAGCCTCCACTTACATCTATCAGAGGCACATTTTACAGTAAACCTTCTTTGGTGACTTTTCAAAGTGATGTACTCTGTTTCAGTGGTAATTGAGAAAGTTGCAACTGCATTTCTGCAGTCAATTGCTGATGGAAAAACTACACCTTCCCCAATAGAGGGATTATCTCTATCATACATCATGACAGGTCTGTCCTCATCTTCAGCTTGAAAATCTCCATTGTCCAGGTCCTCCTGCTTCTCATCTTCATCTGCATCAGAGAATTCAGCAGGAATGTACTCCTCATCTACATGATCTTCCTCATTGTTGTGCTGACCATAGCCTGGATAAAGTTTCTCATCTTCTTCATCAGACAAAAGTGCTGCATCAGGTTCTGCTTCCTCCACAACAGGATCAACTGGTATGCTAGGTTTAGCTTTGGTTTTACTGCAAGAATGCTCAGACTAAGCATTTGCACTTGGGGTTGTAGGTGGCCTGCAACTTCTACTTGTTCCCCTTGTGTTAGTCCTAGGTTTTGCAGATGCTTTAGAACCAGAGGGCCTTGAAGCAGTGGGGTTTGAATTATTTTCTGAACCAGAGGGGGGCCTACGCCTCTGAACAACAGTGATTTCCAAATTGCATGACATGGTTTGTGCATTATTTGCAAACATGGCACCTAACTCATTATCAGACTGAACAGGCACCCAAGCAACTTTCGACACATCCCAGTACCTTAGCTCAATAGCATCATGTAATCCCCATGGATATTTGGCAAATATTGTTGCCCTAAACTGCTCAAATGTGTTGTTGTTGTCCACCACTAATGGAAATGTGAAACCAGTTTCTTTTCCTTCTGTACCAACAGCAGTTAAAGTGCATGTCTCCATTCTAACACTGATATTAAATGCTCTAGCCGGATCAATCCTATGCAAACAAGGCACGATATCAACATACAACAACAGATCTGGGATCTAGGGGAGGAAGAAACAGCAGATCTGGGATGGTGGGACTTACCCTAATGTTGTCTGCGACCGTGTCCTTGCCTTGCGGCCGCGGACGCCGCAGGTGGCACCGCTGCCGTCGCCGTCGTCCACCATCCTTGCCTTGCGGCCGCGGTCGCCGCAGGTGGCACCGCTGCCGTCGCCGTCGTCCACCATCTCCAGCAGTCACCGCAGGCACCGCAGTCGTCAACGATGTTGCCGTCGTCGCCTCCTAGCTAGGGTTCGTGAGAGTGGGAACGGGGAGAGAGTGGGGAGCGGGAGAGAGTGGGGATGAGAGTGAGATGGGCCCGAGTGGGTTCTGTCCTAGCGGGGGGCAAGCAGGGTCCAAAACGGAGCGCCATATGTGGTCAAAGGGCGCTGACCAAGCGGAGGCGTGACGGAAGGGCAAAAACGGAAGAATTCCAAAGTGGTGTGGACAAAACCGGTGACTTTCTCAAACTAGGGGTAAAACAGACGAGGGGGACACAACTAGGGGCACAAAGCTAATTGTCCCTGAAAGTGCTAGTTATCGACTATAGGGGGGGTGAATAGGCGATTTTTATGAAAGTCTTCAAAACATGGAAGTTTCGAAGACAAACAGTAGAAATGAACCTATTGATATGCAGCGGAAGATAAACTACACAAAGCTAGCCATAGTCAAGTATGCAATAATGTGAGAGTATGAAGACTAATAGTAGCTAGGTAGTAAGGATCGGAATGGAAGATGGTATGAAGCCAAACAACAATAGTAGTCAAGCAATGAAGTCAATCAGGTATGACAAGCAGGCAATGAATTCACGAAGACAAATTATAAGTAAAGGGAGGAGAGGATAGAACCAGTCACTTGTCGAAGACACATGATTTGTTTGACCAGTTCTAGTTGCTGTGACAACTGTACATATAGTTAGGGAGGCTGAGATTCAACTCAGAAGACCGCGTCTTCACCTTATTCCCCTTGAGCTAAGGACACACAGTCCTCGCCCAATCACTCTGGTAAGTCTTCAAGGTAGACTTCCAAACCTTCACAGACTTCGTTCACCGGCGATCCACAATGACTCTTGGATGCTCAGAACGCGATGCCTAACCAGCTGGAGGATTCACAGTCCTCAAGTGTAATAAGTCTTCAGGTCACACGGACGGAAAGACTTCAGTGATGCCTAACACTCTTTGGCTCTGGGTGTTTGGGCTTTGTCCTCGCAAGGATTTCTCTCTCTCAAAGGCTTCGAGGTGGGTTGCTCTCAAACGACAAAAGCCGTGCACTAACTCTGAGCAGCCACCAATTTATGGTGTAGGGGGTGGGCTATTTATAGTCACTGGGCAACCAGACCTGATATGTCCGAAATGACCCTGGGTCACTAGGGAACTGACACGTGTTCCAACGGTCAGATTTCAAACACACACACGACAACTTTACTTGGGCTACAAGCAAAGCTGACTTATCCAGCTCTGGATAAGATTTGCTCTCATTGTCTTTGCTCGAAGACATAGGATTTGGGTTGAGCATCACTTCAGTCACTCTGACTATGTTCACTTGGACCCCACTTAACAGTACGGCGGTTCCTATGACTCAACAAAGAAGAAAAGGAAACAACGAAACAACTAAGTCTTCGCGCTCCATAGTCTTCACTGAATGTCTTCTCATGTCATTGTCTTCAATATGAATATCTTCATATACCACCATTGTCGTCAATGTCTTCATACATTTTTAGGGGTCGTCTCTGGTAGGTAAACCGAATCAATGAGGGACACTACCTGTGTTATCCTGCAATTCTCACAAACACATTAGTCCCTCAACCAGATTTGTCGTCAATACTCCAAAACCAACTAGGGGTGGCACTAGATGCACTTACAATCTCCCCCTTTTTGGTGATTGATGAAAAACTGGTTGAAGTTTTCAACGGGGATAAAGTATGTGAAATTGTAAATAGTAGAGGATTGTCTTCATAAGTTTTAAGGGCTCCCCCTGAAGATGTGCATATAAGTAATTTGCTTTTGGAATGCAAATGCACATGGCAGGTTGTACTTGTGGAGATCCTCTTCAACTTATGACGACAATTCATCATGCATGATAGGATATAACGAAGATAATGACATGCATAATGAAAAATGGACGTCTGCTGAATGACCTAAGTGCGGAAGTTATCATCGCACATGTGGAATTTATCATCGCATCACAGAATAGCAAATAAGTAGCAGGCAACCATCAAGTTTAAGTGTTACAACTCAAAGAACCAAATGTATCAAAACGCGAGTTGTAAACACTAGGCAAAATATAAAGCAACCACCCATAAGAACCCGCTTGAAGACTATCAAACTCATATGCTTCTCCCCCTTTTGTCAGTAATGACCAAAAAGGATTGAAGACATAGAGCATCTACTCGTCCCCATGAGGAGTAGTTGAAGCAACAGGGTTGTCGTTGTCGTTTGGCGGTGCAGACGAGCTTGGTGCAGTGTCGATTCTTGCAGAAGGTGTCGGTGAAGTAGCATCGTCTTCTTCATCGATCACTTTGGCATTCACAGTTGCAGCAGAAGAGGAGTATTCAGAGTCTTCAAGAGATGGAGTTCGACGAAGGACAACATTCCGTGGAGGTGTGGAGTCAAACTTGAATTTTTCAGTGAAGCCATCATCTTGAAGATCCGCTTCAGCACTAAGCAGTGTCAAACTCTTCCATGATCGCCGACATGTTTCATGCGTGACAAAGGCATTCTTGGTCGCAAGATTGCGAATGCGATTGACGTCCATCAAGAGACTTTGCATTTGGCGCTTCAGCTAGTCATGATGCTTATCTTGTTTCTGATGAAGGGCAACCAGAAGCTCTCGGTCATTGAGAATGCAGGAGCGCTTCTTAGGCCTTTGGGAAATTGTGCTCTCAGTGGCTTCTGTTTGCGCACGATGAGGCATATGAGTGATCCCAAACAATGGATAGACACGAGCAACAGCTTGAATTCCTTCATCGTTTTGGGTGAAGCTTTGATGGTCAGCATTCTGAAGACTAAGAGGCTTCTTTGCAGTCTCTGGGTATATGGCTTCAACAAACAAATCAACATCCGGCATAAATATGATATGATTGCATGCAGAGAGTTGATAGTTGAAGGCAGAGTGAAGCTTGATCAGTCGCATGATCCAGGGAGCATAGAACTTCAGACCAAAGATGTCAGATCCTGATGCAGCAAGTTGGCGGATAAATAAATCTTGTGCATTGAAGCGTTTGCCATGAAGAATATGGAAAACCAGAGTCTTCATTGCGCCGTCCAGCTTGGCATCAGGAGAGTGTCCTTTGATAGGCCAAAGAGTTCGCCTGACTATGTGATAGATGGTGCGGGGCAGATACTCAAGGTCTTCAACAAAGAACGCCTTTGGATATTTAGCATCTGGAGGCAATGGCTTCATCATGCTGAGCATCTGACTCATATTTGGCTCAGGCTTGTGGAAGATGCTCTCCATCGCATCATTGTGAAGATGACAGCTAGGTTCATAAAGATCATCTGCAGAGGGCAGGCCAGTAAGCTCGATTACATCAATGGCTTTGGCTTCATGATGAACATTGCCTGTCATCCACTCAAGAACCCATGTCTTCGTATCCTTGTAGTAGCCACGAATATGGAGAGTGGCATAGAATTGGAGCAGTAACTCTTCATTCCAGTGCTCCTTATCGGTGACAAATTGCAGCAGGCCAGACTCTCTGAAGCAGTCCAGAGCTTCTTCCAAGCAGGGCAAACCAGTTATGGCTTCAGTATCAAGACGCATATGAGGGAAAATGCGATCTTGATTGTACAGAATGCATGAGTAATAGCTTCGCTGCTGATAGCTCCAGAACCGGTCAGAGGATATTCTTGGCCTTGAGTAGGGGTTCTTTGCTCTATCAAAGAAAGTGTTGTGTGCCTTGAAGCCATTGATATTAAACGATCCGGGTGCTGATGCAGTACCTGGAAATCAAACTGAGGACCAGTAGCAGCCGGAGGAGTCAGAACAGGCCATTTGACAGTGATAAGCTGGCCATAGTTGAATGCTTGCTCGATTGTGTGTGGCCTTTGTGGTGGAACAGGAGCAGTGGCGCCAACATTGGCTTCAGGCTGCACAACAGAGGCTTCAGGTGCAGTTGCATCATTGGCTTCATTTGTTCCAGGCACAGTGGTTGGAGCAGGCTCCACATTTTCTTCAGCCATGACAACGTCATCGGCTTCATGGGTGTTGGTGGTGGTAGTCGCAATATGTTCAACCTCCACTTGATGAGCTGGAGGGTCTGGCACTGGCAGGTTCACTTCAGGAACCACTTCTTCAGTAATGGGGGGAGTTGGGACACGATCTTCTTCTTGTCTTTCATCGGCTGATGCAGCCAGAATGTCTTCAGCACCTTTGGCTTCAGACTCAGAGACATTCATAGTGGGAGTGGCATCTGGAAACACTTGACGTGCAACAATTGTTGGGGCACTACTCCTTCAGGAACGCTCGAGGAGGTGACTTGAGGCCTTGGTCCTTTGCGAAGCCTGCGTAACGCTGGCGACGCCTTCGGAGATGGAGTTGGCCGGGCCTCAAAGTCATCATCTTCTGCTTGCACAGGTGGTGTGACTTGTTGGTGTTGGGGAGTACTTGGGGTTTCTTGTTGTTGTGGGTGATCAGCCCGCGAAGCATCCTGAGCAATTGGCGTCAGAGGACGACTAATGCTGATGAGTTCGCTGTTCGTGAGAACAGGCGATGATACCAGGTTGTGTTCGATCTGAGGAAGCACTACATCATCTTCAACATTGTCGTGGTGACCAATGTCTTCAGCAGCGGTGGGGTTGACTGCTGGAATGTCTTCAGCTTCATGAGCCTCTGTGGAAGCAGGCTCATGAACTATCATCCGTCATTCTTGGTGTTCAGAGGCAAGGCAAACCATTGATATGGGTTCAACAACCAAGGGCTCTGAGGGAGCAGCCCTATCCTTCTTGGTTCTGCGCTTCTTCTTGGAGGGAGCAGCATCGGAGGTTTCAGGATTTTTCCTTTTTCTGGCTTCAGCCTCGGCAGTTCTCGTCTTCTTCAGCTCAGAAGCGGTTGATCTGACTTTTGGCTTTGAGCCGGTCATGCTAGTTGGGAAGACAATGCGCGGCTCTTCCTGCCTTGTAGGAGCAGTTTGGTCAGTCAATGGCTTCTTCTTCTTTGCAGCCATTCTTGGATCAATGCCAAGACGACCAAGAGCCTTGCACTTCTCAGCCTCATTGTAGGCTTGCACACATTTGTCAGCCAGGCTCTTCATGCGCTCTCGAGAACCTTTGGCTTCTTCCCTCTTCTTGAGAAAGGCTTCCTTAAGCTCGTGCAGCATGATCTTGAAGTTTTTGACATCTTGCACGCTGAGCTTAGCCACATGCTTCTTGAATTGGGCTTTCTCATGGTCGATCTCGTGCTTCAACTCAATGATGCGCTGAGCGAGAGCTAGCTCTGAAGCAATGCCTCCATTGAAGGAAATGTTGAGCCCAATGAGAAGTTGCAGATCGTCAAAGCTGAGATTTGGTGAGTCAAACCACTCATCAATGAAGTTGTGAATGATTGCCACATCAAAGAGAGGCAAATCATTGAAGATTTCTGCCTCTTCCTTGCTCTTGATCAGTTGTTCAAGGGCATCATCTGCAAGATCTTCATCACTAGACAGATCAATGTGCTCTTCACGCAGAATGGAAGCAGGGGTCAGTGCCTGATCAGTATGCTTGACAAGTTTCTTCTTCTTCTCCGTCTTCTTGGAGATGCGTGACAAATCTTCAGACTGCACACTGTCTTCAGGAGGTGCAGTTGCCAGTGGCTTCGCACGTGAAGCTTTTGGAGGAACAGCTGATCTGGAAGCCTTAGCCTTCTTTGGCTTCTGCGGCTTTGGAGTGGGGGCAGGGGCTTCATCAGAGTCAGCATTGTCATCAGAATGGTCCACTTTGGCACCTTGAACTGTGATGTGAGTGATGAGGCCATCAAGGTTGTAGAAGGGACCGATGACATTGGGTTCTGCATCACGTGAGCCATCAGCACGGGGAGCAGGAGGACCAGGATTGAAATCTAATCCCAATGACTTCTTGTTTTCCTTGGCCGATGCCTTTGCGTGCTGGAAGTTGAGCTTGAAGAGATTATCTTCCCGACACCAGAGCAATGATGATGGGTCGGCATTTTCAGGCTGAGGTCCACAGACCATACAGGGATAGAAACCCTGTGCAATAGCTTCAGTTCTGTTCTTGGGTGGAAGGCCTCGAAAGAGAATATCACCCCAAGGACTTTTGATAGCATTCTTCTCAGCATATTCTTGGGTGACGAAGTTGTACTTGAACCATTGTTCAGCCCAATATCTTCGAATCCATTGGATTCGTGTCTTGCGCTGATTGTAATCCTCCTCAGGATCTGTTTTGTAAAGCTCAGAGAGGTCATCGGGCAAATCTCTTGATGTTCCTCCTCGACGCTGTCTGCCACCCTTTCTGACTGATTTCTCTGCAGCCATGAACTTCAAACGGAAAGGTTTCAATACGTTCAATGGCTTCAAAAGCTTCCGCTTGCTGGACAAACAGGAACTGGCTTCGGGAGAATTAATGTGATGCTGTAAAAACTCTGCAAACGAATGCAGACTATGAGAACCAAGGGATTCTCCCACGGACATGTACCTGTGACAGCATTAGAGATGCGAGGGAAGGGGAAGAGGTCATATGCATTCTCAGAAGATTTTGAAGATAAATCAGTTTGAAGACACTGACCTCATGATGCGAAGACATTCACTTATATGTTGAGAGTTGGTTCCAGATTTGTACGAATTTGTGAATAAGTAGAAGTGAGGAATCTAACTTGATATGAAGCTTAAGTGAATATGCTAGGCAGTATGAGATGCAGACAGAATAGATCTAACTTGTATAGGCAGAAACCTATTTTGGTAGACAGGATGAATCTTTGAAGATAAAAAAGATGGTAAAAAGAGAGTTTTATTTACCACACGAAGAACTGCTAGATGGGAAGAGTAGGAGACCGAGTAGTTTAATCCACCATGCCCTAACTTGGTGACGGAGGACACCTACGGTGGCGGCGGAGAGGACGATGTCTGCGACCGGCGTGAGGACGGCGTCGGAGAAGTTGCGGCAGCTAAGCGCTTCGTCGCCGGCGTCGTCGAGAGCTAGCGGTGGCGCTAGGGTTTTGACGAGGTGGAGAGCTGGAAGAAGTTTCCTTTACCGCAGGGGACAGGTATTTATAAGGAAGTGGGCGGCACAACGCAATTACGCAGGTGCCCCTGGCGGTTCACATCTGACGGGCACGTGGCAAGCATGCAACATACTTAGAGTTGTCCCACGTTCCCACGCCCGCCAGGTTTGTCGGATGGTCGTTCCGGCTTCTCCGGATTTCAGGCAATAAGGATAGAGCATTAAAATTGACTTAATGTTTGTCTCTGTGTCTTCTGCTGACAAGGACGCAGAGAAGACATTCCACAGTTTCAATAGAATGCATATGATTTGGACAGATAGAGTTTGAGATAGAAAGCATAGAGAGATTAGGGTCCGATCACATTCACTTAGTTCAAAAGATTCAACTAGGAAGACATAGTTATAAGTGAATGTTGTAGAGGACAGAACACTGGTGTGTGTGTGTGTGTGTCTATATATATATATATATATATATATATATATATATATATATATATATATATCAGAAAGCAATCAAATCAACATAGTGAAGATGAATATAAATTGAATTTGAAGACAAACCAAATGCGAAGACATTCAAATGCAATGCCATGAGTGAAACACTTCAAACAGAAAAGTTTGGTGGTGGCGTTACCCACCATATAGGAAGTATTAGACCCAGACACGGCGCACAATTATCGTGGCGCTCCGAAGTCAAATTCCACGTTAATGTATTCACACTCAGAATGTAAGTCTTCATTGATTGAAGATATACTTTACTTCGTGTGTTGCACATCTAAGTCATCAAAATGCATAAGTGTTAGGATGTGTGCCTGATCACAGGACATTTGAGGATTCCAAGATATTTAGCTCACACCGTAACTTGCAAAACCTTTTCTCGTCCAAGGGCTTTGTGAAGATATCTGCCAATTGCTCTTCAGTGTTGACGTGAATGATATCAATATTTTTCTTCATGACATGATCTCTGAGAAAATGATGACGAATTTCAATGTGCTTTGTCTTCAAGTGCTGGACTGGGTTGTTGGCGATCTTGATGGCGCTTTCGTTGTCGCAAAAGAGAGGTACTTGTTTCAGATTGATGCCATAGTCCTTGAGAGTTTGCTTCATCCATAGAAGCTAAGCACAGCAAGATCCAGCAGCAATGTATTCAGATTCAGCAGTTGAGAGTGACACACAGTTTTGCTTCTTTGAAGACCAACAGACAAGTGATCGTCCTAGAAAGTGACATGTGCCTGATGTAGACTTGCAATCCACCTTGTCACTAGCATAATCAGCATCCGAAAATCCATCCAGATCAAACTCTGAGCCCTTTGGATACCATAATCCTAGCGTTGGGGTGTGAGCCAAATATCAAAGAATTCGCTTCACAGCTAAGTGATGCGATTCCTTTGGTGCCGCTTGGAATCGAGCACACATGCAAACACTAAGCATAATATCTGGCCTAGATGCACATAGGTAAAGTAAAGAACCAATCATGGAGCGGTATACCTGTTGATCGAACTCTTTACCATTTTCGTCGGGACCCAGATGATGTTTGGTTGGCATTGGCGTCGTTTAACCTTTGCAATCTTGCATTCCAAACTTCTTAAGGCAATCTTTGAGGTATTTCTCTTGAGATATGAAGATGCCATTCCTTTGCTGACGAATTTGAAGACCAGGGAAGAACTTCAGCTCACCCATCATGGACAACTGATATTGCTCTTGCATCATGTATCCAAACTCATCACTATACTTCTGGTTGGTGCAGCCGAAGATAATGTCATCCACATATATTTGGCACACAAACAGTTCACCATCATATGTCTTTGTGAAGAGTGTGGGATCGAGGGATCTAGGTTTGAAGCCTTTGCTCTTCAGGAAGTCTTTGATCGTATCATACCAAGCGCGAGGAGCTTGTTTGAGGCCATACAGTGCTTTGTTTAGTTTGTACACCATATCAGGATGTTTTGGATCTTCAAAGCCAGGTGGTTGTGCAATGTATACTTCTTCAATCTTGCCGTTGAGAAATGCACTCTTCACATCCATTTGATATAGCAAGATGTTGTTGTGGTTAGCATACGCTAGCAATATGCGAATAGCTTCAAGCCTAGCCACAGGAGCAAATGTTTCATAGAAGTCAATCCCTTCAACTTGAGTATATCCTTGTGCAACAAGACGTGCTTTGTTTCTGACGACTTGGCCATGCTCATCTTGCTTGTTGCGATATATCCATTTTGTGCCAATAATGTTATGCTTGCAAGGGTCAGGACGCTTGACAAGTTCCCATACATTGTTCAGCTTGACCTGTTTGAAGCTCTTCTTGCATTGCTTGAATCCATTCAGGTTCCATAAAGGCTTCAGCAACTCTCTTGGGTTCTGATATTGACACAAAAGAAAAGTGCCCACAGAAATTTGCTAACTGCGTTGCTCTTGAGCGAGTAAGTGGACCAGGTGCATTGATGCTATCAATTATCTTCTCAATCTGTACTTCATTTGCAACACGAGGATGAACTGGGCGAAGACTTTGCTCTTGCTCATCATTGTCATCATTAGAAGGATTGTCTTCAGGCTGAGCATTGTCTTCAGGTTGGTTTGGTGCAGAAATGATAAGTTCCTCTTCAGGCTGTGCTTCAGTAGGCATGATTTCCCCAGTTCTCGTTAGCTTGATAGACTCGCTGGGTGGAGCTTCTTCAAGAGTACTTGGCAGGAGCTCTCTTTGTGAACCATTGGTTTCATCAAACCGCACATCTACAGTTTTGACAATTTTATAGAGATATAGGTTGAAGACTCTGTAAGAGTGCGAATCCTTTCCGTAACCGAGCATGATGCCTTCGTGAGCTTTTGGTGCAAATTTTGACTTGTGATGGGGATCCTTGATCCAGCACCTTGCTCCAAATACTCTGAAGTAGCTTACATTTGGCTTCTTGCCAGTGAGGAGCTCATAGGATGTTTTGTTCAGAAGCTTATGGATGTAAACATGGTTTATGACGTGGCATGCTGTATCAATAGCTTCAGGCCAGAACTTTCTTGGTGTCTTGTATTCGTCGAGCATCGTCCGAGCCATCTCAATGAGGGTTCTGTTCTTGCGCTCTACAATGCCATTTTGTTGAGGTGTGTAAGGAGCAGAGAACTCATGAGTGATTCCCATTGTATCCAGATAAAGATCAAGTCCAGTGTTCTTGAACTCAGTGCCGTTGTCACTTCTGATATGCTTGATCTTGACGCCATAATTGTTCATGGCTCGATTGGCAAAGCGTCTGAAAACATCTTGCACTTCGGTCTTGTAGAGAATTATGTGCACCCTGTGTATCTTGAGTAATCATCAACAATGACGAAGCCATAGAGACAGGTAGTCATAGTAAGGGTAGAGTAGTGAGTGGGGCCAAATAAGTCCATGTGTAGCAGCTCGAAGGGTTGAGAAGTGGTCATGATTTTCTTCGAGGGATGCTTGGCCCAAGTCATCTTTCTAGCTTCACAGGCACCGCACAGATGATCCTTCTTGAACTTGACGTCCTCGATGCCTATGACATGCTTCTTCTTGGCGAGAGTGTGTAAGTTCCGCATGCCAGCATGTCCTAGCCTTCAATGCCATAGCCAGCATTCTGAAGCTTTTGTGAGAAGGCATACGACAAGCTGTGGTCCTGCTGAGAAATCTACCATGTACAGATCATCTTTTCGATACTCTTCAAAGACTAGAGACTTGTCAGATTCCATTAGTACAAGGCAACGATATTTTCCGAATAGCACAATCATGTTCAAGTCACAAAGCATCGAGACAGACATTAAGTTGAAACCAAGGGATTCAACAAGCATCACTTTATCCATGTGCTGATCCCTTGAGATTGCAACTCTACCTAGACCCAATACCTTGCTTTTACCAGTGTCAGCAAACGTGATGTGACTTTTATCAGATGGACATAGAGTTGAGTCCATGAGAAGACTTCGATCACCAGTCATATGATTAGTGCATCCGCTGTCCATAATCCATTCTGAAGCACGAGGTGTCATACTCTGCATTACAGTTAGGGGTATAGGCTTCACCAAGAGTATTGTGAAGCATAAACATTTGACGAGCAAGAGGATTATGGAAGCTCAGATCAAGATTAGGACTGATGGGATGAATGGCAAGCGATTCAGGAACAAAATACATAGTGAGACCATTTGGGCATTTGATCTTGCGCCCTACAAGATGTTTTAGGTCCCCAGCAATAGCATCAGACGCCTTTGATTTTCGGCTAGAGACCTTTCCCTGCAAAAGAAAGTTAATTCTTCTTAACCACCCACATCTTCAGGGGTGGCTTAGAAGCAATGAGTCTAAGTGCAGCATGTGAGAACTTCGGCTTTGGAGCCCTAGCAAATAGCCTTCCAGGAGATGAATGATACTCGTATGAATAAGCAGAAAAGTTCTTAGTTTTATGAACATAGCGGTTTGCAGACACACGCTCATATTCATAAGTTTGAGTACGGTTTCCCTGCAAAACATTGGCGTTAGGGTGACTCAGGTGAGTCCTCTGTCTGTATGAAGCCTTTGGACCATATGAAGCCTTAGGTCTGGGGTTTGTCTTCTTCCCAGGTGGTGTCATGATGACATTCACTGTAAGCTTCTCAAGACAGCTTTTGGGAACCCAGATCTTTTTCATAGGTGGCCCATTCCTGCAGTTAGTACCAATATATCTGGCAAACACTTCACATTCTGAATCTTGAACCTTTTATAGTTTGCATCAAAAGATTCATCAATGACAACAGGGTTAGCACAGGTAAAGCCAGATAAGGTGGATGGATCCACTGAAGGTCCCTTTGCAGCAACCCATGTGGTTTTGGGATACTGCTCAGGCTTCTAGTAAGAGCCATCAACATTCATTTTCCTTTCGAACCCAACACCCTCTTTCCTAGGGTTTCGGTTCAGAATCTGCTTTTTGAGGACATCGCAAAGTGTTTGATGCCCTTTCAGGCTTTTATACATCCCTGTTTCAAGTAATGTCTTCAACCTAGCATTTTCATCAGCAATAGTAGTGGTATCCTCCGCAGAGGGGTTAGTTACCACATCAGTAGTTGAAGATATTGCAACAGTAGCAGTAGTGGAACATCCAGCAACAGAGGTAGCCTTATCACGCTCAAGGCATTTTAGACATGGTGGTTCAAATCCATCCTGAGCGGGACTGATCTGTTGGGCGCGAAGTGACCCATTCTCTTTTTGAAGATCTTCATGAGCCGCTCTCAATTTCTCAAGCTCTTGCTTCCTTTGAAGATAATTGTAGGAGAGCTTTTCATGAGTGGTTGAGAGAGTTTCATGACGACTTTCAAGTTCTTGGTACTTAGTATGAAGATTTTTTATGTCTTCAACTAAGGACTGTGAACGAGTCATTTCCGCGTCCAACAGGTCATCGCTTGTCGGTGTACTAAAGTAGGGGTACTCTAGTATCCCGAACTTGTGCACGGGCAGTCGCAGCACCCCATGGCAAGACCCGCCAGATGATCACCAAGGCTCTCTATGGTTCCTTTGGAGCCATTCGAGAACAAAGTATTTAAGTCAAGGAGACAAGTCCCCGGCAAGAGGAGCTTGCCGGGAAGGCCATTCAAGGTACAAGACCCCGGCATAAGGAGCTTGCCGGGAAGCCCAACAAGAGCATCTCAAAGAACCTGCCGCAGCGCGCCACGCGTCCCGGCAGGACCCGGCGAGCGGCAAGTTCCCGGGCGCGACAAGACAACGGCCGCGGCAAGGCACTTGCCGCGGCAGGCAGCCACTCTGTACCCGCGCTCCAGCTCACCCACCTACGTGTCGCTCCGGGACCCTTCCCAGCGTACGTGGCGGGAGGCTGTGCAGCCAGGGGTACACTATGGCATGCAGCGCTGACAGGATCGCCATCGTGGCGAGCGATGGCGCCCCTGACGGTCCCTTTTCTGCATCGTCTGGGCGACGTAGACGGGCATTTAATGCCTTTGTCCCCTCCCATCAGTGTTAGGTATAATACACTGTGTAGGCAGCTGTACCTACCGTAGCATATTTACACTTTTGCCCTTACCTACGTTGCCACCTGTTGGAGACCCCTTGAACATATAAAAGGAGGCCCATGCACAACGTAGGGGAGGATGGATCCTCAGGGAAGCGCTCGGTCTTGTTAGCTGCTCGAGTGTACTGTAGCACTTGGCGCTCCCGAGCAAGAACTCAATACAATCCACAAAGCAGCAGTAGGAGTGTTATCTCTCCGGAGAGCTCCAAAGCTGGGTAAAAACCTTCCCCCGCGTGCCTCGCCTCGATCCGCTCTTCGCGCGACCTCCGCCCCCCGCCGAACCAAGAAGGGGCTCCGTCCCCATAGGTGCTCGGGGAGCCCAGGAAACCCCGGCATCTCTGGCGCGCCAGGTAGGGGGCATCGAGGTTGTGTGAACCTGATCCGGCGTTCACGCGAGCTGAATCTTCATCGACTACATCGACATGCCGCCGAAGAAGAAGGCTTCGGAGGCGGTTGCACCGTCCGCGTCGAATCCACCGCCGCCACAGCAAACGGCCGCCGGGGAGAACGCCGGCGGTGGAACGGGCGCCGACGAGGGAGCCCACGGTGCCAACAAGTCCAAGGACAAGACCGCTCTGCCCGCTGGCGGCGTAGTCGGCTCCCACGATGACCGGGCGTTCGTAGACGCACTGCGCCCGTCTCAAGAGGCGCAGGACCGACAGCGTCGTGGTACTCACGGTACCATACGCTCGCTGGACCCAAATCGAGCTAGCGGATCCCGGGACGCTCAAGGCCAACATGCACGCCGACGTGCTGGCGCGAGCGAGGCACGGTCGCCTGGGCGGAATACTGCTCCTTCCAACATCGTTGGGAGCCCGAGCATATCCCGCTCCTCGCACCGTTCGCCACCGCTACCCGCCACCCCAGCAGAAGCTCTAGCGCGAGCTCAACTGCTCCTAGACTTCCCTCCAGCGCCAGACAAGATCGACGACTGGAGGGCCACCATTCAGAGTCTCATCGGCTTCGCCAACGGTGACACTCCGCGGCCAGCGACCACATCGCAACCGCGGCAGGCCAGCCAAGTGCGAGCCAATGGCGACAAAACCGGTGGGGGTGCAACCACCATGCACTCTCCGCCCCAAAGGCCAAGATCGCCGACTCGCCGGGTCCGCCACGACAGCGACTCCACTGCTTCCTCAGATCCGCGAACTCGTCGCGATCAGCGCCACGTTCTTCACGAACGGCAGCAAGAAGACGCCCGCACCCGCATCGAGCGCCGGAGAGAAACGCGGCGTCAATCAGACCGACGCGCTGGCCCCACTGTCGACATGCAAGCGCCAGGGGAACCAGGCGACCTGCCGTACGCGGTAGGTTGCCCTGCCTTTACCCGTGAGCTACGGCAAGTCCAGTGGCCCAGCACGAAGAATTTCAAGCCAGACGTACCAGAGAAGTACGACGGCAGGCTGCATCCGTCGGAGTTCCTCAGCATCTACACCATTGCGGTGCAGGCTGCCGGGGGGCGGGACGACAAGATCCTCGCCAATTACTTCCCTCTGGTGCTCAAGCCCAACGTCAGGTCCTGGCTCATGCACTTGCCGGAAAACTCCATATCTTCCTGGGCGGACCTATGCCATCAGTTTGTCGGCGCCTTTACAGGTGGCCACAAACCCCATGGCCAGGAGAGTGATCTTCACCTGCTTGCCCAGAGGGAAGGGGAGCCTCTACGTAAGTACATCCAGAGATTCAGCCAAGTGCAACGCAACATCCCAGACGTCCACCCTGCCGTGGTCATCAGTGCGTTCCTTCAGAACGTACGCAACCGCAGGATGCGGGAGGAGATGGCGATGTGCAAGATCAGAGACGTCGGCGAGCTGTATGCCCTGGCCGACAGATGTGCACGTGCTGAGGAAGGAAGGAAACTCCCCGGAGAGAACATAGGAACCGGAGGATCTGACAGCGACGATGCCGCCCCAGCAAGCAAAAACAGGCGGCGGAACAACAGAAAGAGGAAAGGCAAAGATGTGCTAGTTGTCGAGCAATCCGGCAATGAAGGTGGCGCCAAGACAGCCAAGACTGATAGCTTCGGCAAGGAGGTTGCCGCATGCGCCAACTGCCAGGCTGTGGCGGCCGCCGACAAGCAGGATGGCACCAACAAGCAGTACTGCAAGATTCACCGCACCAAAGGCCATGACCTCCAGAGCTGCAAGAAGGTCGAACAGCTCGTTGAGCTGCAAAAGGCCGAGTACGAGCGACGCGACAAGGAGAAGGCCCAAGGAGGTGCTGGAGGATCTGGTACGAAGCGCACTGGCCGGGGGGGGACGCCGCGGCAACACCAAGCAGCGGCAAGGCGACAGACCTCCCCGCGGCCGCGACAAGGATGAAGATGACGACGACGACGAAGACATGGATGACGCCGAGACCAGTGAGCAGGAGTTCCAGAAAGCCACAAAAGTTTTGTGCGTTGACGGCGGTGCTTCTCTGCATACCTCACACTGCCAACTCAAGCAGTGGGTGCAGGAAGTTAATGCAGCAGAACCACCCGTCAAGTCACGCAAGCTTCTGAAATGGTCCAGCACGCCTATCATCTTTGATATTGAGGACCACCCCGATCGCACAACTGCTGTCGGATGTTTGCCGATGTTGGTCTCACCAACTATCCGCAACCTCAAGGTCACTAAGATGCTAGTTGACGGCGGGGCCGGCTTGAACCTGATCTCCTCCGCTGTACTTCGGAGACTCCAAGTCCCTGACAGCGAGCTCGAAGAGACCGGCACGTTTCAAGGAATCAACCCGGGAAGGAGCAAGCCGAAGGGGAAGATCATGCTGCCGGTGACATTTGGCAGTGAGTTGAACTTCAGGACTGAGAGGATCACTTTCGACGTTGCCGATTTTCCATTGCCTTACAATGGAATTCTTGGCCGTCCAGCGCTCGCCAAGTTCATGGCGGCCTCTCACTACGCGTACAACATGCTGAAGATGCCAGGCCCGATAAGTGTCATCTCTGTACATGGCGACAAGAAAGACGCTCTCATCTGTGCCGACAAGATCTACCGGCAAGCAGCAGCCGCCGCGGATCGCGAGACACTCGCCGCTGAAGCTCCCGGGGAGAAGAAGAAGACCAAGTCCGGCAAGAGCTCCGATGGCCACTCCGGCAAGCGCACCTCTTCGGAGTGCTGCGCTACCGTCGAGGACGCACCATCGAGCTCCACCGGCAAGTGTAAGAAGACAATGGCAGCTCCACCAGCAACCAAGAAGGTGTCCGCCAAGGAGGACGGCACTGGTGGTACCTTCACCATCAGTGCCACTCTCGACCCTAAATAGGAAAGCGCGCTCATTGCTTTCCTGCAGGCGAATGTCGACGTGTTTGCGTGGCAACCGTCTGACATCCCCGGCGTTCCCAGGAAAGTAACCGAGCACCACCTCGCCGTTTGTCCTCACGCGCGACCCGTCAAGCAGAGAGTCAGGAAGCACGCGGTGGAGCGCCAAGAGTTCATCGCCGAAGAGATCAAGAAGTTGGAAGCAGCAGGCCTCGTCAGAGGAGTGCTCCATCCTACGTGGTTGGCCAATCCTGTAGTCGTGCGCAAGGCGGACGGGAAATGGAGACTTTGCATCGACTTCACCGATGTCAACAAAGCTTGTCCCAAAGACCCATTTCCCTTGCCGCGCATTGACCAGATTGTCGACTCCACAGCCGGATGCGACTTG
Organism: Aegilops umbellulata; assembly: GCA_032464435.1. NCBI lineage: Eukaryota > Viridiplantae > Streptophyta > Magnoliopsida > Poales > Poaceae > Aegilops > Aegilops umbellulata. The sequence goes on from CP136057.1 coordinate 445,691,382, forward strand.
CTTTCGTTTCTTGACGCATACTCAGGATACCATCAGATCTTCATGGCAGAAGAGGATGAGGAGAAAACCGCGTTCATCACTCCATGTGGCACGTACTGTTTTGTACGAAGGCCTTTCGGTTTGAAGAATGCTGGTTCAACATTTGCAAGGGTCTTCCATACTGCTTTTGAGCCGCAAATACACAGAAATGTGGAAGCCTACATGGATGATATAGTGGTCAAAAGCAGGGACAAGTCAACTCTGATTCAAGATCTAGAAGAAACTTTTGCAAATCTGCGTAAGATTAGCCTCAAGCTCAACCCCGAGAAGTGCGTGTTTGGAGTCCCTTCTGGCAAGCTTCTCGGGTTCTTTGTGTCCCAGCGGGGGATTGAAGCCAATCCCGACAAGATCAAGGCCATTGAGCAGATCGAAGCACCGAAGCGCGTCAAGGATGTACGAAAACTTGCCGGCTGCGTGGCGGCTCTCAGCAGGTTTATCTCTAAGTCTGCTGAGCGCGCCCTGCCGTTTTTCAAAATCTTGAAAAAGGCAGGTCCAATGAAATGGACTCCGGAAGTGGAGGCTGCACTGCAGGACTTGAAGAGATACCTGTCCTCCACTCCAATACTTGTCGCACCTAAACCACAAGAGAAGTTGCTGCTATATCTGGCGGCAACCAATCAAGTGGTTATTGCTGCGTTAGTAGCGGAGAGAGAGGTAGATGATGAGCCAGCAACCGCGGCAAGCGCGTCCAGTGACAAGCAAGGGGCTTCCCCGATGAGCTCTGGTCCCGACGAAGATAGATCTGCGCAGATGTGCGAAGGGATACAGAAGAAAATGGTGCAGCGCCCAGTCTACTTTGTAAGTTCCCTTCTGCAGGGGGCTAGGTCGAGGTACTCTGGTGTGCAGAAGTTGCTTTTCGGCCTTCTTATGGCCTCGAGAAAGTTGTGCCATCACTTCCAAGCACATAAGATCACAGTTATCACTCGCTTTCCGCTGAAGAGGATACTGCAGAATCCAGAAGCAACAGGCAGGATTGTTGAGTGGGCATTGGAACTGTCGAGCTTTGGCCTCAAGTTTGAGAGCACTTCAACTATTCGAAGCAGAGCATTGGCAGAATTCATAGCAGAGTGGACGCCAACACCTGACAAAGAAACCCCAGAGACGAGCATCCCCGTCAAGGAAGCAAACAAAGAGTGGCTGATGTACTTTGATGGCGCGTTCTCGCTACAAGGCGCCGGTGCTGGCGTGCTGCTTGTCGCACCCACCGGAGAGCACCTCAAGTACGTGGTCCAGATGCACTTTCCCAAGGAGCAAGCAACAAACAATACTGCAGAGTATGAAGGATTGCTCGCTGGTCTCAGGATCGCGGCAGACCTTGGGATCAAGCAGCTCATTGTCAGGGGTGACTCGCAGCTTGTCGTCCGCCAAGTAAACAAGGATTATCAGAGTCCGTTGATGGAAGCTTACGTTGATGAAGTGAGGAAGCTGGAAGAGCGCTTTGTCGGCCTACAGATGGAACATGTTCCTAGAGCTCAGAACGACATCGCTGACGGCCTGTCAAAGTGCGCGGCATTTAAGTTACCCGTGGAACCAGGGATCTTTGTGCTCAAGCTGACTCTACCATACGTGACGCCACCAACTGGACAGAGCAGGAAGAGGAAGTTGATTTCTGGTGACCATCTTCCGGCTGAGCTTCCCGAAGCCGCCGCCAAGAAGGTCCCCAAGATCAATGCCAAGAGTGCTGAGGAGCAGTCTGCTCCGACAAGCCCCAAGGTTTGTTTCGTTGAAGCAGACGCTCTCGACAAGTTTCGCTCCGGCAAACTTGCCGGGGATCATCAAGCTCCGGCTGAACCGCGGGTTCTCGCCATAGAAGCGGATGTTCCCGCAGCAGCAGATATGCCTTTAGTCCTTGTTGTCGAGCCATAGGCTCCAGCATGGGCACAGCAGATCGTCCGTTTCCTCCAGTCAGGAGAACTTCCCGAAGAGCCAGAAGAAGCGGAAAGAGTAGCCCGGCAGTCTAGTATGTACCAGTTCGTTGACAACGCACTGTACAGAAGAAGGCTCAATGGAGTGAAATTCAAGTGTATTCCCCGGGAAGATGGACAGAAGCTGTTGGCAGAGGTGCATGGAGGCATATGTGGTCACCACATTGGCGCCAGAGCACTTGCCGACAAAGCGTTCCGGCAAGGTTTCTTTTGGCCGACAGCCTTCCAGGATGCAATTGCACAAGTAACCAAGTGTGAAGCGTGCCAGTTCCATTCCAAGCAGATACACCAACCAGCTCAAGCTCTCCAGACAATCCCTCTATCCTGGCCATTTTCGGTCTGGGGGCTCGACATCCTCGGCCCTTTCCCCCGAGCAGTTGGGGGCTTTGAGTACTTGTACGTCGCAATCGACAAGTTCACAAAGTGGCCAGAAGTGGAACCAGTGAGGAAGGTGACATCACAGTCAGCAGTCAAGTTCTTCAGGTCGATTGTTTGCCGCTTCGGAATCCCTAACGGGATCATCACCGACAATGGTACACAATTCACGAGTCGCAACTTCATGCAGTACGTCCAAGACCTTGGCGCCAAGGTCTGCTTCGCTTCTGTTGCTCACCCCAGGAGCAACGGTCAAGCAGAGAGGGAAAATGCTGAAGTGCTGCGTGGACTCAAGACCCGGACTTTCGACAGGCTGCACAAGTGCGGAAGAAACTGGATCGAGGAGCTGCCGGTGGTTCTTTGGTCGATCAGGATGACGCCAAATCGAGCCACTGGCCAGACACCTTTCGCTCTAGTCTATGGAGCAGAGGCAGTTACCCCCACGGAACTCGTATACGGGTCACCTCAAGTGCTCGCTTATGATGAGCTTGAGCAAGAGCAGCTGCGGCGAGATGACGCGCTGCTCCTTGAGGAGGACCGTCTTCAGGCTGCTGTACGAGCTGCTCGATACCAACAAGCTTTGCGCCGCTACCACAGCCGCAAAGTTAAAGCCAGAAGTCTCTAGGAAGGCGACCTTGTTCTTCGGCGTGTTCATTCCGCCAAGAATTCCAACAATCTGACGCCAAAGTGGGAAGGCCCTTATCGGGTGAAACGAGTCACGAGGCCTGGCACTGTACGCCTTGAGACCGAGGATGGCATTCTGGTGAGCAACTCCTGGAACATCGAGCATCTTCGTAACTTTTACCCGTAAGGCGCGGTTGTCGGACCCTGTTCGGCAACCACCATTTTGTACAAGTCTTGCCGCTGTTGCATGTAATCCTTTGTACAAAGCCAGGCGCAGACCCTCACCATAAATAAAACTCACGTGCTCCGCACACCCTGTCAATTTCATGCCTTTCTGCATAAATTGTCTGACACTTTGTGCAGCGAGCCCCCCTCGGTAAGCAATAACGAGCCATAAGGCTCCATACTATTGTTTTCTCTTTTCTTTTTCTCAAGGAAAGGAAGGATCCTTCGCCCACAAGTTAGCCGGGGGGATGGGAAGATAATGGTATGGACCCGGCGCCGTTCAGGAAAAATTTCGCCTTGCCGGGGAGCAAACGACAAAAAAAAGCTAAGTGCCAAAGTTTGAGCAATCAGATTTTTTAACTCTAAGTTATTTTCCTTGAATGACCATGCTTTGTATGGAAAACCCGTGCACGAAGGAACCAACTCGTGGCTAGTTGCGCCCTTACTTTGCTTCGAGTTCGCTCAACAGCTTAAGTGTGCCGCGACTAGAGTCGCGCCCTTACTTTGTTTCGAGTTTACTCAGCAACTTAAGCGAGCTGCGACTAGTCGCGACAAGGTTTCTTGTCGGTAACGGCACCGCCAGCAGGTTGCTGACGTCCCACACTCAGCCCTCGCGGCAAAGGTGCCTACGCCGGCAGGTTCCCTAAAAGCGTAGGGCAAAAACATACAAAGGAAGGAATCGAGTAAAGGGAATAGCATTGCAATCGTAACATGAAACAAAGTTATATTACAAGATAGCTTGTCGCGGCTCTAATAAACTGTTTTTATAACATGACCAGCGGCGACGAGAAAAGAAGAAAATAGGCGGCCTAGTACGCGCGGTCGCCCTCAACCCTCTTGATCCCACTCACCTTGTCCACAATGGGTGCGACGAGGGTCTCAAGCTCCTCCAGATCAGCTTCAGGCGGCAGGGACCTGAGGACGTTGGCGAGACGGAGGCCCGGGTTGCGGAAGGCCACCTTCATAAGCACCTTTTTGCAAGCTCCCGCGCAGATCTCACGCGACTCGTCGGCCAGCTGCTTTGGGATCCTCTCCCGGAGTTGCTGGAGGGCCGTCGCCACGCCTTCAAAGAACAAGGTGAGCTTGGCGCTAGATGGGAGGCTCTCGTCAGAGGAATACCCGAGATCCTCCACCCCCAGCAACGCCAACTCCTTGTCGATGCCTGCGGCAGCGCTCACAAGACCCTCCACTCCTCCCACTTGCTGCGGAACTCTCCTTCCAGATAAGCATCTTTCTTGCCGGCCTTCGAGATCCAGGTGATCCCGCCGGATAAAGGCTCTCCTTTCTCAACCCGAGGCGAAAAGAAATGGCAGAAAAGAGCTACGTTTGGATGGATCCCGACAAAGTTTGCACAGAGATGTGCGAAAACTGCCATGGTCAGGACAGCATTGGGGGTGAAATCAAGAAGGTGGAGCCCGTAGGTGTTCATGACATCGCAAAAGAATTCAGAAAAAGGCGGGCAGAGCCCGCAGTAGAAGAACAAGGCGAAGAAGGGATACCCGGTGGGATACTTATCCCAAGCAGTGGCTGGGAGTACCCTCGTGCGCGAATGCGCCCGTGTTCCCGTTGACCAGAAGAGATAGAAGTCTTCCTTCAGCTCTGCTGCCTCGAGCCTCGGAGGGAAGATCGCCCGCTCCTTTCGTAGTGTCGCGAGCCGCTGCGCCTCAGCCGACTTTGCCTTCTCGGCCTTCGGGGCCATGGCGGGAATGGAGAAGGAGGACGACGGCGTTGATGGTGCTAGTGGCGATGGGGACGGGGCTCTGCTCTCCTTCGGCTTTGGGAAGAAGGGGAGTGGCGGAGATTCTCGAGGAAGGAACAGCAACGGGCAGATGGGCAAACTACCCCTGCTCCCCCTGCTTATAAGGAGGGATGGGGGCGGACGTTTCGCCTTTCCGAGTAAAGGAACCACCCACGACCTCCCCCACGACGCCGCAATCGACGCGTGCCATTCGGGAGGGCGTGGTGGATGCGGAGCAAGGTACAAAACGACCCAGGCCGTGCGTGCCCGTGCCCTGTTTTGGGCCTGGCCCAACAGCGCTCGGCACCATGTATGGCCCAGGCCCGGGGGCTCCTGTCGGTGTACTAAAGTAGGGGTACTCTAGTATCCCGAACTTGTGCACGGGCAGTCGCAGCACCCCACGGCAAGACCCGCCAGATGATCACCAAGGCTCTCTATGGTTCCTTTGGAGCCATTCGAGAACAAAGTATTTAAGTCAAGGAGACAAGTCCCCGGCAAGAGGAGCTTGCCGGGAAGGCCATTCAAGGTACAAGACCCCGGCAAAAGGAGCTTGCCGGGAAGCCCAACAAGAGCATCTCAAAGAACCTGCCGCAGCGCGCCACGCATCCCGGCAGGACCCGGCGAGCGACAAGTTCCCGGGCGCGACATGACAAAGGCCGCGGCAAGGCACTTGCCGCGGCAGGCAGCCACTCTGTACCCGCGCTCCAGCTCACCCACCTACGTGTCGCTCCGGGACCCTTCCCAGCGTACGTGGCGAGAGGCTGTGCAGCCAGGGGGTACACTATGGCATGCAGCGCTGACAGGATCGCCATCGTGGCGAGCGATGGCGCCCCTGACGGTCCCTTTTCTGCACCGTCTGGGCGACGTAGACGGGCATTTAATGCCTTTGTCTCCTGCCGTCAGGGTTAGGTATGATACACTGTGTAGGCAGCTGTACCTACTGCAGCATATTTACACTTTTGCCGTTACCTACGTTGCCACCTGTTGGAGACCCCTTGAACATATAAAAGGAGGCCCATGCACAACGTAGGGGAGGATGGATCCTCAAGGAAGCGCTCGGTCTCGTTAGCTGCTCGAGTGTACTATAGCACTCGGCGCTCCCGAGCAAGAACTCAATACAATCCACAAAGCAGCAGTAGGAGTGTTATCTCTCCGGAGAGCTCCGAAGCTGGGTAAAAACCTTCCCCCGCGTGCCTCGCCTCGATCCGCTCTTCGCGCGACCTCCGCCCCGCCGAACCAAGAAGGGGCTCCGTCCCCATAGGTGCTCGGGGAGCCCAGGAAACCCCGGCATCGCTTTTGTCTAACAGTTTTTGAGTATGTTCCATAGCCTTTTGTTGTTCAGTTGCAATTTTAGCAAGTGTTTTGTAGCTGGGCTTGGATTCACAGTCAGAGTCATCTTCACTGGATGTTTGGAAGTAAGCATCGCGTGATTTTACCTTGGCACCACGTGCCATGAAGCAGTAGGTGGGAGTAGGGCCGTCCTTGTCATCAGCTTCAGTGTTGGTGTGGAAGTCATTGTCTTCAGTGTTGAAGATGGACTTGGCAACATAGGCAGTGGCTAGAGCCAGACTTGCAACACCAGGATCGGACTCCTCCTCAGACTCCACCTCCGCCTCCTCAGAGGCAGACTCCTCCTCTGAATCCATTTCCTTCCCAACAAAAGCACGAGCCTTGCCAGATGAGCTCTTCTTATGAGATGAAGACTTTGATGAGGACTTGGAAGAAGACTTTGAAGATTTCTTCTTCTTCTTGTCATCAGAATCATATTCCTTGCCTTTCTTCTTCTTCTTCTCATTGTCCCATAGTGGACACTCAGATATGTAGTGTCCAGGTTTCTTGCACTTGTGACATGTTCTCTTCTTGTAGTCATGAATGGAAGCTTCATCATTTCTTGAGCTGGATCGTGACGACTTTCTGAAGCCCTTCTTCTTGGTGAACTTCTGGAACTTCTTCACAAGTATAGCAAGTTCCTTTCCAATGTCTTCAGGATCATCAGAACTGCAGTCAGATTCTTCTTCAGATGAGGAAACAACTTTTGCCTTCAAAGCGCGAGTTCGGCCATAGTTGGGACCATAGATATCTCGTTTCTCAGAAAGCTGGAACTCATGTGTGTTAAGCCTCTCAAGTATATCAGACGGATCGAGTGTCTTGAAGTCAGGACGTTCTTGTATCATGAGGGCAAGGGTGTCAAAGGAGCTGTCAAGTGATCTCAGTAATGTCTTGACGATTTCATGCTTGGTAATCTCAGTGGCGCCAAGAGCACGAAGCTCATTTGTGATGTCAGTGAGGCGATCAAACGTGAGCTGGACATTCTCATTGTCGTTTCTCTTGAAGCGGTTGAAGAGGTTGCGAAGAACATGAAGGAAATATGCCCTAGAGGCAATAATAAAGTTATTATTTATTTCCTTATATCATGATAAAGGTTTATTATTCATGCTAGAATTGTATTAACCAGAAACATAATACATGTGTGAATACATAGACAAACAGAGTGTCACTAGTATGCCTCTACTAGACTAGCTCGTTAATCAAAGATGGTTATGTTTCCTAACCATGAACAAAGAGTTGTTATTTGATTAACGAGGTCACATCATTAGTTGAATGATCTGATTGACATGACCCATTATATTAGCTTAGCACCCGATCGTTTAGTATGTTGCTATTGCTTTATCCATGACTTATACATGTTCCTATGACTATGAGATTATGCAACTCCCGTTTGCCGGAGGAACACTTTGGGTACTACCAAACGTCACAACGTAACTGGGTGATTATAAAGGAGTACTATAGGTGTCTCCAATGGTAGATGTTGGGTTGACGTATTTCGAGATTAGGATTTGTCACTCCGATCGTCGGAGAGGTATCTCTGGGCCCTCTCGGTAATGCACATCACTTAAGCCTTGCAAGCATTGCAACTAATGAATTAGTTGCGGGATGATGTATTACGTAACGAGTAAAGAGACTTGCCGGTAACGAGATTGAACTAAGTATTGGATACTGACGATCGAATCTCGGGCAAGTAACATACCGATGACAAAGGGAACAACGTATGTTGTTATGCGGTCTGACCGATAAAGATCTTCGTAGAATATGTAGGAGCCAATATGGGCATCCAGGTCCCGCTATTGGTTATTGACCGGAGACGTGTCTCGGTCATGTCTACATTGTTCTCGAACCGTAGGGTCCGCACGCTTAACATTACGATGACAGTTATTATGAGTTTATGCATTTCGATGTACCGAAGGTTGTTCGGAGTCCCGGATGTGATCACGGACATGACGAGGAGTCTCGAAATGGTCGAGACGTAAAGATTGATATATTGAAAGCCTATGTTTGGACATCAGATGTGTTCCGGATGAAATAGTGATTTTACCGGAATACCGGGAGGGTTACCGGAACCCCCCGGGAGCCAAATGGGCCAACATGGGCCTTGGTGGAAAGGTGAAAGGGCTGCCCTCATGGGCTGTGCGCCTCCCCCTTCCCCTAGTCCTATTAGGACTAGGAGAGGTGGCCGGCCCCCTCTCTCTCTCTCCCCCTTTGAGGAATCCTATTCCAACTAGGATTGGGGGGGAATCCTACTCCCGGAGGGAGTAGGACTCTCCTGGCGCGCCACCCTTGGCCGGCCAGCCCCTCCCCCTTGGATCCTTTATATACGGAGGCAGGGGCACCCCATAGACACACAATTGATTATTGAGATCTTTCCTTAGCCGTGTGCGGTGCCCCCTGCCACCAAATTCCACCTCGGTCATATTGTCGCAGTGCTTAGGCGAAGCCCTGCGTCAGTAGTACATCAAGATCGTCACCACGCCGTCGTGCTGACGGAACTCTTCCCTGACGCTTTGCTGGATCGGAGCCCGGGGATCGTCATCGAGCTGAACGTGTGCCAAGAACTCGGAGGTGCCGAAGTAACGGTGCTTGGATCGGTCGGATCGTGAAGACGTACGACTACATCAACCGCGTTGATATAACGCTTCCGCTTTCGGTCTACGAGGGTACGTAGACAACACTCTCCCCTCTCGTTGCTATGCATCACCATGATCTTGCGTGTACGTAGGAAAATTTTGAAATTACTACGTTCCCCAACAGTGGCATCCGAGCCTAGGTTTTTATGGTTTGATGTTATTTGCACGAGTAGAACACAAGTGAGTTGTGGACGATACAAGTCATACTGCCTACTAGCATGTCATACTTTGGTTCAGCGGTATTGTTGGACGAGACGATCCGGACCAACCTTACGCGTACTCTTACGCGAGACCGGTTCCCTCGACGTGCTTTGCACATAGATGGCTTGCGGAAGACTGTCTCTCCAACTTTAGTTGAACCGAGTGTGGCTACGCCCGGTCCTTGAGAAGGTTAAAACGGAGTCTATTTGACAAACTATCATTGTGGTTTTGATGCGTAGGTAAGATGAGTTCTTGCTTAAGCCCGTAGCAGCCACGTAAAACTTGCAACAACAAAGTAGAGGACGTCTAACTTGTTTTTGCAGGGCATGTTGTGATGTGATATGGTCAAGACATGATGCTAAATTTTGTTGTATGAGATGATCATGTTTTGTAACCGAGTTATCGGCAACTGGCAGGAGCCATATGGTTGTCGCTTTATTGTATGCAATGCAATCGCGATGTAATGCTTTACTTTATTACTAAGCGGTAGTGATAGTCGTGGAAGCATAAGATTGGCGAGACGACAACGATGCTACGATGGAGATCAAGGTGTCGCGCCGGTGACGTTGGTGATCATGACGGTGCTTCAGAGATGGAGATCACAAGCACAAGATGATGATGACCATATCATATCACTTATATTGATTGCATGTGATGTTTATCTTTTTATGCATCTTATCTTGCTTTGATTGACGGTAGCATTATAAGATGATCTCTCACTAAATTATCAAGAAGTGTTCTCCCTGAGTATGCACCGTTGCAAAAGTTCTTCGTGCTGAGACACCACGTGATGATCGGGTGTGATAGGCTCTACGTTCAAATACAACGGGTGCAAAACAGTTGCACACGCGGAATACTCAGGTTATACTTGACGAGCTATGCATATAAGATATGACCTCGGAACACAGAGACCGAAAGGTCGAGCGTGAATCATATAGTAGATATGATCAACATAACGATGTTCACCATTGAAGACTACTCCATATCACGTGATGATCGGTTATGGTTTAGTTGATTTGGATCACGTGATCACTTAGAGGATTAGAGGGATGTCTATCTAAGTGGGAGTTCTTAATTAATTTGATTAACTGAACATAAACTTATCATGAACTTAGTACCTGATAGTATCTTGCTTGTTTATGTTGATTGTAGATAGATGGCTCGTGCTGTTGTTCCGTTAAATTTTAATGCGTTCCTTGAGAAAGCAAAGTTGAAAGATGATGGTAGCAATTACACGGACTGGGTCCGTAACTTGAGGATTATCCTCATTGCTGCACAGAAGAATTACGTCCTGGAAGCACCGCTAGGTGCCAGGCCTGCTGCTAGAGCAACACCAGAAGTTATGAACGTCTGGCAGAGCAAAGCTGATGACTACTCGATAGTTCAGTGTGCCATGCTTTACGGCTTAGAACCGGGACTTCAACGACGTTTTGAACGTCATGGAGCATATGAGATGTTCCAGGAGTTGAAGTTAATATTTCAAGCAAATGCCCGGATTGAGAGATATGAAGTCTCCAATAAGTTCTATAGCTGCAAGATGGAGGAGAACAGTTCTGTCAGTGAGCATATACTCAAAATGTCTGGGTATAATAATCACTTGATTCAATTGGGAGTTACTCTTCCAGATGATTGCGTCATTGACAGAATTCTCCAATCACTGCCACCAAGCTACAAGAGCTTCGTGATGAACTATAATATGCAAGGGATGAACAAGACTATTCCCGAGCTCTTCGCAATGCTAAAAACTGCGGAGGTAGAAATCAAGAAGGAGCATCAAGTGTTGATGGTTAACAAAACCACTAGTTTCAAGAAAAAGGGCAAAGGGAAGAAAAAGGGGAACTTCAAGAAGAACGGCAAGCAAGTTGCTGCTCAAGAGAAGAAACCCAAGTCTGGACCTAAGCCTGAAACTGAGTGCTTCTACTGCAAGCAGACTGGTCACTGGAAGCGGAACTGCCCCAAGTATTTGGCGGATAAGAAGGATGGCAAGGTGAACAAAGGTATATGTGATATACATGTTATTGATGTGTACCTTACTAATGCTCGCAGTAGCACCTGGGTATTTGATACTGGTTCTGTTGCTAATATTTGCAACTCGAAACAGGGACTACAGAATAAGCGGACACTAGCAAAGGACGAGGTGACGATGCGCGTGGGAAACGGTTCCAAAATCGATGTGATCGCGGTCGGCACGCTACCTCTACATCTACCTTCGGGATTAATATTAGACCTAAATAATTGTTATTTGGTGCCAGCGTTGAGCATGAACATTATATCTGGATCTTGTTTAATGCGACACGGTTATTCATTTAAATCAGAGAATAATGGTTGTTCTATTTATATGAGTAATATCTTTTATGGTCATGCACCTTTGAAGAGTGGTCTGTTTTTGATGAATCTCGATAGTAGTGATACACATATTCATAATGTTGAAACCAAAAGATGCAGAGTTGATAATGAAAGTGCAACTTATTTGTGGCACTGTCGTTTAGGTCATATCGGTGTAAAGCGCATGAAGAAACTCCATACTAATGGACTTTTGGAACTACTTGATTATGAATCACTTGGTACTTGCGAACCGTGCCTCTTGGGCAAGATGACTAAAACACCGTTCTCCGGTACGATGGAGAGAGCAACAGATTTGTTGGAAATCATACATACCGATGTATGTGGACCGATGAATATTGAGGCTCGTGGCGGATATCATTATTTTCTCACCTTCACAGATGACTTAAGCAGATATGGGTATATCTACTTAATGAAACACAAGTCTGAAACATTTGAAAAGTTCAAAGAATTTCAGAGTGAAGTTGAAAATCATCGTAACAAGAAAATAAAGTTTCTACGATCTGATCGTGGAGGAGAATATTTGAGTTACGAGTTTGGTGTACATTTGAAAAATTGTGGAATAGTTTCGCAACTCACGCCACCCGGAACACCACAGCGTAATGGTGTGTCCGAACGTCGTAATCGTACTTTACTAGATATGGTGCGATCTATGATGTCTCTTACTGATTTACCGCTATCGTTTTGGGGATACGCTCTAGAGACGGCCGCATTCACGTTAAATAGGGCACCATCTAAATCCGTTGAGACGACGCCTTATGAACTATGGTTTGGCAAGAAACCAAAGTTGTCGTTTCTTAAAGTTTGGGGCTGCGATGCTTATGTGAAAAAGCTTCAACCTGATAAGCTCGAACCCAAATCGGAGAAATGTGTCTTCATAGGATATCCAAAGGAAACTGTTGGATACACCTTCTATCATAGATCCGAAGGCAAGACTTTTGTTGCTAAGTTCGGAAACTTTCTAGAGAAGGAGTTTCTTTCGAAAGAAGTGAGTGGGAGGAAAGTAGAACTTGACGAGGTAACTGTACCTACTCCTTTATTGAGAAGTAGTACATCACAGAAAACTGTTTCTGCGACACCTACACCAATAAGTGAGGAAGCTAATGATAATGATCATGAAACTTTAGATCAAGATACTACTGAACCTCGTAGATCAACCAGAGTGAGATCCGCACCAGAGTGGTATGGTAATCCTGTTCTGGAGGTCATGATATTAGATCATGATGAACCTACGAACTATGAAGAAGCGATGGTGAGCCCAGATTCCGCAAAGTGGCTTGAAGCCATGAAATCTGAGATGGGATCCATGTATGAGAACAAAGTATGGACTTTGGTTGACTTGCCCGATGATCGACAAGCAAGTGAGAACAAATGGATCTTTAAGAAGAAGACTGACGCTGATGGTAATGTTACTGTCTACAAAGCTCGACTTGTCGCAAAAGGTTTTCGACAAGTTCAAGGGATTGACTGCGACGAGACTTTCTCACCCGTAGCGATGCTTAAGTCTGTCCGAATCATGTTAGCAATTGCCGCATTTTATGATTATGAAATTTGGCAGATGGATGTCAAAACTGCATTCCTGAATGAATTTCTGGAAGAAGAGTTGTATATGATGCAACCGGAAGGTTTTGTCGATCCAAAGGGAGCTAACAAAGTGTGCAAGCTCCAGCGATCCATTTATGGACTGGTGCAAGCCTCTCGGAGTTGGAATAAACGCTTTGATAGTATGATCAAAGCATTTGGTTTTATGTAGACTTTTGGAGAAGCCTGTATTTACAAGAAAGTGAGTGGGAGCTCTGTAGCATTTCTAATATTATATGTGGATGACATATTACTGATTGGAAATGATATAGAATTTCTGGATAGCATAAAGGGATACTTGAATAAAAGTTTTTCAATGAAAGACCTCGGAGAAGCTGCTTACATATTAGGCATAAAGATCTATAGAGATAGATCAAGACGCTTAATTGGACTTTCACAACGCACATACCTTGACAAGATTTTGAAGAAGTTCAAAATGGATCAAGCAAAGAAAGGGTTCTTGCCTGTGTTACAAGGTGTGAGATTGAGTAAGACTCAAAGCCCGACCACTGCAGAAGATAGAGAGAAAATGAAAGATGTTCCCTATGCTTCAGCCATAGGCTCTATCATGTATGCAATGCTGTGTACCAGACCTGATGTGTGCCTTGCTATAAGTTTAGCAGGGAGGTACCAAAGTAATCCAGGAGTGGATCACTGGATAGCGGTCAAGAACATCCTGAAATACCTGAAAAGGACTAAGGATATGTTTCTCATATATGGAGGTGACAAAGAGCTCACCGTAAGAGGTTACGTTGATGCAAGCTTTGACACTGATCCGGACGATTCTAAATCGCAAACCGGATACGTGTTTACATTAAACGGTGGAGCTGTCAGTTGGTGCAGTTCTAAACAAAGCGTCGTAGCGGGATCTACATGTGAAGCGGAGTACATAGCTGCTTTGGAAGCAGCAAACGAAGGAGTCTGGATGAAGGAGTTCATATCCGATCTAGGTGTCATACCTAGTGCATCGGGTCCAATGAAAATCTTTTGTGACAATACTGGTGCAATTGCCTTGGCAAAGGAATCCAGATTTCACAAAAGGACCAAACACATCAAGAGACGCTTCAACTCCATCCGGGATCTAGTCCAGGTGGGAGACATAGAGATTTGCAAGATACATACAGATCTGAATGTTGTAGACCCGTTGACTAAGCCTCTTCCACGAGCAAAACATGATCAGCACCAAGACTCCATGGGTGTTAGGATCATTACAGTGTAATCTAGATTATTGACTCTAGTGCAAGTGGGAGACTGAAGGAAATATGCCCTAGAGGCAATAATAAAGTTATTATTTATTTCCTTATATCATGATAAAGGTTTATTATTCATGCTAGAATTGTATTAACCGGAAACATAATACATGTGTGAATACATAGACAAACAGAGTGTCACTAGTATGCCTCTACTAGACTAGCTCGTTAATCAAAGATGGTTATGTTTCCTAACCATGAACAAAGAGTTGTTATTTGATTAACGAGGTCACATCATTAGTTGAATGATCTGATTGACATGACCCATTATATTAGCTTAGCACCCGATCGTTTAGTATGTTGCTATTGCTTTATCCATGACTTATACATGTTCCTATGACTATGATATTATGCAACTCCCGTTTGCCGGAGGAACACTTTGGGTACTACCAAACGTCACAACGTAACTGGGTGATTATAAAGGAGTACTACAGGTGTCTCCAATGGTAGATGTTGGGTTGACGTATTTCGAGATTAGGATTTGTCACTCCGATCGTCGGAGAGGTATCTCTGGGCCCTCTCGGTAATGCACATCACTTAAGCCTTGCAAGCATTGCAACTAATGAATTAGTTGCGGGATGATGTATTACGTAACGAGTAAAGAGACTTGCCGATAACGAGATTGAACTAAGTATTGGATACTGACGATCGAATCTCGGGCAAGTAACATACCGATGACAAAGGGAACAACGTATGTTGTTATGCGGTCTGACCGATAAAGATCTTCATAGAATATGTAGGAGCCAATATGGGCATCCAGGTCCCGCTATTGGTTATTGACCGGAGACGTGTCTCGGTCATGTCTACATTGTTCCCGAACCGTAGGGTCCGCACGCTTAACGTTACGATGACAGTTATTATGAGTTTATGAATTTTGATGTACCGAAGGTTGTTCGGAGTCCCGGATGTGATCACGGACATGACGAGGAGTCTCGAAATGGTCGAGACGTAAAGATTGATATATTGAAAGCCTATGTTTGGACATCAGATGTGTTACGGATGAAATAGTGATTTTACCGGAATACCGGGAGGGTTACCGGAACCCCCCGGGAGCCAAATGGGCCAACATGGGCCTTGGTGGAAAGGTGAAAGGGCTGCCCTCATGGGCTGTGCGCCTCCCCCTTCCCCTAGTCCTATTAGGACTAGGAGAGGTGGCCGGCCCCCTCTCTCTCTCCCCCTTTGAGGAATCCTATTCCAACTAGGATTGGGGGGGGGGGGAATCCTACTCCCGGAGGGAGTAGGACTCTCCTGGCGCGCCACCCTTGGCCGGCCAGCCCCTCCCCCTTGGATCCTTTATATACGGAGGCAGGGGGCACCCCATAGACACACAATTGATTATTGAGATCTTTCCTTAGCCGTGTGCGGTGCCCCCTGCCACCAAATTCCACCTCGGTCATATTGTCGCAGTGCTTAGGCGAAGCCCTGCGTCAGTAGTACATCAAGATCGTCACCACGCCGTCGTGCTGACGGAACTCTTCCTCGATGCTTTGCTGGATCGGAGCCCGGGGATCGTCATCGAGCTGAACGTGTGCCAAGAACTCGGAGGTGCCGAAGTAACGGTGCTTGGATCGGTCGGATCGTGAAGACGTACGACTACATCAACCGCGTTGATATAACGCTTCCGCTTTTCGGTCTATGAGGGTACGTAGACAACACTCTCCCCTCTCGTTGCTATGCATCACCATGATCTTGCGTGTACGTAGGAAAATTTTGAAATTACTACGTTCCCCAACAGAACACTGATCCTTTGATCTCTTTGAGTTGAGACGCCTTCGTTGACCTTGGATAGCCAGTCCCAGACTAGCTTTGACGTCTCCAGAGCACTCATACGGCCATACTGTCCTTTGGTCAGATGACCATAGATGATGTTCTTGGCAGTAGAGTCCAGTTGAATGAACTTCTTGACATCAGCAGGAGTGACACCTTCACCAGTCTTGGGAACGCCGTTCTTGACGACATACCAGAGGTCGACATCAATGGCTTCAAGATGCATGCGCATCTTATTCTTTCAGTAGGGATATTCAGTTCCATCGAACACGGGGCAAGCAGCGGAGACTTTGATTATCCCTGCAGTCGACATAGCTAAAACTCCAGGTGGTTAAACCGAATCACACAGAACAAGGGAGTACCTTGCTCTGATACCAATTGAAAGTGCTAGTTATCGACTAGAGGGGGGTGAATAGGCGATTTTTATGAAAGTCTTCAAAACATGGAAGTTTCGAAGACAAACAGTAGAAATGAACCTATTGATATGCAGCGGAAAATAAACTACACAAAGCTAGCCATAGTCAAGTATGCAATAATGTGAGAGTATGAAGACTAATAGCAGCTAGGTAGTAAGGATCGGAATGGAAGATGGTATGAAGCCAAACAACAATAGTAGTCAAGCAATGAAGTCAATCAGGTATGACAAGCAGGCAATGACTTCACGAAGACAAATTGTAAGTAAAGGGAGGAGAGGATAGAACCAGTCACTTGTCGAAGACACGTGATTTGTTTGACCAGTTCCAGTTGCTGTGACAACTGTACATCTGGTTAGGGAGGCTGAGATTCAACTCAGAAGACCGCGTCTTCACCTTATTCCCCTTGAGCTAAGGACACACAGTCCTCGCCCAATCACTCTGGTAAGTCTTCAAGGTAGACTTCCAAACCTTCATAGACTTCGTTCACCGGCGATTCACAATGACTCTTGGATGCTCAGAACGCGACGCCTAACCGGCTGGAGGATTCACAGTCCTCAAGTGTAATAAGTCTTCAAGTCACACAGACGGAAAGACTTCAGTGATGCCTAACACTCTTTGGCTCTGGGTGTTTGGGCTTTATACTCGCAAGGATTTCTCTCTCTCAAAGGCTTCGAGGTGGGTTGCTCTCAAACGACAAAAGCCGTGCACTAACTCTGAGCAGCCACCAATTTATGGTGTAGGGGGTGGGCTATTTATAGCCACTGGGCAACCCGACCTGATATGTCCGAAATGACCCTGGGTCACTAGGGAACTGACACGTGTTCCAATGGTCAGATTTCAAACACACACACGACAACTTTACTTGGGCTACAAGCAAAGCTGACTTATCCAGCTCTGGATAAGATTTGCTCTCATTGTCTTCGCTCGAAGACATAGGATTTGGGTTGAGCATCACTTCAGTCACTCTGACTATGTTCACTTGGACCCCACTTAACAGTACGGCGGTTCCTATGACTCAACAAAGAAGAAAAGGAAACAACGAAACAACTAAGTCTTCGCGCTCCATAGTCTTCACTGAATGTCTTCTCATGTCATTGTCTTCAATATGAATATCTTCATATACCACCATTGTCGTCAATGTCTTCATACATTTTTAGGGGTCGTCTCCGGTAGGTAAACCGAATCAATGAGGGACACTACTTGTGTTATCCTGCAATTCTCACAAACAGATTAGTCCCTCAACCAGATTTGTCGTCAATACTCCAAAACCAACTAGGGTGGCACTAGATGCACTTACAGTCCCAAATTTATACGCCTTATCCTATTACAAAGTTGAGTCATCTATTTTGGAACGGAGGAAGTACCTCTTGGAAGTTAATTTTCTAGTAGCCGAAAAGAAAGATGATAAATCTTTCCAACCTAAATGGCTAAATCTACGGAAATATTAACGCCCACACGTTTGGGCGTTTGCACATCGCCCACACGCCTCTGTCACCACTCATTTTGCCACGTATGAATAGATGTCATCAGCAGAATTTTTTTTGGTTTTCGACTTAAAAATGTTGTATCTCCTAAATAAAAAAGCGAACTAAAAATCCGTTTTCACCATTAAATCCGTCTCGACGAGATCTTCAAAACTAGACCCCATGTTGATATGTTTCGACGAATTTTTTTTTGCCAGAAGTTGCCATGATGTTTACACTGCAGTTGCCATAGGGCTTAAACTAAAGTTGCCATGTGGCAATTTTAGTTTGTAGATCATGGCAATTTTAGTATTTTGATGATGGCAACTCCAATACTTTGACCATGAAAATTATTTTTCGTATGAACCATGGCAATTTTACGTGCATGTATCATGGCAATTTTAGTTTATGGTATGGTTCATGGCAAATCTAGTTTCTTAATTCCTCGTTTTATAAATGTCAAAATTTACTTTTAAATGTAGAAGAAAATAGCTGAAACATATCATGGCAAATTCAGTGTAAACATCATAACAATTCATATGCAATAGACATGGCAACTTTTAATCAAAAAAAAATCATCAAAACATATCAACATGGGATCTAGTTTCGAAGATCTCATCGCAAGGGATTTAATGGTGAAAACGGATTTTCAATCGGATTTTTCGTTTAAGAGACAAAAAATTTTAAAAACTAAAAATCTAAAAAGATTCCTACCTGCATGCATGCGATGACGTGGCAATCTGTTTACATTAGAGACGTGTGATGTGTCTCCCTTCCTGCCACACGTGTGACAGTTAGCGCCACCCTAAATCTAACTAACTCTTTTAGGTAGACCGTCACTTGCAAATCGCACCGACTGTGGGCCGCGTTGTCCATCGCTGGTGGCCCCACATGCAGTGTCTGCGCGACTCGCCGTCCGTCGTAATCCGGAGAAGCCCTTTTGCCCTCACACAAACCCGCGCTTATTTTCTCTCGGTTACCTAACTCTCGCCCCTCCTCCGATTCTCGTTTGGATCCCAGCGCCAAAGCTTGGCGGATGCTGTAGAAATGGCGGAGGCGCTCGCGTCCGCAGGTGGGCTCGTCATGGCGGCCTCGACCTCCTTCACGCCTGGCCAGGTGAGCCCTAAATCGCGCCTCGATCGGGCGTCGGCGCGGCATTGCTGCTCCTTGGGTGCTTCCTGGAGCTTGTAGGCGATTGGCGCGGGGCTGGAGTGGTGGCGGCGGGGATTTTAGGGGGGCGGGTGAGCGGGCAAGCAAGTGCAGGACTAAGGGGTGCGCTTTCTGTTTTAGGTGGTTGAAAGAAAGCGCTGGAGATGGCATGGTTGTGAAATTTCCTCACGGGATTCAGCGGTGCTTTTTCTTATTTGAGGAATTCCGAGATTGGTCAGTGAAATGGTTGCTGGCTCTGATGCGCTCGCGCTTGGTTGGTTACTGTTGTCAATGTGCAAGTATTGCCCGTGGGTTAGGATTTGGTGCTATTCTGATTGGAGGGGAACCAGTTAACCTCATTCAGGATTGAAAACCGTTGCTAATTTCCTTGTGTGTGTGTATGTGGTGGTGGTGGTGGGGGGGGGGGGGCATCTATGGACAGATTACTGATGTGTGTTTTGGAATGGTAGTATCTAATCTGGGGTGGATTTTTTTAGCTGTTCCAACACATTGGTGAATGAGGGCTGTAGATCTGGAGACACCAGATGTTCCAACACATGGATTTCTCTGTTGTATTCTTGGGGAATATATGCTCATACTAGTGATTCAGTGAGTGTGTGCTAACCCACTTTATAGGTTTGGCCATTCAGCCTATTGAATTGGATGTTGATGTGCTTGTTTTACTATACATGATTGATCCTTGAGTTTAGTAACCGGTATGAGGTTCAGTGGGCCAATTAATTAGTATGCAAAACTGCATAGTATTGTGGATTGCAATAGTACAAGGGCTGAAGTTTAAACAGCGCGTGTAGAAGGCTTTTTGTAACTTCCCCTAACTAAGTATGCATAGTGATGCTATTATCCCCCCATGAAGTTGATTACAGATACTATAATTTATTTATTTCTGGGACATTGATCATTGGTACTGACAGAACTTGCTTTGTACTTTTCCCAGCTTTCTGCTTTTCTGGGATTTCTTTGGGTTCTTGCGGCCTGGGTGTATGCTGAGGTTCTCTTTCATAGGAAGAATGCCGCTTCACTTA
Source organism: Aegilops umbellulata (assembly GCA_032464435.1). NCBI lineage: Eukaryota > Viridiplantae > Streptophyta > Magnoliopsida > Poales > Poaceae > Aegilops > Aegilops umbellulata. Next base: position 445,711,483 of record CP136057.1, read on the forward strand.
AAACGTGAGTAAATTCTATTTTGATCATGGGAATGCTGCTAAGTTGTATCTCCCAATTGAATATTGTGTCTGAACAGAAATCTCTGCCTATGCTGCAAGTACCATAGGTCCATAGCTCAATGTATCTTACTTTTCTGGGGTTGATCTATTTTGTTCTTCCATCTTGAAATGAGTATTGGCACCATTACATGTTGTTTAATGAAACACTACTTTCTAGAAGGACTCTTATCCGAAGTAATGCTTCCTTCTCTTTGTCAGTAGACACTCGGACATCAATTTATCAGACATGGATAGTAGCTCAAACAAAGGAGAGGATCAAACAATGTTACTGGAGGAGGGTGGTCAAGTAGCTGGTGCAAAGCCAGTTTATGCTTCTTTCACATCACAGATGCTCAGGTTGCTTGTGAACCATAATTCTCGATGGCATAATAATGATTGTTTAAGATATCAAGATTCAAACGCACTGACTTAGTTGGTTCCACAGACTTTTCTGTATGGACGAGACGCTTCTTCTGGAGCATCGATTGACACTGAGGGCAATGTAATCTATTTGCATTCTGTATTCATTGATACTTGTCCAGTTGCATTATTCTGCTGACCGCTTGCCATTGGTCTATCAGATCCGAGCTTGGAGGCCATCTACTTTACTTTTACATATGTGACCGCACAAATATATTCGGAGAGTCTGAAAAGGTACTATTATGCTGATACTTACTTGAAATGTATGCCCACATTTAAACACCATCTGAATGTATAGTTATATGGCATTATTATCTATTGTAAATAGCTTTCAGATTCTAGGTCTGCTGATGCTTTAGTATGTTATTTTTCTGTATAATCTTATGCTAAATTTTGATGTCCCTATGTAACATACTGGTAAAAATCAGATTCTTAGAACATGTCAGCTTTTCTGCCTTATTCAAATTAATGCAAAATACTAGAAGCTGCATCGAAGGTGTGTGCGCAATATGCTATTTTCAATTGGATAACTTTTTTTTTGTGTGTATCTACAGAATTACAGCCGAGATCTCTTCCTTTTCCTCTATTTTCTTCTTATCATCGTAGCAGCTATTACTTCCTTCAAGGTCCACCCAGATAAGTCCACATTCACTGGAAAATCTGTACTATATTTGAATAGGCATCAGACGGAAGAATGGAAGGGTTGGATGCAGGTATTTTCATAGTTCATCTTCCTTATAGCATCTTGTCTGGCTTTTATTCTACTACCCGCCAATCATGCATGAATATTAATGCATCAGATTTTTGTAACGAGAATGTTTGACTATTCAGTTGTAACTGTCATCCTGCAGTGCTTACTTGCTTACCTCCTTCACCTTCATTTATAACCTGTTAGTTGTAAATAAGCTGATTAACCAAGGGCATCTATTTGCAACCACCAAGGTTTTGATCTCTCTGCTAGCAGAGCACCACTTCTCAGCATTGCTTTGTTTGTTTCCAGGTGCTATTCTTGATGTACCACTACTTCAATGCTAAAGAGATCTACAATGCGATTCGTGTGTTCATTGCTGCATATGTCTGGATGACTGGATTTGGTAACTTCTCCTATTATTATGTGCGGAAGGATTTCAGTCTGGGACGATTTGCTCAGGTCCATTCTTAATTAGTCCAATTGTTCTTTCTTTTCATCCGCAGAACTTTACTAACATGGTTGCACCTTCAACAGATGATGTGGCGCCTCAATTTCTTTGTGGCATTCTGTTGCATTGTCCTAAATAATGATTATACACTATATTATATTTGCCCTATGCACACTCTTTTCACCCTCATGGTGTATGGTGCTCTTGGAATTCTAAACAAGTATAATGAGATTAGATCAGTGATTGCTATAAAATTTGTTGGGTGCTTCTTGGTAGTTATCTTGGTATGGGAAATCCCAGGTGTCTTTGAGATAGTCTGGAGCCCATTCACTTTTCTTCTAGGTCAGTTTTCCTTCGGTAACAGTTAGTGAGTTTGCTAGTCTATGCATTTTTTTCTTCAATGAAACTTGACGATGTTATTCGTCTTGTGTGCAGGTTATGATGATCCTTCTAAACCAGATCTCCCCAGGTTGCATGAGTGGCACTTCCGATCTGGACTGGATCGCTACATATGGATTGTAGGGATGATATATGCCTATTACCATCCAACGGTATGTTCCGTATAACTTGTTTTATGCAGTATGCTGGCATAACTGATATGTTTTTTTAGATCCAAAGATAGTTTCAATTTCGTCAGAATTATCAAAAGAGCGGGTGAAATGTGTTTGACATGTCCATGTCATAGGTTGAGAAGTGGATGGAAAAGCTTGAAGAAGCTGAAACAAGAACGAAACTCTATATTAAGGCCTCTATAGTTACAGTTTCTTTAACGGTAATTATCAAACATCTACAGAAAATTGTCTGTCATAGATATATTTTGATACGATCTGCTGGCTTTCTGGTGAACGCAGGCTGGGTATTTGTGGTATGAGTACATCTATAAGCTGGACAAGATTACCTACAACAAATATCATCCCTACACGTCCTGGATTCCCATAACGTATGTATCTTTCCTGTTTGTGTCGAGTATAAATCCATCTGTATACTGTTAAATCTGATCGATCCATGTGTGTTGCATTCAAAAGTGTTTACATCTGCCTGCGCAACTTCACTCAAGAATTCCGGGCGTGCTCTCTAACGCTATTTGCGTAAGTTTTGTGTTAACAGAGCAAATTATATCGTTATGACTACATGTAATGCTAATGATATATGAATATGTGACTAACACATACTTGTTGATTTGTTTGTTCTAGCTGGCTTGGAAAGATTACACTAGAAACATATATATCTCAGTTCCATATCTGGCTCAGGTACCATATGCAATTTCCATACTTTATAGGTTCTGCCATTTGTGCCACTGGATAATTGCCTTCAGATAACTTATTTTGTTTGCTTTGATGACTCTTGAAGATCAAAGGTACCCAATGGGCAACCCAAGTGGCTATTGACGATAATCCCAGATTACCCACTACTCAACTTCATGCTCACTACGGCGCTATATGTTGCGGTATGTACACCTTCCCCATGTATGACATTGAAGAATTTAGTCCGTAAAGCGACTTGCTTATGCCAGCATGTGTTTCTGCAGGTTTCCCATAGGCTCTTCGAACTGACTAATACTTTGAAGATAGCATTTGTACCTCGTGATAACAAGCACCTCTCGTACAATTTTGTTGCAGGGATTGCCATTTCAGTTGCACTCTACTCTGTATCATTTGCCTTAGTTGGCATAGCAGGATACTAGCAAATTTAGCCATTAGTTTGTTAGTTCTAGTTATAGTCTAGGGTAACAACAAGGCTAGTTTGATTGTCGGTGAGATAAGTGTCAACAGGCACACCGCATAAACTGCTTCTCTTTCACCCTGGACTTGAGTCGGCGTGCACGCGTTTTAGTCTTCACGAGTGTAAAATGTACAATGTGCCCCAAGTGGGAATATGATAAGGGTACACACACGTACACATATGTACAAACATGTCCTGGACATTGTCGGTCGTGATTGTAGTTCTTGCGGTTGAGTAATACAAGAATTTATCGCCAAAAAAAGTACTACTTGTATAGCTGTTGAAATGCATACTGGAGCGAGCACTTAGGGCAACTCCAACATGGATCATCAAATCGCTCGCAAATGTTTGGATCGGACGGTCCGGACACTTTTAGCCATCCAACATAGCTTACCAAATCCGTGCACCGGACGTTTGAAATCCCACAAACTGGCATCAAATCTCAGAGGCCTAGTCGGGCTTGACATCCTGGCCCACCCAAAATCATGGTGGAGTGTGCACATTTGGATACTCCTCCACTATTCCTGTGTGAACTGACACCCTCGCCCACCTAAAACCATGGCGAAGTGCGCACATTTGGACACTCCGCTCCACTATTCATGTGTGAAAGCCTGCCCTCTCCGCCCCGATGGCAGGCGCCCCACCCAGTCTTTCATTGCTTGTTTTGTCAGCCTTCGCTGACGTGATGGATCGGCGGATCCCTTTGAGAGGTTTGTGGTTCCTTCAAGCCGGAGACGGTCGTGTGCGTGGCTGCGTCCGCGGAGTGGCAAGGCCAGACCGTGAAGGCGAGGGAGAAGAAGGCACCGACAGTCGGAGCTTGTCCTACAAAGAAGGTGTCACTGCCGCCTGAACAACCGCAAATTCACAACCCTGTCCCTCCCAATACAAGCCGCCCTACTATCACGTCGACCATCTACAGAGTTAGCCCGACACACAACAGTCATCGTAGCACTCAGTCGCCTCATCTAGCTATCCTCGACCATCCGCTCGTGGTTTCCATCCAGGAGCCCTCGTCTGTCGTTGCGCACTCACTGTTCGGTGGAATGCCTCCCCATGTTCGATGGCACCACACACGAGGCTATGATGAACGTGATCCATAGCAGTGGTGTACACAAAGGCGGACAAGTCGTGGACCTCCACTCGCCAATGTCGAAGCAAGAGCAGGACCCGGACATCAAGCAGCCCGAGGAGCCAGATGGCGACCCAAAGAAGAAGAGGGGCAACACATACAATGATGAAAGGATCGATATAGTTGACTAGGGGGGGGGGAGGGTTGAATAGGCAACTAACAAATTTAGCTTTTCTTTACCAATTTAAACTTTGCATCAAAGTAGGTTGTCTAGATATGCAACTAGGTGAGCAACCTATATGATGCAAGAACAACAAGCACACAAGCAAGCGAAGGATCTAACACAAATAAGCTTGCACAAGTAAAGGGATGAGATAACCAAGAGTGGAGTCGATGGAGACGAGGATGTGTTACCGAAGTTCCTTCCTTTTAAGGGGAAGTACGTCTCCATTAGAGCGGTGTGGAGGCACAATGCTCCCCAAGAAGCCACTAGGGCCACCGTATTCTCCTCACGCCCTCACACAATGCGAGATGTCGTGATTCCACTATTGGTGCCCTTGGAGGCGGCAACCGAACCTTTACAAACAAGGTTGGGGCAATCTCCACAACTTAATTGGAGGCTCCGAATGACACCACGAAGCTTCACCACAATGGACTATGGCTCCACGGTGACCTCAACCGTCTAGGGTGCTCAAACACCCAAGAGTAACAAGATCCGCTAGGGATTAGTGGGGGAATCAAATTTCTCTTGGTGGAAGTGTAGATCGGGGCCTTCTCAACCAATCCCGAGCAAATCAACAAGTTTGATTGGCTAGGGAGGGAGATCGGGCGAAAATGGAGCTTGGAGCAACAATGGAGTTTTTGGGGGAAGAGGTAGGTCAACTATGAGGAAGAAGACCTCCTTATATAGTGGGGGGAACAATCCAACCGTTACCCCCCAAACAGCCCCGCAGAGGGCGGTACTACCGCTGGAGGCAGCTGTACTACCGCTGGGCACAGCGGTACTACCGCTCCCCCTGGCGGTACTGCCGCGCAGTCTGAAAGGCAAGGGGGGAAGGGGACCTGAGTGGTACTACCGCTCATGAGCGGTACTGCCGCTCTACTGCCGCTGCAAAGTACCGCACAATCCGACACAGGAAAAGACCCCTCGAATCGATGCGGTACTAGGGCTGCGGAGCGGTACTGCCGCCTGTGACCCCTAAGCGGTACTATCGCTGGGACCAGACAAAACCCAAGGAGGAGGGAAGAGCTCCCCATTGAAGCGGAAAGGCTCAGAGGGTGTGAAGCGGATGTGTACGTGTTGATTCCACCCTAGCCTTACCAAAGCGGACCCCCTCTTGATAGTACGGTGCCCTCTACGCAACTAGTCCACCGAAAAAGAAACGAAAGAGCTACACCATCTTGAATGACACTCCGAGGGAACGAAATCGTCTCGTGCCAAGGATGGATCTCTGAAAATCTCAAGGCACACTATTAGTCCGAAAACATGTTGTCATCAATCACCAAAACCACATCGAGAGAGATATGCCTTAACAGTCTCCCCTTTTTGGTGGATTGATGACAACCAGGGATTTGCACTAGGATAAGACATGAAAGTAAAGATACTTAGGACTACAATATATAGACGGGCTCCCCCTGAATGTGTGCACCTAGAAAGGAGTGGCTTTGGAAAGCACGACGCGCACATTAGGATCAACACTCGCCCTATATTTTATAGTCCAACAACCTAAGCAAAGGATATATGAGAGCAGGGTATGTATAACAAGGTAAGCATGCAACTCATAAGATACCAGGGTACTAGATAGACATAGATAAGATAATAAGGTAGCATATGTCTCACACCATATGACTAGAACTTAGGTCTCACATGCATAAAACTAGACAAAGCAAAGCAGACGGCGAACACAAACGCACAAAGACACACTCGCAACACGGCAGCGACACAAATCCACACAAATCCCTAAAACTCTCTCCCCTTTGGCATCAAGACACCAAAAGGGCAAAGAGCGAAGCTACGACTCCACGTGATAGCAAGCTGAGGATCACGAGCATCACATCCCTGCGGGATCGTCTGCACCGCCGTCATCGGTCGGGAACTGCTCGGCGTCTGAATCGGTCCATGGGCCATGCTGCTAGATCCACTCCTCTTCCTCAGTGATCTGACCCTCCGACCCACTGACAACAGTCACACCCAACTGAGCATGAGCTCCTTGTGACGTCCCCTGGCCTTCTTCTCCGCCACATGAGTCATGTACTGACCATGAGACTCCATGCGGAAGAGTTCTTCATATTGTGCTTGAGCTTCTTTGCCCAAGAGGGCTCTGTCCCAGACGGCTCATAGTCCTCATCGTCATCATCAGCCTCAGCCCCGCCCTCGGTCTCCATGGCAGCTGCAGTAGATGGACCCCCAGCTTTAGGAGCGGGGGCGCCCCAATTGTCCTTCTTCCTCAGACGCTTGATCTCGTGAGACACCAAATCTCCAGTTTCCAACCCAACCTTGGGATAGACATGTGCCCAAGCCTTCTCAATGAGCAGCATGATGAACGGACCATAAATCGGGCACTTGCGCTTAGAAATGGTAGTAAGAAGCTCAGACCACATAACATGAGAAATGTCCAGGGACTCGCCAGTGTTTGCTTCCTTCTCCTGCTGGCAGAAGAGAAGCATGTCCACGAGATAGGAGTGGACCATATCCATATTCCCGATGCGAGGGAAAAGGGTCTCTTGAAAGACACGATGAAGGATGTCGAGATAAGTAGACAGCTCATAGGTTTCCTTCTTAGTCGCAGGGTTGACCTTCACAGAACAGTAGGGCCAAAGAGCTTGCTTGTGAGTGGATTTTGCATTGCGGTGAGGGCGGAAGCCAACTGGAGTCTCAAGCCCGTGATCTTCCACATGAAGTAACTTCATGAAGGCCTTCCACTTGACAGAAAGCAGCTTGCCATTGGTCATCCAAGTCAGAGTCCTCTCTGCATCAGTCCCAAGATGGAAAGTGGCATAAAATTGAGCCACCAAATCAGCATCGAAATCCTTGTTGAACTGCATGATCCTGAGAATGTTCAACTGGGAACACATCTGAAGAGCTTCACCAAAGTACTCATGATCCTTTTCCATGGCATCCGTGTCGATGGAGCGAACATCAACATAGAGATTCTTCTTGGCCTTGATCACATCAAAGAAGATGGCAAACTGAAAGCGGTTCCAGACCGGGCGGTTGACCAAATTGGGTTCTTGGGCTTCCTCATAGGGGTTACGGCGACGCTTTGCCCAGAACTCCTTGGCAGTCATCTCAGTCACAGTCTTGCCCTTGGGCTTTGGCCCGTTGGCAGGCTTCTTCTGGAGTTGAGGCAGAGGTGGCGCACTGGAGGAAGCACCCACAGGCGGTGGTGGATCATTAGTGGAACCTGTTGGGTAACGTAGTAATTTCAAAAAAATTCCTACGCACACGCAAGATCATGGTGATGCATAGCAACGAGAGGGGAGAGTGTTGTCTACGTACCCTCGTAGACCGAAAGCGGAAGCGTTAGCACAACGCGGTTGATGTAGTCATACGTCTTCACGATCCGACCGATCAAGTACCGAACGCACGACACCTCCGAGTTCAGCACACGTTCAGCCCGATGGCGTCCCTCGAACTCCGATCCAGCCGAGTGTTGAGGGAGAGTTTCGTCAGCACGACGGTGTGGTGACGATGTTGATGTTCTACCGACGCAGGGCTTTGCCTAAGCACCGATACAATATTATCGAGGTGGACTATGGTGGAGGGGGGCACCGCACACAGCTAAAAGATCAAACAGATCAATTGTTGTGTCTCTAGGGTGCCCCCCTGCCCCCGTATATAAAGGAGCAAGGGGGAGGCCGGCCGGCCCTCTATGGCGCGCCCCCAAGAGGGGAATCCTACTAGGACTCCAAGTCCTAGTAGGTTTCCACCAAAAGGGAGAGATGGGGAAGGAAGGAGAGGGAGAGGGAGAAGGAAAGGGGGGCGCCGCCCCCCTCTCCTAGTCCAATTCGGACCAGAGGGGGAGGGGGGGGGGCGGCCTGCCCTGGCCGCCCCCCTCTCTCTCTCCACTAAGGCCCATCGAGGCCCATTAGTTCCCCCGGGGGTTCCGATAACCCTCCGGCACTCCGGTTTTATCCGAAACTACCCGGAACACTTCCGGTGTCCGAATATAGTCGTCCAATATATCAATCTTTATGTCTCGACCATTTCGAGACTCCTCGTCATGTCCGTGATCACACGGGACTTTGAACAACCTTCGGTACATCAAAACATATAAACTCATAATAAAACTGTCATCGTAACGTTAAGCGTGCGGACCCTACGGGTTCGAGAACTATGTAGACATGACCGAGACACGTCTCCGATCAATAACCAATAGCGGAACCTGGATGCTCATATTGGCTCCTACATATTCTACGAAGATCTTTATCGGTCAAACCGCATAACAACATACGTTGTTCCCTTTGTCATCGGTATGTTACTTGCCCGAGATTCGATTGTCGGTATCTCAATACCTAGTTCAATCTCGTTACCGGCAAGTCTCTTTACTCGTTCCGTAATACATCATTCCGCAACTAACTCATTAGTTGCAATGCTTGCAAGGTTTAAGTGATGTGCATTACCGAGTGGGCCCAGAGATACCTCTCCGACAATTGGAGTGACAAATCCTGATCTCGAAATACGCCAACCCAACAAGTACCTTCGGAGACACCTGTAGAGCACCTTTATAATCACCTAGTTACGTTGTGACGTTTGGTAGCACACAAAGTATTCCTCTGGTAAACGGGAGTTGCATAATCTCATAGTCATAGGAACATGTATAAGTCATGAAGAAAGCAATAGCAACATACTAAACGATCAAGTGCTAAGCTAACGGAATGGGTCAAGTCAATCACATCATTCTCCTAATGATGTGATCCCGTTAATCAAATGACAACTCTTTGTCTATGGCTAGGAAACATAACCATCTTTGATCAACGAGCTAGTCAAGTAGAGGCATACTAGTGACACTCTGTTTGTCTATGTATTCACACATGTATCATGTTTCCGGTTAATACAATTCTAGCATGAATAATGATATAAGGAAATAAATAATAACTTTATTATTGCCTCTAGGGCATATTTCCTTCAGTCCCCCACTTGCACTAGAGTCAATAATCTAGTTCACATCACCATGTGATTTAACACCAATAGTTCACATCATCATGTGATTAACACCCATAGTTCACATCATCATGTGACCAAAACCCAAAGGGTTTACTAGAGTCAATAATCTAGTTCACACCGCTATGTGATTAACACCCAAAGAGTACTAAGGTGTGATCATATTTTGCTTGTGAGATAATTTTAGTCAACGGGCCTTCACATTCAGATCCGTAAGTATTTTGCAAATTTCTATGTCTACAATGCTCTGCATGGAGTTACACTAGCTAATAGCTCCCACTTTCAATATGTATCCAGATTGAGACTTAGAGTCATCTGGATCAGTGTCAAAACTTGCATCGACGTAACCCTTTACGACGAACTTTTTGTCACTTCCATAATCGAGAAACATATCCTTATTCCACTAAGGATAATTTTGACCACTGTCCAGTGATATACTCCTAGATCACTATCGCACTCCCTTGCCAAACTTAGTGGTAGGGTATACAATAGATCTGGTACACAGCATGACATACTTTATAGAACCTATGCCTGAGGCATAGGGAATGACTTTCATTCTCTTTCTATCTTCTGCCGTGGTCGGGCTTTGAGTCTTACACAATTTCACACCTTGTAACACAGGCAAGAACTCTTTCTTTGACTATTCCATTTTGAACTACTTCAAAATCTTGTCAAGGTATGTACTCATTGAAAAAACTTATCAAGCGTCTTGATCTATCTCTATAGATCTTGATGCTCAATATGTAAGCAGCTTCACCGAGGTCTTTTCTTTGAAAAACTCCTTTCAAGCACTCCTTTATGCTTTGCAGAATAATTCTACATTATTTCTGATCAACAATATGTCATTCACATATAACTATCAGAAATGCTGTAGTGCTCCCACTCACTTTCTTGTAAATACAGCCTTCACCGCAAGTCTGTATAAAACTATATGATTTGATCAACTTATCAAAGAGTATATTCCAACTCCGAGATGCTTGCACCAGTCCATAGATGGATCGCTGGAGCTTGCATATTTTGTTAGCACCTTTAGGATTGACAAAACCTTCTGGTTGCATCATATACAACTCTTCTTTAATAAAACCATTAAGGAATGCAGTTTTGTTTATCCATTTGCCAGATTTCATAAAATGCGGCAATTGCTAACATGATTCGGACAGACCCAAGCATAGATACGAGTGAGAAAGTCTCATCGTAGTCAACACCTTGAACTTGTCGAAAACCTTTTGCGACAATTCTAGCTTTGTAGATAGTAACACTACTATCAGCGTTTGTCTTCCTCTTGAAGATCCATTTAACTCAATGGCTCGCCGATCATTGGGCAAGTCAATCGAAGTCCATACTTTGTTCTCATACATGGATCCCATCTCAGATTTCATGGCCTCAAGCCATTTTGCGGAATCTGGGCTCATCATCGCTTCCTCATAGTTCGTAGGTTCGTCATGGTCAAGTAACATGACCTCCAGAACAGGATTACCGTACCACTCTGGTGCGGATCTCACTCTGGTAGACCTATGAAGTTCGGTAGTAACTTGATCTAAAGTTACATGATCATCATCATTAGCTTCCTCACTAATTGGTGTAGGAGTCACAGGAACAGATTTTTGTGATGAACTACTTTCCAATAAGGGAGCAGGTACAGTTACCTCATCAAGTTCTACTTTCCTCCCACTCACTTCTTTCGAGAGAAACTCCTTCTCTAGAAAGGATCCATTCTTAACAACGAATGTCTTGCCTTCGGATCTGTGATAGAAGGTGTACCCAACTGTCTCCTTTGGGTATCCTATGAAGACACATTTCTCTGATTTGGTTTGAGCTTATCAGGATGAAAGTTTTCTTATAAGCATCGTAACCCCAAATTTTAAGAAACGGCAACTTTGGTTTCTTGCCAAACCACAGTTCATAAGGTGTCATCTCAACGGATTTAGATGGTGCCCCTTTTTAACGTGAATGCAGCTATCTCTAATGCATAACCCCAAAAACGATAGTGGTAGATTGGTAAGAAACATCATAGATCGCACCATATCTAATAAAGTACGGTTATGACGTTCGGACACACCATTACGCTGTGGTGTTCCAGGTGGCGTGAGTTGCAAAACTATTCCGCATTGTTTCAAATGAAGACCAAACTCGTAACTCAAATATTCTCCTCCACGATCAGATCGTAGAAACTTTATTTTCGTGTTACGATGATTTTCTACTTCACTCTGAAATTATATGAACTTTTCAAATGTTTCAGATTTTATGTTTCATCAAGTAGATATACCCATATCTGCTCAAATCATCTGTGAAGGTCTGAAAATAACGATACCTGCCGCGAGCCTCAATATTCATCGGACCACATACATCAGTATGTATGATTTCCAACAAATCTGTTGCTCGCTCCATTGTTCCGAAGAACGGCTTTTTAGTCATCTTGCCCAAGAGGCATGGTTCTCAAGCATCAAGTGATTCGTAATCAAGTGATTCGAAAAGCCCATCAGCATGGAGTTTCTTCATGCGCTTTACACCAATATGACCTAAACGGCAGTGCCACAAATAAGTTGCACTATCATTATTAACTTTGCAGCTTTTGGCTTAAATATTATGAATATGTGTATCACTACGATCGAGATCCAACGAACCATTTTCATTGGGTGTGTAACCATATAAGGTTTTATTCATGTAAACAGAACAACAATTATTCTCTAACTTAAATGAATAACCGTATTGCAATAAACATGATCAAATCATATTCATGCTCAACGCAAACACCAAATAACACTTATTTAGGTTCAACACTAATCCCGAAAGTATAGGGAGTGTGCGATGATGATCATATCAATATTGGAACTACTTCCAACACACATCGTCACTTCACCCTTAACTAGTTTCTGTTCATTCTGCAACCCCTATTTCAAGTTACTACTTTTAGCAACTAAACCATTATCAAATACCGAGGGTTTGCTACGAGCACTAGTAAAATACACATCAATAATCTGTATATCAAATATACCTTTGCTCACTTTGCCATCCTTCTTATCCGCCAAATACTTGGGGTAGTTGTAACGCCCGGATAATCATGCTACAGTAATCCCACGCTAATCGTGCCATGACACCTCGGTTACTGTTGCTATCCTCGCAATAATTCGAAACCGTTCGAAATTCAAATTCAAATTATTGATAACAATAAAAGTTTCCAAAAATTAAAACAAAAATGTTCGGAGTGTGCCAAATAATGCCCAGGTATTTAAGGTGAAGCTACCACACTTTTACATCATGCCTAAATATTTTAAAGTGGATTAAAACAGAAAGGAAAATAAATAAAAGAAAAGGAAAATACAAACAGAAAAATAAAAGGAAAAGAACCCCCCTGGGCCAGCCGACCCAACTGGCCGGCCCATTCGACCGGCCCACCCAGTCCACCCAACCGGCCGGCCCACCCCCCCACTCCACCTTATCCCCCTGAAACCCTAACCCCCACCCCCACGTCGCCCCCATTCTCGCCCACTCCTCCCTCTCGCGCTTCCCCGATCTGGATCGGGGCAACCCCCCGATCCCATCGCCCCAGAGCCGCCTCCACGTCGCCATCACCCCCCCTCGCAGAGCCGGCCCCCTCCTGTCGCCCCACCGGCGCCCCGCCGCCCGTCCAAGACCACGCTGACGCGGGACCTCGCCCAGAGCTACCTCGCCCCGCCGCACGAGGACCGCGTCGCCGGAGCCCCTCACCGTCTTCCCCAAATCGCCGTCGCCTCGTCGACCTCGTCGGATCTCCTCCCCACGCCGGACCTCCTCGTCCTCCTCCCCGAGTCGCTCCCCGCGCCCCATTGCCCAGACCCTACTCTCCGAAGTGAGCAAACCCCCTCCCTCTCCCCTCTCCCTCGACCGTGACCGCGCGAGCCCCGCCGTGGCCGCGCACCGTCCACGACCGCCTGCGCCGGCGCACCCCTTCCCGCGCGCCCGTACGTGGCTCCGCTATCGCCACCCGCTGCTGCTCGTCGCCTGGCGCACCCGCGCCGCGAAGCCGTCGCCGCCGCGCTTCGCCCACGCCGTTGCTGCGCTTTGCTGCTGCGCCGTCGACCACCGCCTGGCCGCGCACTCGCCTCCCTTCGCTGGTGCGGTCGCCGCCCTGCCGCGCTTGCTCGCCGCTGTGCTCCAGCCGCGACCCGCTCCCCCCCTCCGCTCGCTGGCCGGCCTCCTCGCCGTGGCCACGGCCCGGCCTCCGCCCTCCGTCATCTCCGTGCGGGTGCTCGGGCGCCCGCACCCCCTGTACCCGTTAAACCGCACACCCGGTTGGCCCTATGAGCCACTGCCCAGTGGGCCTCCCCAGCCCCAGAACGGTTTAAAAAAAAATAAATAATTAAAAGATTAATTAGTTAATTAAAGAATTAATTAACTTAATTAATTCTGTTAACTAACTATTAAACCAAATTAACCTGCTAATTAATCTAACTAAACAGTTAGTTGGTTATTTAGGCAATGACATGCGGGACCCACTTGTCAGGTTGACTAGGTCAACTGCTGACTTCATGCTGACATCAGCAAACACTATTCTGGATAATGTTGAATTAAATTAATTAAATAATTTCTGAAAATGATTTTTTAAACTTTAGAAAATCATATAAAATAAACCGTAGCTTAGATGAAAATACTTTCAACATGAAAGTTGCTTAGAACGACGAGACGAACCCGGATACGCAGCCCGTACGTCCACTACACATTCCTAACATATCAAACCCGCAACTTTTCCCCCTCCGGCTCCTCTGCTCGAAAACGCGAAACCCCGGGAAAACTTTTCCGGATGTTCCCCCCCTTCACCGGTATCATCCCATACCGCGTTAGGGCACCTCTAACGCCGTTACTTGTCATGTCATGCATCACTATGCATCTGCTTGCTTAAATATTTATTGTTTCTCCCCCCTCTTCTCTCGCTAGACACCGAGACCGACGTTGCTGCTGCCCCATTCGACTACGGAGTTGACGATCCCTCTCTCTTGCCAGAGCAACCAGGCAAGCCCCCCCCCTTGATCACCAGATATCGCCTACTCTCCTCTATACTGCTTGCATTAGAGTAGTGTAGCATGTTACTGCTTTCGTTATTCCTATCCTGATGCATAGCCTGTCTTTGATACTGCTGTTGATACCTTTACCTGCAATCCTACTTGCTTAGTATAGGATGCTAGTGTTCCATCAGTGGCCCTACACTCTTGTCCGTCTGCCATGCTATACTACTGGGCCGTGATCACTTCGGGAAGTGATCGCGGACATATACTGTATACTTTACACTGTTACATTATCTGTGATACTGTTCGGAGTTGGGGGCTGAAGGGGCAGGTGGTTCCACCCAGGTAGTGGTGGGCCTGGGTTCCCGACGGCCCCTGACTGTTACTTTGTGGCGGAGCGACAGGGCAGGTTTGAGACCACCTAGGAGAGAGGTGGGCCTGGCCCTGGTATCCTACCCGGCGTCGTGGTATCAGCCGAAGCACTTCTTGACGTCAGCGACGGAGCGGCGCGCGCCGGATTGGACTGGAATGCCACTAGGCTAGGTCTGCTTCCGGCCGCCCTCGCAACATGCAGGTGTGCTCAGGGCGATGGGCCCAGACCCCTGCGCGCTTAGGTTTAGACCGGCGTGTTGACCTCTCTGTTGTGCCTAGGTGGGGCTGCGACGTGTTGATCTTCCGAGGCCGGGCATGACCCAGGAAAGTGTGTCCGGCCAAATGGGATCAAGCATGTTGGGCTATGTGGTGCACCCCTGCAGGGAAGTTAATATATTCGAATAGTCGTGTCCCTCGGTAAAAGGACGACCCGGAGTTGTACCTTGACCTTATGACAACTAGAACCGGATACTTAATAAAACACACCCTTCCAAGTGCCAGATACAACCCGGTGATCGCTCTCTAACAGGGCATCGAGGAGGGGATCGCCGGGTAGGATTATGCTATGCGATGCTACTTGGAGGACTTCATTCTACTCTCTTCTATATGCTGCAAGACGGAGGCTGCCATAAGCATAGTCTTCGACAGGATTAGCTATCCCCCTCTTATTCTGGCATTCTGCAGTTCAGTCCACTGATATGGCCCCTTACACATATATCCATGCATATGTAGTGTAGCTCCTTGCTTGCGAGTACTTTGGATGAGTACTCACGGTTGCCTTTTCCCCTTTTCCCTTTCCTCTACCCGATTGCTGCAACCAGACGATGGAGCCCAGGATCCAGACGCCACCTGCGACGATGACTCCTACTACACTGGAGGTGCCTACTACTACGTGCAGCCCGCTGACGACGACCAGGAGTAGCTAGGAGGATCCCAGGCAGGAGGCCTGCGCCTCGTTCGATCTGTATCCCAGTTTGTGCTAGCCATCTTATGGCAAACTTGTTTAACTTATGTCTGTACTCAGATATTGTTGCTTCCGCTGACTCGTCTATGATCGAGCACTTGTATTCGAGCCCTCGAGGCCCCTGGCTTGTATTATGATGCTTGTATGACTTATTTTATTTGTAGAGTTGTGTTGTGATATCTTCCCGTGAGTCCCTGATCTTGATCGTACACCTTTGCGTGCATGATTAGTGTACGATTGAATCGGGGGCGTCACAGTAGTTCCGTTTCCAGTGACCAGTTCCTTTGCAGCAGAAGCACTTAGTCTCAGGCTTAGGTCCAGAATTGGGCTTGTTCACTTGAGCAGCAACTTGCTTGCCGTTCTTCTTGAAGTTCTCCTTCTTCCCTTTGCCCCTTTTCTTGAAACTAGTGGTCTTGTCAACCATCAACACTTGATGTTTTTCTTGATTTCTACCTTCGCCGATTTTAGCATTGCGAAGAGCTTGGGAATTGTTTTTGTCATCCCTTGCATACTATAGTTCATCACGAAGTTCTACTAACTTGGTGATGGTGACTAGAGAATTTTGTCAATCACTATTTTATCTGGAAGATTAAATCCCACTTGATTCAAGTGATTGTAGTACCCAGACAATCTGAGCACATGCTCACTGCTTGAGCTATTCTCCTCCATCTTTTAGCTATAGAACTTGTTGGAGACTTCATATCTCTCAACTTGGGTATTTGCTTGAAATATTAACTTCAACTCCTGGAACATCTCATATGGTCCATGACGTTCAAAACTTCTTTGAAGTCCCGATTCTAAGCCGTTAAGCATGGTGCACTAAACTATCAAGTAGTCATCATATTGAGCTAGCCAAACGTTCATAACGTCTGCATTTGCTCCTGCAATAGGTCTGTCACCTAGCGGTGCATCAAGGACATAATTCTTTTGTGCAGCAATGAGGATAATCCTCAGATCACGGATCCAATCCGCATCATTGCTACTAACATCTTTCAACATAGTTTTTCTCTAGGAACATATCAAAATAAACATAGGGAAGCAACAACGCAAGCTATTGATCTACACATAGATATGCTAATACTACCAGGACTAAGTTCATGATAAATTAAAGTTCAATTAATCATATTACTTTAGAACTCCCACTTAGATAGACATCCCTCTAATCATCTAAGTGATCACGTGATCCAAATCAACTAAACCATAACCGATCATCACGTGAGATGGAGTAGTTTTCAATGGTGAACATCACTATGTTGATCATATATACTATATGATTCACGCTCGACCTTTCGGTCTCAGTGTTCCGAGGCCATATCTGCATATGCTAGGCTCGTCAAGTTTAACCTGAGTATTCTGCGTGTGCAAAACTGGCTTGCACCCGTTGTAGATGGACGTAGAGCTTATCACACCCGATCATCACGTGGTGTCTGGGCACGACGAACTTTGGCAACGGTGCATACTCTGGGAGAACACTTCTATCTTGAAATTTAGTGAGAGATCATCTTATAATGCTATCGTCAATCAAAGCAAGATAAGATGCATAAAAGATAAACATCACATGCAATCAGTATAAGTGATATGATATGGCCATCATCATCTTGTGCTTGTGATCTCCATCTCCGAAGCACCGTCATGATCACCATCGTCACCGGCGCGACACCTTGATCTCCATCGTAGCATCGTTGTCGTCTCGCCAATCTTATGCTTCTACGACTATCGCTACCGCTTAGTGATAAAGTAAAGCATTACAGGGCGATTGCATTGCATACAATAAAGCGACAACCATATGGCTCCTGGCAGTTGCCGATAACTTGGTTACAAAACATGATCATCTCATACAATAAAATATAGCATCATGCCTTGACCATATCACATCACAACATGCCCTGCAAAAACAAGTTAGACGTACTCTACTTTGTTGTTGCAAGTTTTACGTGGCTTCTACGGGCTGGGCAAGAACTGTTCTTACCTACGCATCAAAACCACAACGATAGTTTGTCAAGTTGGTGCTATTTTAACCTTCGCAAGGACCGGGCGTAGCCACACTCGGTTCAACTAAAGTTGGAGAAACTGACACTCGCCAGCCACCTGTGTGCAAAGCAAGTCGGTAGAACCAGTCTCGTGTAAGCGTACGCGTAATGTCGGTACGGGTCGCTTCATCCAACAATACCACCGAACCAAAGTATGACATGCTGGTAAGCAGTATGACTTATATCGCCCACAACTCACTTGTGTTCTACTCGTGCATATAACATCAACGCATAAAACCTGGCTCGGATGCCACTGTTGGGTAACGTAGTAATTTCAAAAAAATTCCTACGCACACGCAAGATCATGGTGATGCATAGCAACGAGAGGGGAGAGTGTTGTCTACGTACCCTCATAGACTGAAAGCGAAAGCGTTAGCACAATGCGGTTGATGTAGTCGTACGTCTTCATGATCCGACCGATCAAGTACCGAACGCACGGCACCTCCGAGTTCAGCACACGTTCAGCCCGATGACGTCCCCTCGAACTCCGATCCAGCCAAGTGTTGAGGGAGAGTTTCGTCAGCACGACGACGTGGTGACGATGTTGATGTTCTACCGATGCAGGGCTTCACCTAAGCACCGCTACATTATTATCGAGGTATGGTGGAGGGGGGCACCGCACACGGCTAAAAGATCAAACAGATCAATTGTTGTGTCTCTAGGGTGCCCCCCTGCCCCCGTATATAAAGGAGCAAGGGGGAGGCCGGCCGACCCTCTATGACGCGCCCCCAAGAGGGGAATCCTACTAGGACTCCAAGTCCTAGTAGGTTTCCACCAAAAGGGAGAGAGGGGGAAGGAAGGAGAGGGAGAGGGAGAAGGAAAGGGGGGTGCCGCCCCCCCTCTCCTAGTCCAATTAGGACCAGAGGGGGAGGGGGGCGCGGACTGCCCTGGCCGCCCCTCTCTCTCTCCACTAAGGCCCATCGAGGCCCATTAGTTCCCCCGGGGGTTCCGATAACCCTCCGGCACTCCGGTTTTATCTGAAACTACCCAGAACACTTCCGGTGTCCAAATATAGTCATCCAATATATCAATCTTTATGTCTCGACCATTTTGAGACTCCTGGTCATGTCCGTGATCACATCCGGGACTCCGAACAACCTTCGGTACATCAAAACATATAAACTCATAATAAAACTGCCATCGTAACGTTAAGCGTGCAGAACCTACGGGTTCGAGAACTATGTAGACATGACCGAGACACGTCTCCGATCAATAACCAATAGCGGAACCTGGATGCCCATATTGGCTCCTACATATTCTATGAAGATCTTTATCGGTCAAACCGCATAACAACATACGTTGTTCCCTTTGTCATCGGTATGTTACTTGCCCGAGATTCGATCGTCGGTATCTCAATACCTAGTTCAATCTTGTTACCGGCAAGTCTCTTTACTTGTTCCGTAATACATCATTCCGCAACTAACTCATTAGTTGCAATGCTTTCAAGGCTTAAGTGATGTGCATTACCGAGTGGGCCGATAGATACCTCTCCGACAATCGGAGTGACAAATCCTAATCTCGAAATACGCCAACCCAACAAGTACCTTCGGAGACACCTGCAGAGCACCTTTATAATCACCTAGTTACGTTGTGACGTTTGGTAGCACACAAAGTGTTCCTCTGGTAAACGGGAGTTGCATAATCTCATAGTCATAGGAACATGTATAAGTCATGAAGAAAGCAATAGCAACATACTAAACGATCAAGTGCTAAGCTAACGGAATGGGTCAAGTCAATCACATCATTCTCCTAATGATGTGATCCCGTTAATCAAATGACAACTCTTTGTCTATGGCTAGGAAACATAACTATCTTTGATCAACGAGCTAGTCAAGTAGAGGCATACTAGTGACACTCTGTTTGTCTATGTATTCACACATGTATCATGTTTCC
This sequence comes from Aegilops umbellulata, assembly GCA_032464435.1. Classification (NCBI taxonomy): domain Eukaryota; kingdom Viridiplantae; phylum Streptophyta; class Magnoliopsida; order Poales; family Poaceae; genus Aegilops; species Aegilops umbellulata. The sequence continues at coordinate 445,731,277 of CP136057.1, forward strand.
GGTTAATACAATTCTAGCATGAATAATAAACATTTATCATGATATAAGGAAATAAATAATAACTTTATTATTGCCTCTAGAGCATATTTCCTTCAAAACCAACTGCAGACTCAGAAGTGCGGTAGCACTTTGAAGATGCACGACCGGGGTTGATACGGCGGGCCTGCTGCTCAGGAAGATCATCACCTGGAACCAAACACACAAGCAACAGAAACAACATGAAAGAAAGAGCATAAGCTACCAAACGAAGCAACAAGGATCAAGGTGTGGTAGAAAAAGATGGAACTGGGCATCCGGCGGTAGTACCGCAACCTACCCGCGGTAGTACCGCTCGTGCGGCAGTACCGCTCAAGATGAGCGGCAGTACCGCTCAAGGTGAGCGGTAGTACCGCTCAAGATGGGGAACGGCGGTTCTCTACTGTCGTGGACAGATCCGGCACTACAGGGATGCCAAATTCAAAAATTTGTCCTACCAAACATCAATCTAAAGAGCCTAGAAGCAATCTCCATCCAACATAAGCCTCTTCATAGCCAAAAACGAGAAAGCAATGCCTATTGCCCCTAAGAATTAGATGCAAGATCTAGGAAGAGGGAAAATGGGAACGAAGGCAATACCGACATCCATGGCTGGAGGACGTGGGGGAGAACGACTCCACCGGAGGAAATGGAGAGGAACGGCCTGAAAACGACGGTCGGCAGGTGCCCTCCCGCGGCGAGGCGTCGCTGGAGCGACGAGGAAGACGAGCAAGTGGGGGCGAATGGGTATGGGAGGAAAAGAACCCCCCCTGCCCCGATATGACCCCCATCGCCCGCCCCGTAGTGGTAGAACCGCTGGTGAGGGCGGTAGTACTTCTTGACCCTCATAAGCGGTAGTACCGCGCTCGCAGCGGTAGTACCGCTCGGCTGCAAGAAGAACTAGGCAAAAAGGGCTGAGCTCACGAGAGAAGAACGAGACGAACACACACAAAACCAACAAAGAGAGCGAGAAACACACACCTCTTCAAGAGAGGGCGGTGGCCGAGGCCACCTATGTTTGAGTCAATTGGTATGGCACCGCGAAGAATTATCCTTGGGCCCATGACCAAAACTCGTCTTTGAAGCACAAATACCATAAAAAATGGCTAATGTGGAAGGGTTGATCAATTTATGCATAATGGGGGGAGAGAGAGTTCTTTGAGAGAACACCACTCCCCCTATATCCATGCCTACACCTAAACAAGATAACAAGTTGAGTATTGTGGGGTGTGCAAGGGTTCAAGCAACATTGCTCGAATCAATGATATTTAGCTCATGCCTTAACTCGCGAAATCTTGCTTCATCCAAAGGCTTCATGAAAATATCGGCAAGGTTATCATGAGTGTTGACATAGTTGAGCTCGATGCCTCGATCTCCCCTCGTCTAATGTGATCCCGGATGAAGTGATACCGAATCTCAATATGCTTCGTCTTGACGTGTTGAACCGGGTTGAGAGAAATCTTGATGGCACTTTCATTATCACACCAAAGAGGCACTTTGTCACAAATGACACCGTAATCCTTTAAAGTTCGCCTCATCCATAAGAGTTGAGCACAACAACTACTGGCCACCACATACTCCGCTTCGGTGGACGAAAGAGACACACAACTTTGCTTCTTGGAAGACAAACTCACCAAAGAGCAACCAAGGAATTGACACCCTCCAGAAGTGACCCGCCCAATCGGAGTCCGAATATCCTACAAGCTTGAAGTTTGCTCCTCTTGGGTACCATAAGCCAAAGTTTGGGGTATGAGCCAAATATCAAAAGATTCGCTTGACCGCCACATAGTGGTTTTCCTTAGGTGCGGCTTAAAACCGTGCACAAATTCCCACACTCAACATGATATCCGGTCTAGATGCACAAAGATAAAGCAAGGAGCCAATCATGGAGCGATATACCTTTTGGTCCACCGCTTTACCATTGGGATCAATGTCAAGTTGGCACTTGGTGGGCATTGGAGTGGAAGCCGGCTTGACATCGCTTAGCTTGAATCTCTTGAGCATGTCTTGAGTGTATTTGGCTTGGTTGATGAAGGTTCCTTCTCTTCTTTGCTTCACTTTGAACCCGAGAAAGAACTTCAACTCTCCCATGGAAGACATCTTGAACTTTGAGGTCCTGAGAGCGGCAAATTCCTCATTGAAAGCTTTGTTAGGGGAACCAAAGATAATGTCATCAACATATAGTTGGCACACAAACAACTCCCCTTTGAACTTCTTAGTAAAAAGAGTGGGGTCGATGAGCCCAACTTCAAACCCACGATCTTGTAACAACTCGGTAAGGTGGTCATACCACGCATGTGGGGCTTGTTTAAGGCCATAGAGCGCCTTATCGAGTTGATACACATGATTGGGAAAGTAGGGATCCTCGAACCCGGGGGGTTGCTTGACATATACCAACTCATTAATGGCACCATTAATAAAAGCACTCTTCACATCCATTTGTTGCAACTTAAAGTTGTGATGATAAGCATAAGCAATCAACAAACGAATGGATTCAAGGCGAGCAACGGGAGCAAAGGTTTCACCATAGTCGATACCCTCGACTTGGGAGTAGCCTTGTGCCACCAATCTTGCCTTGTTGCGAATGATAGTCCCATGAGCATCTTGCTTGTTCTTGAAAATCCACTTGGTTCCAATGAAATTTTGGTTCCTCGTTGGCCTTGGCACCAATCTCCACACCTTGTTGTACTCGAAGTTGTTGAGTTCTTCATGCATGGCATTAAGCCAGTCCGGATCTTCGAGTGCTTCATATACCTTTTGGGGTTCAGCACAAGAGACAAACACGTGATGTTCACAATAGTTTGCCAATTGTCTACAAGTGCTTACCCCCTTTTGAATGCTTCCAAGTACGTTCTTCATGAGATGACCCTTGGTGGAGAGCTTGGAAGCAATCTTGGCGGCACGACGCTCCAATTCCTCCTTGGTGGTGAGTTGATGAGCGGTCACCTGATCATCTTGAGTGCCGTCTTGGGCTAGTTCTTGATCTTGAACTTGCTCGGAGGAGAGAACTTGACTTTGGGCATCACTTGGTGTGTCAACACCTTCTTGAGCATGATCTTGCCCTTGGTCTTGTTCATGAGGTTGAGGGGCTTCACTTTGTTCTTCGGAAGCGTGTGGGCCTTTGGTTGGTGATGGCTCCACTTGAGTGGAGCATTGTCCTTCTCCTTTGGCCACAAGGGGTTCCTCAATGGGTAGGATACAACCAACACCCATTCTTCTTATGGATTGAGGAGGAATTTCATCACCTACATCACAAGTGCCACTTTGCTCCACTTGGGCGCCGTTATTTTCATCAAACTCCACGTTACACGTCTCCTCAATAAGTCCCGTGGATTTACTGAGGACACGGTAAGCATGAGAGTTTGTAGCATAACCAACAAATATGCCCTCATAAGCTCTAGCCTCAAATTTAGACAACCGAACACCTTTCTTGAGAATGAAACACTTACACCCGAACAACCGAAAGTACTTGAGGTTGGGCTTGTTACCAGTGAGTATCTCATATGGAGTCTTGTTCAAGCCCTTGCGAAGGTAGAGCCGATTGGATGCATGACATGCGGTGTTGATGGCTTCGGCCCAAAATTTGTATGGAGACTTGAACTCCGCCATCATTGTTCTTGCCGGATCCATCAACGTCCGGTTCTTCCTCTCCGCAACACCGTTTTCTTGAGGGGTGTAAGGTGCGGAATATTGATGCTTGATCCCCTCATCACTAAGGAACTCATCCAAGGTGTAGTTCTTGAACTCGATGCCGTTGTCACTTCTTATTGTCAAGATCTTTGCATTGTGTTGACGTTGGGCTTCATTTGCAAAGTCAATGATGGTTTGTTGGGTCTCGCTCTTCCTCTTGAAGAAGTACACCCAAGTGTATCATGAATATTCATCCACAATCACCAAGAAATACTTTCTACCCCTGTCGGTGTCAAAACCGGTGGATCTCGGGTAGGGGGTCCCGAACTGTGCGTCAAGGTCGTATGGTAACAGGAGACAAGGGACACGATGTTTACCCAGGTTCAGGCCCTCTCGATGGAGGTAAAACCCTACTCCTGCTTGATTAATATTGATGATATGGGTAGTACAAGCACGAGATCAAGGAGGCTAAACCCTAGAAGCTAGCCTATGGTATGATTGTGTGTGATGATTATTCTCTTCTACGGACTACAACCCTCCAGTTTATATAGGTACCAGGAGATCTTGAGTATCCGCATTGCCTAGCTTGCCTTCCACGCCAAGGAAAGTTCCTTCCGGACACGGGACGAAGTCTTCAATCTTGTATCTTCATAGTCTAGGAGTCCGGCGAAGGTATAGTCCGGCTACCCGAACACCCCCTAATCCAGGACTCCCTCAGTAGCCCCTGAACCAGGCTTCAATGACGACGAGTCCGGCGCACAGATTGTCTTCGGCATTGCAAGGTGGGTTCCTCCTCCAAGTCCTTCATAGAAGATTGTAAACACCAAAAATAGTGTCCGGCTCTGCAAAATAAGTTTCCACATATTGCCAGAGAGAGAATAATATTAACACAAATCAAATCTGCTGACGTATTCCGCAGTGCGTCAACACACTGCGGCCAAGCTCTTTATACAAATTGTTTTCACTTTTCCACCTCAGCGCGTTTAGCGAGGCGGTTTCCTTGGCACGTCTTGTCAAAGCAGAGATCGTGTGCCCCTTTTAATGGGATTCTCATCAATACGGACGTGGGTAACCCAATCGTGCCCGTCAGCACGTTCCCTTAATTAGAGGTGAGTCCAAAACGGTTACGGGGAGGGCTCTTGGTATTCAGCCTCTTATAAAGAGACCAAGGCCTCGCTCCTTTTCTTAATCTCAAACGAGTTCGCCTGTCGCCTCGAGTTCCAACACCCCCAGCTTCAGATTCCAGGCGCTTCGGACTTTCGACAATGTCCGGTTCTGACCTGCAAGGCCGATGGATGCCTTCCTCCGTCACGGAGGAGGACGTATTAAGGTTGAGAGAGGCTAAGTTCCTGACCAGCGAGATTTCGCATAGGTTGCCTACTCAAGGACAGGTTATTCCCAGTCCCCAGCCCGGCGAGAGCGTGGTGTTCATGTCTCACTTCCTCCGAGGGTTAGGCTTCCCCATGGATCCCTTTGTGAGGGGACTGCTGTTTTATTACGGGCTGGATTTTCATGACTTAGCTCCGGAGTCCATCCTCCATATCTCCTCATTTATCATAGTGTGCGAAGCGTTCCTCCATGTTACCCCTCACTTCGGATTATGGCTCAAGACCTTCAAAGTGGAGCCGAAGATGATCGAGGGGCGACACGCAGAGTGCGGAGGCGCTGTCATAAGAAGAAATGCCGATGCTCCATGGCCCGAGGGCTCTTTTCAAGAGGAGCTTGGCTTGTGGCAACGAGAGTGGTTTTATATCACCGCTCCTCGGGGCACCACATGGGTGGCGCCTCCTGCCTTTCGCTCGGGTCCCCCACCATGGCTAGCGTCGTGGATCAACATAGGGTTAGATTGGGGCTTGCCCAAAGACGTACCCTTGCTGCAGGGCTGCATTAAGGATCTCTTGGAAGGAGACCTCAACCTGGTCAAGGTGACACAAGTCATGCTGATTCGTCGGACACTGCCCAGCAAACGTCGCCCCCTTCGCCTATGGGAGTTCAATCTAGAGGGACCACGAGCTCTCCGGGATTTTATGAGCGCGGCGCCCGCGGAGATGTATAAACTGTTCTTCGGGTCACAAGAAGTGTGTCCGGATTTGACCGAGGACGCAGGCCTAAGCCGAAATCGCCCGGATACTCAAGTAAGTAACCTTGTGCCCGGACCTTCTATCCGCATAATTAACGTGCCCTTAACAGAGCTCTCCTTTTAAACAGGAGTGGATAGCTAAGGTGAAGCTGATCAGGTGTCCGGCTCCCCTTCCCGAAACCAGGCCGGATCCCGTGCTAGTCAGGATGCTGGAGGTAGCACCTTTGGAGGGAAGCAAGGGGGAGGACAAGGAAACTACGGCCTCCTCGAAGGAGGCTGTTCCGAAGGGAGGAACCGACGATTCCTCTCCTAGGGAAAAGAAGAGAGCCGCCTTTGACGATCCGAAGACCGTGGTCTCGAAGCAGGGGAAAAGATCCTCGTCAGAGGGTCCGGCGCCGGGGAGCTCCTCGGCCGGACTGCGTACTCAAGGAGATCAGCCCTCCAGCGAGCCGTAAGTAGAGAAAGATTTTCCTTTCGAGGGATGAGAGAAATCCATGATGTATATCTGAGAATTTTAACCGAATTCTTACCTTGTAGTTCGGACCTCAGCCCTTCTCAGCAGAGCTCGTCTTCGAGGAATCTTCTTCCGGAGATGATGGAGAGCGGGACGCCTCCTTCTGCTGGGCCGCCTAGCGAGGCGGGCAACCCTGAGGTGTCGTCACGGAGGGTTTCTCCGAGTTCGGCAGGGGCGGAAGATAGCGATGGGGCCCCCCGAAGTTCTCCGCGCCCGTCCTTCGAAAGAGGCCATGGGACGAGTCCGGCACCATCTGGTGCTCGGCCGGAGGAGCTGAAGGTTCTGCTAGGGAGAGCTTCTATTTCAGAGGAGCACCGTGCATTAATGGGCACGGTGATTGAAGGGATTTTGTCCGCGGAGAGCGGACTGCGTGAGGCCGTCGAAAGTTTATTGACGGGTTTTGAGGTACATTAGATAATGTATACTTTTGTTAGTTGCGCGTAAATAAGATGCGCCCTATGTAGATAGTAGCCCCTGAGACTCTGCATGTCGTCAAGAAATGACGGCACGCGGAGGATCATAATCCCAGGTCTAAAATTTCGCCTTTTAATGTAGGCTCCAGGGTGTCCGGAATCAATCCGAACTGCTGGTGTTGCCGAACTAAAGCGACAACTGGACGTGGCAGATGCCGACATCGCGCTTGTCAACAAGCGGTTGGATGAGGTTCAAGGTATGTGATTCCTCGGGCAACATTAGGTAAGAAGAGTTTTATGCCAGCGTCTTACGATATGTGTGCTTGACGCAGATGGTGCGGCCGCCGTGGAGAGTCTTAGGGCAGAACTTGCCCGAGCTAAAGATGAAGCCTGGAGAAGTGATGCGGCTACCAAGAAGGCCCTTGAAGAGCTGAGAGCCGAACAGGCTTCTCATTGCCGAAGCAAGGAAGAGATGGCCACTATGGCCGAAAAGTTAAAGAGCACTGCAGACCGTTGCATACTTCTTGAGAAAGAAGACCAGGCGAGACAGGCGGTCCTAGAAAAGGCCGTTGCTGATGCCAAGGATGCGCGCTCTGCAATGAGAGCTGCGAAGGAGGAGCTGCGTCAGGCCGAACAGATTGCGGCTGGAAAGCCCTTCATGCTGCGGTGAAATTTTTGCAATCCGAAGTTTGCTCCGTTGGACCGGATGTGGAGTGTGGAGGACACCTATCTGGATTTGGCAGCGAGTGCTGCTGATGCAACCGAACACTTCCGATATCTGGAAGATCGTGAAGTGGAAAAACTGTTCTGGTCGCAATTTCATAATCCAGAGCGTCCACTAGCAGTGGATGATCGTTTGGCTCAATGGGCCGAACTTAATAGGTTGTCCGGACTCGCCATGAAGTATGTCATGGGTCATCTGTGGCTGGGGAGGTCGGAGCCGAAGAGTTATTTTAGTTTGGTGCAGCAATTCCTTGATGCAGTGTCGCGCATTAATGCAATGAAGAGGTCGGCGTGTATAGAGGGTGCAAGGATGGCTCTTGCCCGTGTCAAGACATACTGGGCAGAGATGGAGACCACCGTTATTGCGTCCCGAGATTCGTAGAAAAGCCGAGTATCCTCTGAGCACTATTTTCAGGAAGTCCTTGAAGGCGCTCGTGTAATAGAGTCGTAGTGCTTGAAGGATGCTATGTTATTATAGCATATGTAATGATGAAGTAATATCTTTATAAACTGTAGTGGCCTTTTATACTTGTGCCTTCAAGTATTGTGAACACCTCCTGTGCGGCCGTTTAAAATATATGTATAAAATCTGAAAGATTGCAGTCGTTGGCTTCAACCCCCACGCACATAGTGTGGGGGTGCTCGCAGAAGACGCATTTTCACACTTAACCCAACGTCTTGGTCCCACAAAGGAGGTGATAGCGCATCGGGCCAGGCAACCGGACTATAATGCTTTAACACTTTCACTTAGCCATAGGAGCTTGATAGTGGGACTATTTAGGTAGCCCATTGGTGGCGACTGCGCTCACCCGAGTTCGGGGCGCGTATGTGCCTGACCGGGAAGCGGCCCTTCGTTAACGCGGAGGAATCCGATAGATTCCAATAGGTCATCGAGTGGCTGACCAGTCTCACGCTACATCATGACAGTCAGTTTTCGGCTTTCTCTACTGAGGTGCTCGCCCGGCCGAACCGGGGCACAATCGCAGTAGTTCTCCTGGTGCTACCTTAGCCGATAGAGCAGAACGTAAGGTAGCCGAACTCAGGAGCCGGGCAACCCAACATTTGACCAAAGACATGATTCGGAGCTGATGCATATAATGCCAAAACTCGCGACGCCGAACACTCCCTAGGGTGTTCGGTCTTTATGAGTGCGGGCTAAACAACACTCTTTGCTAAAAAAAGCCCCTAGTGTCCAGGTACGTGCAAAAAATTCTGACGTGGCCACATGCCAAGACGCCAGCCTCCTCCTTGGTTATGTAGGAAAGAACCAGGGGATGTATTGCAACAAGAGACAGTAAAAAAGGTTTACGCAGGGTCTTAATCTGAAAAGAATCCTTTAGGACGGGTCCCTACTGCACGTCTGCGTCTGTGTCTCTGTTGTGCCGTATCCTGGACGGGCGCCGCACGACGTTCATCTGTAAAAGAGAGGAACTAAACTGAAAACGGGTCGTGCCAAACAAAAGGTTTTAAAATAAATGAAATATAAAGTAAAATGTAGAATTGAGCTTTATTGTCTCTGCGTATAGCCCCTAGTACGGGGGTATGTGGCCTCTAAGTCTGCGTTGATGATGGACTTGTGCCGAACTCGTCTATTCCGGGTCCATGGCCTTTAATGACCTATGTCGAAAAGTCTTTTGGCTGGTGAGGCCATTTTATTGTGCGGCTGTCTAAGCGGCCGCACAGTCCTCCGCTTGGGAGAGGCGCCCTTTAGTGCGTCCCTTTCAAAGAGGTGATGCCTCGTGGACCGGGCATCTTAAGCGTGAGAGATGCATAGTGCGGTATTGCATTAAAGCGAGCGAAAGCTTCGCGTCCTAGTAGTGCTTGATAGCGACTTGAAAACGGGACGACATGGAAGGTCAGCTTTTCGCGACGGAAGTTATCGGCAGAGCCGAATATAACTTCGAGCCGGAGGAAACCCATACAATGGGTGTCCGGACCAGGTGCTACCCCTTGAAAGGAGGTTTTGTTGCGGCGGATTCTTGCTAGGTTTATCCCCAAGTGATGGATTGTATCCTGATATATCAGGTTTAGTCCACTGCCGCCGTCCATAAGGACATTTGTAAACTGGAATCCGCCAATTATTGGGTCGAGTATCAGGGCAGTCCAGCCTGCGTTTTTGATATTTCTAGAATAATCTAGTTGATCGAAAGTGATTGGTTTTAATAACCAGTGGCGGGACCCATTGGGGATAGGTCGTATTGTGCGTACCTTTATGGGTGCCATACGTTTTGTTACGTGAAGTAAGTTCACTGTTTTTACTTCTTGTGGGAAGTTCTTTTGTTTCCTGGTGCTCTGCTTCTAGGGTTCATCCTCGTCTTTGCTTGGTGTGTCGAGCCCCTTGTGTTCGGCATTGAGTCTTCCGGATTGTTTAAAAACCCAACAATCTATGTGGGTATGGTTAGCAGGCTTCCCAGGAGTACTATGTATCTGACATATCCTATCCAGGATTCTGTTTAAGTTGGACGGATCATCCCTATTATCCTGGAGGGGTGGCTTTGTCTGATTTTGTCGCGAGCCTTTGAATCCGGCATTGACTGTCGTGCTCTTCGGACTTTGTTTTTTAGTTCGGCGACGATCCTTGTTGCGTCACGGTTTTCCGTTTCCATCCCTGATTTCGGATGTACTTGGGTCGCTGGGGTTGCATCTCGCCAACCAGCTGTCCTCTCCGCGCAAAAGCGGGTCATGAGGCTTGTGAGTGCGGCCATTGTTCTTGGCTTTTCCTGGCCGAGGTGTCTGGCGAGCCATTCATCTTGGACATTATGCCTGAAAGCTGCTAAGGCTTCGGCGTCCGGATAGTCGACTATCTGATTCTTTTAGTAAGGAATCTATTCCAGAACTGCCGAGCTGATTCTCCGGGCTGTTGAGTTATGTGACTGAGATCGTCTGCATCCGGAGGGCGGACATAGGTCCCTTGAAAATTTGCTCAGAAAGCATCCTCGAGCTCTTCCCAACTTCCAATTGTGTTTTCGGGAAGGCTTTTAAGCCAGTGCCGGGCTGGCCCTTTAAGCTTAAGGGGTAAATATTTGATGGCGTGGAGATCATCTCCTCTAGCCATATGTATGTGGAGGATATAATCCTCGATCCAGACTCCGGGGTCTGTTGTTCCATCATACGCCTCTATGTTGACGGGTTTGAATCCCTCTGGAAATTCATAGTCCAGAACCTCATCGGTGAAGCATAGGGGGTGTGCGGCGCCCCTGTATTTGGGTGTGCCGGGTTCTGATGATGGCTTTTTTGCATTGCTCGCAGGAGCTTGCTTTCTTGGCCCATAAATGGACCTGGCTGGGCCATGATGCGACTCCTTAGGTGGGTCACATACCGATTTGAGTGCGATGCCACTTGCCGCCTTATTGGGTCGTCTATCCGACCGTATGGCTTTTTTGTTTTTTGAGTGCGAGGGCTCTAGGGCCTCTTCGTCGAATTCGGGCAGGAGCTTTCTCTTTGGATAGCTTTTAGTACGGCGACCATCGTCGTATCTATCTGCGGTGTTGATTACTTTGTTCCATTTAATACGGAGTGCATCTTCCGCTGTTTTTAGCTTCCGCTTCTACTTTTTCAGGCTTCGTGCAGTTGCAACGAGCCTCTTGTGGTTCTGCTCCATGGACTTATCCGGCGTAAAGTTGTCCGGAATGCCGTTTTCGCCGGGGGAGGGGGTTTCGGTTTCTCTATCCGTGTTGCCCTGTTCGGACGACTGCTCTAAGGCTTGCTCGTCGCCTACCGGCTTGTCATGCTCTATGGCTGGGTTTTTATCAAGGCGGGGCTTGGGTCGGCGTTTATGCCGACGCTTTGATTGCTTTCCGGGGGGTCTATCTCCCGTTCCATCCCCTTTGTCCTCGTTGTCGTTTCCCTTAGGGGTATCTACCATGCACACATCGTGAGATGCGGTGGATTTCCAGTGCCCTATGAGCGTTGGTTCATCGGTATCTCCTGCATCATCATCCATGATGTCGATGTCTGCGGAGTCGAAGTTGAGCACGTCGTTTAGGCTGTCGACGGTGGCTACAAAGTGGGTGGTGGGTGGGCTTTGAATTTCCTCATCGTCCGTATCCCATCCTCGCTGACCGTAATTCGGCCAGGGCTCTCCTGATACAGAGAGAGACTTGAGAGATTTCAAGATGTCGCCAAGAGGCGAGTGCTAAAAGATGTCCGCGGCGGTGAGCTCCATTATGGGTGCCCAATCGGATTCGATTGGCAGGGGCATGGGGGGTTCGGAGTCCGGATAGGAGTCCGGGCCCTCGGAGTCACGGGCCGTGCGGAGTGCGGGGCTGGCGTTCGGCTCAATTGCCTTTGAGATCGCAGCCCCCGAGGTGACGTCCAACCGCTCATCCTTGATAGGTGTAATAGGCTCCGAGTCTAAGGTCGGAACCGGCGCATGTGCGGCCTCCAGGACACTGTTCGGAGGCAGAGCTAGATCATGCCCCTCGAGGTAGTGCGGCGCGCTTGGCTGTGGCTCGAACCCGTCGAAGATCAAGTCTCCGTGGATATCAGCCATGTAGTTTAAGCTTCCAAACCTGACTTGATGGCCAGGGGCGTAGCTTTCGATCTGCTCCAGATGACCAAGCGAATTGGCCCGCAGAGCGAAGCCACCGAAGACGAAGATCTGTCCGGGGAGAAAAGTCTCACCCTGGACCTCATCGTTGTTGATGATCAGAGGAGCCATCGGGCCTAAAGGCGATGACACAGAGGAACTCTCAATGAAAGCACCAATGTCGGTGTCAAAACCGGCGGATCTCGGGTAGGGGGTCCCGAACTGTGCGTCAAGGTCGGATGGTAACAGGAGACAAGGGACACGATGTTTACCCAGGTTCGGGCCCTCTCGATGGAGGTAAAACCCTACTCCTGCTTGATTAATATTGATGATATGGGTAGTACAAGAGTAGATCTACCACGAGATCAAGGAGGCTAAACCCTAGAAGCTAGCCTATGGTATGATTGTGTATGATGATTATTCTCTTCTACGGACTACAACCCTCCGGTTTATATAGACACCGGATAGGGTTAGGGTTACACAGAGTCGGTTACAATGGTAGGAGATCTTGAGTATCCGCATCGCCTAGCTTGCCTTCCACGCGAAGGAAAGTTCCTTCCGGACACGGGACAAAGTCTTCAATCTTGTATCTTCATAGTCTAGGAGTCCAGCGAAGGCATAGTCCGGCTACCCGAACACCCCCTAATCCAGGACTCCCTCAACCCCCAAGACTATCAAAGGATGGAGGCCCAAAGAGATCCAAATGAAGGAGCTCCAAAGGCCTCTTCGAGTAAATGATAGTCGTGGGAGGGTGAGCCTTCTCATGTAGCTTTCCTTTGATACACGCACTGCAAGCACGATCTTTAGCAAAACTAACATTTGTTAGTCCACGGATATGGTCCCCCATGAGAAGACTTTGCAAATATCTCATATTGACATGGGCTAAACGGTGATGCCAAAGCCATCCCACGTCAACTTTAGCCATTAGGCATGTCGCGGTCTTAGTGGGTCGCTCCGAAAAGTTAATCACATATAGACCGTTCTCGACATGCCCAACAAAGGCTACTTTAAGGGTCTTGCTCCACAAGAGGGCCACGGTATCAATATTTAAGAAAGTGGCAAAGCCCATGATTGCAAGTTGACGAACGGAAAGTAAATTGTATGCAAGGGACTCAACAAGCATGACCTTCTCGATCGTGTGATCATGAGAAATGACAACCTTGCCGAGTCCCAATACCTTAGAAGACGAGGCATCACCCCACTCGACATTGGTGGGCATAGATGGAATCATGTGCATGTCCACCACCAAGTCCTTGTTTCCGGTCATATGATTCGTAGCTCCACTATCGAGCAACCATGATCCTCCACCGGAAGCAAACACCTACAAGAGATCGATGCTTGGTTTTAGGAACCCATTTTGTAATGGGTCCTTTGATGTTAGTGACAAGGGTCTTAGGAACCCAAATAGACCGTTCAATGTACTCATAAGGAGAACCAACAAATTTGGCATAAACATGCCCATCACTAGCACGACATAACACATAAGAAGGGTTAAAGTCGCCGGCTTTGTTGGGAAGGGTGACATTGCCCTTCTTGGCATCATCACCCTTCGCATTGTTCTTCTTTTCCTTGGAAGCAACCTCTCCCTCCTTCACAAAAGTTTTGTTGAGGCATATCTCTCTCGATGTGGTTTTGGTGATTGATGACAACGTGTTTGCGGACTAATCATGTGCTTTAAGCTTTGCAGAGATTCATCGGCACGAGACGATTTCTTCCCCTCGGAGCGTCATTCAAGACGCTGTAGCTCGTCGTTTCTTTTGGGTGGAATAGTTGCATAGAGGGCACCGTTCTATCAAGAGGGGGTCCGCTTTGGTATTTCTTGGGTGGAATCAGCACGTAGACATCCGCTTTTCACCCTCCGAGCCTTTCCGCTTCTTTGGAGAGTTTTCTCCCTTCCTATGGGCTCTTTCTAGCACGCAGTGGCAGTACCGCGGTACCAGCGGTAGTATCGCTTGAGGGTCATAAGCGGTAGTACTGCTCCGCAGCGGTAGTACCGCCGTTGGCCCCTCAGCAGTACTACCGCCGGCTTACCAGACCCCTGCCGCATCGATTCGAGGAGGTTTTTCTCGTGTCGGGTTCTGCGGTACTTGCTGCGGAAGTAGTGGCGGTAGTACCGTCTCCAGCTGCAGTACCGCCCGTCCTCCATGGTAGTACCGGTCAGAGTCTTTGCCTTTGACTCCTCTCCCTCGCACGGTAGTTCCGCTCTGGTAGAACGGCAGTACCGCTGCCTCAGCGGTAGTACCGCTGTGTTGGGACGGCAATACCGCTGGCTCCGCGGTAGTACCGCCTACTCGAGCGGTAGTACCGCTCTCTGCGGGGTTGAGTGGGGGGTAACGGTTGGATTGTTTCCCCCACTATATAAAGGTGTCTTCTTCCCCCTTGTTGACTACCTCTTCCCCTAAGAACTCCATTGTTGCTCCAAGCTCCATTTTCGCCCGATCTCTCTCCCTAGCCAATCAAACTTGTTGATTTGCTCGGGATTGGTTGAGAAGGCCCCGATCTACACTTCCACCAAGAGAAATTTGATTCCCCCCACTAATCCCTAGCGGATCTTATTACTCTTGGGTGTTTGAGCGCCCTAGACGGTTGAGGTCACCGTGAAGCCATAGTCCATTGTGGTGAAGCTTCGTGGTGTCGTTGGGAGCCTCCAATTAAGTTGTGGAGATTGCCCCAACCTTGTTGTAAAGGTCCGGTTGCCGCCTCCAAGGGCACCAATAGTGGAATCACGGCATCTCGCATTGTGTGAGGGCGTGAGGAGAATACGATGGCCCTAGTGGCTTCTTGGGGAGCATTGTGCCTCCACACCGCTCTAACGAAGACGTACTTCAAAAGGAAGGAACTTCGGTAACACATCCTCGTCTCCACCGGCTCCACTCTTGGTTATCTCTTCCCTTTACTTGTGCAAGTTTTTGTGTTAGATCCGTAGCTTTCTTGTGTGCTTGTTGTTGTTGCATCATATAGGTTGCTCACTTAGTTGCATATCTAGACAACCTACTTTGATGCAAAGTTTAAATTGGTAAAGAAAAGCTAAAAATTGTTAGTTGCCTATTCACCCCCCCCCTCTAGTCAACCATATCGATCCTTTCAATTGGTATCAGAGCCTCGTCTCTTTTTAAGGACTTTACCGTCCAAAGAGTATGGTTGATGTCGAAGACGATGTGGCGGAGCACTCCGGTGTGAATCCATTATCGTCTACGAGAGATGGGGGTAACTCGATCTCATGCGAGGAGTTCAATGTGGCGTTAGACACATTGAAAACCTCCATGACGACCGAGGTCAAGGACATGTTTAAGGAATTCGTAGAAGGGCTTAAACTTTCCACCGCACCCGTGAAAGTGGGTAATCCCGCCAACACGGTGACGGATGCTAACCCCGATAAGGGGGAAGCTACTAGTGAGAAAGCCCCATCATCTAGTGGTAAGAATGGCACCGGCATCTTTGCCCATGTGCAACCTCCACTCGTCTATGGTGGACCGATTCCTTCCACTCACTTGAATCATGTCGGTCCTCCCCCCAAGATTGACAAAAAGGAGGATTTTGATTCTTGGGTCTATCGTTTTAAGCGTCATTTAAATCATGTGAACACTAACCTTTGGAGAATCATTGAAGAAGGTTTTTATCCGCATGACCGAAGCAACTTCACTCCTAGAGAAGAAGTGGAGAATCAATTCAATGAGAATGCTCTCTTCATTATCCAAGAAGCTATTCTTCCCGAAGACCTTCCGCATCTCCGACCCTACTCATTGGCCAAAGATGCTTGGCACAAAGTGCTTTCCCTCTATCGGGAAGCGCAAGCATTCAACGTTCTAATTATGAAGTGGTACAAGATGAAGCCAATGAGTTTTCCATAAAAGAAGATGAAGAACCTCGTGAGCTCTATCGAAGAGTTACCAAGCTCGCGGTCTCTCTCTGGGATCACGGAAGTAAGGACACGGATGACAATTGGATCAAGCGCAAATTCCTCAAGGCAATGATGCCCTACCATAAAGCCATGTCCTCCGTCATCCGTCAAAGGTCGGACTTCCACACCTTGTCCTCAAGTGATGTGTTGGATGAGTTTGTGGCTATGAGCATATTGGACAAGACCGCCGACAATGCGGTGCTTCGTTCCCAAAGAGCAAAGAATCCCAACCTTGCATTGAAGACCAAAGTTTGTGTCGAAGAAGAAGAAGAGTAGGAAGAAGAGGAGAGCAACCTTGAATATACAAAGTATGCCTATCATGAACACATGGCCCTTGCTTCAAGGCAATTTTGGAGCAAGAAGAACTCAAGGCCCAACTTCAACAAGAGCAACTCAAGTGGCGCAAAGGGCAAGCAATGAGTGAGAACTTGCTTCAATTGTGGCAATGTGAGTCACTTTGTTGCGGAGTGCCCTTATGAGAAGAGGGAAGACAATGGTGGCAAGCTCATCCGTAAGGACAAGGCAAAGTTTTTCCCCAACAAGAGCAACTTCACCAAGAAGACCCCTCGCAAGGAATTGGTGGTACAAGAAGAGTACAATGAGGATGATGATGATGATGATGATGGTGAGTCGGGTGCCATGGCCTCCGTTGCCATTGCGACGACTCCACGGGTGTCTCTCTTCGACTCACCCAATGAAAGCATCACCGCCAAGTGCCTCATGGCCAAAGCCACCAACAAGGTAACCCCCAACATCAAAACTACCATCATTAATCATCCTTCTCCTACGGGTAGCATTGATGAACATGAGGGAACTAATGCGGAGGAGAATGAGTTTGAGACCTTTATGGCTAAACTCAAGGGTAAATCCAAGAGACACTTTGTTGCTCTCTTGGAACAACTTGGTGAAGCCAATGACATGATCGAGGCTCATGAAGATACCATCTCTAAGATGGAGGGGCATAGTCGTGACTATGCCGATGAGATCTTGGATCTTTCCAATGCTCTTGAGGAAGAGCGTGGTCTTCGTTTGGCTCTTGAGGAGTCATACAACAATGATCATGCTAAATTAAACAAAGATCTTGATCATGCTCTTGTTGTGTCTCGTGTGCTAAGCTCCGAGAAGGCAAAGCTTGGGGTTGATCTTGCTAGACTCAAAGAGGAGTTTGACATTCTCGAGAAGGCTCACAAAGTCTTGAAGGGTGTTCATGCTAGCCTCAAAGAGTCTCATGATCAACTCCAAGTGAAGCTAACCAAGGATAAAGCCACTTTTCCTCATATGGTGTTGATTGATAATGCAAATGCTACTAATCCTTGTTGTGAGCATGTGCATCTTGTTGAGGAAAATGCTAAGTTGAAGGAGCAACTTGAGAAAGGCCTTGTTACATGCATAAAAGGTGAGAAGAACCTCAACAACCTTTTGAGCAATCAAAAGGGAGATGTGGGCAAGAAGGGGATTGGGTTCGCACCCAATCCCAAGAACAAGAAGGAGAATGACAAGACCAAACGACCTCCTCCTCTCAAGCAAACTTTTGTGAAAGAAGGAGAGGGTACTTCCAAGTAAAAGAAGAACCATGCGAAGGGTGGAGTTGTCAAGAAGGGCAATGCCACCCCTCCCAACAAAGCCGGCGGCTTTAATCCTTCTTATGTGTTATGCCGTGCTAGTGATGGGCATGTTTATGCCGAATTTGTTGGTTCTCCTCATGAGTACATTGAATGGTCTATTTGGGTTCCTAAGACCCTTGTTACTAACATCAAAGGACCCATTACAAAATGGGTACCTAAAACCAAGCATTGATCTATTGTAGGTGTTTGCTTCCGGTGGGGGATCATGGTTGCTCGATAGTGGAGCTACAAGTCATATGACCGGAAGCAAGGACTTGGTGGTGGACGTGCACAAGATTCCATCTATGCCCACCAACGTCGAGTGGGGTGATGACTCGTCTTCTAAGGTATTGGGACTCGGCAAGGTTGTCATTTCTCATGATCTCACGATTGAGAAGGTCATGCTTGTAGAGTCCCTTGCATATAATTTACTTTCTGTTCGTCAACTTGCAATCATGGGCTTTGCCACTTTCTTTGATATTGATACCTTGGCCCTCTTGTGGAGCAAGACTCTTAAAGTAGCCTTTGTTGGGCATGTCGAGAACGGTCTCTATGTGATTAACTACTCGGAGCGACCCACTAAGACCGCGACATGCCTAATGGCTAAAGTTGACGTGGGATGGCTTTGGCATCGTCGTTTAGCCCATGTAAATATGAGATCTTTGCAAAGCCTTCTCAAGGGGGACCATGTCCGTGGACTAACGAATGTTAGTTTTGCTAAAGATCGTGCTTGCAGTGCCTGTATTGAAGGAAAGCTTCATGAGAAGGCCCACCCTCCTACAACTATCATTTACTCGAAGAGGTCTTTGGAGCTCCTTCACTTGGATCTCTTTGGGCCTCCATCCTTTGATAGTCTTGGGGGTAGAAAATATTGCTTGGTGATTGTGGATGACTATTCAAGGTACACGTGGGTGTATTTTTTCAAGAGGAAGAGCGAGACCCAACAAACCGTCATTGACTTTGCAAATGAAGCCCAATGTCAACACAATGCAAAGATTTTGACAATAAGAAGTGACAACGGCACCGAGTTCAAGAACTACACCTTGGATGAGTTTCTTAGTGATGAGTGGATCAAACATCAATATTTCGCACCATACACCCCTCAACAAAATGGTGTTGCGGAGAGGAAGAACCGGACATTGATGGATGCGGCAAGGACCATGATGGCGGAATTCAAGTCTCCATACAACTTTTGGGCCGAAGCCATCAACACCGCATGTCATGCATCCAATCGGCTCTACCTCCGCAAAGGCTTGAACAAGACTCCATATGAGATACTCACCGGTAACAAGCCCAACCTCAAGTACTTTCGGGTGTTCGGGTGTAAGTGCTTCATTCTCTAGAAAGGTGTTCGGTTGTCTATGTTTGAGGCTAGAGCTTATGAGGGCATATTTGTTGGTTATGCTACAAACTCTCATGCTTACCGTGTCCTTAATAAATCCACGGGACTTATTGAGGAGACGTGTAACTTGGAGTTTGATGAGAATAACGGCTCCCAAGTGGAGCAAAGTGGCACTTGTGATGTAGGTGATGAAATTCCTCCTCAAGCCATAAGAAGAATGGGTGTTGGTTTTATCCTACCCATTGAGGAACCCCTTGTGGCCGAAGGAGAAGGACAATGCTCCACTCAAGTGGAGCCATCACCAACCCAAGGCCAACACGCTTCCGAAGAACAAAGTGAAGGCCCTCAACCTCTTGAACAAGACCAAGGGCAAGATTATGCTCAAGAAGGTGTTGACACTCCAAGTGATGCCCAAGGTCAAGTTCTATCCCCCGAGCAAGTTCAAGGTCTAGAACAAGCTCAAGACGGCGCTCAAGATGATCAAGTGGCCGCTCCTCAACTCACTACCGAGGAGGAATTAGAGCGTCGTGCCGCCAAGATTGCTTCCAAGCTCTCCACCAAGGGTCATCTCATGAAGAACGTACTTGGAAGCATTCAAAAGGGGGTAAGCACTCGTACACAATTGGCAAACTATTGTGAACATCACGCATTTGTCTCTTGTGTTGAACCCCAAAAGGTATATGAAGCACTCGAAGATCTGGATTGGCTTAATGCCATGCATGAAGAACTCAACAACTTCGAGTACAACAAAGTATGGAGGTTGGTGCCAAGGCCAACGGGGAACCACAATGTCATTGGGACCAAGTGGATTTTCAAGAACAATCAAGATGCTCATGGGACCATCATTCGCAACAAGGCAAGATTGGTGGCACAAGGCTACTCCCAAGTCGAGGGTATCGACTACGGTGAAACCTTTGCTCCCGTTTCTCGTCTAGAATCCATTCATTTGTTGATTGCTTATGCTTCTCACCACAACTTTAAGTTGCAAAAAATGGATGTGAAGAGTGCTTTTCTTAATGGTCTCATTAGTGAGTTGGTTTACGTCAAACAACCCCCCGGGTTCGAGGATCCCTACTTTCCCGATCATGTGTATCAACTCGATAAGGCACTCTATGGCCTTAAACAAGCCCCACGTGCATGGTATGACCACCTTACCGAGTTGCTACAAGATCGTGGGTTTGAAGTTGGGCTAATTGACCCCACTCTTTTTACTAAGAAGGTCAAAGGGGAGTTGTTTGTGTGCCAACTATATGTTGATGACATTATCTTTGGTTCCCCTAACAAAGCTTTCAATGATGAATTTGTCACACTAATGACCTCAAAGTTTAAGATGTCTTCCATGGGAGAGTTGAAGTTCTTTCTAGGTTTCGAATTGAAGCAAAGAAAAGAAGGTACCTTCATCAACCAAGCCAAATACACTCAAGACATGCTCAAGAGATTCAAGCTAAGCGATGTCAAGCCGGCTACCATTCCAATGCCTACCAAGTGCCAACTTGACATTGATCCCAATGGTAAAGCGGTGGATCAAAAGGTATATCGCTCCATGATTGGATCCTTACTTTACCTTTGTGCATCTAGACCGGGTATCATGTTGAGTGTGGGAATTTGTGCACGGTTTCAAGCCGCACCTAAGGAAAGCCACTTTGTGGCGGTCAAGCGAATCTTTCGATATTTGGCTCATACCCCAAACTTTGGCTTATGGTACACAAGAGGAGCAAACTTAAAACTTGTAGGTTATTCGGATTCCGATTGGGCGGGAGACAAAGTGGATAGGAAGTCCACTTCCAGAGGGTGCCAATTACTTGGTTGCTCTTTGGTAAATTGGTCTTCCAAAAAGCAAAGTTGTGTGTCTCTCTCGTCAACCGAAGCGGAGTATGTAGCGGTCAGTAGTTGTTGTGCACAACTCTTATGGATGAGGCAAACTTTAAAGGATTACGGTGTCATTTGTGACAAAGTGCCTCTTTGGTGTGGTAATGAAAGTGCTATCAAGATTTCCCTCAACCCGGTGCAACACTTCAAGACGAAGCATATTGAGATTTGATATCACTTCATCCGGGATCACATTAGGCGAGGGGAGATCAAGCTCAACTACGTCAACACTCATGATAACCTTGCAGATATCTTCACGAAGCCCTTGGATGAAGCAAGATTTCGCGACTTAAGGCATGAGCTAAATATCATTGATTCGAGCAATGTTGCTTGAACCCGTGCACACCTCACCATACTCAACTTGTTGTCTTGTTTCGGTGTAAGCATAGACATAGGGGGAGTGTTGTTTTCTCAATAAACTCTCTCTCTCCCCCATTATGCATAAATTGATCAAGTCTTTCACATTAGCCATTGTTGATGGTACTTGTGCTTCAAAGACGAGCTTTGGTGATGGGCCTAAGGATAATTCTTCGCGGTGCCATACCAATTGACTCTAACATAGGTGGCCTCGGCCACCACCCTCTCTTAGAGAGGTGTGCGTTTTTCTTGTTCTCCTTGAGTGTTTGAGCTTGGTTGTGCTGTTTAGTTGCCATGGTGTGCTGGGCGGTACTGCCGCTGGTGGTGTGCGGTACTACCGCCCCCAGCACGGTACTACCGCTGTGGGGTGGGACCAGGGGGTTATGTCGGGGCAGGGGGAGGTTTCTTCTCCCCCATACCCATTCGCTTCGCCCCCTCGTTCCTCTTCCTCTCTCCAGCAACGCACCGCTGCGGGAGGGCTCTGGCGGATCTTTTTCTCCGGGGCGTCCCTCTCCATTTCCTTCGGTGGAGTCGATCCCCACCTCGTTCTCTTGCCATGGATGCCGGTATTGCCCCCGTTCCTTCTTTCCTTTTGTCTCTTTTTCAGATCTTGAGTTCTCGCGGCAATAGTAGTTGCATCTCTAGATTTTTGGCTAAATCTAGGCTTGAGTAGGTTGGAGAAGGCAAGTAGACTCTCTAGATTAGAGTTTGGTAGGTATATTTTTGAATTTGACAGGCCGGTAGTGCCGGATCTGACCACGGTAGTAGGTAACTGCTATTCCCCCGCCTCAAGCGGTACTACCGATCTCTCTCGAGCGGTACTACCGCTCGGGCGGTACTACCGCTTACAGGTCGCGGTACTACCGCTGCCTGCCAAGTTCCACCATATCACTACCATACCTTGTGTCGTGGAATTGTCACGGCAGATGTCCTCTTGCAAGGACTTAGACATGGAGCCATTGCAACTGGGAAGCTTAAAGGGGTTAATCGGGACAAAGGACATGAGAGATTTATACTAGTTCAGCCCCTTGCAGTGAAGGAAGGCCTACGTCTAGTTGGGTTGGTATTGCTTGAGGTTTCGATGACCAGGGAGCGAGATACGCTATGCCTGGCTCTCGATGAGTTGTTTCTTGCCCTAAGCCACCGGCGGGTCGTCCCCTTATATACATGGGTTGACGCCCTGCGGCCTACAGAGTCCCGGCCGGCTCATAAACAGTGTCCGGCTCGGCGACTAGTTACTTCTACCTTACAGTACAAGTTATACCATCATGGCGGTTTATCTCCACGGGCTTCAGAGTCGCCAGTGGGCCTTTAGGCCCTTTAGTGGACCGCCATCTTCATGCCTTGGTCTTGGGCTTCTGATGAACCTCTCTTTGCGTAACCAGGCCCCTTCTGGCCGGCTTACACAAATAGTCATATCCCCAACATTAGGCCCCAGATTGATTTGAACCGGTTCATGTCGATCTTTAAAAACCTTATGAACTGGCCTTTAGTCTTCTGTCTTGTGTGAAAATTGTAACCCGCCATGACGTCATCATCTGGATCCGGGTTAAATCATCAAGACGTCATCTTCAATAAAACTTATATTTTAATTAGTCATATCTTCAATGGATCTCTGCCTTTACTGACCCTCCCGAAAATCGAGGCGTCGGGGCCGCTGGATAATGATGTCTTGGTCTCCTCGTTTCTCGCACCATCCCAGTCGGCCCTTCCTTATAAATAGGCTCGACCTAGGTCTTTTTCATTTTCTCCCTCGGTCGTCTTCATCCTCTCCTGCCTCTCTGTGACTCGAGCTCCGCCGCCGTCGCCGCCGCCGAGCTCCTTGTCTTCACCAACTCAGGCCGCTGCATCGACCTGAATCTGACCAGAGAAACGCGACGAACCTTAGTTGCAGCTCTGCATCTGTAAGTCCCTTCCCCTTTCTGTCTTAGATCTGCATTATAGTGTTCATCGAGTTCGTCGGTGTTCATCGCTGCCCGCGGCGAACCCTTGATGCATTTCACCTCCGATAACCTGTTCAGATCGTTGAATCTGCTGCGGTGACTGTTTCATGCTTATCTCGAGCACAAAAAAATCTCTTTTCTTTTGTTCAGAGGTTTCCTTCGAGTGTACGAACTTCTCCACACTGTTTTTAGGTCTAGAAAAAATTCCTTTCCAGAGCATCATTTGATCCAAAATAATAATTGCAATCTGTGAAACCTGTTTACCCCATACTTAGCCAAAAATTGCGTCTGTTGACTCTGTTTTAGCCATAATAGTTCGTGTAACCGGTTTAAGATAATACCGGCTGTCAACACCGCTTGCTTCTGGTGACTTAAGAGAACCTTAATCATCTTTAATACCTGCAGCTGTTTAAACTGTATCACATAGTTACCTGTATGTCATTAGGCCCCTTCTTAAGCCGCCATCTTGAATAAACCCGCAGCATTTTCCTCCGGCTTATAATTAAACCGGAACAATTCCTTTATCTTGTTGTAGGCGTCGATTTACGCAATGGCACCCAAAGCTATCAAACCTCCGGTAACTTGCAACTGGGTCAAATCCACCATTATGGAGAGTTCTTTAGCTGGGTTTGTGAAATCCGGCCATCTGCCCCGAAAGGAAATTATGTCCTATCGTGCTCCTAACCCATTAGAGGAGAAACCTCAACCCAAGGAAGGGGAGGTAATCGTGTTTAAGGATCATATGAACCGGGGCTTTGCTCCACCCGGGTCAAAATTCTTCAGAGATGTTCTGCATTTCTTTGACCTCAGACCTCAAGACATTGGGCCCAACTCCGTGTCGAATCTCTGCAACTTCCAAGTGTTTTGCGAGGTGTATCTTGGAGAAGAGCCAAATTTGACCTTGTTTAGAGAGCTGTTTTATTTGAACCGGCAAAATGAACGTGCCAATGGGCCCAGTTTGGAACTCGGAGGCATCTCAATCCAGCGGCGAAGAGACTGCCTTTTTCCTTATGCAGAGCTGCCAAGCCATCCGAAGGAGTGGAGTCAGACATGGTTCTATTGCCATGATACCTCTCCGTCTGGTGAGAAATCGCTACCCGGTTTTCGTGCTTTGCGCTTGGAGTCCAACCACCCATTGGCTGATAAACTATCTCCCGCTGAACGTATTCCACTTGCCCCCACCATAAAGAAGATTAAGGCTCTTTTGGAAAATGGTTTGGACGGCACTGATTTGGTCCGGACCTGGATTACCTGGCGGGTGATTCCGTTAAGCCGCCGACCCGGCTTAATGTGTACTTACTCAGGGGAAAAAGATGACCCGCTGCATCATAGCTCTGATGATTTACCAGATGACACGGTTGAGGCTATAATCCAGTCACTGTTGAAAGAGGGGACTGTGGTGAACAATACCTTCAGCTTACTCCCCTTCTGTAAGAATAACCCGGCCCCCGCAGTAAGTCATCAGCCTCAATGATCACTTTTTATTATATTTACCTTCCTTTTACTCATACCCCCTCACAACTCTTTACAGGCAAACGACAAGTTCTGGAAAGTCCCGTATGATCATGAGGTGGCCAAACAAGCCCGCGCAGCAAAGAGGGCCGAAAAAAGAACCACCAGACCTTCTACTTCAAAGAAGAGAAAACCAAGTGCTTCAGAGATGTTCCAGCTCGATGATTCTGATGATAACGAGGAAGAGGTAACCTTTCAACTTCCCTTACTCTTTTATCATTACCTTACTAACATTATTCTCCTTTTTCAGGAAGACACGGGGAACAGCCAACCCGTCGAGGAAGAGGTAACTATCATCTCCTCCGACTCGGGCTTCAGCTGCGTCAGAAAATTCGAAGAGTAACCCGGAAAGTAAGATTTTCACACCCTTTGGCTTACCAAGATCCTGACTTTCTTTTGAAGCAACAACAATTTGAAAGCCGGAGGCAGACCCGGACCAGCAGGGATGCAGAGCTCTCCTCTGGCTTGCTTGATGCAACCCGGAAGCATCGGTTTGAGGTTATCTTCGACTTATACCCCTTTTTACCTTTGGCGGGTTTAATCTGTCAACCTCTCAATTCCTCTGACTCCAATTATCAGGATACCTCTCCTTCATCCGGCGAGTCCACGCAATCAAACATGCCGGCTTTTAAGACTGCTCCTGGGTAATATCAATTTATTTACCTTATGTTTTTTCTTCCTCATGTTTCTGTACTCATTCTTCTGCTTTGTCCATAGTATGCAAGTGAAGCCCAGGAAGAAAACGAAGAAAGATAATCCAGCCCAAGACCCTGTGGCAACTGAACCAGAACTGGGCACAGCTGCTCCCGGCTCTCCCACACATCAGCCGCCGCCTGAACCGGCTCAGGATACTGCAGTGCCAACCTCTGATCCACCTGCTGAAGATATTCTGGTTGGTTCTGTTAATCCGGAAGCACCTAGCCCGGCCAAGACGATTGACCCAGAAGTAGAAATACTCAAGACGCAGTTTGTTGAGCCGGGCCGGCCCACAGTTCTTGCCAGATGTTCTGCTAAAGAGGAGTTATTGGAACGCCGTAAAGCAAAAACGGCCATCACTGACTATACTCATTTAAGTATTGGAGAGCTCGTCTCGGGTTATATTAACCAGGTGCATAGCAGCCGTGACCTGGAAATTGACATGGTGAAGCAAATACAACAAAAAGCTGAGGTACGACTTATGCTTCCTTACTTTCAATCATACTTACTGTACCAGCCCCCAAGTCTATTGCTTATTAGGAAATATGCTGTAGACTTAGAAAAACTGTTAGAGCTGCTTGTCCAGTTTAAGGAAAAAATACTTAAACCAGCTATAACACCATACCTTTAAACTTGCAATACACATTAGTCCCCAAGTGCCAAGCGTCTTTGCTTGCAAAGTGCTTGGGACTTTAATATCCAGGACCGGCTTAATATTTTAGAAAGCTTCGGTACACATTAGCCCCCAAGTGTCAAGTATGTTTTCTTGCAAAATGCTTGAGACTTTGAAATTATTTATCATGATGCTGACTGTAACCCGAGATAATGCAGGCTACCATAAGTCAATTTGAATCGGAGATTGCTGACCTTAAGAGCCGCCTGTTAGCCCAGGAACTTGAAATTCAAAATGCCAACTCCAAGTTTGAACTCAGCGTCTCTGAACAAGAGAAGTTGAAGAAGAACTTTGAGTCGGAGAAGAAAAATTGGGCTAATGAGAAGGCCTCTCTGGTGACCCGGGCCGAGGCAGCCGAAACATCCCTTGCAAAGGCAAACACCGAGCTGTCCGGCTTGAAGCGTCAGATATCTCGAATGGTCGCAGCGATCTTCGGTACGTTTCTTTGTATGAACCTCAAATACTGTTATCCTTCCTTTGACGACCAAGCTAATTATCACTTCCGGCTTACTCTTTGTTTAACAACACAGGCCCCAGGAGTAAAACCCTCAAGCAGGACATGGTAGTCAAACTGAAAGCCGTCTATACTCTGGTGGAACAATTATACACCGGGTCACAACGTGCTTTGGCTGTTGTGGCCTTATCAGATGACGTGCCCCACCTCTTGCAAGATGTGTTACGACGGCTTGCTGTGCTCCCCAGCGGATTCAAGAGTTGAGGCGGGCCCAAGCAAGAGCCGGAGCAATAGCCGCCTTGAGCCGGGCCAAAGCCTGGTTACCAGAGCTAGACCCAGTCGACATCGCTCTTGGGTATCCAAGTTTAAAGGAGGATGGCACTCCATTTGATCAGAAAGACTTTACCAGCTGCGTGAGGGACATACGCCCTGTGGCCACTCAAATTGGGAACGATACTGACCTCTCCAAGTATCAGCCGGGTTATGATAAGGAGAATCTGAGAATCCCCACGCCGCATTATGATGATGTCAGCCTGATCCCTCCAATTCGTAAGCATACCTTTGCCCCTGAAGTAGACCCAACCGGTTTAATAGATGATGAAGCTAAGTTTGAAGCCTTGAGTGGAATTGACTGGGCATCATCATCCTTCCAGGACAAGGCAACTAGCGAAGAGGCGGAGAAGGATAACCCGGAAGCTTCATGTCAACCCCAAGAGTAAATTGCAAGGCGTCACCTGCGTATGTCTTGTAGAAAAACAATGCCTCATCATTCAGACTCGGGGAGTCTTGTAATAGAGCCGAAAATACTCTGAGTACTCTGAGTTTGTCATGTCTTTGCGCATGCTTATGGCCCTTAAGACTTGCATAAGCCGCCATTATTATGCACTTCATAGTTTATGTGAATCTGTTATATCCTTGCAGAAATGTCTTGCATTGCCCTGCACAGAAGATAAACAAAATCCCTTGGCGACTTATCGCATTGAGAGTTACATAAGCTTCTGATAACCCGAAGTGTTACAGGAAAACCAACTTATGATTGAGCCTAGTAGATGTAATTATAATGATATACCTGTGATGCTTATGATTTCCTCTGAAAATAAATTTAACTCCTGATGATTGATATATAAAGGTTCACCTGGTATTTAGTAACCCGGAGTAACCAATATTCACCCGGAGGGTTGCGATCCACTCTATGGTATTTTGAAGAGGATCTCAATATAACCAAATAGTGATAGTTATAAAGTATGATGAATAATAAACAAATTTCATGGGCTTCTGATTCGAATACGATCAGTAAACCGTTCCAAAGGGGTTAAGCTAAGATTCGGATGCGATCATATAGCCCCCAGTGGCTGTGGCGATGCCGATCAAGTGGGTATCGACAGCTATGTTCTCTTTGGTTTGAATACGACCTATGTTTGAATAGGAAGCCCCCAAGTGACCATAAGAGTTGTTTAATGACGCTGATTTGAATACGATCCACGTCAGACCCAAAGGGGTTAAGCTATGATTCAAATATGATTAGGAAGCCCCCAAGTGGGTTTGGCAGTATGCCGATCAAGTGGGTATCGACAGCTATGTTCTCTTTGGTTCGCATTCGACCTATGTTTGAACAGGAAGCCCCCAAGTGATCATAGCTAGATTCAGATATGATCATAAGCCGGACCAAAGGAAAGCCGGATTCAGATGTGACCCGCTTCCTCTTGGTTATTTCCACCACCTGACAAAGGAAACACATAAAACCTTTTTTGGGATGGAAAAAAGGACAGAGGTCCTACTTTATTGCTTTATGTAATATATACATAGGATAAATATACACATATTAGAGCCGGTGGCTCAAGTATAATAAGGCCGAAGATGAGCGATCCATGGCCGACGGGTCTCTTCCTCCGACTTACGTGAGTCTTTGTGCTCTCGAACATCGATAAGGTAGTATGACCCATTGTTCAGATTCTTGCTGACCACAAAGGGTCCTTCCCAAGGAGGGGATAGCTTGTGCATGTCAGATTGATCCTGGATGAGCCGGAGTACTAAGTCGCCTTCCTGAAAGCTTCTGGACTTAACCCGGCGGCTATGGTAGCGGCGCAGGTCTTGCTGGTAAATTGCCGAGAGGGCTATTGCTAAGTCTCGCTCTTCATCCAACAGGTCCAGTGCATCTTGCCGAGCTTTTTCGTTGTCCGCCTCAACATAAGCCGCCACACGGGGTGAATCATGACGGATGTCACTTGGTAGGACCGCCTCTGCTCCATACACCATAAAGAAAGGCGTGTAACCCGCAAATCTGTTAGGTGTGGTATTGATGCTCCAAAGTACAGAAGGTAACTCCTCCACCCAACAACCCGGCGTCCGCTGTAAGGGGACCAAGAGCCGGGGCTTGATACCCTTCAAGATCTCTTGATTAGCTCGTTTTGCTTAACCATTGGATTGAGGATGAGCTACAGCCGAAACGTCAAGCCGGATATGCTCTCGTTGACAGAACTCTTCCATAGCTCCTTTGGAAAGGCTGGTGCCATTATCAGTTATGATGCTGTGTGGAAAACCAAAGCGAAAAATCACCTTTTTCATGAACTGGACCGCCGTGGCTGCATCACACTTACTGACTGGCTCCGCCTCAACCCACTTTGTAAACTTGTCAACTGCTACCAAGAGGTGCGTATTTTTATCCTTAGACCTTTTGAAAGGCCCGACCATGTCAAGCCCCCAGACTGCGAACGGCCAAGTAATTGGAATCATCCTTAATTCTTGAGCCGGCACATGGGCTCGTCGTGAGAACTTCTGACATTCGTCACATTTACTGACCAGATCTTCCGCATCAGCATGAGCCGTCAGCCAATAAAACCCATGACGGAAAGCTTTGGCCACAAGAGATTTTGAGCTGGCGTGATGACCACAATCACCTTCATGAATCTCACTAAGGATCTCCTGACCCTCTATAGGTGACACGCAACGTTGAAACGCTCCAGTGACGCTGCAGTGATGTAACTCGCCATTGACAATTGTCATGGACTTGGACCGCCGGACGATTTGTCTTGCCAAGGTTTCCTCTTCGGGCAACTCTCCCCGGGTCATGTAAGCCCAATAAGGTACTGTCCAATCCGGGATAACATGGAGAGCCGCCACCAGCTGTGCCTCCGGGTCTGGTATTGCCAGATCTTCCTCTGTAGGTAACTTAATAGAAGCATTGTGCAAAACATCAAGAAAAGTGTTAGGCGGCACCGGCTTACGCTGAGATCCCAGCTGGCTTAAGGCATCCGCTGCCTCATTCTTCCTTCTATCAATGTGTTCCACCACATAACCTTTGAAGTGTCCAGCCACAGCATCAACTTCTCGATGGTAAGCCGCCATAAGGGGATCTTTAGAGTCCCACTTGCCTGACACCTGTTGGGCTACAAGGTCTGAGTCTCCTAAGCACCTTACCCGGCTTAAGTTCATCTCTTTGGCCATCCGGAGACCATGGAGTAAGGCCTCGTACTCAGCTGCGTTGTTAGTACAAGGAAACATAAGCCGGAGCACATAACAAAATTTGTCACCTCGAGGGGCAGTTAACACGACTCCAGCCCCCGAGCCTTCCAACTGTCTGGACCCATCAAAGTGAATAGTCCAATAGGTGTTATCGGGCTTCTCCTCAGGTGCCTGTAGCTCTGTCCAGTCATTGATAAAATCCACCAAGTCTTGAGATTTAATGGCAGTACATGGCACATACTTCAAACCATGAGGCCCGAGCTCAATGGCCCACTTGGCGACTCGTCCTGTGGCCTCTCTGTTCTGGATAATGTCTCCCAAAGGGGCAGAACTCACCACCGTGATAGGATGACCTTGGAAGTACTGTTTTAGCTTCCGGCTTGCCATGAACACCCCGTAAACCAGCTTCTGCCAATGAGGATACCTTTGCTTTGACTCAATGAGCACCTCACTGACATAATAAACCGGCCGCTGAACCGGATGTTCTTTACCAGCCTCCTTTCGTTCCACCACAATTGTCACGCTGACAGCTCGTGAATTAGCAGCCACATATAACAGCAAAGGCTCTTTGTCAATGGGAGCTGCAAGAACCGGCGGCTCAGATAACTGCCTCTTCAAATCCTCAAAAGCAGCATTAGCAGCATTACTCCAGACAAAGGTGTCTGCCTTCTTCATCAGTTGGTACAGTGGTAGGGCCTTCTCACCTAACCGGCTTATGAACCGGCTTAAGGCAGCAACACGACCCGCCAGTCGCTGAACATCATTGATACAAGCCGGTTTAGCCAAAGAAGTGATTGCCTTGATCTTCTCCGGATTAGCTTCAATGCCCCTGTTTGAGACAAAGAATCCCAAGAGCTTGCCTGCAGGCACACCAAACACACACTTCTCCGGGTTAAGCATCATTTTGTAAACCCGTAGATTGTCAAAGGTTTCTCTGAGATCAGGTATCAAGGTTTCCATCTCTCTGGATTTTACCACTATGTCATCCACATAAGCATGAACATTGCGCCCGATCTGATTGTGGAGACAATTCTGTACACACCGTTGATAAGTCGCCTGGGCACTCTTGAGCCCAAAAGGCATGGATACATAGCAGAAGGCTCCAAACGGAGTGATGAAAGCCGTCTTCTCCTGGTCCTTAACTGCCATCTTGATCTGATGATAACCAGAGTAAGCATCCAAAAAGCTCAAACGCGCACAACCCGCCGTAGCATCAATGATTTGATCAATACGGGGGAGAGCGAAAGGATCAGCCGGACAAGCCTTATTTAAGTCCGTGTAATCCACACACATCCGCCAGGTGCCGTTTTTCTTGAGCACGAGAACCGGGTTAGCCAACCACTCCGGGTGAAAAACTTCAACAATAAACCCAGCCGCCAAGAGCCGGGCGACCTCCTCTCCTATAGCTTTTTGTCGTTCCTCATTGAATCGCCGCAGAAACTGCCTGACCGGCTTATACTTCAGATCAATATTAAGAGTGTGCTCAGTGAGTCCTCTCGGTACACCCGGCATGTCAGAAGGCTTCCATGCAAAGATGTCCCGGTTCTCACGGATGAACTCGATGAGCGCGCTTTCCTATTTAGGATCCAGGTTGGCACTGATGCTGAATTGCTTAGACGAGTCACCTGGAGTAAAATCAACAAGCTTAGTCTCTGCAGCCGACTTAAACTTCATGGTCGGGTCATGTTCCGTAGTCGGCTTCTTGAGGTAGGTCATATCTGCCGGGTCAACGTTATCTTGGTAAAATTTGAGCTCCTCTGCTGCACAGACGGACTCAGCATAAGCCGCATTGCCTTCTTCGCATTCCAGGGCCACTTTTCGACTTCCATGCATAGTGATGGTGCCCTTATAACCCGGCATCTTGAGCTGTAAATAGACATAACACGGCCGCGCCATGAACTTGGCATAAGTCGGCCGTCCAAACAACGCGTGATACGGACTCTTGATTTTGACCACCTCAAAAGTTAACCTTTCAGCCCTGGAATCATGCTCATCTCCAAAAGCCACCTCTAGCTCAATCTTACCCACAGGATACGCCGACTTACCCGGCACCACTCCATGGAAGACAGTGTTGGAAGTCTTTAAACTCTTGTCAGTTAAGCCCATGCACCGAAAGGTCTCGTAATAGAGGATGTTGATGCTGCTACCTCCATCCATGAGCACCTTAGTAAACTTATAACCACCGACCTGCGGTGCCACCACCAGTGCCAATTGACCCGGATTATCAACCCGGGGAGGGTGATCCTCCCTACCCCAGATAATGGGCTGCTCCGACCACCTTAAGTAACGAGGGACTGCCGGCTCAACAGAGTTTACAGCCCTCTTGTGAATTTTTTGATCACGCTTACACAAACTTGTGGTGAACACGTGACACTACCCACTGTTTAGCTGCTTCGGATGGCTCTGATAACCCGACTGCTGCTGCTGTTGACCTCCTTGACCAGACTGCTGCGGGTTATAACCACCCTGATTTCCCTGAAAACCGGGCCCTGAACCGCCGCCCGGGCCATGAAAGCCGCCACCTCCTGAGCCGCCGCCTGGTCCTTGATTGCCATCAAACGTATTAGAATTCTTGAACGCCTTCATGATTGCGCAATCCTTCCATAAGTGAGTCGCCGGCCGCTCCCAGGTGTCGTGTTTTGGACAAGGCTCATTGAGTAACTGTTCAAGAGATGGACCTGACCCGCCAAACCGAGGTGGTTTTCCCTTGCGCTTCTGATTGTTACCCTGTGCATTGGCTACAAATTCCGGGTTGCCGTCCGCCTTACGCTTATTGCCTCCTTGATTCGCCGGGTTATGCTCCTGACCCTTTCCATTACCGTTCTTCTTTCCCTTCCCTGTCTTTTCCTCATCAGACGCGGGATCCTTGGTAGTATCAGAATCGGCATACTTGACTAAAGCCGCCATCAGCGTCCCCATATCGCTGCAATCACGCTTAAGGCGCCCCAGTTTCTGTCTCAAAGGCTCAAAGCAGAAATTTTTCTCCAGCATGAGAACTGCTGAGCCGGCATCCATCTTGTCAGACGAATGGATTATATCCTTGACCCGGCGCACCCAATGAGTCGTAGATTCACCTTCCTCCCGCTTACAATTTGTCAAGTCCACAATCGACATAGACTGCTTGCAAGTGTCCTTGAAGTGCTGGATGAAACGAGCCTTTAGCTCTGCCCATGAACTAATGGAATTGGGCAGCAAACCCTTTAGCCAAGAACGGGCCGTTCCATCCAACATCATGGTGAAGTATTTAGCCATCACTTCATCACTAACCTCCAGCAGCTCCATGGCCATTTCGTAACTTTCAATCCACGCTCCAGGCTGTAAATCGGCCATATAATTCGGCACCTTTCGAGGTCCCTTAAAATCCTTGGGCAGACGTACATTACGCAGAACCGGTGCCAAACAAGGAACTCCTTTGGTTCTAGTAGCAACTCCCACTTCCATAGAAGTCGTCGGATAAGCCGGTAAGTCCTGCTGATCTGCTAGCTGAGCCGCCCGTTCGTCCTCCTGACGTATCCGATCCTGCACCGGGTTATATCCACCTGGCTGGTTCCGTCGCTGAGCGTTGCTTGACAGGGCCTCTGACTCCATGTGTCTGCTGTAACTCGGGCTCCGATTTTGATGAGGCGGAGCTAACCAAGGCGGAGGAGTTGAGTGAATCATGTCCCGGCTGTAGGAGTAGGTCTCTTGTTGAGCTAGAGCTGTTTGGATGAGTTCTCGGATCCTCCGGGTCTCCACTGTTGTCGGATCATCACCATCCACTGGGAGAGCCGCCAATCGTGTTGATGCTGCGATTAGATTCTCCATGGGGTTGGAGAAGTGATCCGGTGGTATCGGTACGTAACGGGGCGGTGCCATATTGCCGTGATGAGGCGCCGTCACCTGAGGCTGGACCGGGCCTCCTACTCTGGATGTCATGAACTGATTTGCACCCGGCGAATTACTTGGGCCGGCTCCGGGTGTAGCAAAGAGATTCCGAGGATCATAAATCTGAGGTAGACGGGACTGAGTTTTCTGATGTCTCCTCCTCATTACCTCATTTGATGCGTTTAGGCTCATCGTGAGCTGAAAAGCCTCTGCCTAAAGTTGCTGCGCCCGTGCGTCCAAAGCCGCCCGCTCTGTGGCTAATCTAGTATCTTCAGGTGCTAAGGTATCCTTGGCCTGGGCGATCTCCTCACGAACCTGTGCCACCTCTGCCTCATGCTCAGACTGGTTCACAGGGATGACTGTAGCAGTTAACAGGGCCGTAAGTTTATCCATGAGATCCATCAGCACCTGAGCCGGTGAGCGCACAGGGCCTCCTGCCCCAGCTGCTCCTAACCCGGACGTTATCGCTGCTGAGGTCGTAGAATTTTGGCCGGGTTGAGTGCCAGCCATGAAGACTCCTGCCCAGTTTGGCGACTCTGAGGGGTCCGGAATAGTGCTGCCATCGGAACAGCCCCCAAGCACACCATCTTGAACTTGATACAACGAATCTGTTGAGTCGACGGACGAATCACCGTCAGAGAGGACGGCCGGCTCACCAGCTTCTTCAGATCCTTCAGAAAGTTCACCTCCGTGGATGCAACCCACAAAGGCACGCTTCACGATGGGTTGAGCTCGGGCGGGTCTTGCCCGTTGAGCCGTCTCGACAAGGTCGGTGCAGTTGTCCGGCTCAGGGCCCGGCTCACCAATCCGGCCGATGAAGACGTGAATTCCGCCGAAGGGGACCCGGTACCCGTACTCAATTGAGCCGGCGTCGGGGACCCAGCCTTCGTCGTCAATGTAGATCTTGCCGCGACGACTCTTGGTCATCCAGCCAACTGCGTATCCCTTGAGCCCTTTGAAGCTGCCCTTCAAGAACTCAAATCCACCGTGCGCTGGCCCCACGGTGGGCGCCAACTGTCGTGGAATTGTCACGGCAGATGTCCTCTTGCAAGGACTTAGACGTGGAGCCATCGCAACTAGGAAGCTTAAAGGGGTTAATCGGGACAAAGGACACGAGAGATTTATACTAGTTCAGCCCCTTGCGGTGAAGGAAGGCCTACGTCTAGTTGGGTTGGTATTGCTTGAGGTTTCGATGACCAGGGAGCGAGATACGCTATGCCTGGCTCTCGATGAGTTATTTCTTGCCCTAAGCCGCCGGCGGGTCGTCCCCTTATATACACGGGTTGACGCCCTGCGGCCTACAGAGTCCTGGCCGGCTCATAAACAGTGTCCGGCTCGGCGACTAGTTACTTCTACCTTACAGTACAAGTTATACCATCATGGCGGTTTATCTCCACGGGCTTCAAAGTCGCCAGTGGGCCTTTAGGCCCTTTAGTGGACCGCCATCTTCATGCCTTGGTCTTGGGCTTCTGATGAACCTCACTTTGCGTAACACGGCCCTTTCTGGCCAGCTTACACAAATAGTCATATCCCCAATACCTTGATCCTTTTGTTGTGGTTGTTTGGCTTTTGATCGTTCTTTCTGGTTGTTCTGCATGTTCTTGTGTTTGGTTCCAGGTGATGAACATCTTGAGGGTCCAGCTCGCCGTATCAACCCCAATCGTGGCACGTCGAAGCGCTACCGCACTTCTGAGTCAGCAATTGGTTCCTCTACTGCTCCACCACCACCTGCGGGTGCTTCCTCAAGTGCGGCTCCTCCGCCTCAACTCCAGAAGAAGCCTGCCAACAGGCCGAGGCCACAGGGCAGGACTGTGACTGCGATGACTGCCAAGGAGTTTTGGGCTAAGCGTCGCCGCAACCCCTATGAGGAGGCCCAGGAACCCAATTTGGTCAACCGCCCGTTCTGGAACCGCTTTCAGTATGCCATCTTCTTTGATTTGATCAAGGCCAAGAAGAACCTCTTTGTTAATGTTTGTACCATCAACACCAATGCCATGGAAAAGGATCCAGAGTACTTTGGTGAAGCACTTCAGATGTGTACCCAGCTGAACATCCTCAGGATCATGCAGTTCAACAAGGATTTCGATGCTGATTTGGTGGCTCAATTTTATGCCACTGTCCATCTTGGTACTGATGCAGAGAGGACTCTGACTTGGATGACTAATGGCAAGCTGCTTTCTGTCAAGTGGAAGGCCTTTATGGAGTTACTTCATGTGGAAGATCAAGGGCTTGAGACTCCTGTTGGTTTCCGTCCTCACCGCAATGCCAACTCGACTCACAAAAAAGCTCTGTGGCCCTACTGCACTTTGAAGGTCAACCCTGTGACTGAGAAGGAAACCTATGAGCTGCCTCCCTATCTCGACATCCTTCATCGTGTCTTCCGAGAGACTCTTTTCCCTCGCATCGGGAATCTAGATATGGTTCACTCCTATCTTGTGGATATGCTACTCTTCTGCCAGCGTGAGAAGGAAGCGAACGCTGGCAAGTCCCTAGACATCTCTCATGTTATGTGGTCTGAGCTCCTTTCTGCCATCTCTGAGCGCAAGTGCCCGATCTATGGCCCGTTCATCATGCTACTCATTGAGAAGGCTTGGGCCCGTGTCTATCCCAAGGTTGGTTTGGAAACTGGAGATTTGGTGTCTCACGAGATCAAGAGTCTGAGGAAGAAGGAAGCTTGGGGCGCCCCCGCTCCCAAAGCTGGGGGTCCATCCACTGCTGCTGCCATGGAGAATGAGGCTGAGGCTAAGGTTGATGATGACGATGAGGACTATGAGCCGTCTGGGATAGAGCCCTCTTGGGCAAAGAAGCTCAAGCTCAAGATGAAGAAGCTCTTCTGCATGGAGTCACGTGGCCAGTACATGACTCATGTGGTGGAGAAGAAGGCCAGGCAGCGTCACAAGGAACTCATGCGTCAGTTGGGTGCGACCGTGGCCACTGGTTCGGAGGATCAGATCACTGAAGAAGAAGAATGGACCCAGCAGCACTGCCCGTGGACAGATTCAGATGCCAAGCAGTTCCCGACTGATGACGGAGGTGCAGACGATACCGCAGGGATGTGATGCTCGTGATCCTCAGTTTGCTCTCACCTGGAGCCGTCACCTAGCTCTTTCCCCTTTTGGTGTCTCGATGCCAAAGGGGGAGAGAGGTTTAGGGATTTGTGGATTTATCGCTACCGTGCTTTGTGTGCTGTGTTTTGTGTGTTTTGTGTGTGTGTGTGTGTGTGTGTGTGTGTGTGTGTGTGTGTGTGTTTGCGGATGATGTGGTGCTAGTTGACGATAGTCGGACGGGGGTAAATAGGAAGTTAGAGTTATGGAGACAAACCTTGGAATCGAAAGGGTTTAGGCTTAGTAAAACTAAGACTGAGTACATGATGTGCGGTTTTAGTACTACTAGGTGTGAGGACGAGGAGGTTAGCCTTGATGGCCAGGTGGTACCTCGGAAGGACACCTTTCGGTATTTGGGGTCAATGTTGCAGGAGGATGGGGGTATTGATGAAGATGTGAACCATCGAATCAAAGCCGGATGGATGAAGTGGCGCCAAGCTTCTGGCATTCTCTGTGACAAGAGAGTGCCACAAAAGCTAAAAGGCAAGTTCTACAGGACGACGGTTCGACCCGCAATGTTGTATGGCGCAGAGTATTGGCCGACTAAAAGGCGACATGTTCAACAGTTAGGTGTGGCGGAGATGCGTATGTTGAGATGGATGTGTGGCCACACGAGGAAGGCTCGAGTCTGGAATGATGATATACGAGATAGAGTTGGGGTAGCACCAATTGAGGAGAAGCTTGTCCAACATCGTCTGAGATGGTTTGGGCATATTCAACGCAGGCCTCCAGAAGCTCCAGTGCATAGCGGACGGCTAAAGCGTGCGGAGAATGTCAAGAGAGGGCGGGGTAGACCGAATTTGACATGGGAGGAGTCCGTTAAGAGAGACCTGAAGGATTGGAGTATCACCAAAGAGCTAGCTATGGACAGGGGTGCGTGGAAGCTTGCTATCCATGTGCCAGAGCCATGAGTTGGTTGCGAGATCTTATGGGTTTCACCTCTAGCCTACCCCAACTTGTTTGGGACTAAAGGATTTGTTGTTGTTGTTGTTGTTGTTTGTGTTTGCAGTCCGCTTTGCTTTGTTTGGTTTTATGCCTGTGAGACCTTAGTCCTAGTCATATGGTGTGAGACATATGCTACCTTATTTTCTTATCTATGTCTATCTAGTACTCTGGTATCTTATGAGTTGCTTGTGTACCTTGTTATACATTCCATGCTCTCATATGCTTAGTTTGTTGGACTATAACATATAGGGGGAGTGTTGATCCTATGCACACCTTCAGGGGGAGCCCGTCTATATGTTGTAGTCCTTAGATTCCTTTCCTTATTATCTTATCCTTGTGCAAATCCCTGGTTGTCATCAATCCACCAAAAAGGGGGAGATTGTTGAGGCATATCTCTCTCGATGTGGTTTTGGTGATTGATGACAACGTGTTTGCGGACTAATCATGTGCTTTAAGATTTGCAGAGATCCATCCTTGGCACGAGACGATTTCTTCCCCTCGGAGCGTCATTCAAGACGGTGTAGCTCGTCGTTTCTTTTTCGGTGGACTAGTTACATAGAGGGCACCGTTCTGTCAAGAGGGGGTCCGCTTTGGTATTTCTTGGGTGGAATCAGCATGTACACATCCGCTTTTCACCCTCCAAGCCTTTCCGCTTCTTTGGAGAGTTTTCTCCCTTCCTATGGGCTCTTTCTGGCACGCAGCGGCAGTACCGCGGTACCAGCGGTAGTACCGCTTGAGGGTCATAAGCGGTAGTACCGATCCACAGCGGTAGTACCGCCGTTGGCCCCTCGGCAGTACTACCGTTGGCTTACCAGGCCCCTGCCGCGTCGATTTGAGGAGGTTTTTCTCGTATCGGGTTCTGCGGTACTTGCTGCGGAAGTAGTGGCGGTAGTACTGCCTCCAGCGGCAGTACCGACCGTCCTCCACGGTAGTACCGGTCAGAGTCTTTGCCTTTGACTCCTCTCCCTCGCACGGTAGTACTGCTCTTGTAGAACGGCAGTACCGCTGCCTCAGCAGTAGTACGGCTGTGTTGGGACGGCAGTACCGCTGGCTCAGCGGTAGTACCACCTACTCGAGCGGTAGTACCGCTCTCTGCGGGGTTGAGTGGGGGGGGGGTAACGGTTGGATTACTTCCCCCACTATATAAAGGTGTCTTCTTCCCCCTTGTTGACTACCTCTTCCCCTAAGAACTACATTGTTGCTCCAAGCTCCATTTTCACCCGATCTCTCTCCCTAGCCAATCAAACTTGTTGATTTACTCGGGATTGGTTGAGAAGGCCCCGATCTACACTTCCACCAAGAGAAATTTGATTCCCCCCACTAATCCCTAGCGGATCTTGTTACTCTTGGGTGTTTGAGCTCCCTAGACAGTTGAGGTCACCGTGAAGCCATAGTCCATTGTGGTGAAGCTTCGTGGTGTCATTGGGAGCCTCCAATTAAGTTGTGGAGATTGCCCCAAACTTGTTGTAAAGGTCCGGTTGCCGCCTCCAAGGGCACCAATAGTGGAATCACGGCATCTCGCATTGTGTGAGAGCGTGAGGAGAATACGGTGGCCCTAGTGGCTTCTTGGGGAGCATTGTGCCTCCACACCGTGTTGGGGAACGTTGCAGAAAATTAAAAATTTTCCTACGGTTTCACCAAGATCCATCTATGAGTTCATCTAGCAACGAGTCATGGGAGAGAGAGATTGCATCTACATACCACTTTGTAGATCGCGAGCGGAAGCGTTCAACGAACGGGGATGATGTAGTTGTACACACCGTGATTGAAATCACCGGAGATCCTAGCACCGAAAGCACGGCACCTCCGCGTTCAACACACGTACGGTCAGCGTAACGTCTCCTTCTTCTTGATCCAGCAAGGCAAAGGAGAGGTTGGGGAAGAAGACTCCAGCAACAGCACGACGGCGTGGTGATGGTGGAGCCGCAGTACTCCGACAGGGCTTCGCCGAGCTCTTACGGAGGAGGAGGATGTGTTGGAGAGGGAGAGGGAGGCGCCAGGGCATAGGGTGCGGCTGCCCCCCTCCCCTTCCCCCTTTATATAGGCCTCTAGGGGGGCGCCAGCCCTGGGAGATCTGATCTCCCAAGGGGGCGGCGGCCAGGGAGGTTTCCCTCCCCCCAAGCCATCTAGGAGGTGCCTTCCACCACTAGGACTCCTCCCTTTTGGAACCCTAGGCGCATGGGCCCCTTTGGGGCTGGTTCCCCTTGGCCCATGCAAGCCAAGGCGCACCCCCTAAGGCCCATGTGGCCCACCGGGGCTTGTGGCCCCACCTGGTGGACCCCCGGGACCCCTCCGGTGGTCCCGGTACAATACCGATAACACCGAAACTTGTCCCGATGGCCGAAATAGCACTTCCTATATATAATTCTTTACCTCCGGACCATTCCGGAACTCCTCGTGACATCCGGGATCTCATCCGGGACTCCGAACAACATTCGGGTTACTGCATATACATATCTTCACAACCCTAGCGTCACCGAACCTTAAGTGTGTAGACCCTACGGGTTCGGGAGACATGCAGACATGACCGAGACGGCTCTCGGGCAATAACCAACAGCGGGATCTAGATACCCATGTTGGCTCCCACATGCTCCACGATGATCTCATCGGATGAACCATGATGTCGAGGATTCAATTAATCCCGTATATGATTCCCTTTGTCAACCGGTATTTTACTTGCCCGAGATTCGATCGTCGGTATCCCAGTACCTCGTTCAATCTCGTTACCGGCAAGTCACTTTTCTCGTACCGTAATGCATGATCCTGTGATCAAACACTTTGATCACATTGATCTCATTATGATGATGCATTACCAAGAGGGCCCGGTGATACCTCTCCGTCAAGCGGAGTGACAAATCCCAGTCTCGATCCATGTCAACCCAACAGACACTTTCAGAGATACCCGTAGTATACCTTTATAGTCACCCAGTTACGTTGTGACGTTTGGCACACCCAAAGCACTCCTACGGTATCCGGGAGTTACACGATCTCATGGTCTAAGGAAAGGATACTTGACATTGGAAAACTCTAGCAAACGAACTAAGCGATCTTATGCTATGTTTAGGATTGGGTCTTGTCCATCACATCATTCTCCTAATGATGTGATCCCGTTATCGATGACATCCAATGTCCATAGTCAGGAAACCATGACTATCTGTCGATCAACGAGCTAGTCAACTAGAGGCTTACTAGGAACATATTGTTGTCTGTTATTCACACATGTATTACGATTTCCGGATAACACAATTATAGCACGAATAAAGACAATTATCATGAACAAGGAAATATAATAATAATGCTTTTATTATTGTCTCTAGGGCATATTTCCAACAGTCTCCCACTTGCACTAGAGTCAATAATCTAGTTACATTGTGATGAATCGAACACCCATAGAGTTCTGGTGCTGATCATGTTTTGCCTTAGGGAGAGGTTTAGTCAACGGATCTGCGACATTCAGATCCGTGTGCACTTTACAAATCTCTATGTCTCCATCTTGAACATTTTCACGAATGGAGTTGAAGCGACGCTTGATGTGCCTGGTCTTCTTGTGAAACCTGGGCTCCTTGGCAAGTGCAATAGCTCCAGTGTTGTCACAGAAGAGTTTGATTGGCCCCGACGCATTGGGTATGACTCCGAGGTCGGTGATGAACTCCTTCACCCAAATTGCTTCATGTGCTGCCTCCGAGGCTGCCATGTACTCCGCTTCACATGTAGATCCCGCCACGACGCTTTGCTTGCAACTGCACCAGCTTACTGCCCCACCATTCAAAATACACACGTATCCGGTTTGTGACTTAGAGTCATCCAGATCTGTGTTGAAGCTAGCGTCGACGTAACCCTTTACGACGAGCTCTTCATCACCTCCATAAACGAGAAACATTTCCTTAGTCCTTTTCAGGTACTTCAGGATATTCTTGACCGCTGTCCAGTGTTCCTTGCCGGGATTACTTTGGTACCTTCCTACCAAACTTACGGCAAGGTTTACATCAGGTCTGGTACACAGCATGGCATACATAATAGAACCTATGGCTGAGGCATAGGGGATGACACTCATCTCTTCTATATCTTTTGCCGTGGTCGGACATTGAGCTGAGCTCAATTTCACACCTTGTAACACAGGTAAGAACCCCTTCTTAGATTGATCCATATTGAACTTCTTCAATATCTTATCAAGGTATGTGCTTTGTGAAAGACCTATGAGGCGTCTCGATCTATCTCTATAGATCTTGATGCCTAATATATAAGCAGCTTCTCCAAGGTCCTTCATTGAAAAACTTTTATTCAAGTAGGCCTTAATGCTGTCCAAGAGTTCTATATCATTTCCCATCAAAAGTATGTCGTCTACATATAATATGAGAAATGCTACAGCGCTCCCACTCACTTTCTTGTAAACACAGGCTTCTCCATAAGTCTGTGTAAACCCAAACGCTTTGATCATCTCATCAAAGCGAATGTTCCAACTCCGAGATGCTTGCACCACTTTGTCAGCGTTCTTAGGATCGACAAAACCTTCCGGCTGCATCATATACAATTCTTCCTTAAGGAAACCATTAAGGAATGTCGTTTTGACGTCCATTTGCCATATTTCATAATCGTAGAATGCGGCAATTGCTAACATGATTCGGACGGACTTCAGCTTCGCTACCGGTGAGAAAGTCTCATCGTAGTCAACCCCTTGAACTTGTCGATGACCCTTAGCGACAAGCCGAGCTTTATAGATGGTCACATTACCATCCGTGTCTGTCTTCTTCTTAAAGATCCATTTATTTTCTATGGCTCGCCGCTCAACGGGCAAGTCA
Source organism: Aegilops umbellulata (assembly GCA_032464435.1). NCBI lineage: Eukaryota > Viridiplantae > Streptophyta > Magnoliopsida > Poales > Poaceae > Aegilops > Aegilops umbellulata. The sequence goes on from CP136057.1 coordinate 445,773,705, forward strand.
GTCAAAGTCCATACTTCGTTTTCATACATGGATCCTATCTCGGATTTCATGGCTTCCAGCCATTTGTCGGAATCCGGGCCCGCCATTGCTTCCTCATAGTTCGAAGGTTCACCGTTGTCTAACAACATGATTTCCAAGACAGGGTTGTCGTACCACTCTGGTGCGGAACGTGTCCTTGTGGACCTTCGAATTTCAGTAAGAGCTTGATTAGAAGCATCTTGATCATCATCATTAATTTCCTCTCTAGTCGGTGCAGGCACCTCAGAATCGTTTTCTTGAGTTTCGCCATTTTCCGGTTCAAGAGGTAACACTTCATCAAGTTCTACTTTCCTCCCACTTACTTCTTTCGAGAGAAACTCTTTCTCTAGAAAGGATCCATTCTTGGCAACAAAGATCTTGCCTTTGGATGTGAGGTAGAAGGTATACCCAACAGTTTCTTTAGGGTATCCTATGAAGACGCATTTTTCCGACTTGGGTTCGAGCTTTTCAGGTTGAAGTTTCTTGACATAAGCATCGCATCCCCAAACTTTTAGAAACGACAGCTTAGGTTTCTTCCCAAACCATAATTCATACGGTGTCGTCTCAACGGATTTCGACGGAGCCCTATTTAAAGTGAATGCGGCAGTCTCTAAAGCATAGCCCCAAAAAGATAGCGGTAAGTCGGTAAGAGACATCATAGATCGCACCATATCTAATAGAGTGCGATTACGACGTTCGGACACACCATTACGCTGAGGTGTTCCAGGCGGCGTGAGTTGTGAAACTATTCCACATTTTCTTAAGTGTGTGCCAAATTCGTGACTCAAGTATTCTCCTCCACGATCTGATCGTAGAAACTTGATCTTTCTCTCACGTTGATTTTCAACCTCACTCTGAAATTCCTTGAACTTTTCAAAGGTCTCAGACTTGTGTTTCATTAAGTAGACATACCCATATCTACTCAAGTCATCAGTGAGGGTGAGAACATAACGATAGCCACCGCGAGCCTCAACACTCATTGGACCGCACACATCGGTATGTATGATTTCCAATAATTTAGTTGCTCGCTCCATTGTTCCTGAGAACGGAGTCTTGGTCATTTTACCCATGAGGCATGGTTCGCACGTGTCAAATGATTCATAATCAAGAGACTCTAAAAGTCCATCTGCATGGAGCTTCTTCATGCGTTTGACACCTATGTGACCAAGGCGGCAGTGCCACAAATATGTGAGACTATTGTTATCAACTTTAACTCTTTTGGTATTCACACTATGAATATGTGTATCATCACGTACGAGATTCATTAAGAATAAACCATTAACCATCGGAGCATGACCATAAAACATATCTCTCATATAAATGGAACAACCATTATTCTCGGATTTAAATGAGTAGCCATCTCAAATTAAACGAGATCCAGACACAATGTTCATGCTCAAACTTGGCACTAAATAACAATTATTGAGGTTTAAAACTAATCCCGTAGGTAAATGTAGAGGCAGCGTGCCGACGGCGATCACATCGACCTTGGAACCATTCCCGACGCGCATCGTCACCTCGTCCTTCGCCAGTCTCCGTTTATTCCGCAGCTCCTGCTTTGAGTTACAAATGTGAGCAACTGCACCGGTATCAAATACCCAAGAGCTAATACGAGTACTGGTAAGGTACACATCAATTACATGTATATCACATATACCTTTGGTTTTGCCGGCCTTCTTGTCCGCTAAGTATTTGGGGCAGTTCCGCTTCCAGTGACCACTTCCCTTGCAATAAAAACACTCAGTCTCGGGCTTGGGTCCATTCTTTGGCTTCTTCCCGGCAACTTGCTTACCGGGTGTTGGGGATATTGCTATTTGGGGTAAACCGGCCTACAGGGCCCGGGTTAGCTCCGTCAATGGACCCAAGATGTTAAAGCCCAAGGAGAAATAGAAGGACCCAAGGCCTGTAATCGGTTTAAAGGTTTATGGCCGTAAACCGGCCTGAGGTAACTTGCATTGTAAGTTAGGAATAGAGAGACCAACCCGGGCACGTTTATGAACCGGAGGTTGGGACTTTGTAGACCGACGGGCGTCACCCGTGTATATAAGGGGACGACCCGACGGCGGTTTAGGGACAGAGAACAACAACTCGAGGTTTAGGCGAAGCTTATCGCTCCCTAGCCCTCGAAACACATCAATCCCATCACAACTAGACGTAGGCTTTTACCTTCATCGAAGGGGCCGAACTAGTATAAACTCTGTGTCCTTGCGTCCGCTCTAACCCCTTCAAGTTAACCCGTTGCGATGGCTCCACGACTAAGTCCTTTTGCTAGGACATCTGCCGTGACAAATCCACGACAGTTGGCGCCCACCGTGGGGCTATCGCGAGATGGTTTCAAGTTCTTGGAGGGCCGCTTTGAAGGACTCGAGGGCTACGCTGTGGGCCGGATGACCAAAAGTCGTCGCGGAAAACTCTACATCGACAGCACAGGCTGGGGCCCCGACGCCGGCTCGATCGAGTACGGGTACCGGGTCCCCTTTGGCGGCATCCATGTTTTCATCGGCAAGATCGGTGAACCGGGCCCCGAGCTGGGCGTCTGCACCGACCTCATCGAGACAGCTCAGTGCATGAGATCAACCCTGGCTAAACCGACCAGGAAGCGCGCCTTCGTGGGAGTCATCCGCGGAGGAAGCTACGAGGAAGGATCTGAATCCGGTGGCGAAACTGCCATCTACTCCGGCGATGAAACGTCAACCGGGGAAACCGAGTCTCTATACCGGCTGCAAGACGATCGGATTGGGGGCAGCTCCGATGGCGACAGTATTCCGGACCCCTCTGATCTGCCCTATCGAGTTGGGATCTTCATGGCTGGAACACAGGCGGCGCCACACTCATCAACTGCGGCAGCAGTGATCTCCGGATCGGCAGCGGCGACAGCTGCACGGGCAGGAGGCCCAGCGGATTCACCAGCCCAAGTATTGTCAGACCTGTTTGACGCACTGGCAGCGCTCATGGCGGAAGCCAACCCGGTGGATCAGGAGGTTCACAATGCCGAGATTGCCAAAGTGAGAGAACAGATCACTCAAGCTAAAGCGGAGCTGGCAGCAGAAGAGGCCAGGATGACGGCGGAGCGCGCCGCTTTAGATGCACAGGCTTACAGGCTCATGATGGACCAGAAGGCGTCTCAGGAAGTCCTGAAGAGGAAATTCTGATCTCGATTGCCCGCAGCCCTCGATGCCAGAAATCTCTTCAACACCCCGGGGGTAAACCGTGCGGAAGCAACAGTTGGCGCCCCGGTTCAGCACCGGATAATAAACCTGCCTCGTCACAACACCGGTACACCACAGGCCGTGCCAACACCATCGGGCCATTATTCCAACCCGATGGATAACCTCATCGCGGCGGCAGCTCGGTTGGAAGCCATTCCGATCGAAGGCGATTCACCGCAGGAGGTAGAGACACGCCGGGTCAAGGAGCTCCTTAGGACCGCGTTGGCCCAACAAGAAGCATATTCGCAAAGCCGTGATCGGATTCACTCCACCCCTCGCCCCAGCGGGAGCCATAGTAGGCGCATGGAGGAGCCGGCTGTTTCAAGCAATGCCAGGCGTGAAGCGCTCCGCGGCAACAATCCGGCGGGCGTCGACAATGCTCAGGAGAATGTGGATCGCGCCCATGCGCAGGAGGCCGGATTAGCAGCGCAGCATCAGGCTCGTCAGCTTACACCTATCTTCCCAGCTGCTACGGTTGAACCCGGGGTGGTTTCTAGTTCTTTGGGAGTACCGTGCCTTGTTCCCGCTTTGCGCAACGTACGCCTGCCCAAAGACTTCAAAGGCCCCCGCAAGGTACCAAACTACACGGCAGATCAGCCTCCGGAGACATGGGTGGAGAGCTATGAGATGGCTATGGAGATGCTGGATGTGGATGACACGGCGTGTGCCAAGTATTTTACCATGATGTTAGAAGGGACGGCCCGGACTTGGCTGAAGAGCCTACCGCCCAATTCCATCAACTCGTGGGCCCAGCTGCGAGCCCGGTTTATCAAGAATTTCAAGGACACGTGCAAACAGCCAATGTCGATAGTCGACCTAGCAGCTTGCGTTCAGCAAGAAGGGGAGTCAACTACCCATTGGGTACGCCGGGTATCAGAAGTTTTGCACTCGTCAGATCGCATCAACGCAGACACCGCCGTAGTGCTGTTGGAAGGCAACTGTCGGTTTGGCCCTTTGAAGCTAAAGTTAGGCCGGATGAAGCGTGATTGCACGGATATGGGAACGCTCATGACCGCTTTAGTAAAGTACGCGGATTCTGACAGTACCAAGGATCCTGACTCTGGTGACGACAAAGCAGGGAAGGGAAGGAAGAATAGCAACACCAAAGGCCAGCAGCATCAACCAACAGGCAATGGAGGCGGAGGTAAGCGTAAACCGGACGGGAGCACGGATTTTGTGGCCAACACCAGTGCACAGAACAAGGGCCAGCGACGTAAGGGGAAACAGTCAAATTTTCGCGGAAATCCCGGTCCTAATCCGGAGCGTTTGAACTTTTTCTTAAACCAGCCCTGTCCGAAGCACGGAACAAAAGAGGAGCCAGCAACCCATCTTTGGAAGGATTGTTACATCATGAGGGAATTCAAAAGCTCAAACATCTTCCAATATGATCACAGCTCTGGCGGCGGTTCAGGTTCCGGATCAGGGTACGGCGGCGGAAATTCTGGTCCAGGGTTCCATGGTAATCCGGGCGGACAGAACAGCCAAAATAATCAAGGCAATCAAAGTGGTCACAGCCAGCAGCAACAGCAGCAATCAGGTTATCAGAGCAACCCGAAACAGTTGAGTGGTGGACAGTACCATGTCTTTACTACAAGCCTGGATAAACGGGATAGAAAGCTTCAGAGGCGGGCAGTTAGTGCTATTGAACCGGCCACGCCTCACTATCTGCGCTGGTCGGAACAACCAATCATATGGAGCCGAGAAGATCATCCTCCCAGGGTTTATAATCTGGGTCAGTTAGCATTGGTGGTGGCGCCTCAGGTGGGAGGTTATAATCTCACCAAGGTACTCATGGACGGAGGGAGCAGCATTAACATCTTGTATTATGAGACCTTCCGTCGCATGGGACTGGTGGATAAGGATCTCAAACCGACCAATACAGTGTTCCACGGGGTGGTGCCTGGCAAGTCTGCGTACCCTGTTGGTAAGATAGCCCTTGAAGTGGTCTTCGGCGATAGTCATGATTCCAGATCAGAGACGCTGACGTTTGAAGTGGTTAAAATCCAAAGTCCATACCACGCTTTGTTCGGACGGCCAGCCTATGCAAAATTTATGGCACGGCCCTGCTATGTATATCTGCAACTCAAGATGCCGGGTTACAAGGGCACTATCACGGTTCATGGGAGCCGTCGAATCGCTTTGGAATGCGAGGAAGGAGATGCGGCTTATGCGGAATCGGTTTGTGCTACGGAGGAGCTAAAGCAGTACAGAGACAGTGTTGATCCGGAGGACATGACCTCATTAAAAAAGCCAACTACGGACCATGATCCGGCCTTGAAGTTCAAATCAGCTGCCGAAACTAAGCTTGTTGACTTTGTACCTGGCGATTCATCCAAGCAGTTCAGCATCAGTGCAAACTTGGATCCAAAATAGGAAAGCGCGCTCATCGAGTTCATCCGTGAGAATCGGGACATCTTTGCATGGAAGCCGTCTGACATGCCTGGTGTACCGAGGCGACTCGCTGAGCACACCCTTAATGTGGATCCTAAGTATAAACCGGTAAAACAGTTCCTACGCCGGTTTAACGAAGAAAGACGTAAAGCGATTGGTGAGGAAGTAGCCAGGCTCCTAGCAGCTGGTTTTATTATCGAGGTTTTTCATCCCGAGTGGCTTGCTAATCCGGTGCTGGTTCTTAAGAAAAATGGCACCTGGCGCATGTGTGTGGATTACACAGACTTGAATAAAGCCTGTCCAGCGGATCCTTTTGCTCTCCCCCGTATTGATCAAATCATTGATTCTACGGCAGGTTGCGAGCGCTTGAGTTTTTTGGATGCCTATTCGGGTTATCATCAGATCAAGATGGCAGTTAAGGACCAGGAGAAAACGGCGTTCATTACTCCCTTTGGAGCCTTCTGCTATGTTTCTATGCCCTTCGGGCTTAAGAGTGCGCAGGCTACTTATCAACGGTGTGTGCAAAATTGCCTCCACGAACAGATTGGTCGTAATGTACATGCCTATGTGGATGACATTGTGGTCAAATCACGAAAGAAGGATACCCTGGTTGACGATTTGAGGGAAACCTTTGATAACTTGAGAGTGTACCAAATGATGCTCAACCCAGCTAAATGTGTTTTCGGTGTACCTGCAGGCAAGTTGTTGGGATTCTTGGTGTCCCATCGAGGAATTGAGGCCAATCCGGAAAAGATCACAGCCATCACCTCCCTGGCCAAACCGAAATGCGTCAATGATGTTCAGCGCGTGGCCGGGCGGATTGCTGCGTTAAGCCAGTTCATCAGCCGCCTCGGTGAAAAGGCGATCCCCTTGTATCAAATGCTCAAGAAGACAGATCAATTTGTCTGGAGTCCGGAGGCTGATAAAGCGTTTGAGGACTTGAAGCGACAGTTAGTCAATCCGCCAGTGTTGGCAGCCCCTGTAGATAAAGAGCCACTCCTGTTATATGTTGCTGCGAACGCCAGAGCGGTCAGTGTGGCGATTGTGGTAGAACGCAAGGAGGCTGGGAAGGAGCATCCGGTTCAGCGACCGGTTTACTATATCAGCGAAGTGCTTATCGAGTCCAAGCAAAGGTATCCGCATTGGCAGAAGCTGGTATATGGTGTTTTTATGGCCAGCCGGAAGCTGAGGCAATATTTTCAAGGACACCCCATCACGGTGGTGAGTTCTGCCCCTTTGGGTGACATCATACAGAACCGGGAGGCGACCGGTCGGATTGCCAAGTGGGCTATCGAGCTTGGGCCGCACGGTTTGAGTTACGTACCCCGGACGGCCATAAAGTCACAAGCACTTGTCGACTTCATAAACGATTGGACAGAGTTACAAGCACCTGAGGAGAAGCCAGATAGCACATATTGGACTATTCATTTTGACGGATCCAAACAATTGGAAGGCTCGGGGGCTGGAGTCGTTTTAACTTCCCCGCGAGGAGATAAGTTTTGTTACGTCCTCCGTTTAATGTTCCCCTGTACAAACAATGCGGCTGAGTACGAAGCTTTGCTTCATGGTCTTTGGATGGCTAAAGAGATGAATCTGAGCCGATTTAGGTGCTTTGGTGATTCGGATCTCGTGGCTCAGCAAGTGTCCGGCACCTGGGATTCTAAGGACCCGCTCATGGCTGCATACCGTCGCGAAGTAGATATGGTGGCAGGGCATTTCAAAGGCTATCAAGTGGACCATGTGGACCGCAGAAAGAATGAGGCAGCGGACGCTTTAAGCCGTTTGGGCTCTCAGCGTAAACCGGTCCCACCCAATGTTTTCTTGGACGTATTGTATCACCCATCGGTACAACTACCCGGTGAACTGGAGTTGGCTATTCCTGATCCGGAGGCTCAATTAGTGGCGGCTCTTCACGTCACCCCGGATTGGACGCTTCCTTATCTGGCATATATGAACCGGGGTGAGTTGCCAGAAGACGAAAGCTTGGCTCGGCAGATAGTACGGCGGTCCAAGTCTATGACCATTCTCAAAGGGGAGCTACATCATCGCAGTGTGTCAGGAGCGCTGCAACGGTGCGTATCCCCTGAGGAGGGGTGCGAGATATTACGTGAAATACATGAAGGGGATTGCGGCCACCACGCCGGTTCAAAATCATTGGTGGCTAAAGCGTTCCGCCACGGTTTCTACTGGTTAACTGCTCATGCTGATGCAGAAGGCCTGGTCAGGTTATGTGATGGTTGCCAGAAATTTTCCAGACGAGCGCACATACCGGCTCAAGAATTGAGGATAATTCCAGTTACTTGGCCGTTTGCGACTTGGGGGCTCGATATGGTTGGGCCTTTTAAGCGTTCCAAAGATAAGAAGACCCACCTATTGGTGGCGGTTGACAAATTTACAAAGTGGGTGGAGGCAGAACCTGTCAGTAAATGTGATGCGGCCACGGCGGTTCGGTTTATAAAGAAGGTGATCTTCCGGTTTGGCTTTCCACACAGCATCATCACAGATAACGGTACCAATCTATCCAAAGGGGCCATGAAAGAGTTCTGCGCACGGGAGCATATACGGCTTGATGTTTCTTCGGTAGCTCACCCACAATCCAATGGTCAAGCAGAACGAGCGAATCAAGAGATCTTGAGAGGTATCAAACCCCGGCTTCTGGTCCCTTTGCAAAGGACGCCGGGTTGTTGGGTTGAGGAGCTACCGTCTGTATTATGGAGCATCAACACCACGCCTAACAGATCCATGGGGTTTACGCCGTTTTTTATGGTCTATGGAGCAGAGGCGGTTCTCCCAAGTGATATACGACATGACTCACCTCGTGTGGCAGCGTATGTTGAAGCGGACAACGAGCAGGCACGACAGAACGCTCTTGACTTGTTGGATGAGGAACGTGACTTAGCAGCTGCCCGTTCAGCGATTTACCAGCAAGATCTTCGCCGTTACCACAGCCGTCGGGTTAAGACCAGAACCTTTCAGGAGGGGGATTTGGTGCTCCGGCTCATCCAGGATCAGTCTGATCAGCATAAATTATCCCCGCCTTGGGAAGGACCTTTTGTGGTCAGCAAGAATCTGAATAACGGATCATACTACCTGATTGATATTCGAGAGCGCAAAGATTCACGCACATCAGAGGAGGAGACCAACAGGCCGTGGAACATAGCTCATCTTCGACCTTATTATACATGAGCCTTGGGCTCTGTTTATGTACATATCATGACCATGTATATATTATGATCAATATAATAAACCGGAGCCTCGAGTAAAGCGGGGTCTCTGCTGTTCTTCACATCATGCGTGGTTACATGGAGTTGATTCGCTTTAGTGCAACCTCCGGTTTACCCCTTGAGGTCGCTTCACAGAAGATCAACAAAGTCAGTTGGGGACCTAGTCGACCTGAACCATAAGCTACGCCTCCGGGGAGCTTGGTCATGTCTTGACGACGGTAATGCCTTCTGGCTGGCACATTTGCCACTGAGTCAGTTGGGGACCTAATCGACTTGAACCGTAGTTACACCTTATGGGAGCTCGGTCATGTCTTGATGATGGTAATGCCTTCTGATCGGCTTTTTAGCCAATAAGTCATTTGGGGGCTTGGTCGTGTCCGAACCAACGCAATGCCACTTGATCGGCCCTAGGCCACTGAGTCACTTGGGGGCTTGGTCGAATCCGAACCAATGCAACGCCATTTGACCGGCATATTTGCCACGATTCAGGTAGGAACCTAGTCGACTTAAACCGTAGCTACACCTCTTGGGGGCTTGGTTTCTTTTGTCTTGACGATGGTCACGCCTTCTGAACGGTTCATAGTAACCACTATTTGCATGCGTTTTACTATCGCGTTGTCCTCTCGTATTTGGTTTTTGTTTTCTGCCTTTATTGTGGTGTTTTTGTTCTTCGGAACGTCAAATACTTTTAAACCGATTCAGCTGACACAGCCTGGTCCGTTTTTTAACCCGGAGGCAAGTTGCCCGGTTTGGCAAAGGCGCAGCACGGTTCGTATGGTCGAAAGACCGTCCTTTGTACTCAGTAAAGACAGGAAACACAAGTTGGAAAAAGTCAATGGAAAGGGCATCAGTACCCGTGCACAAAGGCGCATTCAAACACAGAGGTATCAGCTATCTTATTACAAGGCAGCGTAGTGCCTGAATATATTGTTTTTGGCGGATTAACGTCCCCAATTAAGGTGAACCGGAGCTTTGATTACGCCTGTTCGCCACCTCGGTTCGAAGGTTGTGGATCATCTTGCGCCGCTTCAGCCTTCTCATGGCTACCCATTGGCTGGAAATCAGCAGTGGTCCAGTCGATTCCCATTAACGCTTGAAAGACAGCTTCCTCATGAATCAGCAAAGACGGTTCAATGTCAGGGGCGTAGGTATGCTTACAGATTGGAGGAATAAGGTTTTCCGCTTCAGGGATCGGGGCAGCTACTCGCTTGTTCTGGTTATCATATTGGGCTTGGTAATGTGTCAGATATGCTTCTTCAGCCAATTGACAAGCTAGGGGGCGCACCGCCCGGTTTATCGCCCTCAAGTCATTTTCGCCAAAGTCTGAACCGTCTTCTTTCAAGCTGGGATATCCTTGTGCCGCTTCGACAGGATCAAAGTCTGGTACCCACGCTTTGGCCCGGATCAAGGCAGTGATGGCTCCGGTTCGAGCAGCTGATCTTTTTAACTCTTCAATCCGGGCAGGAAGCATGGATAACCTTTTTAACGTGTCTTGAATCAGAGACGGTGCGGGGTTGTTATGCGATGCAGTGGTGATAGCTCTCTGTGCTCCGGTATACAACTGTTCAATCAAGGTATAAGCAGCTTTGAGTTTCATCCGCACATCAGAACCCAAGTGTCCAATACGTGTGCCTGCAGTGTTTCAAGATGGATTACAAACATGACGCAGGATATAGCAGACAAAGTGCAAAGTGGAGGAAGGGCATCAAAGAAATTTACGAAAGACGGCAGAGGTCATGGAGTGTATTTGTCGCTTTACGGTGGATAATTCATCAACCACCGGTTTGAGAGCAGCTTCGGCGTTTTCAGCCCTCTTAATCAAAAGAGCTTTTTCAGTAGCCCAATCAGCTTGTTCCTTTTGGCGGGTTTCTTTCAGCTGTTCCATAACGGTTAAGGCGTTGGTCAATTCTTCCTTCGCTTTGGCAGTTTCAGCCTGCTGGGTTTTTAGGATTTCCTGCAGGTCCGAGACTTGTTTCTCTTTGGTCTTCAGATCCCCCTGCAGCAGGTCATCAGCAGTGTTCAGAAAATATTGCACGGTTTGGAAGTATCAACCACACAAGCAAGTTATGTGCTCGATACTTGGGGGCTAATGCGTACTTGATCTTAATGCATGTTTTACATTACAAAAGTCCCAGGATTAATACAAGTATTTAAACTTGGCACTTGGGGGCTAATAGTTATTTGATGATGTTTTCTGGTTACGACCTATGTTGAAGCCCTGGGTTTTTAAACCGGACCTTAGTTGTCAAGGCAGCATGATTCGGATTACCATCTCGGTTTGGAAAAAATTGATAAGCTAAGTTGCAATAGAATGAAGCACAAGAGAGTTACCTCAAGTTTCTCCTTCATCATCCTGATCATGCCAGCTTCATAATCACGACTGGTGTACAGTCGGTTCAGGTACCCAGAATAAAGACCTGGGGCGCTTAAAGCGGCATACGTGGAGGAATCAACGTCCCATTTGCCCTTTATGGCCGAGATTTCTTCCTTGGCAGTATGCTTGGCCAGAGTAGCAGAGTTCCCCGGTTCAGAGCGACCAATGCCGGTAATCACAACATCATCATCTTTGGAATCGCTGCTTTGCATTGGCACTGTCGGTTTATCAACAGTTCCAGAAGGATGGATGGATTCCTCAACCCGAACAGGACTGGCAGGCTGATCGGTACGGCTAGCAAGATTGGTAGGCCTTTCTTCAGCATAGGCGTCATCTTGTGGAGGTAGATAATTCTGAATGTCTTCACGAACTAGAGCATCAGCACCAGGAGTTTTCTCCGGTTCAGGAGCGGCAGTTCCTTCGGCCGGGTTATCCAGACGAGCCTTCTTGCTCGGTCTAGGTTTAGCCCTGAAAGACCCAAAGATTGAAAGAACGGTGTAAGATGGATTAAGAAACCCACATGGAAATATGTTGTGATCGGTCCAACTTACCCAATAACTGTCTTTAGCGGTGGCAGTTGAGTGGCTGAAGATTCACCAGAAGAGGAATGGGAAGTGACCTGATAATCGGAGTCAGTTGGGTTAAGAGGCTGACGAATTAAACCTGCCTTAGGAGGAAAGCTAGCGCATAAATCGGAGACCTCTGAGCAGCGTTTCCGAACCGGGCTGTTCGGTAAACCGGCGGAGGTAACTACCTGACCACTGTGCCGGGTGGTGCGACGAGCTTCATGTTGCTGGGTCTTCACAAGAAATTTGGGATCCAAGTAAGCAAGAGGATGAGAAAATTTAACTTTCCGGTTTGCTTGGCGAGGTTTTTTCAAAAGCAAAGGAACTGTGTCGGAAGAAAGAATGGTTACCTCTGGGCCTTCAGCATTACTCGCTTCAGCGTCGTCCTGACAAATATCATCGTCAATAAGACGTATAAAAAGTAAGCCAACTGAATCGAGGTCTACCTCAAGGTCCGGATTACCCACATCATCCTCATCTAAATCCGGGGTCGAGGAAGCGGTGTTCCTTTTCTTCTGAGCGGGCTTCTTCACCCTTGTTTTGGGTCGGGTTACCTTTTCTGTCAGTTCTTGAAGCTTCTTGCTCCAAAACGGATCATCTCCCTGTTTCAGAAAGGACTGGAGTTAACAGTGTACATATAAGGAGATCATAAATTCTATAACAAACAGAGGTGAGATGCTTACAGCAGGTGGTTTATTTGTAGCACAAAAGGGAAGCAGGCCGGTTCGGGCGCAAACATATTCCGGTTCATTCAGCATCTTTTTCACAGCTTCAGTAACTTCGTCTTCCGTCAGCTGAATGTTGCAGTGCCTCAAAGGATCATTAACCCGGCCCGTGTATTGGCACATTAAACCGGAGCGGATACTAAGGGGCAGGATGCTCCATGAAATCCAGCAACGGGCAAGATCTACCCCCGTTAAACCGTTGGCCATGAAGGCTCGGAGCTTGGACAGTTGGGGGGCATACTTACTCCTCTCTTTGGCGGTTAGCCTTGGGGGGAAGGGGTGTGTGTTGCTGAGTCTCTCTGGACGAAAGCCAGGCAGAGGATTTTCTTCAGCAGGGGAAGTATCCTTGCAATAGAACCAAGTGTGGTTCCATTCTTGCGGATGACTATGTAGCTTGGCGTGAGGATAAGTCACTTCTTTCCTCTTTTGAATCGCCATACCACCCAGTTCCATGTTAGGGCCGTCGGTGAATTCAGTACGTCGGTTCAAATGAAAACAGTCTCGGAACAACTCTACAGTAGGTTCCTCCTGGAAGTACACCTCACAAAGCACTTGAAAATGGCAGATATTCGTGACTGAGTTTGGACCAACATCTTGTGGGCGCAACTTAAAATTAGCCAGGACGTCCCGGTAAAATTTTGAACCGGGTGGATTAAAGCCCCGGGCCAGGTGATCCGCAAACACAACAACTTCTCCCTCCTGTGGGGTAGGAGGACATTCATTCCCTGGAACCCTCCAATGGATGGCATTTTTGCTACTCAAGGCGCCAGTCAGAACTAAGTTGTTTAATTGGGTCTCGGTGATGCGAGAGGGAACCCAGTTGCATTCGTATACCTGTTTTGCCATGAGAAAATCTACAAGACAAAGGTATTCCGGTTTGAGAACAGGTGTGAGTGTAAACCGAAAATGCTCTTATATAGAACGGAGTTGACTACAGTGATATCATCTGGCGGTTCATCAAGGGGACTAATGGATATATAGTTTGGGTTGTTCGCTCTGCTAAAAGTTAAACCGACCAGATGTAACAGTTGTGAATACGAAAGCAGAAACAGATCCCGTACGGATTCTTTCAAAACAATGGATCTATAGCTAGGGCAAAAAAGAAGTAAAAATATGAGGTTTGGCTCGCAGCAGAACAGCACAAGTTCGACAAGCAGGGAAATGAGTGGGATCTAAGGAGATGAGTACAGATTTATGACGAATACTGAAAGTGACTACAAATCACAATATAAGTAGCATAATCTGTTCACAAAAGCTTGCTATGGAGATGAACAATGAACAGTGGCAGGATGATGAACCCTAGAGCAGATCTGAGGCAAGAAGAACAGGAGCCTTACCGGGATCCAAACGGATGCGGAAGGTCGCCGCGGTGCTCTGGTCCGGACAGGTTGATGCAGCGGCCCGAGTGGATGCAGTGGCTGACGGCGGCGGCGGAGCTCCGAGGTCTGAGTCGCGAGGAAGACGAAGAAGGGGACGAAAGGGAGGAAAGGAAGATGGCCTTCTAGTCCTATTTATAAGGCGCGACGCGCGTACCAGGCGCGCGAATCCAGGAGCCGGTGATTTCGGGAACCCAGCCGTCGCCTTGATTATTGCGGTCTGAGCAAAAAGAAACGGTAGCGTTGCGCTGACGTCATATCGGTTTACAGCAGCAAGAGGAGACGACGAAATGGCGGTTTAACATTTGCTGGAAGACATTTGAAGACAGGAATTCTTATTAAGGATTGACATGAACCTGTTCAAATCAATCTGGGGCCTAATGTTGGGGATATTGCTATTTGGGGTAAACCGGCCTACAGGGCCCGGGTTAGCTCCGTCAATGGACCCAAGATGTTAAAGCCCAAGGAGAAATAGAAGGACCCAAGGCCTGTAATCGGTTTAAAGGTTTATGGCCGTAAACCGGCCTGAGGTAACTTGCATTGTAAGTTAGGAATAGAGAGACCAACCCGGGCACGTTTATGAACCGGAGGTTGGGACTTTGTAGACCGACGGGCGTCACCCGTGTATATAAGGGGACGACCCGACGGCGGTTTAGGGACAGAGAACAACAACTCGAGGTTTAGGCGAAGCTTATCGCTCCCTAGCCCTCGAAACACACCAATCCCATCACAACTAGACGTAGGCTTTTACCTTCATCGAAGGGGCCGAACTAGTATAAACTCTGTGTCCTTGCGTCCGCTCTAACCCCTTCAAGTTAACCCGTTGCGATGGCTCCACGACTAAGTCCTTTTGCTAGGACATCTGCCGTGACAAATCCACGACACCGGGCGCGGCAACTTCCTTGCCGTCCTTCTTGAAGTTCTTTTTACCCTTGCCCTTCTTGAACTTAGTGGTTTTATTCACCATCAACACTTGATGCTCCTTCTTGATTTCTACCTCTGCTGATTTCAGCATAGCATATACCTCAGGAATGGTCTTTACCATCCCCTGCATATTGTAGTTCATCACAAAGCTCTTGTAGCTAGGTGGAAGCGACTGGAGGATTCTGTCAATGACCGCTTCATCCGGGAGATTAACTTCCAGTTGAGTCAAGCGGTTGTGCAACCCAGACATTTTGAGTATGTGTTCACTGACAGAGCCATTTTCCTCCATCTTACAACTAAAGAATTTATCGGAGACTTCATATCTCTCGACCCGGGCATGAGCTTGGAAAACCATTTTCAGCTCTTCGAACATCTCATATGCTCCATGTCTCTCAAAATGCTTTTGGAGCCCCCGCTCTAAGCTGTAAAGCATGCCGCACTGAACGAGGGAGTAATCATCGCAGCGTGACTGCCAAGCGTTCATAACGTCTTGTTCTGCAGGGAGAATAGGTGCGTCACCCAGCGGTGCTCGTAGGACATAATCTTTCTTGGCAGCTATGAGGATGATCCTCAGGTTCCGGACCCAGTCCGTATAGTTGCTACCATCGTCTTTCAGCTTGGTTTTCTCTAGGAACGCGTTGAAATTGAGGACTACGTTGGCCATTTGATCTACAAGACATATTGTAAATATTTAGACTAAGTTCATGATAATAAAGTTCATTTAATCAAATTATTTAATGAACTCCCACTTAGATAGACATCCCTCTTCTAGTCATCTAAGTATTACATGATTCGAGTCAACTAGGCCGTGTCCGATCATCACGTGAGACGGACTAGTCAACATCGGTGAACATCTTCATGTTGATCGTATCTTCTATACGACTCATGCTCGACCTTTCGGTCTTCTGTGTTCCGAGGCCATGTCTGTACATGCTAGGCTCGTCAAGTCAACCTAAGCGTTTCGCGTGTGTAAATCTGTCTTACACCCGTTGTATGTGAACGTTAGAATCTATCACACCCGATCATCACGTGGTGCTTCGAAACAACGAACTGTCGCAACGGTGCACAGTTAGGGTGAACACTTTCTTGAAATTATTATGAGGGATCATCTTATTTACTACCGTCGTTCTAAGTAAACAAGATGCAAAACATGATAAACATCACATGCAATCAAATAATAAACGTGACATGATATGGCCAATATCACATAGCTCCTTCGATCTCCATCTTGGGGCTCCATGATCATCTTGTCACCGGCTTGACACCATGATCTCCATCATCATGATCTCCATCATCGTGTCTCCATGAAGTTGCTCGCCAACTATTACTTCTACTACTACGGCTAACGCGTTTAGCAATAAAGTAAAGTAATTTACATGGCGTTTCTCAATGACACGCAGGTCATACAAAAAATAAAGACAACTCCTATGGCTCATAGCATGAACATCTCATACATCACATATAGATCATTCATCATTCATCACAACTTTGGCCATATCATATCACAAAGCACTTGCTGCAAAAACAAGTTAGACGTCCTCTAATTGTTGTTGCAAGTTTTACGTGGCTGAATTAGGGTTCTAGCAAGAACGTTTTCTTACCTACGTAAAAGCCCAAACGTGATTTGTCAACTTATATTTACCCTTCATAAGGACCCTTTTCATCGAATACGCTCCAACTACAGTGGGAGCGACAGACACCCGCCAGCCACCTTATGCAACTAGTGCATGTTAGTCGGTGGAACCGGTCTCACGTAAGCGTACGTGTAAGGTTGGTCCGGGCCGCTTCATCCCACAATACCGCTGAAGCAAGATAAGACTAGTAGCGGCAAGAAGAGTTGACAACATCTACGCCCACAACAAATTGTGTTCTACTCGTGCAATAGAGAACTACGCATAGACCTAGCTCATGATGCCACTGTTGGGGAACGTTGCAGAAAATTAAAATTTTTCCTACGGTTTCACCAAGATCCATCTATGAGTTCATCTAGCAATGAGTCATGGGAGAGAGAGATTGCATCTACATACCACTTTGTAGATCGCGAGCGGAAGCGTTCAACGAACGGGGATGATGTAGTTGTACACACCGTGATTCAAATCACCGGAGATCCTAGCACCGAAAGCACGGCACCTCCGCGTTCAACACACGTACGGTCAGCGTAACGTCTCCTTCTTCTTGATCCAGCAAGGCAAAGGAGAGGTTGGGGAAGAAGACTCCAGCAGCAGCACGACGGCGTGGTGATGGTGGAGCCGCAGTACTCCGACAGGGCTTCGCCGAGCTCTTACGGAGGAGGAGGATGTGTTGGAGAGGGAGAGGGAGGCGCCGGGGCATAGGGTGCGGCTTCCCCCCTCCCCTCCCCCCTTTATATAGGCCTCTGGGGGGGCGCCGGCCCTGGGAGATCTGATCTCCCAAGGGGGGCGGCGGCCAGGGAGGTTTCCCTCCCCCCCAAGCCATCTAGGAGGTGCCTTCCACCACTAGGACTCCTCCCTTTTGGAACCCTAGGCGCATGGGCCCCTTTGGGGCTGGTTCCCCTTGGCCCATGCAGGCCAAGGCGCACCCCCTAAGGCCCATGTGGCCCACCGGGGCTTGTGGCCCCACCTGGTGGACCCCCGGGACCCCTCCGGTGGTCCCGGTACAATACCGATAACACCGAAACTTGTCCCGATGGCCGAAATAGCACTTCCTATATATAATTCTTTACCTCCGGACCATTCCGAAACTCCTCGTGACGTCCGAGATCTCATCCGGGACTCCGAACAACATTCGGGTTACTGCATATACATATCTTCACAACCCTAGCGTCACCGAACCTTAAGTGTGTAGACCCTACGGGTTCGGGAGACATGCAGACATGACCGAGACGGCTCTCGGGCAATAACCAACAGCGGGATCTGGATACCCATGTTGGCTCCCACATGCTCCACGATGATCTCATTGGATGAACCACGATGTCGAGGATTCAATTAATCCCGTATACGATTCCCTTTGTCAATCGATATTTTACTTACCCGAGATTCGATCGTCGGTATCCCAGTACCTCGTTCAATCTCGTTACCGGCAAGTCACTTTTCTCGTACCGTAATGCATGATCCTGTGATCAAACACTTTGATCACATTGAGCTCATTATGATGATGCATTACCAAGAGGGCCCGGTGATACCTCTCCGTCAAGCGGAGTGACAAATCCCAGTCTCGATCCATGTCAACCCAACAGACACTTTCAGAGATACCCGTAGTATACCTTTATAGTCACCCAGTTACGTTGTGACGTTTGGCACACCCAAAGCACTCCTACGGTATCCGGGAGTTACACGGTCTCATGGTCTAAGGAAAGGATACTTGACATTGGAAAACTCTAGCAAACGAACTAAGCGATCTTATGCTATGTTTAGGATTGGGTCTTGTCCATCACATCATTCTCCTAATGATGTGATCACGTTATCGATGACATCCAATGTCCATAGTCAGGAAACCATGACTATCTGTCGATCAACGACCTAGTCAACTAGAGGCTTACTAGGAACATATTGTTGTCTGTTATTCACACATGTATTATGATTTCCGGATAACACAATTATAGCACGAATAAAGACAATTATCATGAACAAGGAAATATAATAATAATGCTTTTATTATTGTCTCTAGGGCATATTTCCAACACACCGCTCTAACGGAGACGTACTTCCCTTTAAAAGGAAGGAACTTCGGTAACACATCCTCGTCTCCACCGGCTCCACTCTTGGTTATCTCTTCCCTTTACTTGTGCAAGTTTTTGTGTTAGATCCGTAGCTTTCTTGTGTGCTTGTTGTTGTTGCATCATATAGGTTGCTCACTTAGTTGCATATCTAGACAACCTACTTTGATGCAAAGTTTAAATTGGTAAAGAAAAGCTAAAAATTGTTAGTTGCCTATTCACCCCCCCCCCTCTAGTCAACCATATCGATCCTTTCAAGTTTGCTTGAGAGGAGGAGGTCGTTTGGTCTTGCCATTCTCCTTCTTGTTCTTGTGCTTGGGTGCGAACCCAATCCCCTCCTTGCCCACAACTTCCTTTTGATTGCTCAAAAGGTCGTTGAGGTTCTTCTCCCCTTGTATGCATGACACAAGGCCTTTCTCAAGTTGCTCCTTCAACTTAGCATTCTCCTCAACAAGGTGCACATGCTCACAACAAGGGTTAGTAGCATTTGCATTATCAGTTAACACCATATGAGGAAAAGTGGCTTTCTCCTTAGTTAGCTTCACTTGGAGTTGATCATGAGACTCCTTGAGACTAGCATGAATACCTTTCAAGGTCTTATGAGCCTTGTCAAGTATATCAAACTCCTCCTTGAGTCTAGCAAGATCAACCCCAAGTTTGGCCTTCTCGGAATTTAGCACACGAGAAACAACAAGAGCATGATCAAGATCTTTCTTTAATTTAGCATGATCATCGTTGTGTGACTCCTAAAGAGCCAAACGAAGACCACGCTCTTCCTCAAGAGCATTGTAAAGATCCGAGATCTCATCGGCATAGTCTCGACTATGCCCCTCCATCTTAGAGATGGTATCTTCATGAGCCTCGATCATGTCATTGGCTTCACCAAGTTGTTCCAAGAGAGCAACGAAGTGCTTCTTGGCTTTACCCTTGAGTTTACCCATAAAGGCCTCAAACTCATTTTCCTCCACATTAGTTCCCTCATGTTCATCAATGCTATCGTCGAAGAAGGATGATTAATGATGGTAGTTTTGATGTTGGGGGTTACCTTGTTGGTGGCTTTAGCCATGAGGCACTTGGCGGTGATGCTCTCATTGGGTGAGTCGAAGAGAGACACCCGTGGAGTCGTCGCAATGGCAACGGAGGCCATGGCAACCGACTCACCATCTTCATCATCGTCATCATCCTCATTGTACTCTTCTTGTACCACCAACGCCTTGTGAGGAGTCTTCTTGGTGAAGTTGCTCTTGTTGGGGAAAGACTTGGCCTTGTCCTTTCGGATGAGCTTGCCACCGTTGTCTTCCCTCTTCTCATAAGGGCACTCCGCAACAAAGTGGCTCACATTGCCACAATTGAAGCAAGTCCTCACTCGTTGCTTGCCCTTTGCGCCACTTGAATTGTTCTTGTTGAAGTTGGGCCTTGAGTTCTTCTTTACTCCTTGAGAGCGAAGTACCGCATTGTCGGCGGTCTTGTCCAAGATGCTCATAGTAAAGAACTCATCCAACACATCACTTGAGGACAAGGTGTGGAAGTCCGGCCTTTGAAAAATGACGGAGGACATGGCTTTGTGGTAGGGCATCACTGCCTTGAGGAATTTGCGCTTGATCCGATTGTCATCCATGCCCTTACTTCCACGATCTCAGAGAGAGACTGCAAGTTTGGTAACTCTCCGATAAAGGTCAAGAGGTTCTTCATCTTCTTTCATTGCAAACTCATCGGCTTCATCTTGCACCACTTCATAGTTGGAACGTTCAATGCTTGCGCTTCCCCGATAGAGGGAAACCACTTGGCGCCAAGCATCTTTGGCCAAGGAGTAAGGCCGGAAATGTGGAAGGTCTTCGGGTGGGATTGCTTCTTGGATGATGAAGAGAGCATTCTCATTGAATTGATCATCCACGGCTTCTCTAGGGGTGAAGTTGCTTCGGTCATGTGGATAAAAACCTTCTTCAATGATTCTCCAAAGGTTAGTGTTCACATGATTCAAATGGCGCTTAAAACGATAGACCCAAGAATCAAAATCTACATTCTTCTCAATCTTAGGGGCCGGGCCGGCATGGTTCAAATGAGTGGAAGAAATCGGTCCAACATAGACAAGTGGAGGTTCCACATGGGCAAAGATGTCGGTGCCATTTTTACAACTAGAAGAAGGACCTTTCTCGCTTGTCGGAGGTAGCATCTGTCACCTTGTTAGCGGGATCACCCACTTTCAAAGGTGCGGTGGAAAGTTTAAGCCCTTCTAGAAATTTATTAAACATGCTCTCGACCTCGGTCGTCATGGAGGTTTTCAATATGTCCAACGCCACATTGAATTCCTCACGTGAGATCGAGGTACCCCCATCTCCCATAGACGATATCGGATTCGCACCGGAGTGCTCCTCCACATCGTCTACGACATCAACCATACTCTTCGGACGGTAAAGTCCTTAATAAAGAGACGAGGCTCTGATACCAATTGAAAAGATCAATATAGTTGACTAGAGGGAGGGTGAATAGGCAACTAACAATTTTAGCTTTTCTTTACCAATTTAAACTTTGCATCAAAGTAGGTTGTCTAGATATGCAACTAGGTGAGCAACCTATATGATGCAAGAACAACAAGCACACAAGCAAGCGAAGGATCTAACACAAATAAGCTTGCACAAGTAAAGGGATGAGATAATCAAGAGTGGAGCCGGTGGAGACGAGGATGTGTTACTGAATTTCCTTCCTTTTAAGGGGAAGTACGTCTCTGTTAGAGCGGTGTGGAGGCACAATGCTCCCCAAGAAGCCACTAGGGCCACCGTATTCTCCTCACGCCCTCACACAATGCGAGATCTCGTGATTCCACTATTGGTGCCCTTGGAGGCGGCAACCGAACCTTTACAACAAGTTTGGGGCAATCTCCACAACTTAATTGGAGGCTCCCAACGACACCACGAAGCTTCACCACAATGGACTATGGCTCCACGGTGACCTCAACCGTCTAGGGTGCTCAAACATCCCAGGGTAACAAGATCCGCTAGGGATTAGTGGGGGAATCAATTTTCTCTTGGTGGAAGTGTAGATCGGGGCCTTCTCAACCAATCCCGAGCAAATCAACAAGTTTGATTGGCTAGGGAGAGAGATCGGGTGAAAATGGAGCTTGGAGCAACAATGGAGTTTTTGGGGGAAGAGGTAGGTCAACTATGAGGAAGAAGACCTCCTTATATAGTGGGGGGAACAATCCAACCATTACCCCCCAAACAGCCCCGCAGAGGGCGGTACTACCGCTGGAGGCAGCGGTACTACCGCTGGGCACAGCGGTACTACCGCTCCCCCTGGCGGTACTGCCGCTCAGTCTGAAAGGCAAGGGAGGAAGGGGACCTGAGCGGTACTGCCGCGGTGGTAGGGCGGTACTGCCGCTCTACTGCCGCTGTAAAGTACTGCATAATCCGACACAGGAAAAGACCCATCGAATCGACGCAGTAGGGGTCTGGTACCGCAGTGGTACTACAGCTGAGGACCATCGGCGGTACTACCGTTGCGGAGCAGTACTGCCGCCTGTGACCCCCAAGCGGTACTACCGCTGGGTACCGCGGTACTACCGCTGGGACCAGACAAAACCCAAGGAGGAGGGAAGAGCTCCCCATTGAAGCGGAAAGGCTCAGAGGGTGTGAAGCGGATGTGTACGTGTTGATTCCACCCTAGCCTTACCAAAGCGGAACCCCTCTTGATAGTACGGTGCCCTCTACGCAACTAGTCCACCGAAAAAGAAACGAAAGAGCTACACCGTCTTGAATGACACTCCGAGGGAACGAAATCGTCTCGTGCCAAGGATGGATCTCTGAAAAGCTCAAGGCACACGATTAGTCCGAAAACATGTTGTCATCAATCACCAAAACCACATCGAGAGAGATATGCCTTAACAAATGACAATAGGACGATTGAAGTGATTAGCCACTAGTGTTCTTATAAGCATGTGGCGATTGTCACGGCTAAGACCCACTTGGGGCGTGACAGTTCTGTTTCAAGGCACATAGCAAAAGGGCACGACTTTTTGGCAAAGTGTTCGCGGTTGATTCATGATCTACAAGAACGAAGTTGTCCACAATCGCAATCTAAAGTCGCTAGCCCATCTGTGGTACATCATTCAATTGGAGGTCAACAAGTATTGTTGCGCATTTAAACAAGTGAAAAACCGGTGGCCAAGTGTGTATCACTCGTCGAGCTCGTAAGTTTTGCAACTTGTTGCTCTATGTTTTGGTCATCTTATTGATCTTCTCAATGTTGCAACTTGTTGATCATGTCATTGTCTTGCATTGCTAGCACGCACATGCATGCACTTTGTATAAGAAGATGGAGAAGAAGCCATTCACACTAATGCATTGTTGGATGAAGTGGAATGGGCGAAGCAAGTGGATGGACATTGTTAATTCTGCCAAGACCACATCCATCGCCAAAAAAGATAATGAAGATGGTGATCCAACAAAAGGAGGGGTTGCACCGGTCACCCATGCGCCTACGAATAGGGGGCGTGGGGGAGGTGATGGGAGATGGACAAGGATAAGTGAGAAGGGGTTGTGGCCAAGATGAAAGAGAAGTCTGAGGTCATCATGGCAAAGGAGGAGGCAGCTGCCAAACGCAACGAGGTAAAGGGGGAAAAGAAGGCGGAGAGTTTTGACAATATTCATGGAGATGCAAAAGAATAAGTTTAAGCTCGGGGATATGAAGATTGCTATCAAGGCCGAAGGCGAGGCGTAAAAGTTGTTACTCGTGAAGGCGGCAGACTTGGGTCCCGATGCAATGAAGTATGTTCAAGAGTAATGTCGTGGTTTTTTCACGGCAGATGTCCTAGTGTGAGGACTTAGTTGTGAGGCCATCACAACTAGGTGGTAGATTGAACGGGGTTGATTGAAATCGAGAAGACACGAGATTTTACCCAGGTTCGGTCCCTCACGGTGGAGGTAAAAGCCTACATCCTGCTTATTGTATTGCCTGAGTATCAATTATAAGGGTGTTATTTTGCTGCCTCATCTCGAGGGCTATCAAATCATCTGTCTCGAGACTTGTCTGTCTATGACCTGTCTATCTGAAAACGTGTCCCCCTTGGGGTGCCCTGCCCCTCATTATATGAGTTGAAGGGGCAGGTTACATGTAGAGTCCTAGTAGGATTAGGACTTAGCCTAGTTGTGGCTTCTTAACCATGTGCTTCTCACTGTGGGCTTCTTAACGCCTGGGCTTCTTATCTCCAGGCAGCTTATCTTCAGGGCTCATCTCTGAGACTCATCTCCAGGACTCTAAGTAGATGCTGGGTTAGGATCCGGGTTACACAATCTGCCGGGTTAGGATTTGGGTCACACAATCTGCCGGGTTACACCTGCTGGGTAAGTCCAGAGATGACTTAACGTCATGAGTTGGGTTTAACCGCGGGTAATTTCCCCGACAAGTACCGTGCTACTATGGACAAACGCTTTGCACAAAAGAGGGTGAAAAGGAGGTCGGAATTGAGGTCTTTGGCACGGCCAACCAGACTAGATGCTTTTAGGATCGATGGATGTCAAAAACTTGTTGAACATCCAGTGCTGGTTATAGCTGGATTTTTTAACTATTTAAATGTTTGGTTGAATTGCCATTGATCTAGATAGATTTGTCAAAGGGAGAAGGCCGGACAAGGGGCGAATATTTATTGGATGGCCTCCATCCGACCAGTTGTTCACGGACATTTAGAGCATCTACTGCTGCACATACCATCTGACAAGCTATATGTCCACGAACACACTCTGGGGACGTCGGCGGACAATGACCGGTCAATACTCAACGTCGCGTCCACAACCATGTACCTCATATCTGGTACCCAAAATCCATCCTTCCTACACATGCAACGTGAAAGATAGTATGTAGATGATCAACGAAATAAACGAACCTGGAGCAAAACGGACATAGAAATCGACATAACCGTACAAAGAAAGCCACATAATCCGAACATAGATCAAAAGGGCATCACAATTCAACCGACGGACATAGTTCTAAACTAAAATTACTAAAATCAGAAATAAAGACGAAGAGGGTCGAGCTTCTTCACCACTTCCTCACTAGTTCTTTACCCTCCCGGTCACCAGCACAACTGTAGCCCTCTGTGTATGACAGTCATGTCGGCCTGGTGTGCCCTTGGCCACTTGGCCAAGCACCAACGGCGACTATGTCGATTCTTTGCGCGACTTGCTCAAGTTGACGATGGCGTTGATGCCTCCATGTCGCCGTGGAGTACGTCGCCTTGATGGCGGAGCTGAGCCGTGAAGGTGCTCATTAAGAACTTTGCCAACGCCACACATGCGTTGTACGCACAGCAGGGCGACGAACCATTTTTTTGTTGTAGCTACCCATTCAATATAGAAGAATTTAAATTTGAGAATCGAAGGTTCATAATATAAAAACAAAACTTCTCGTCTTTTACACACTTCTAATTTTTTTGGAATGAACACATCATTCAGTTTGCCATACAGAGTACTAAAGATTTCATCGAAAACTTGTAACAGCTTGCCAAACAAAGGCCAATAGAAAAAAGAAAAGAGATATAACAAGCATAATATCCATGATTGGATTGAAAATAGCATAAACCTTTCGGGCAATTTGGCAAAGGAAAAAAATCATATGTATGAAATACGTATGTGGAATTCCCTAGAATTTCATGTGATTTAGTAAACAGAATATAGATTTCATGATTGCTAGATGATCTGTAGGTATTGTTGAAGAGTGAGCTGGTAATGAAATTTTTCTTTGATAAGCAGGAAACTTAAAATTAAATGCTTAAGAATGGAAACAAAAGAATGTTCACAATACCTAGATTTAGTCAGATCCAATTCAAGGGATTTTATAAGTTTATTAATCAAGCTTTGGCAGAAGAACTCAACAAGTCTTCAACAATTAAAATCCAGATGACGAAATTGCATTTCAATTACTACTCCCAAAATATAAGAGTGTTTTTCATATACTAGTATAATACGAAAAACGTTCTTACATTTTAGGACAGAGGGAGTATTTCAGAAAGACCAACAGCTATGCAGACCACCGGCCACCTGCCTCACCCTGTGCGTTCGGTTTATTCGGTTTACGTGGTTCGGTTTATACGGTTTTTTGGTTTGTACGGTATAAATACTTTGGTAAATACGGTATGAAAATAAAATACGGTTCGATTTCGGTATATACCAAATTATTTCGGTATGGTTTCGGTATATACCATAAAAACCGAAGTTGACGCGAATTTGAAAATGACGTAATAATAATTTGCAAATTTATGACTCAAAACACATACTATTTTACACAAATAGTATATGAGTATATATACATGCATTGATTCATCTGTTGATGGTTATGGACGTGCTTAGCATTTTAAAAGGAGAAAAATGACTATGTTACAAGAAAAAATTACGTGCTTAGTAGTGAATTTAACTCACGTAAAGAAAAATGACAACTTGTATGGTTGTTTATCTTAAGAAATATAAATTTATTTTTTACTTCGGTTTATTCGGTTAACCGTTCGGTTTTTCGGTATATACCATAAAAACCAAAGCTCAAATCGGTATGAAAAGTTCATACCATACCAAAACCAGAAACCATAAAAACCATAAAATCGGTTCGGTTCGGTTTATTTTCGGTATGGTTTTTCGGTTCGGTTTTCAAATGCACAGAGTGACACCTGCCAGGCATGCGCCGCCTCAGCACCGCCATCCACAACGGGCACAACCACCAGCGAGGCACCTCCCGTAGGAGTGCACCGAGCCCGCACCATCAGAAGGGAGATCCGACCATCGATGGAAGCACCAGGAGAGAAAGGTGGCCGGCGGCTCCAGAGTGGCCGAGGCCGACGGGAGAGGTGGGCTCAAGATTGGCCTTACATTTTTTGGGGGGTCTCATTTCATTTTGCAAAAGCACTTCGCAGTTTGACCAGCCAACTAGTACCACTTACTCCCTCTTTCCATATCTCTACTACTATAGTACACATTTGTTTGAATATTTGAATCAACCTCCATCTCACCTGTCTTCCCCGCCGCTTGCAGAATAAATTTATTTGTAGCCGTTGATTCTGTTGGATCGAACGACTCAGGTCACGTGGATTCGCCAGCCACAGTTCTCCCGCCAACCTAAAATCCAGTCGCTCTTCTAGAAAACTCCACATACCACGCCCACGGCCGCCTTCGGCAAATAGATTGCCGGCCAACCTCCCTTTAACTGGATGGATGGATGCGAGGAGAAACCTATTGATGAGCCCCATCGTTGTGGAGCCGTGGAGGAATGGAGCGTGGTACATGCCGGCGTCTGCTGCGCGGGGCCGTTGCTGCCGGATGCAAGCGCCGTTGTGCCTGTCGACTGCCGAGGAAGACTAGACGAGGCGAGCACAAGTGTCGAATGGCGAGGTCGTGTGCTTCACCGGCTCCACGACGGTCCTCACGTAGGCGTTCCTGGGTTGAGGGCAGGGACGGGATCTGACGAAGGGGAGCGGCGGCGCGCTGGCGCTCTGCTCGACACTCAGGCAGAGGCAGAGCTAGCAAATTGTGGGCTTGTGGCCTGGGCCTGGCGTCATCGTTTTTTTTATAACATGATATTAGAGTGTTTAAGAACTGGAGTGGCTACAGCTGGCCCGATGGCAAGCTTCCTGGCCCATATGGCCGAGCGTCAGGCAAAAAAACGCATTCAGACTCACCTAAAAAAATCACATTCAGACCAGGTGGGATGGGCGAGCGAGACCACTGTTTGCCATGATTTTTCACGAGCTCTATTATGCACATGTAAAAGAAGATGTACCCAGGGCCGGTCCTGAGAATTCGGGGGCCCGGGCGAAATTATAATCCGGGGCCCTTAACATAAAAATGGCTTATGGAATGAGTAGACAAAGGTCTGCGTGCCTATCAAGTGTTCTTATGAATGCATATCCATGTAAAATATAAGGCTTGTACTACAACTATAGGAGTATATTATATGATCAGGTCTCAAAAGGTTGGAAGAACTTCAACTCGACAAACGAGTTGGTTGTACACTGTGATAAATGTCTACGACGGTGTCCGTAAGGGAATTGGTTCGCTTCTCATGCTTACATCGTGGGAGATATGGTGTGAGAGAAATGCCGGTTCTTTTTAGAAATTGTTATCCAAACTGGCCACCGTGTTTGGTAAGATCAAAAGAGAGCGAAAGTGCTATTGTGAGCTCGAGCTCACAGGCACCCTTTACTACAGTACAAACGAAAAAAATATTTAAATAGTTCAAAAAAATCTGAAATTATTTGTCAAGAAACACTGATATCTTTTTCACATGCGTGCAAAATTTCATGACAAAATGACATTCATGCAGGTCTCGGCAAAAAAGATAAAATCGATGCTTCAAAATGTATCCAAAAACAGTTTTTTTGGAGCATGATTTTGTTTTTTTTGCGGGGACCTCCACAAATGTCATTTCATTACGAAAATTGATACGCATGTAGAAAAAACATCAAAGTTTCTTGACAAATAATTTCAGATTTTTTTGAATTGTTTTACTATTTTTTCGGATTTTACTGTTCATCCAATATCACTGGTGCCCGGGATCAATTCCTCCATGTCCAAAAGAGAGGCTCTTTTGTGGGAAAAGGCAGGGACCAATATATCTAGCCCAGCCCCCGGGTGCATTCCATCTACGTACAAGTGATGTATAATGCATGGAGATGATCATTTTCTAAACAAAATATGATCCTATGACGTATTGACTGCAAGTTTGTAAAGTAAGTACTAACTACAATTTCTTCACATATTTTTCGCAATTAAGAGCGAAAATTTATTAGGACATTGTAACTTGGCACACATTTTTTCTTATTGACTCGGCACGACGTTGCAAAGCTAAAGCAATTCATGTATGCTCTGTTTGTATTGAATTTTTTTCTTGTCCGTTTGAAAATTGTAAATAATAATGCACACGTGCAAAGCACGTGCCTTCGACTAGTATATATATGGCCTAATACATTTTTTCGAGGTTGCCATTAACTATTGATAACATTAATGATATACAGATATATAATGTGAAAATCATGTCATTAGAAACTTCTTATACGTACGAATTTGATGATGTGCTTTGTTTAACTTGATGTCATATATTATTACTCTAACATGTGGTCAAAGTTAACCTAAAAGAAAACGCATTAGACCGAAAGGAGGGAGTAGGCCAAATACGCATAGCACACGTACAGGGCAGGAAATGTAAACAGTGGCCATATCATGATAGGACATTTCCTGTATCCATAGCTAGACAAATCTAAGACAAACAATTCAGGACGGAGGGAGTAATTTCCTGACTAGTTACACAAGTTATCTCAAAAGTTAGTAAACACAGTGCGATGTCAGTAATTCCATGAAAACTAGCCAAAAGGATGCTGAAGTACAAAGTAAACAACAGCGTTTGATACACCAAAAATATGGAGACCGACACATAATTAATGTATGATAACCTACACCTTCTAAAACAGAGGGAAAACAAGCATCTAATTCGTAATGCAGTAGCAGAGGGACATTTGACATATGTCGTATATAGTGATTTCACCGTCCACAATACTGGGAAACTACGACATGGAAGATATCATGACAATGGTGGAGGCCAACAGTGATGTCCAAAGCCTTTGGCAGCGCTGCCATCCAAGGGACCAGAAGAATGACATCAATTCAGTTCCTACTAGCAGCTCTTTCCCTCTCCCTCTTATTGTGTAGCCTCTCAAGAACACGCTTGGCCTCACATGATGGGAAATTGGTCAGATCATAGTACTGTGGAGCTATATCGATCAGCCTGGGAACAGAATACAGAGAAAGGTCAACATTGTCAATCAAATACCCAATTGGACAAGTTTCATTTCAGACTTTGGACAAGGACTTACCACTCTCCACGGATATCGGTGACTGTGCGGATGAAATTCCTGGTGGTCAAAACATATTCATTGTAGATGACCCACTCCGGCTTATGGTCCATGCAATTCGAGGGATGAAGATGGACAACCTGGCAAGGAAAGAAGGGTGAAAAGCTGCAATACAATACCCCATAATAATAATAATAAAGGAAATAAAAGAGACAAAAATCAGAATACCAACCTGATTATCCTTAACGGTTAAGTAATGCCCAGTTCGCTCCAGATGAGCAACCTGCATAAAGTACCCTGAAAGCATTGCTTTCCTGATGTTGACATAGTACTCACGACTGTTGAAGTCTGTACTGCACATCTTGAGGTTGAATCTGGTCATGATGCGGACAAGTTGTTGTCTAACATTATCAGCAGACTTCATCGCCCGGGCATTGACAAAATTCTCATAACACCATGTAGGATCCTCATCTGCATAGTGAAGGAAGAGTCTATTAGCCCCCAACAAATTGCAGTCTGACCGGGTGTAGATCGAATGAGAATGGTTATAGGCTTACTGTTTTGCTTGTATGCATGGTACACGTTCAAAAGTGTCAGATGATCCCCATCGATGTGCCCAAATCGAGCCTTCGCCTCATCAGCAGCCTTTTGTGCCTCCCTAGGCCGGAGAAAGCAATTGGGTACTAGACAAAGGATATGGTAATAACAGACGAAGCCCACGGTTGGTCAGCAGATGCAAAGAGGCGAGACGATACCATTTGCTTTGTCAGAATAACTCAACATACAGCAACTATCTGCATCAGCCTAAACTGTATGATCATTTTGATCAATAGCTCTAGAAGCCAGGTGCATGACAGTTGCTGATGACAATACACAATATATACAAACAAGAGAAAATAGAAAACATGCACTAGCCTGCATGCTAGAACCATGGCAACTTGCTTGCACATACTGGTGCAAGCAAAACAGTGCACGCGCATAACAACATGATAATGTAGTTGCAGAAATGCAATTTGGAGAGAGGAATTGTTAGTTGACATACCTGATAGCATGGCAGATATTGAGAGGATCTCATTTGAACAGTTGTACCTTGGACTGATGACAAGCATCTTTGACATCTGTGGGTCTAAGGGGAACTCACTCATCATTTCACCTAAAGATGTTAGGTTGCCTTCATCATCGAGTGCCCCCAAGTAGTTCAGAACTTCCAAGGCCCTCATTAGAGTTTCGGGTGCAGGAGGATCCATGAAGTCAAAATGCACCAAATCATCAATTCCAAGCTTCTTCAGAGTAAGAACTGTATTCGCCAGGTTTGACCGAAGAATTTCTGGGTAGGTCTGAGGCTGTAAATCACCATTAAAACTCTTCTCTGTGTACAACCTGAAGCACTTCCCAGGCTGTGTTCTTCCAGCACGACCAGCTCTCTGATGCGCACTTGCCTTGGAAATTGGAGACACCAAAAGGGATTCCACCCTTATCCTTGGATTGTAAACCTTCTGTTTGGAAAACCCTGGATCTATAACATACACTATACCATCAATGGTTAGGGATGTCTCAGCAATGTTTGTGGACACAACAATTTTCCTTCCAGCAGGACCTCCCTCTTTCAATGGAGGTGGAGCAGGGTCAAAAATCTTCTGCTGCATTGCAGGGGGGAGAGTAGAGTACAACGGCACGACTTTAACTGGGCCAACCTGATCACCCATGTTATTAACTTCCTTGTTTATTTTCCGACACGCATCCTCAATCTCCTCTTCTCCAGTAAGGAATACAAGGATATCACCAGCAGGTTCACACATATGTATCTGCACAACTGTCCTGATAGCAGCTTCTAGATAGTCCCTTTCTGGTTCCTGAGTATAGAAGATCTCAACCGGATGAAGTCTACCAGGAACTTTCATCAATGGTGCACCACTGAAATAACCCTGAAACTTCTCTGCCTCAAGAGTAGCACTCATAACAACAAGCTTCAAGTCAGGCCTGTTCTTTAGAACTTCCTTCAGAAGCCCAAACAGAACATCCGTTGCCAACGTGCGCTCATGAGCCTCGTCAAGAACAATCACCTTGTACCTCTCTAAAAGTGGGTCTGCCATTGCTTCTCTCAGAAGCATACCATCTGTCAAATATCTGATAGGAAGCAATAGTGTTCAACACAACATGATTAGATCAGAATACCTAAAAAAACAAAAGAAACATACACTTCATATCAATCAGCCAAAAGGATGGTGCAACTGATACTGTTCTTCCACGAAATACAAAAACCAAAAATCTTACTTGAGAACAGTTTTGTGACTGCTGCAATCTTCGAATCGGATACTGTAACCAACTTCCTCCCCGATTGTGACATCCATCTCCTCCGCGACACGCCGAGAGACCGACATTGCAGCAACCCTACGCGGCTGGGTGCAGGCAACCATAGAACGGTTGCTCAAACCTTCAGCCTCGAGCACAAATTGGGGGATCTGTTCCACACCGAACAAATCAATCATCAGAACAAATCAACCAACAGGGACAGCCACCTTATAATGACCGTATCACCCTAGTTATGCAAGCCCACACAAGCATAAACCTAACAAATTCACCATAGCACCAGGTATCTAGCCTCTAGAACACCTCCTAACTTTTCAATCAAAAAATTGAGGGCACAAACCAACAACCTAAGCAACACATACATGGAGACGTATCGGATATAGGTGCAGATATAATACCTGAGTGGTCTTGCCACTTCCGGTTTCTCCGACAAGGATGAGGGTCTGGTTGTCGCGGAGGACGCGGAGGAACTCGTCCTTCTGCTGCCACACGGGGAGCGTGCGGCGCTTCTCGAGGATCTCTAGGTAGCGCGCCGAGTAGGGGCGGCCGTTCCACCGGTTGATGGACGGATTGGCCGCGGCGGCGGCACCATTGATGCCGGCGCGGCCGAGCTTCGCGGATACGGAGGTCTCGTCGACAACGTCGAAGAGGCTCACCTTGCGCTTCCGCTCCGTCCCCATGGCGGCGGCGAGAGGGGTCGCTGGTGCGCGGAGGAGGAATAGGCGGGAGAGAGGGCCGGGTGGAGAGGCGAAACCCTAGCTCCCGTTTCTGGAAGAGTCGCCGGATTTATATTTGTGAATTGCGCGATTATTAGGTCGGCGTGGCGTGAGGCTGCGAGATGGGACTCCGCTCGCGTGGTAGCGGGTTTCCGTGCTTTTCGTTTACCAGCCTGGAAGGCCCCCTTTTGTGACCGTGCACTTGCAGCCCCGGTCGCATTCGGGTTCCATGAACGTGTAAAACTTGGGTCCCCGGCTCGATCACGTTTCGACAGAGCCACTCACTCAAACTCGGTCTCCGGCTCGATTACCGTGTTAGAAAAAAAACAGGTGATGAAAATCTCACGTCATATTTTTGGACTTTGCAGCCGACTGAGGTACAAATCAAGCGAAATCACTAATTAAGAAATACTCCCGCTGTCCCAAAATGTAAGACGTTTTCTAGACTTAGACTAAGCCTCAAAAACGTCTTATATTTTGGGACGGAAGGAGTACTCGTTACAAAGAACACTCCACCTTCTCAGGTCGCGACAAGTGGCGCACATGCAGCGCGCCACTTGTCGCAACCCGAGAGTTTTCCTTTCTTCGTAGATCCGTTTATTCAAAATGTTTTATCTCTTAAAACGTGTGTCCAAATCTTAAACCGTTTTCACTGTTGGATTCCTCACGTCGAGATCTTTAAAACTAGATCCCATGTTGATAGGTTTTGATGAACTTTTTTTCATGAACAAAATCGGACGAAAAAAACCGGATGAAAAAACCGAATCGAGAGCACGGGTTTTTTCCCTTTTCGAAAGAGGCACGCCCGTACCTCTCACGAAATCACAACCGTGCCTCTCGTGGAAGCAAACTCGTGACTCTCGTGTAAGGAAAAAACAGAAAATGCGTTTTTTTCGTTTCTGAGAGGCACGGCCGTGACTCTCGCAAAAGCACAACCATGACTCTCATGAAAGAAAAAAAAATATAAACACGTATTTTTTCCCTCTCCAAGAGGCACGACCGTGACTCTCGCGAAAGCACAACCGTGCCTCTCGCGAAAGAAAAAAAAAACAGAAAACGTGTTTTTTTTCTTTCTGAGAGGCACGGCCGTGACTCTCGCGAAAGCACAACCGTGCCTCTCGCGGAAGCATAACCGTGACTCTCGCGAAAGAAAAAAATCAGAAAACATGTTTTTTTTCGTTTCCGAAAGGCACGGCCGTGACTCTCGCTAAAGCACAACCGTACCTCTCGCGAAAGAAAAACCGTGACTCTCGCAAAAGAAAAAAAAAAGAAAACGCATTTTCTCGCATAATTTTTTTTTCATAAATTTTTTTATCAAAAAGCTAAGGAAGACCGGTGAAAAACCAAAACATTGAAAAAGCCCGGAATAAAATCGTTTAAAAAGCCAAAAAACGCGTGCGAAAAAAAAATCCGAAGGGAGCGTCCAGAGCTCGACACGTGGCGAATGGCTGAGAGCGTCAAGTGGCGCTGATCGCTGCGAGGCTCCCGAAGGAGCGCTCGTTAACTAGTTGCTCTCCAAATCAAGGGAGGTCAAACATGTCAATACACGAATTCGTTCGGCCTTTTGGGTTGGCCCATGTGCGGGGCGGAGCATCCTTTTTCGTTTTCTCTTTTGTTGTTTTTCTTTTTTGTTTCTTTAAATCAATTTCCAAAATCCAAAAAACGTTTATGATTATGAAAAAATGGTCATATTTTTTTTTAAATCCTTAAATTTAAGAAATGTTCATGAATTTAATATGTTTATGCATCTCAAAAAAATGTCACTAATTTTTAAACAAATATTCATAAACTTCAGGAAATGTTTGCCAATTCAAAAATTATTTACAAATATACAACTATGAACATTTATTGTATTTTATGAGGAAATTTTTAATTTGATGAACAAATTTTGAATTGCATGACATTTTATGAATTCAATTAACATATTTGGAAATTAATCAAAATTTTCGAGAAAATATGATGGCATTTTTTAGTCGTGATGCGCATTTTTTTAATTTGATGATCATTTTTTGTATTTTATGAACACAAAATGTTCACAATTTTTTAAAAAATACTATAATTTGTTTTTAAACAATCTGTGAAATGGAAAATAAAGGGAAGAGGAAAATAAAAAAAACATCGAGAAAAAACATAAAAATGGTCCAAAACCGGAAGCGGAAGAGGGATCCTGCGCTGGGCTGGCTCAGACATCCATGGGCAGCTAGGCCGTCATACCGCCGTTACCCGAAGCGGCGATGTCCAGAAGCCCGGCCCACGGAATACCAGTATGTGTGAAGCGGGCCCCGATGCTCCTGCGCATCACACATGGTCGCCCTCCAGCTGGCCCACCACCATGTGACCCCCTCGTGTGCTAAGGTGTAGAGAAGATTTTCTAAAAATTAAGTTTAGAGACTAGATAGAGGCTAGGATTTTCTTTTAAAAAAAGAAGGAAAAAAAGGATAGAGACTGGAAGTACGAACAAGAGACACGCCACGCACGAGACGGGTAAGTAGCCGTAACACGTTACACTTCCACGCTAGACGGCTCCACCAAAACAACCTCGAGCCAGCGACTCCCACGTCCACGGAGACCGGCACCGGCCGACGCCGACGCAGCGCTCGCCGAGTTGCCGCCATGGCGGGAAGGCTGGTCTCCATGCTCCGGTGGCCGCCAGACCTCGGGGGCCTCCCTAGCCAGCTGGCCGCCCTGCTGCCGTCGCCGCCGTCGCCAACGTCATACGCGTCCCTCCAGTGGGACTGGCGGCCGGAGCAGCTCGGCGCTGCCATTCGGCGGTGGCCCGAGCTCGTGCCGGACGTGCCCCTCGTCGTGGACGCCGTGCTCTGGGGCGTCGTCACGGCCGTCGAGTCCGTCGCGCTCATCTCCATGATGTGCTGCTTCTTCCTCTTCTGCGGCTGCACGCTGTGAGGGTCATACTCATACCAACGGAGGAAGGATGCAGCTAGTTAAGCTAGTACTACTAGCCACTATGTGCGGTTAGCCTTTTGATTTCTTTGTCACCATGCCCATGCTGTGTTCATCATTCGTTGATTCTGCCAAGACATAAGACATTGGCATGGATATGCTCTAGTACTCCTAATCTGGGAAGTAATACTGTATCTGTATCTTTTAACGTAGTAAGCGTTAGTTGAATTGTGATGTTTTGCGATTGGGTTTTCTTGTCGGGGCTCCACGACGATCGATGGGGTAGAACAGTGTTAAGATTAATTGCAAATGTAATTAGGGGAAATCTCCCCTTGCCCAACCGTCATGCGGTTGCCTCCCGCACAGACGCATCTGGTCCGGAACCGATGTCTTGTCCGGACCGTCGTATCCCTCCAGACCATATAAATGGCATCCTGTAACCATCGATGAGATCAATCAATCACTTACACGTTATCAGCACGCTCGTAACCGAGAGCACCAGGCCTCAAAACTTGCCGCACGACCGCGCATCGTGCCCTCGTCGCCGGCCGCCCGCGCCGTGGCCGTTCCGGGCCGCGTAGATGCTGCGCCCCGCCCGAGCCAGGCCGCGCGTCGCGCCATCGCCTTCTGGCCGTGCCGGCCGCCCCGCCCCTCGGCCGCCGCCCTCCGCGCCGCGCCCCAGACCACGGCCTCCGCGCTGCAATGCGCCCCCGCGCCCGGCCGCCCGGCTGCGCGCCCTCCTGCCCGTGGCCGCTGCCTGGCCGCGCCGCGCTCCCGCGCTCTGTCGCGCCCTCGCGCGCACCTGTCCCGCCAACGCGGGCTGGAGTACTCTCGCGGAGAGGCTTTACGGCCGCACCATGGCCGCCATCGACCGCCGTGCCGGGACTTGAGCACCGGCCAGCCGGACGAGGTCGTCATAATCGACGACGACGACGAGGCCGCGGCGCTGCCGTCTCCAACCCCTGCGGTTGTTGAAGCCGAAGCCAGCGATGTGGTTGTCGACGCGGACACTGTCGGGCCGTCGCGCCTGCCACTCCTCCGCCTTTGCCTCGCACGGGCGCTCGCCGTCGCCTCATGGCTCTCGGCGTCACGCTTCCCAGCCCGCCGGACGCCTCGCCATCAAGCAGCCGGGGCCGCCGTGCCGGCTCATGGAGCCTGGCCGCGCTGGGACTGACGAACGGCGTCGCGCCCGAGACGCAGCTCCCTGGCGGATCCTCGAATGAGGACGAGCGCGACGGGAACACATCTCGTCGCCGGTGAACACTGCTGCGGCGGCATGCGTGGAGGTGGTGCCGGCCATGGGCTCTCCGGCTCGCCGCCATTTTGAGTCCCAGGAAGATTGGGGATTTATTCTCTAGTCTGTCTCCTTATCTGTTCGGCGGTGGACCAGGAAATCAAGGCACTACCGAACGTGGCCATGTGCGCTCTGCCTTACGTGGCCAGGCCATGTACATGCTGCAGCGAATCACCAGCAGCCCGTGTATTTGTTTATCGTCTACTAGTTGCTTGATCGTTTCACTGGTACTAATACTAGTTCACTTATTAGCAATAGTGGTTCTAGCAGTGATCTATTCCTGTTTTAGACTAAATTCTCTGGAATATGTTTTCCGCGATTGAGATTAAGTTTTCTCGCACAACAATATAAATTTGCGATTGAGAATTATTATTTTCTCGCAAAACAATCTCATTGCGATTGAGATCAATTTTCTCTCGCAAATTATTAATTCACCTCGCTGAATTATCTTGCAACTTGATACAAGATCATCTCATTTTAATTTGAGGTCTATACAATTCAAGTTTTTCACTTGAACATCAAGTTTGCAGCATCATTATTATTCACTACAACAGTAGTGTTTTTCTGTTGAGTACTGAGATGTATTCCAGATCTTAAGTTGATGTAATACATTTTCACGTTTATCACGTGTTGAGATTAATTACGTCCATTTGCAATAGAGATTTTTAATCTCTTGCAAAGATAAATTCAGTACCTTTGTGGTACTGTTTCTCCGTTGAGTACGATGTATTCCGGAATTTATCTATGATGTATTTATTTCCATGTTAAACCCATGTCGAGATTAATACGTCTATTTGCAATTGAAATTTTCAATTTCTTGCAAATACCGATGCAACAATCAAAGTGATTTCGTCAAATTGATGCTTGGGATCACAAGGTAGTCATATGGATCTACTGCCTACGCAGATTATTGATGACTACTGATAAAGCATACATTTTATCGTTTTCGACATTATGATTGCTTTACAAAGTGCTCTCCCACACATTTTACTAAGTCATGACATAAGGCACTACGAGTGAGTATCTATTGATTTCATCAGATTATACTCCCTAGTGCTATGAGATCTACTTCATTTTGAAGATTATCTTCAAGATGTCATACTTGGCAATTTGAGATTCACACTAATGGTTTCAAGATAACTTCTTGAAATACCCATTGATTTTGCTAAGTTCATTACAACATTACCATGATGGTCTTCAATTTACTAATCGTAAATTAACTATCTCTGATAACCGATGGCTAGAGAATTTGAGGCATTCGCCCTCAATCACCACCACTACCCTACCTGGGCATGGACATCATGATCACTCTTATGTCTTGTGGAATAGTGTGCAATCCAAGACCACATGATTAAGCTCTGGTCGGAATCACACCGCTAACAGAAAAATATTGTCTTATACATCATAAGGCATTATATGGATTCAGATCTCTACATCTGGTTATTCTGTATCAGCAATTCCTAGGACACAACAGACCTCAAGGGCAAAGGTTTGGAGCTCACTTCAACCTTCAACCCGACATCACCAGCAGTGACGGGACCCTATGAGCACGGAGAATATGATGGTTGAATATGACTCAACTAACATGTTTGAAGACTTCGTCTAGTCTCTCAATCTCCTGAGTGGTCAACATAATTTATGTCCATTTATGATGTTCTAATAAGTACATAATTATTGTTGTCATCATATAATGTATATCACAATATATTGTATCAGCACTTTGGTACAAATACATTTGTATGTATTCTATATATCTGACAGTGATTTTCATATTAAGAATCTTCATGTCTATATATAGATTTCGACGAGAGTCAATCCGATGAAAAATGATATGTGCCTTGTGGACATATGCACCACAAACTCTATACTCAGGGAAGTACAATATTTCCACTCTCATTGAGAGAAAGGAGATATTTTAAAATCGCTAGACGCGATGAGGTATTTGTTGGCTCAACTCGAGTCATATTTACTATCCCTGTGGGTACCCGAGTAACATCGGGATGCTTTATTGCTTCCCAGGTTTAACTTGTACCCTACTAAACTATAGAGGTATCCGTCAAAATAGTTTCCATAGCGAAACTTATGATGACAACAAAGAGAAATATCTTCTCTTTACCATATGCAACGGATACGGCAAGCACATTCTCTATGTATCATCGGCATTGCACTACACATACTACAAAAACCGTAGCACATGTTGCGTACGAGATAGTTTTCCAGAGTGTCTTTTGCATGACAAACTTGGCATTCCTGCTTTGGTCATCATTGACATTGGGTTGAAACCGAAACTATCAACAAGTCCACTGGTTTATGATTGTTATGATGCTAAATTCTAATAACATTTGGATTTTATGTGCACTACAAGTGACACATGGAAGCTAATTTTAAGGATCGCACACCTTAAAGTCTACGCTGAACCACTCAGACTCCTTGAATGCATCAAGTCGAGGTAAGTGGCTCTTCCCAGCCATTGAGTAGACTATTCAGGTATCCATGGTTCTAAAAGACATATCAACATGATGGTCTTAAGTGTGTGCTTTATTCACACGAAACCATTGGCCATTATCCTGACATCGATTTCAAGCAAATTGAATGGATAACATTGCAGAATTCTCCTTGAGGGCCATCTCTATGGCTTTTGGATTGAAATTTAGCAATTTGTCCTAATGTCTAGACTCAAAATGGTTTGGTAGAATCCTATCCAAATAGTTAAGCTCATTGCATTATATTTACTTTGGAATTGCAACTTACCAACTTTACGTTGGAGTCATGCAGTTTTACACGCTCATGACAGAACTGCATAATATTATTCCCCACTATCTTTGATATGTGGATATCTACCAAGTATTTCCTATCTGCGGTAATTCGGTTGCATACCGATATCACCACCCAGCATACATCATTGGCCCCTCAACATATAGTTGGGATCTATGTGAGGAATAACTGTATTTCCGTCAATACCTCAAGCCCCTCACATGGGGAGTTATTCAAGGCCAGTATGCTGATTCAATGGGGAACATTTCCAGGCATTAGGGGGAGATTTCAAGTACCATAAAGAATGCCAGGAGATTAGTGGAATGTTCAACACATTTTCTGCCTCAAATCCACATACTCAAAGATCTGAACCATGCGTTCAGAAGATTTGCATCACATTGCAAATAACCTGCCAGATTCATTTACTGACTATAAAGGTGTCACACAATCCTATAATCCTGCAAAAATATGCCTGGAAGAGTGATGGTACCAACAAAATTCACTCCACTCCCTGTTCATAGCAACAAGGGGAGATGTATGGCAGAAGTACATCAGGATTCAGCTTCCCGCAAGCAAGGATATCAAGGCATGTGAATCAGTAAGTGCAAGTCAACTTCACGTTGACAGACACCTATTGGGTAGTATACACCCAGTGGACGGGAAACCTCCACCAACCCAGGTCATAGTGCACACAATGACCAGGACATCGGAATACCCGACTCGATCGCGTTGGGAAATCGCGAGCAGTCACCATGGGTAACGATATTTCCATCAAGTCTATATTGATATATAGATTCTGGAGAATCATATAACCGGAAGTCTACAATTGTCGACATATATTTCTCAACTAGTATGCAAAAACCTTTCAAATGATTCAGATCCAAAGACCATGGCCATGGCAAAGTGTGAACAACACTCGGACTGAACTCAAGCAAAGGGTATAATCTAGGTAGAAATGATCTTGCTCAATAATGGAAAGGTATTCATAAGCAATACCTACACCAGTTTTCTTCTAGAAACACAATTGGGAACAACAAGGTGGTGAAACATAGAGCAAGTATTGTAGCACAAGGGTTCACGCAGATACCCAACTATTCTCCAGAGGTGGAATCTCTTTCCGATAACTTATATCATTTTTTGCCATCCAACGACGGACATCAAATTTGTTCAGACCGCTTTAGATGTCTGAAATCTCACAAATCGAAACCAAACATATGGGAGGTTTGCGGATGTCCAAACCTCCATTACGCCGGACTCCAACATGCCTGACCCATCCAAAAACCCCACCCAGAGCCCACACATTTGAACATTCCCACCACAGCCTTTGCCTCGATCGTCACCTTCCCTACCCCATCGTTCGGTCGTCCGCCGCCAAGATGGAGCCGCCGCCAGTGGACCAGGCGGAGACGATCTTCGTACCGCCAGAGTCAGAGGACCCGATGGTGGTGGACGCCCCAACGCATCCGCCGGTAGGTGAAGAAGAAGAAGGCGGCAGTGCGCCGGCGGTCGGTCAGGGCAGACCTCATCCAGCAAAGCATGCTGCCACCCTAGTGCCGCCCGAGCAATCGACGATGTGGCCGTCCCAGCCGAAGCCGCCCTACCACTATGCCTCCCAGCACCACAGACCGTAGCAATCGCCGCAACAATTTGTGTTGTCCTTCACCTCTAGCCATGGAGTCTCATTTTCCGTCGACCTCAACACTGACTACGTCTTCATGGAGTCGCAATTGTCGGGGCTTGTCCGGTCGCGGATGCCGATTTGTGGATCTGGAGGAGCACTGGCGGCCTGGTGCGGACCCAAAGAAGAAGTAGAGGGAACTTATTTTCTTCCCAGAGGAGGATGAATTGGTGTGTGAGGCATGGTTGGCTAGTAGTATCAATCCGTTTCAGGGTACGGAGCAAAGGGGCGCGAAGTTTTGGCAAAGCTTGCACATTGTTTTCACAAGCAAAAGCACTACGATCCCAACCACGCAACAGTGATCCATCAACGCAATTTGAAGTTGCCCACTCATCGATGGTACAACATTCAAAATGCCGTCAACAAGTTTTGCAGCGTTACAAACAAGTGAAAACCGGTTGCCAAGTGGCGTCGGAATCCAAGATCTCGTAAGTTGTGTTGTTTGTTGCTCTATGCATTGGTCGTTTTATTGATTTTATAAATGTTGCACCTTACTGACCATCCATTGTGTTTCTTTGGCAGCCCGTACATGCGTTCATTATACCACAAGATGGAGAAGAATCACTTCATCTATACGCATTGTTGGTTGAAGTTGAATGTGCATAGCAAGTGGATCGACATGATTGTAAATTCCGTCAAGATCTCCATGGTCACTGAAGATGAAGGTGGTGATCCAACCATTCAAATACAAGGGCTTGCTCCGACCAATAAGGTGATTAGAAACCTGGGGAAGAAGTGGGAGGAGGAGGAGGAGGAGAAACGAGAAGGGGCGGCAGCCAAGATAATGGAGGAGTTTGATGACATCATGGCTAAGGAGGAGGCAGAGAGGTTTTGCATTTTCATAGAGATTCAAGACAAGAATCTCAACCTCCAAGAAGTTTGAGATCAAGGCCACTTCAAAGGACTTCAAAATGCTTAATGAAGACGTCGGACTTGGTCTCGATGTGCGATAGATGGTCCAAGCCTACCGTGCGCACATATTGAAACGCTTCACAGAAATGGAGGAGGATGGACTAGGCGAACAGTGGGTGTCTTTGGCATGGACAGCCGGACTAGGACCCGAAGAAGGAACTCTTTGACACAGACAACCGGACTAGCAACTTTGAGATCGATTGGATGTAAAAGCTTATTGAACATTCGATGCCTTTCTTGTTGTGATTGCATATGTTTGTAATCTATATGCTTGTCAAATAGAGAAGATCGGACCAGAGGGGGACATTTGGCCAGATGGCCTCCACCCCTATTCCTATCCGCGAACATTTGAGGATGTTCATTTGGTGAACCGCGTTATATTTGCCCTAACCCCACAAGCAGCGGCAGGGCCAAACAGCTCCATATACAGGCTGCCAAAATCATCAGCCCAGTCACTGGCGTGACAGTGCCCAGCAGTTGAGCACTCGTTTGTCAACTAGTCATGCTCGCAACAAGAAATGCAGTAGCATTGGTTCACGGCCGGAGCGATCCCTGTACCAGCGTGTCACTGTAGGTGTCGTCTCAGCAGTAGCTAGATGGAGACACGGACGATCTCCCTTCTCACGTGTCGGCTGGAACCGGAGCGACGGATTCTCGTTTTCCGATTTTCCTGGCTGAGAGCCAAGACAAATGTTACCCGACGAATCGACCTTCGCGTCACCAACGTCCTCTCACGCCGCCGGATAAGGATGAACATGGGTTTTTCTTTTCTTTACGATTACAGATTCTTTTATGTCGCTGTCGCGTCTTGCAAACGAATCCTATTACGTCGTAGCATTGGAGACGCATCATCAAAAAGCATCATATGAGGGCGAACAAAAGCGCACTGAAAGAGCAAATGCAAAGGGTACGATTCCCGGAGACTTCTCGACCGATCCCAAAAGGTTTCTTTCCTTTTTACTGTGGGGCGCTTGTGGGATGAAACAATTTGGTCATGTGCGGGATGAGGCTTTCAATCCACCAAGCAGCCCTGCAAGTGGAAGTCCACACGGCAGAACGAATAGTGATCGTACAATTCCGTAGGCCGCAAAGCCACATGCGCCACAAGCTTTTTCAACGAGAACCAGATAAATTAGCGTGACAAACAATCTTTGAACGCCAAGCTACGATGTGATGTTTCCCCTTGAAGCTTTCCATGTTATTGTCGCTGTCGTTCGTCAAAAAAAGTGGGCAGATTACCCAGGGCCAGGGTAGAAGCTCACTTGATCTTAAATCCAGATTTCAGGTCAACCACATTCCAAATATTTGCAGCCAGATTCTCGGCCTCTCCAGTGTAAGAGTGTGGTGTTAACTTCAAAAGACTTGACTGCGCATCCTCCGGCAGGTCAAGACCTTCAATGAACTTGCGTATGCTGTCTTTGGTCACAGCCTGGCCTCTGGTCATTTCCTTCAGTTTCTCATAGGGTTCGGGGATCCCATACCTTCGCATCACCTACAGAGGTCAACGGTAAAATTATGATTTGCCTCGAGTGAGAATAATAATTGTTTTGGCTTTGACCACTTGAGAATACCACTGCAGGCTTAAACAATAAACATAGTGGTGTATTTGCCTAAATGCCATACTGGGGCATGATCACACAATAAGCACCTAATCTAGTCACTTTTTTGACAAAGTAAAGTATCTCAAGATCCATACAAACTTCATAGATATACTAGCCTAACAAACTCCATGCAAGCATAGCACAATCACAAATCAGACTGAAGGGAGGATGAACAGAGCAAAGCAAATCTTACAGTCTGTATTGGCTCTGCAAGGACTTCCCATGTTTGCTCCAAGTCCTCATCCAAACGGACTTTGTTTACCTGTACCACAACCAATTGGGCAAAACAATAATGAATCAGTCGTAATTAATTGCCCAAAGAGCCAGCAGATATAACCTAGTCATCTGAGGTTACTGATAATTGCATACTAAATGTAACAAAAGTATTACTCCCTCCGATCCATATTACTTGTCTTAGATTTGTCTAGATACAGACACGTTTTAGTGTTATATTATGATTTGGAGTAATATGGATCGAAGGGAGTATATATTTGGTT
Source organism: Aegilops umbellulata (assembly GCA_032464435.1). NCBI lineage: Eukaryota > Viridiplantae > Streptophyta > Magnoliopsida > Poales > Poaceae > Aegilops > Aegilops umbellulata. The sequence continues at coordinate 445,817,694 of CP136057.1, forward strand.
CCATTTTTTGTGTAACTACTAAGTAATCATAACTCATAAGTAACAGTTAGGTAATATCCAAAATACTGATTGGACAAGGTTTTAGATGCAGAAAGATTCCAAATATTAACACAAGGTCTGTCATTATTTATTCGTCTATGTTCAGAACGATATTTCAAAAAATTATATCGATTCATACATGTTGATGTCCTGTTAGAGTATAATAGCGTCTTAAAGAACATAGTCTCCTTTCATTTGTAATCAACAAACATTCCAAAATTTAGATTATCTGAATTCAGCCAAATAAACATCATTCAAGTACCTCGCAAATTGCAGTTCCATGTTTACATACCTCCGTCCGGAATTACTTGTTGCAGAAATGGATAGAAATGGATGTATCTAGAACTAAAATACGTCTAGATACATCCCTTTCTGTGACAAGTAATTCGGGGCGGAGGGAGTATTGAGTTATATAGGGGGCCGAGGGGGGGGGGGAGGGGTGTAGGAGGGAGAGGGCTGAATGGCTACAAAATTAAATATGAGGAGCTAAAAGGACCAAGTCTTAAGACACCTACCTCTAGCTTCTTGATTCCCTGCATTGTTGCTTTGTAAGCCAAGAGTGAATGCCCTAATCCAACACCCAAGTTTCTCAAAACAGTTGAATCTGTGAGATCACGCTGTCATTCATGTAGCATGGCAGTTCATTAGTTCAAGATACCAATACTTCAATAGAAGCTAAATACAACGATTAAGTTGTTGTCTGGCATGGGTATTCAACATCCAAATAACACAATTTAATTCAGTTGCTGACGAATGAAGATGGAGAAATTCAAGTGTAGAAGTGATAACATTACCTGCAACCTTGATATTGGTAGCTTCATACTTAAAGTACATAAAAGACCATTCGACACACTAAGATTGCCTTCACTATTTTCAAAGTTGATGGGATTGATTTTGTGAGGCATGGTGGAGGATCCAACTTCACCAGCCTTTGCTATCTGAAACAAAATGGGGGAATGCAGAGTAAGTTGAAATGGAAACAATAAGTCAATATGAGTAGGTTCTTTCTCGCGGTATTGAATCAAACTCTTTGATGATAGCCTAGTCTTCATAGCTTTACCTGCTTGAAGTAGCCTGCTGATATGTAAGACCACATGTCTTTGTCAAAGTCAGTCAAGACAATGTTGAACTGGACAAATAGATTGAAGAGCTTTGAGATATAGTCATGAGGTTCAATCTGTAAAGAGGATAAATACTGCATCAGAACAAACAATCCTGATAGAAATGTAAATAGTAGGGGAAGCGAGTGCCATAGGCTCATCATACTGAGTCATATCTCCATAGAAAAAATGGTGCCCAAGACGTGAAAACGTAAGGAACAATGAAGTGACAAAATAATCACCTGAGTAACATAAGGATTGAACTCCAAACCTAAGGATCTGACAAACTCTTCTGTCATCTTAGGCCAGTCAATTTCCGGATATGCAACTACATCAGCATTGTAATTTCCAACAGCACCAGCAAATTTCCCTAGTATCTTGACCTCAGAAAAACTCTTCCCAATATCAGATAATCTGGCTGCAAAATTTGCCATCTCTTTTCCCAGAGTTGTTGGTGATGCCGGCTACAAGTGGGAAGCTGAAAATTTTAAGCTAGTATTCCAGGCATATCAGCAACAAAAGGCTAGATCTCGGCATATTGCTTGAGAAGTCCATGTCAGGAAGATGGAAGCCTCGTGTCAATTAACAGTGTTGTCTATTAAGTTGGACTATTACATACGGACCTTTGTGCTAAACTGCTAAACTCTGAAGTGCAGCAATACTGAATAATGTTTTTCGCCTTCATATTTTTAGCAGAAGTGGTTTTATTTATAGAATATGGTAAAAACAAATAGAGGACATTTGTCCAAGTAAATGAAAGAAACAATTACACAAGGCTTAGGTCGGAAACAACATGTAACATTAGTATCTGTCTTATTCCCATTTTGTGTTTTAAAAGAAAGCCAAATTTCTTGTCAACTCTACCCCTATCGACTTGGGAGTTAGGAACAGCATAGTTGTGAATTTGACCAGTTGCACAGTTCCATTCTTTGTATGCACTGTGCAGGAGTTATCACTATTCATGCTCTCTTATTGCAGCAATGGCAAGCAAACATAAAAAAGCTCGAGTTAGTTTATCGTAGCACATGTTACATAATAGAACAGTTGAGTCACATATAGTCAAATTTACTGCATAACAATGTTATATGGATATGAAGAAACAATAATTCAGATATTCATTAATCTCAAACTAATACATCCACAAGCATACATTAATAAAGAAATTAAAAAACTAAAAGGTGGCTCTACATACCTGTCCATGAGTTTTAGACAACAAAGGGACGTGTGCATTTTCCGTTGCCAAGGAACATATTGCGCTGCATACATCGATCATCACAGGGAACATAACTGTGTTTACCCCCTCTTTTAGAGCCAATGCATGTGACAGGTTGTTGATGTCTTCAGAAGTACATCCAAAATGGAAGAATTCCAAAACCTGGGAGAACATGATCAGAATGATAGTTGACTCCACTAACGGAAGTGAACACTTCAAAACTGAAAACCAGCGTGTGTACCTTTGCAACCTCTGGATTTGAGCTGCATTTCTGCTTCAGATAGTACTCAACAGCTTTCACGTCATGGTTAGTTATTTTCTCAATTTGTTTCACTTCTTTAGCATCATTGATGCTAAAATCTTGGACAATTGCATCCAAGAAGAGCTGAGCATCCTTGCTAAATGGTGGCACCTCCTTGACCTCAGGAATTTGAGAAAGCTTCAGCAACCATTTGACCTACAGAACTAAAAAACACTTCATTTACGTAGCATTGACCATGGCACACTAGCAACCGAACTGATCCACACGAGTCAAGATTATACAGACATGGTAGATATAATATAATACACGCACAGTGCGGAAGCTATTCGAAGAGCCGAACCTCGACTAAGACGCGGTATCTGATGAGGCCGAACTCACTGAAGAAGGGCATCAAGTCCTTAATAAACCTGAAGTACCGGCCGTCCAGAGGTGATAGCGCCATCATACAGAAAGTGTCCAGGTCTGTCGCTTGCTCCAGCTCCCCCATCGACCTCGCCGCCCAGTCCAGGGGAGCACTCATCTGATCAACGAACGCACGGAACGCATCTCATAAGCAACCATCATCACTCGTTAAATAAAATGGAACGGCGAGTGCTTCGGGAAGGTATCCCTCGCCACCTCGAGATCCCTGGCTTCGGCTCCAACGGCTGCAGAGCAGCTTAGGCGCCGCGGCGGCTGCGCGGTGGCGCCGAGCACGGCGGCTCTCGGGGCGACGGTCAAGCGTGGGGAGGCGAGGAAGGCGGCGGTGGCCGAGGACTTGAGAGAGGGCGGCGCCGACATGCTCGGGAGGCGCGGCGGCGGCTGAAAACCCTAGGAGCGTGGAAGCGAGGACTGGCGGGGCCGTGCGGCGTGGGGAGGGGAGGGGAGGGAAGGGGATAGGTAGCAGCAAAGCGGCGGAAAGGGAGGGTAGGGGTTTAAAGGGGTTTGGAGATGCTCGGGTGTGTTTGGTACAGTAGTAAAATGCATGGGCGATCAAAAAGAAAAAAAAATACACTACTGGCCATTGAACTTATCGTGTATGCTTACTTTGGTTACTATACTTAAGAATACAGTCAATGCAGTTCTTTATACATATTGAAGGTGATATTATACGATCATCCAGATCGTATAGATATGTATTTCATCTATTTAACCGGTCAAACAATCCACATGGCGCCTCGTAGAGTTCAATGGCTCTCATGCAAAAAGAAAAATCCTAATGATTGCTACGTGAATGGTTGAACGAGTAAAAGGATTTCTCCTCTGGTCGGACACTTGACGAGACAGGTGCAGTTGGCCCATAAGTGCGAGGTCTCGGGACTGAATCTTATTTTCCCTTCTTTCGTCCACCCATTGACATGTAGGACCCACATAGATCGAGAGAGAAAATGAGCTGACGAGGCGCCAGGTGGATTGTTTGACCTATCAAATAGCTGGAATACGGAGATATGCAATTTGGCAATGACCTTATAATCACTTCAACACGTATATAGTGACCGTACTAATCATATTCTTAAGTACAGTAACCAAAGTGAGCGTATATGATAAGTTCAGTGACCATCAACGTATTTTACTCAAAAAATGCATGGGCAGTCATGATTCTTTCAGTGAAGTGTTTACTAGGTCTTAATACTTTTAAAATGCAGATTCAAGTTCTAATTTTTTAAAGTGATTCATCCAAGGTCTTCAATTCGTCTAACTCGCGCTGACCGGCATGCATGGCGCTTTGAGCGTGACCACATAGACAAGAGGCCCCAGGATGCGTAATGACGGGAGGGCCCATGAGTTCTAAATTTATCCACGTCGACAAGAGGGTCGGTCGTTACCCCTCATGGGCCCTCCTGTCGACGTGGCTACATGCTATGCAGGCCGCCCAGTGCAGATCTGGCTGATTTAGGACCTCAGATAAATCATTTTAAAAGATTTAGGACTCAAACATGCATTTTAAAAGTATTAGGATCCAATCGACACTTTGGTGAAAGAATTAGAACCGCCCGTGCATTTTACTCGTTCAAGTCATGGGCGGGTGAAGTATGTTTCGTACCTAGTCCTCGTGTTTGGTTGGACAACGTACCGGAACTCACCCATTCTCTGAACCGAATATACCCTTAGTATGTCGAATGCAGACATTCCTTCAAATAGAAGGAATCACATGAAACCATCTCTCCTTGGCGCTCTCGCCTTCCTTTCCCAATGCACACCCCCACGAAACCCTCTCCTGTTTGCGGGTTGTCGTCGCCGCTTCTCTCTCCCTAGATCTGAGTCGTTGGCTGCTTATCTCCTTCACCCCCGATGCCATATGCTCCTCTTCGTCCATCATGTTGTTGTTTGCTCCTCTCCCTCGCCTCCTCCTCAATCCACAGCGAGATGATAGATGAGCGGCTACAGGGTAATGGTCTTGAAGGTGGGCGACGAGCGAGGGGCTACTCTGGAGCGAGGATTAGCAGCCAGCCAGCAGTGACAACAACGACGACATCGTTTGCTTGCCTGGGCAGCGACCAGTGAGGTGATGAATGCAATTCTTTCATGTTTTGTTTAATGGAAAACGATGATATTTTTTCATATATAAACTATGGTTCCTTTTCAGATTATATCAATTGATTGTACTGCAAATATGAAGGAAATGGTTCTTGAAAGTTTGAATAGTCTGATGCTAAAAATGTGTGCATGTTTGGCAATGCTTTTCTTCCCTATTTTGAGTGCATGTTTTGTTTGTCTTTTGACCAAATTTTGATATGAGCTTGACAAAATTTGACAGAATGTAAAGAGCTATAACAGTGGCAATGTTTATACATATATGAGAGTCCCACCATTTATATGCAAAAATTTGAGATACACAAAATCCATCATGGTCTATCTCTTAAACCAGACGCTGGGATGGAACTATTGCATTCCTCCTAATTCCCTTCACCAAACACCGGAACAGAACCAACCCATTCCAGTGTAGTGAAAGTATGAAACCATAACATTTCATTTCACTTTGTTTCCGAACCAAACACACCCAAGATGACTGTTAATGTTGATTTTGTTTCTTTCGGGTTTAGTGAACTAAGATTCTGAGCAAAGGCGGCTAACCATATCTTTCTTCGAAGGGCGTGCTTTGCGTCGATCGACCTGCATGAGCACCTTGTTTGTCGTCACAGCCGTTGGATTGAGCGATGCAACACTGTTGGATGCCTCTCCTCGAGTTGTCTCCTTCATCTAACTTCATCAATGCTTGCAAAAAAAATCCCCATCACCTGCAGCGCGCGTCTCTATCCCATCTAGCACCTTCCATCTCACGTGTGCCTCACCTCGCACCATGTTGCTAGCCCTACGGGCTCTCGTTCGTTGGTCGTCGTCCCCATCATCAGGCTACTCGCCGCTTGTAGTAGAGGTGTCGGTCTCCAGTCACCACATCCATGTTGGGGAACGCGGTAATTTCAAAAATTTCCTATGCACATGCAAGATCCATCCAGGTGATGCATGCAACGAGCCGGGAGAGTGTGTCCACGTACCCTCGTAGACCGAAAGCGGAAGCGTTTAGTAACGCGGTTGATGTAGTCGAACGTCTTTGCGATCCAACCGATCCAAGTACCGAACGCACGACACCTCCGCGATCTGAACACGTTCAGCTCGATGACGTCCCTCGTACTCTTGATCCAGCTGAGGCCGAGGGAGAGTTTCGTCAGCACGACGGCGTGATGACGGTGATGATGAAGTTACCGATGCAGGGCTTTGCCTAAGCACTACAACGATATGACCGAGGTGGAAATCTGTGGAGGGGGTACCGCACACGGCTAAGACAACTGTGAACTTGTGTGTCTATGGGGTGCCCCCTTCCCCCGTATATAAAGGAGGGGAGGGTCGGCCCTCTCTATGGCGCGCCCAAGGGGGAGTCCTACTCCCAGTAGGAGTAGGTTTCCCCCCTTTCCTTAGTTGGAGTAGGAGAAGAAGGAAGAGGGAGAAGGAGAGAAGGAAAGGGGGGGGGGGGTCGGCCCCCTTCCCAATTCGGATTGGGCTTGGGGGGCGCCCCCCACTTGGCCTCCTCCTCCTCTCTCCCACCATGGCCCATTAAGGCCCATTGACTCCCCGGGGGGTTCCGGTAACCTCCCGGCACTTCGGTAATTGCCCGAACTTATTTGAAACCATTCAGGTGTCCAAACTGTGACGCCCCTGATTTAATCGTACACTAATCATGCACGCAAATGTGTACGATCAAGATCAGGGACTCACGGGAAGATATCACAACACAACTCTACAAATAAAAATAAGTCATACAAGCATCATAATACAAGCCAGGGGCCTCGAGGGCTCGAATACAAGTGCTCGATCATAGACGAGTCAGCGGAAGCAACAATATCCGAGTACAGACATACGTTAAACAAGTTTGCCTTAAGAAGGCTAGCACAAACTGGGATACAAATCGAACGAGGCGCAGGCCTCCTGCCTGGGATCCTCCTAACTACTCCTGGTCGTCGTCAGCGGGCTGCACGTAGTAGTAGGCACCTCCAGTGTAGTAGGAGTCGTCGTCGACGGTGGCGTCTGGATCCTGGGCTCCATCGTCTGGTTGCAGCAATCGGGTAGAGAGATGGGGCAAAGGGGGAAACAAGGCAACCGTGAGTACTCATCCAAAGTACTCGCAAGCAAGGAGCTACACTACATATGCATGGATATATGTGTAAAGGGCCATATCAGTGGACTGTACTGCAGAATGCCAGAATAAGAGGGGGATATCTAATCATGTCGAAGACTACGCTTCTGGCAGCCTCCGTCTTGCAGCATGTAGAAGAGAGTAGACTGAAGTCCTCCAAGTAGCATCGCATAGCATAATCCTACCCGGCAATCCCCTCCTCGATGCCCTGTTAGAGAGCGATCACCGGGTTGTATCTGGCACTTGGAAGGGTGTGTTTTATTAAGTATCCGGTTCTAGTTGTCATAAGGTCAAGGTACAACTCCGGGTCGTCCTTTTTCCGAGGGACACGGCTATTCGAATAGATTAACTTCCCTGTAGGGGTGCACCACATAACCCAACACGCTTGATCCCATTTGGCCGGACACACTTTCCTGGGTCATGCCCGGCCTCGGAAGATCAACACGTCGCAGCCCCACCTAGGCACAACAGAGCGGTCAGCACGCCGGTCTAAACCTATGCGCGCAGGGGTCTGGGCCCATCGCCCTGAGCACACCTGCACGTTGCGTACGCGGCCGGAAGCAGATCTAGCCCCCTTAATACAAGTGCGAGCTTACGATCCAATGCGGCGCGCGCCACTCAGTCGCTGATGTCACGAAGGCTTCAGCTGATACCACGACGCCGAGTGCCCATATCTTTCCCACGTAGTTGGTTAGTGCGTATAGACCAAATGGCCAGACTCAGATCAAATACCCAGATCTTGTTAAGCGTGTTAAGTATCCACGAACGCCGACAGGGCCAGGCCCACCTCTCTCCTAGGTGGTCTGAACCTGCCCTGTCGCTTCGCCTCAAAGATCCACTCGCGGGTACTCCTACGAGCCGACCCGTCTTTGGTCACCACATGTATCATGTATAAAGTATAGTATATACCCGTGATCACCTCCCAAGTAATCACGGCCCGATAGTATAGCACAGCTGACGGACAAGAATGTAGGGCCACTGATGGTAAACTAGCATCCTAAACTAAGCATGTAGGAGAGCAGGTAAAGGTAACAACAGTAGTAACAAGGACAAGCTATGCATCAGGATAGGATAACGGAAAGCAGTAACATGCTATACTACTCTAATGCAAGCAGTATAGAAGAGAGTAGGCGATATCTGGTGATCAAGGGGGGGCTTGCCTGGTTGCTCTGGCAAGAGAGAGGGGTCGTCAACTCCGTAGTCGTACTGGGTAGCAGCAGCGTCGGTCTCTGTGTCTATCGAGAGAAGAGGGGGGAGAAACAATAAATATTTAAGCAAACAGATGCATAGCGATGCATGACATGACAAGTAACGGTGCTAGAGGTGCCCTAACGCGGTATGGGATGACACCGGTGAAGGGGGGAAACATCCGGGAAAGTTTTCCCGGTGTTTCGTGTTTTCGAGCAGAGGAGCCGGAGGGGGAAAAGTTGCGAGTTTGATATGTTAGGACTGTGTGGCGGACGAACGGGCTGTGTATCCGGGTTCGCCTCAACGTTCTGAGCAACTTCCGTGTTGAAAATATTTTAATCCGGGTTACGGTTTAAAAGATATGATTTTCTAAAGATTTTATTAATTTCTGTAATTTAATTAATTAATTAATTCGAAATTAGATTTATGACATCAGCATGATGTCATGCTGACGTCAGCAGTCAACAGAGTTGACTGGGTCAAACTGACATGTGGGTCCAGTGGGACCCAATTGTCATTCCCTGATTAGGTTAATTAGGGTTTAACTAACTAATTACTGTTTTGATTAAACTAACAGTTAATTAGGTTAATCTAATTATGATTAATTAAGTTAATTAATTCTTTAATTAATTAATTAATATTTTAATTATTATATTTTTTATAAACGTTCCAGGGGCCATGGGGCCATTTGGTCAGCGGCCCAGGGGGCCTATCGGGCGCTGGGCACTAACGGGGCGGGCTAACGGGGCAGAGCGCGTTTGGGCGCCTGCCCAGGCCAGCCGTGGGGCGGGGCTTGGTGAGCGGCGTCGATGAGCCAGGGCCAAGGAGGCGCCTGGGTGAGCGGGGAGAAGGCCAGGGGCAGTGCGGCGGTGGGAGCGCCGTAGCTGGAGGCGCGGCCGGCTGGGCGAGCACGCGCAGCGGGATGCAGGGGGCGGTGCAGTGAGGGGTCGGGGCGCGAGGCGGGTGGCGCGGTGCGCGGGCGTGCGGCGGAGGAGGCGAGCGCGCGCGGCAGAGGCGACGAGGAGCGGCAGCAAGGCGAGGCCACACGCGGGCGCTGGAGCGCAACGGAGATGGGGGAAGGTCGAGGCGTGGGCCGCGGCTCCAAGCGGCGCGACGAGCAGAGGGCCGCGACGGGTGCGGTGCGTGCATGCGTGCGGTAGAGGAGGCCGTGGCGTCGCGAACGGCACGACGGGGCATCGCCAGCGCCGATGGCCTTCTAGACGGGGTGGGCAGCGGGGAGCGCGGTCGCGGGCGCGACCAGGGGCGAGCACGGGAGGCGCCAATGCGCGGGCGCGACGAGCGGGTGTGGCCGGTGCGAGGGCGCGTGGTGTTCGCGGCGACGGCGACCAACGTGGTGCGGGGAAGAGAAGGAGGGGGAAAACCAGGGCGCGGTGAGCCGGCGCGAGCCGGGGCGCGACAAGCGCGGCACCGGAGCGAGCGCGTGGGGGGGGGGAGGAGGAGAGGGGAACCGTGGCCGTGGTCTCACCGGGGGGTGGCAGGGTCTAAGGCCGTGAGCTTGGGGAAGGTCGGGGGGAACGACGGGGACGATGTGCTTAGGGGGAAGCAGGCCGGCGGGGTGGAGGAGTCCGGCAGGGGGGAGCTCCGGGCGCCGGCGTCGACATGCAGGGCGAGGGGATCGGGAGTCCTCCCGATCCAGATCCAAATCGAAGGGGGGAGTGGGGAGCGAGTGGGCGACGGGGTGGTTAGGGTTTCAGGGAGGGAGTGGATAAGGAGGTGGGGTGGGCCGGCTGGGCCAGGTGGGCTGGCCTGGCCGGTGAGCTGGGCCGTCTGGCCCAGTTGTCTAGGTTGCCTTTCTCCTTTTTTTTGTTTTTCTGTAATTTCTTTCTTTTATTTATTTTCCTTTTCTGCTTAAATCATTTAATCCATTTAGCCATTTTATAAGTTGGTGTTTGCTGCACCAAAATTACCTTTGTAATATTTGGCGACCACCGAACATTTTTGTTTCAATTTTTTGAAAACTTTTATTGTTGTCATTAATTTGAATTTGAATTTTGAACGGTTCGAATTTTTCGAGGATAGCTACAGTAAACGAGGTGTCATGGCATGATTAGCGTGGGATTACTGTAGCAAGATTGTCCGGGCGTTACAAATCTCCTCCACTACAAGAAATCTCGTCCCGAGATTTAGGAGGTAGAAGAAAACAGTGCGGGGTATTCATCACGCAGGCGATCCTCGCGTTCCCAGGTGGCTTCGTCTTCAGAGTGATTCGACCACTGGACCTTGAGGAACTTGATCGCCTTCTGACGAGTGCGGCGTTCAGCTTGGTCAAGAATGCGGACCGGATGCTCTTTATAGGAGAGGCCCTATTGCAATTCGAGCACTTCATGATCCACTGCTTGGATTGGGTCCTTGAAGCAGCGACGGAGTTGTGACACGTGGAACACATCGTGAACCTGAGAAAGGTTCGGTGGAAGCTCCAGTTGATATGCCACTTTTCCACGCCTCTCAAGAATAGTGAAAGGACCAATATAGCGGGGAGCTAGCTCTCCTTTGATCCCGAAGCGGTGTGCACCCTTCATTGGTGTAACTCGAAGATAGGCCTTTTCGCCAGGTTGATAGACCATGTCTTTATGATGGCGGTTATAATTACTCTTTTGGCGTGACTGAGCAGTCTTGAGATTCTCAGGAATAATGCGGACTTGTTCTTCGGCATGTTGGATAATATCCGGACCAAAGAGTGGACGTTCCCCAGTTTCTGACCAGTTCAGAGGGGTTCGACACTTTCGTCCATATAACACTTCGAAGGGGGCCATCTTCAGACTAGCTTGATAGCTATTATTATAAGAGAACTCAGCATACGGGAGAGATTCCTCCCATTTCTTACCGAAGGAAATAACACAAGCTCTAAGCATATCTTCGAGAACTTGGTTGACATGTTCAACTTGGCCTTGCGACTGAGGATGAAAAGCCGTACTGAATGATAGATGAGTTCCCATAGCTTCTTGGAAACTTGCCCGGAATCTTGAAGTGAATAAGCTGCCACGGTCCGAACTGATAACCAGGGGAATACCGTGAAGTGAAACAATTCTGGACATGTAGAGGGTTGCAAGCTGACTAGCAGTGATCATTTCCTTGACCGCCAGAAAATGTGCAACTTTAGAAAGCCGGTCAATGACGACAAGAATAGCATCATTACCTTTCTGCGATTTGGGAAAACCAGTGACGAAGTCCATTTCAACATGGTCCCATTTCCATTCAGGAATAGAGATAGGTTGCAGAGTTCCAGCAGGCCTTTGATGTTCTGCTTTGATACGACGGCAAACGTCACACTCGGCAACATAGCGAGCAATGTCTTGCTTCATATTAGACCACCAGAATCTTTGACGAATGTCCTGGTACATCTTTGTACTACCAGGATGGATACATAGGGGTGTATCATGAGCCTCTTTCATAACCTTCTGAGACATATCCAGGTTTTCCCTCTTACTCGGAACTACTAGGCGACCTTTGAAGAACAAGGTGCCAGCGTCATCAACGGTGAAGAATGAGGGCTTTCCTTGTGCGAGATAACGTTTAATCCTCTCCACTTCATCGTCACATTTCTGTATCCATTTGATGGTGTCCACAAGATCTGGCCTAGCAACCAATGTATTGAGAGAACCTTTGGGAACAACATGGAGGTTCATCTTGCGAAACTCCTTAGGAGGGGGAGCGAGTGCACCCGGAGGAACAATATGGAGGTTCAGCTTCCTGAATTCTTCAACAAGCGAGGGCTGAACTTTGTGAACCTGGAGATGGTTGCAGTAAGACTTGCGGCTCAAGGCATAAGCCATTACATTAGCTTTGCCTGGTATATAGGAAATACCCAAGTCAAAGTCTGCTACAGTCTCCATCCATCTCTGCTGACGGAGGTTCAGGTCTGGCTGAGTAAACAGATACTTCAGACTTTGGTGGTCTGTGAAGATCTCGCAACGATTACCAAGAAGGTAATGTCGCCACTGCTTCAGTGCATGAATGACAGCAGCAAGCTCGAGGTCGTGAACTGGGTAGTTCTCTTCATGAGGGCGCAATTGACGAGAGGCATAGGCAATCACTCTGCGCTCTTGCATTAGGACACAGCCTAATCCTTGACGGGAAGCGTCGCAGTAAATGACGAAGTCCTTCTTTGTATTAGGTGGAGCTAGCACTGGGGCAGAAGTCAACTTGTCCTTAAGTGCCTGGAAGCTTTCCTAGCATTTGTCTGTCCATTGGAACTTGACGCCCTTATGCAACAGGTTAGTCAGAGGCCTGGCAATCTTGGAGAAGTTCTCGACGAATCGACGGCAATAGCTGGCGAGACCGAGGAAACTTTTGACTTGCTTGACATTCTTCGGAGGAGTCCAATCGAGAATAGCCTGAACTCGTTCAGGGTTAACGGCAATACCATCCTTAGAGATGACATGTCCAAGATAGGTTACTTCAGGAAGCCAAAATTCACATTTAGAGAACTTGGCATACAGCTGATGCTCTCGTAGTTTTTCCAGCACATGTCGAAGATGTTCAGCATGTTCTTCTTCGTTCTTGGAAAATACCAGGATATCATCCAGATAAACCACGACGAACTTGTCGAGGTAATCCATGAATATATAGTTCATCAGGCGAGAGAAGGTAGCTGGGGCATTGGTTAAGCCGAAGGACATGACAGTGTACTCGTATGAACCATAACGAGTCACAAAGGCGGTCTTTGGGATATCCTCTTCACGAACACGGATCTGGTGGTAACCCAACCTCAAGTCGAGTTTAGAGAACACTGATGAACCAGCCAGTTGATCATACAGATCGTTGATCCGAGGAAGAGGATACTTGTTCTGAATGGTAGCTTGGTTAATAGGACGGTAGTCTTGGACCAGTCGGTTTGTCCCATCCTTCTTCTTGACAAAGAGAGAAGGTGCTCCCCAAGGAGAGAAACTTGGATGAATGAAACCATTTTGAAGAGATTTGTCTATTTCCTCCTTAAGCTCAAGGAGTTCATGTGGTGGCATCTTGTAGGGTCGCTTGGCAATAGGAGTGGTGCCTGGTTTCAAGTCGATGACGAATTCGACAGCTCTAGCAGGGGGAATCCCTAGAAGTTCTTTAGGAAAGACGTCGAGGAAGTCACGCACGACGGGGATGTTTTCAATGCCCTCGAGTGGTGCAGAGTTCAATGCATTCAAGGCATAAAGCCTTGCCTCGGCATTTTGCACCAGGCGAGCATGGTATGTAACTATTTAATCTGAAGGATGTAGCAGATGGACGGTCTTAGTGGCGCAAACTATGGAGGCAGTATGTGCTTTCAACCAATCCATCCCCAGAATGAGGTCGATGTTAGACGTCTTTAGGATAATGGGCGAGGCATAGAATTCCAGCCCTTCGATTTCCACGGGGACGTCGACGCCAACCATGGAGGTTTGACATTGTCCCACGGGGGTTTTTACCACTACCGAAGTGTTCATCTCCTCACATTTAACGTCGTGCTTGTATGCAAAATCTTCTGACATGAATGAATGCGATGCTCCTGTATCGAATAAAACAGATGCAGGTACTAAATTTACGAGGAGTGTACCCATCACAGTAGCAGGCTGGTCTTGAGCTTCGTTCAGATCAACGTGGTTGGCATGAACACGACCATAAGACTTGGCATTGTTGTTGCGGTTCTGGTTGTTTCCACGGCCAGCTGCAGGAAGGGCCAGTTGATTCTGATGGCAATCCGTAGCACGGTGACCTGGTTGACCACACTTGTAGCACATGCCATTATTGGGAGTGGGAACAGGAGCTTGGGGTGGTGGAGCTGGAAGTCTTGGCTGCCTAGCAGGAGCAGTAGGCAGACGAGGTGCAGCATAGGACTGCCTTGGGGCAGGTGCATTCGGCTGGTACATGCTGTTGGGAATCCATATCCTGTGCTTCTGCGAGGACGGGCCCGAAGATGAGCCCGTGTCACGGCTGCGCCTGTGAGAGCTCTGGTATTCCTGCAAACCAGTTTCGACATTGATGGCCTTGTTCACCAAGGTGGCGAAATCAGCAAAGTCGTGCACTAGAAGTGCGAGCTTGATGTCAGCTTGAAGGCCGTCACGGAACTTCTCCTGTCTGCGTGCATCAGTTGCAATGTCCTCTTCAGCATAGCGGGACAAGTCCAGAAACTCCCGCTGATAAGCTTCAACAGTTTTGTTGCCTTGGATGAGGTTGCGGAACTCACGCTTCTTCCGGTCCATGACTCCCTGAGGAATGAAGCGGGCATGGAAAGCAGCTTGGAAGTCTGGCCAGGTGATGATTGTTCCAACTGGCAGAGTACGCCTGTGGCTGTCCCACCATTGAGCTGCGGGTCCCTTCAGGAAGAAGGAAGCAAACGTGACATAGCTGGCAGGGGCTATATCAGCAGACTCCATCTCATAGGTGATGTCACGGAGCCAGTCATCAGCGTCCAGAGGCTGAGTTGAGCTGCGGTACACTGTTGGGTTGAGGCGAATGAAATCCTGCAGAGTTACTGTGTTTGGCTGCTGGTTCATATTGGGGCGAGGAAACTGAGCCATCATGTTCTCCATGAACTGGCGATTCATCTCAAGCTGTTGGATCATACCAGCCATGTACTCAGGCGGTGGTGGGAAGTTGCCACCACGACCACGACCACCTGGTCTAACCATCCTGCTAATATATAACATGGGTAGTTCAGCGTTGAGAAAATTTGCAAAGACAAGAATCGTTCAAGATGAAACATGCATAATGAAAGCAGCACGATAGATACCACATAATAGTCGGCACATCTTACAAAAGAGATCATGCATAGGGTTCGGTACACAGAGTTCAGTACATAGACTAAGACATCATAGGCGGCACGCAGGCTCACGGCGAATGCATCTAATACTGCTAAACAAGCCTACATCAGTCCCACGCGACACTGCGGAGGTAGGTGTAGCCTGAAAGCTGGTAGTGTGGCAACGGGTACACCACGTCGGCAACCTGGGGTCCGCGGGTGCTCTGGTGCTGAACCCGACGCTCAGGCGGCAGAAGAGGACCAAGTGCGGGAGAGTAGCCTCCCACCTCTGGCCAACCGACACCCTGGGGCATCACGGTCCTGGCTGGGTAGATAGCAGAACGCGGCAGATCCCCAGATCCGACAAAGGGGTGCAACATCGTCAAAGCACGGTAGAGGTGCTGACGAGTGGTGTACAACTCGTGGCGAAGAGCTCGGTTAGCTCGATCCAGCCCATCCGCATGTAGAACCAGGTTCTAATGGTAGAAGGGCTCGCGGGTGACAGTGGAGTAGGCAGCAGTGTAGTAGCCCTCCGCCCCAATATCAGACGCGATAGCAATGTGCCTGAAGGGGGAGGTGAAGGAAATATGCCCTAGAGGCAATAATAAAGTTATTATTTATTTCCTTATATCATGATAAATGTTTATTATTCATGCTAGAATTGTATTAACTGGAAACATAATACATGTGTGAATACATAGACAAACAGAGTGTCACTAGTATGCCTCTACTTGACTAGCTCATTAATCAAAGATGGTTATGTTTCCTAACCATGAACAAAGAGTTGTTATTTGATTAACGAGGTCACATCATTAGTTGAATGATCTGATTGACATGACCCATTCCATTAGCTTAGCACCCGATCGTTTAGTATGTTGCTATTGCTTTTATCCATGACTTGTACATGTTCCTTTAACTATGAGATTATGCAACTCACGTTTACCATAGGAACACTTTGTGTGCTATCAAACGTCACAACGTAACTGGGTGATTATAAAGGTGCTCTACAGGTGTCTCCGAAGGTACATGTTGAGTTGGCATATTTCGAGATTAGGATTTGTCACTCCGATTGTCGGAGAGGTATCTCAGGGCCTTCTCGGTAATACACATCACATAAAGCCTTGCAAGCATTGCAACAAATGAGTTAGTTGCAAGATGATGTATTACAGAACGAGTAAAGAGACTTGCCGGTAACGAGATTGAACTAGGTATTGGATACCGACGATCGAATCTCGGGCAAGTAACATACCGATGACAAAGGGAACAACGTATGTTGTTATGCGGTCTGACCGATAAAGATCTTCGTAGAATATGTAGGAGCCAATATGGGCATCCAGGTCCCGCTATTGGTTATTGACCGGAGACGTGCCTCGGTCATGTCTACATTGTTCTCGAACCGTAGGGTCCGCACGCTTAAGGTTTCGATGACAGTTATATTATGAGTTTATGAGTTTTGATGTACCGAAGGAGTTCGGAGTCCCGGATGAGATCGGGGACATGACGAGGAGTCTCGAAATGGTCGAGACGTAAAGATCGATATATTGGACGACTATATTCGGACATCGGAAAGGTTCTGAGTGATCCGGGTATTTTCGGGAGTATCGGGGAGTTACGGGATTACGGGAGAAGTAATGGGCCTTGATGGGCTTTAGTGGGAAGAGGAAAAGGCTGCTGCGCCCCCCTCCCCTTTGGTCCGAATTGGACTAGGGAAAAGGGGGCCGGCCACCTTTCCTACTCCTCCTATTCCTTCTCCCTTCCTCCCCTCTTGGTGGACTCCTACTAGGACTTGGAAACCTAGTAGGACTCCACACCCTGGCGCACCAAACCCTTGGCCGGCCTCCTCCTCCTCCATCCTTTATATACTGAGGCAAGGGGCACCCCATGGACACACAAGTTGATCTACGGATCGTTCCTTAGCCGTGTGCGGTGCCCCCTTCCACCAAATTCCACCTCGATCATATCGTTGCAGTGCTTAGGCGAAGCCCTGCGCCGGTAACACATCAAGATCGTCACCACGCCGTCGTGCTGACGGAACTCTTCCTCGACGCTTTGCTGGATCGAAGCCCGGGGATCGTCATCGAGCTGAACGTGTGCCAAGAACTCGGAGGTGCCGGAGTAACGGTGCTGTGATCGGTCGGATCGCGAGGAGAACGTACGACTACTTCCTCTACGTACGACTACTTCCTCTACGTCGTGTCAACGCTTCCGCTTCGGTCTACGAGGGTACGTAGACAACACTCTCCCCTCTCGTTGCTTTGCATCACCATGATCTTGCGTGTGCGTAGGAATTTTTTTGAAATTACTACGTTCCCCAACAGTGGCATCCGAGCCTAGGTTTTATGGTTGATGTTATTTGCACGAGTAGAACACAAGTGAGTTGTGGACGATACAAGTCATACTGCCTACCAGCATGTCATACTTTGGTTCAGCGGTATTGTTGGACGAGACGATCCGGACCAACCTTACGCGTACGCTTACGCGAGACCGGTTCCCTCGACGTGCTTTGCACAGAGATGGCTTGCGGAAGACTGTCTCTCCAACTTTAGTTGAACCGAGTGTGGCTACGCCCGGTCCTTGAGAAGGTTAAAACGGAGTCTATTTGACAAACTATCGTTGTGGTTTTGATGCGTAGGTAAGATGAGTTCTTGCTTAAGCCCGTAGCAGCCACGTAAAACTTGCAACAACAAAGTAGAGGACGTCTAACTTGTTTTTGCAGGGCATGTTGTGATGTGATATGGTCAAGGCATGATGCTAAATTTTATTGTATGAGATGATCATGTTTTGTAACCGAGTTATCGGCAACTGGCAGGAGCCATATGGTTGTCGCTTTATTGTATGCAATGCAATCGCGATGTAATGCTTTACTTTATTGCTAAACGGTAGTGATAGTCGTAGAAGCATAAGATTAGCGAGACGACAACGATGCTGCGATGAAGATCAAGGTGTCGCGCCGGTGACGATGGTGATCATGACGGTGCTTCGAAGATGGAGATCACAAGCACAAGATGATGATGGCCATATCATATCACTTATATTGATTGCATGTGATGTTTATCCTTTTATGCATCTTATCTTGCTTTGATTGACGGTAGCATTATAAGATGATCTCTCACTAAATTATCAAGAAGTGTTCTCCCTGAGTATGCACCGTTGCGAAAGTTCTTCGTGCTGAGACACCACGTGATGATCGGGTGTGATAGGCTCTACGTTCAAATACAACGGGTGCAAAACAGTTGCACACGCGGAATACTCAGGTTTAACTTGACGAGCCTAGCATATAACAGATATGGCCTCGGAACACAGAGACCGAAAGGTCGAGCGTGAATCATATAGTAGATATGATCAACATAAGATGTTCACCATTGAAACTACTCCATCTCACATGATGATCGGACATGGTTTAGTTGATTTGGATCACGTGATCACTTCGAAGATTAGAGGGATGTCTATCTAAGTGGGAGTTCTTAAGTAATATGATTAATTGAACTTTAATTTATCATGAACTTAGTCCTGGTAGTATTAGCATATCTATGTTGTAGATCAATAGCTCGCATTGTTGCTTCCCTGTGTTTATTTTGATATGTTCCTAGAGAAAATTGTGTTGAAAAATATTAGTAGCAATGATGTGGATTGGATCCGTGATCTGAGGTTTATCCTCATTGCTGCACAAAAGAATTATGTCCTTAATGCACCGCTAGGTGACAGACCTATTGCAGGAGCAGATACAGACGTTATGAACGTTTGGCTAGCTCAATATGATGACTACTTGATAGTTTAGTGCACCATGCTTAACGGCTTAGAATCGGGACTTCAAAGACGTTTTTGAACGTCATGGACCATATGAGATGTTCCAGGAATTGAAGTTAATATTTCAAGCAAATACCCGAGTTGAGAGATATGAAGTCTCCAACAAGTTCTATAGCTAAAAGATGGAGGAGAATCGCTCAACTAGTGAGCATGTGCTCAGATTGTCTGGGTACTACAATCGCTTGAATCAAGTGGGAGTTAATCTTCCAGATAAGATAGTGATTGACAGAATTCTCTAGTCACCATCACCAAGTTAGTAGAACTTCGTGATGAACTATAATATGCAAGGGATAACGGAAAATATTCCCAAGCTCTTCGCGATGCTAAAATCAGCGAAGGTAGAAATCAAAGAAAAACATCAAGTGTTGATGGTTGACAAGATCACTAGTTTCAATGAAAGGGCAAAAGGAAAGAAGGGGAACTTCAAGAAGAACGGCAAGCAAGTTGCTGCTCAAGTGAAAAAGCCCAAGTATGGTCCTAAGCCTGAGACTAAGTGCTTCTACTGCAAAGGGACTGGTCACTGGAAGCGGAACTACCCAAAGTGATTGGCGGATAAGAAGGATGGCAAAGTGAACATAAGTATATTTGATATACATGTTATTGATGTGTACTTTACTAGTGTTCATAGCAACCCCTTAGTATTTGGTACTAGTTCAGTTGCTAAAATTTAGTAACTCGAAACGGGAGTTGCAGAATGAACAAAGACTAGTTAAAGGACAAGGTGACGATGTGTGTTGGAAGTGGTTCCAAGATTGATATGATCATCATCACACACTCCCTATACTTTCGGGATTAGTGTTGAAACTAAATAAGTGTTATTTGGTGCTTGCGTTGAGCATGAATATGATTTGATCATGTTAATTGCAAAACAGTTATTCATTTAAGTTAGAGAACAATTATTGTTCTGTTTACATGAATAAAACCTTCTATGGTCATACACACCAATGAAAATAGTTCATTGGATCTCGATCGCAGTGATACACATATTCATGATATTGAAACCAAAAGGATGCGAAGTTAATAATGATAGTGCAACCTATTTGTGGCACTGCCGTTTAGGTCATATTGGTGTAAAGCGCATGAAGAAACTCCATGCTGATGGGATTTTGGAATCACTTGATTATGAATCACTTGATGCTTGCGAACCATGCTTCTTGGGCAAGATGACTAAAAACGCCGTTCTCCGGAACAATGGAGCAAGCAACAGATTTGTTGGAAATCATACATACTGATGTATATGATCCGATGAATATTAAGGCTCGCGACAAGTATCATTATTTTCTAAACTTCACAGATGATTTGAGCAGATATGGGTATATCTACTTGATGAAACATAAGTCTGAAACGTTTGAAAAGTTCAAAGAATTTTAGAGTGAAGTGAAAATCATCGTGACAAGAAAATAAGGTTTCTACGATCTGATCGCGGAGACAAATATTTAAGTTACGAGTTTGGTCTTCAATTAAAACAATGTGGAATAGTTTCACAAATTCATGCCACCTGGAACACCACAGCATAATGGTGTGTCCGAACGTCATAACCGTACTTTATTGGATATAGTACAATCTATGATGTATCTTACCGATCTACCACTATCGTTTTTGGGATTATGCATTAGAGACAGCTGCATTCACATTAAATAGGGCACCATCTAAATCCGTTGAGACGACACCGTATGAACTATGGTTTAGCAATAAACCTAAGTTGTCGTTTCTTAAAGTTTGGGGCTGCGATGCTTATGTGAAAAAGCTTCAACCTGATAAGCTCGAACCCAAATCGGAGATATGCGTCTTCATAGAATACCCAAAGGAAAATGTTGGGTACACCTTCTATCACAGATCCAAAGGCAAAATCGTTGCTTAAGAATGGATCCTTTCTAGAGAAGAAGTTTCTCTCGAAAGAAGTGAGTGGGAGGAAAGTAGAAAACTTGATAAGGTAATTGTACCTTCTCCCTTATTGGAAAGTAGTTCATCACAGAAATCTGTTCTCGTGACTACTACACCAATTAGTAAGGAAGCTAATGATAATGATCATATAACTTCAAGATCAAGTTACTACCGAATCTCGTAAGTAAACCAGAGTGAGATCCGCACCAGAGTGGTACGGTAATCCTGTTCTGGAAGTCATGTTACTAGACCATGATGAACTTGCGAACTATGAGGAAGCGATGATGAGCCCAGATTCCGCGAAATGGTTAGAGGCCATGAAATCTGAGATATGATCCATGTATGAGAACAAAGTATGGACTTTGATGGATTTGCCCGATGATCGGCAAGCCAAAGAAAATAAATGGATCTTGAAGAGGAAGACGGACACTGATAGTAGTGTTACTATCTACAAAGCTAGAATTGTCGCAAAAAGGTTTTCGACAAGTTCAAGGTGTTGACTACGATGAGAGTTTCTCACTCGTATCTATGCTTAAGTCTGTCCGAATCATGTTAGCAATTGCCGCATTTTATGAAATCCGGCAAATGGATAAACAAAACTACATTCCTTAATGGATTTATTAAAGAAGAGTTGTATACGATGCAACTAGAAGGTTTTGTCGATCCTGAAGGCGTTAACAAAATATGCAAGCTCCAGCGATCCATCTATGGACTGGTGCAAGCATCTCGGAGTTGGAATATACGCTTTGATAAGTTGATCAAAGCATATAGTTTTATACAGACTTGCGGTAAAGCATGTATTTACAAGAAAGTGAGTGGGAGCACTACAGCATTTCTGATAAGTATATGTAAATGACATATTATTGGTCGGAGATAATGTAGAATTATTCTGTAAAGCATAAAGGAGTATTTGAAAGGAGTTTTTCGAAGAAGGACCTCGGTGAAGCTGCTTACATATTGAGCATCAAGATCTATAGAGATAGATCAAGACGCTTGATAAGTTTTTCAATAAGTACATACCTTGAAAAGATTTTGAAGTAGTTCAAAATGGAACAGTCAAAGAAAGAGTTCTTGCCTGTATTACAAGGTGTGAAATTGAGTAAGACTCAAAGCCCGACCACGGCAGATGATAGAAAGAGAATGAAAGTCATTTCCTATGCCTCAGCCATAGATTCTATAAAGTATGCCATGCTATGTACCAGATCTATTGTATACCCTACACTGTGTTAAAGCAAGGGAGTACAATAGTGATCTAGGAAGTAGATCACTGGACATCGGTCAAAATTATCCTTAGTAAAATAAGGATATGTTTCTCGATTATGGATGTGACAAAAAGGTTCGTCGTAAAAGGTTACGTCGATGCAAGTTTTGACACTAATCTAGATGACTCTAAATCTCAATCTAGATACATATTGAAAGTGGGAGCAATTAGCTAAAGTAGCTCCGTGCAGAGCATTGTAGACATAGAAAATTGCAAAATACATAACGGATCTGAATGTGGCAGACCCGTTGACTAAACTTCTCTCACAAGCAAAACATGATCACACCGTAGTACTCTTTGGGTGTTAATCACATAGCGATGTGAACTAGATTACTGAATCTAGTAAACCCTTTGGGTGTTGGTCACATATCGATGTGAACTATGGGTGTTAATCACATGGTGATGTGAACTATTGCTGATAAATCACATGGCGATGTGAACTAGATTATTGACTCTAGTGCAAGTGGGAGACTGAAGGAAATATGCCCTAGAGGCAATAATAAAGTTATTATTTATTTCCTTATATCATGATAAATGTTTATTATTCATGCTAGAATTGTATTAACTGGAAACATAATACATGTGTGAATACATAGACAAACAGAGTGTCACTAGTATGCCTCTACTTGACTAGCTCATTAATCAAAGATGGTTATGTTTCCTAACCATGAACAAAGAGTTGTTATTTGATTAACGAGGTCACATCATTAGTTGAATGATCTGATTGACATGACCCATTCCATTAGCTTAGCACCCGATCGTTTAGTATGTTGCTATTGCTTTTATCCATGACTTGTACATGTTCCTTTAACTATGAGATTATGCAACTCACGTTTACCATAGGAACACTTTGTGTGCTACCAAACGTCACAACGTAACTGGGTGATTATAAAGGTGCTCTACAGGTGTCTCCGAAGGTACATGTTGAGTTGGCATATTTCGAGATTAGGATTTGTCACTCCGATTGTCGGAGAGGTATCTCAGGGCCTTCTCGGTAATACACATCACATAAAGCCTTGCAAGCATTGCAACAAATGAGTTAGTTGCAAGATGATGTATTACAGAACGAGTAAAGAGACTTGCCGGTAACGAGATTGAACTAGGTATTGGATACCGACGATCGAATCTCGGGCAAGTAACATACCGATGACAAAGGGAACAACGTATGTTGTTATGCGGTCTGACCGATAAAGATCTTCGTAGAATATGTAGGAGCCAATATGGGCATCCAGGTCCCGCTATTGGTTATTGACCGGAGACGTGCCTCGGTCATGTCTACATTGTTCTCGAACCGTAGGGTCCGCACGCTTAAGGTTTCGATGACAGTTATATTATGAGTTTATGAGTTTTGATGTACCGAAGGAGTTCGGAGTCCCGGATGAGATCGGGGACATGACGAGGAGTCTCGAAATGGTCGAGACGTAAAGATCGATATATTGGACGACTATATTCGGACATCGGAAAGGTTCTGAGTGATCCGGGTATTTTCGGGAGTATCGGGGAGTTACGGGATTACGGGAGAAGTAATGGGCCTTGATGGGCTTTAGTGGGAAGAGGAAAAGGCTGCTGCGCCCCCCCTCCCCTTTGGTCCGAATTGGACTAGGGAAAAGGGGTCCGGCCACCTTTCCTACTCCTCCTATTCCTTCTCCCTTCCTCCCCTCTTGGTGGACTCCTACTAGGACTTGGAAACCTAGTAGGACTCCACACCCTGGCGCACCAAACCCTTGGCCGGCCTCCTCCTCCTCCATCCTTTATATACTGAGGCAAGGGGCACCCCATGGACACACAAGTTGATCTACGGATCGTTCCTTAGCCGTGTGCGGTGCCCCCTTCCACCAAATTCCACCTCGATCATATCGTTGCAGTGCTTAGGCGAAGCCCTGCGCCGGTAACACATCAAGATCGTCACCACGCCGTCGTGCTGACGGAACTCTTCCTCGACGCTTTGCTGGATCGGAGCCCGGGGATCGTCATCGAGCTGAACGTGTGCCAAGAACTCGGAGGTGCCGGAGTAACGGTGCTGTGATCGGTCGGATCGCGAGGAGAACGTACGACTACTTCCTCTACGTACGACTACTTCCTCTACGTCGTGTCAACGCTTCCGCTTCGGTCTACGAGGGTACGTAGACAACACTCTCCCCTCTCGTTGCTTTGCATCACCATGATCTTGCGTGTGCGTAGGAAATTTTTTGAAATTACTACGTTCCCCAACAGGAGGTGTCCAACTCCCAACGAAGGCGTGTCAGAGCAGCATAGGCAGCATCGTGAACTGCCATATCGATGGTCACTCCAACACCATAAGCGATGTGCAGCACAGTAGTGGAGTCATACTCCCGAGAGTAGAGGTGGACGGTGGCACGGTACTGCTCCTGGTTAAAGTCCTGGTACTCCTCGGTGACGGTGTACTCGGGGTGCCAGCGATAACCCAGATAGGTCATCATCTCAGCTAGCACAGCCGGTGATCCCGAGGCACCAATGGCCGCCGTGTGGCGCACGACCTGCCTCGTGGGTTCCATCTGAAAACAAAGATGTTTCAAAGGAGTCAAATGACAGTGTGGAAATTGTGCAAAACACTATACTTAAGGAATAACTATGGCTTATATCCAACTTTGGGGTGAATGTCGTCACGGGACCCTAGTGTCAGAGTTAGTAAATTTGTTTACCCGAGTAGAAGAGAGTTCAGAGTCCTAGAGTAAAGGTCGAGGAGTAAAAGATACTAGTACCACCCGATGGCGACGTGGGCCCGTAAGGCACACAACCAAGTTAGTAAAAGTTTTTATAATGTCTAGACTCGACTTAGGCCAAGGAGTGTGGAAGGGGGATTCATACAGGCAGTTGGCTCTGATACCAACTTGTGACGCCCTCGATTCAATCATACACTAATCATGCACACAAATGTGTACGATCAAGATCAGGGACTCACGGGAAGATATCACAACACAACTCTACAAATAAAAATAAGTCATACAAGCATCATAATACAAGCCAGGGGCCTCGAGGGCTCGAATACAAGTGCTCGATCATAGACGAGTCAGCGGAAGCAACAATATCTGAGTACAGACATACGTTAAACAAGTTTGCCTTAAGAAGGCTAGCACAAACTGGGATACAGATCGAATGAGGCGCAGGCCTCCTGCCTGGGATCCTCCTAACTACTCCTGGTCGTCGTCAGCGGGCTGCACGTAGTAGTAGGCACCTCCAGTGTAGTAGGAGTCGTCGTCGACGGTGGCGTCTGGATCCTGGGCTCCATCGTCTGGTTGCAGCAATCGGGTAGAGAGATGGGGCAAAGGGGGAAACAAGGCAACCGTGAGTACTCATCCAAAGTACTCGCAAGCAAGGAGCTACACTACATATGCATGGATATATGTGTAAAGGGCCATATCAGTGGACTGTACTGCAGAATGCCAGAATAAGAGGGGGATATCTAATCATGTCGAAGACTATGCTTCTGGCAGCCTCCGTCTTGCAGCATGTAGAAGAGAGTAGACTGAAGTCCTCCAAGTAGCATCGCATAGCATAATCCTACCCGGCAATCCCCTCCTCGATGCCCTGTTAGAGAGCGATCACCGGGTTGTATCTGGCACTTGGAAGGGTGTGTTTTATTAAGTATCCGGTTCTAGTTGTCATAAGGTCAAGGTACAACTCCGGGTCGTCCTTTTTCCGAGGGACACGGCTATTCGAATAGATTAACTTCCCTACAGGGGTGCACCACATAACCCAACACGCTTGATCCCATTTGGCCGGACACACTTTCCTGGGTCATGCCCGGCCTCAGAAGATCAACACGTCGCAGCCCCACCTAGGCACAACAGAGCGGTCAGCACGCCGGTCTAAACCTATGCGCGCAGGGGTCTGGGCCCATCGCCCTGAGCACACCTGCACGTTGCGTACGCGGCCGGAAGCAGATCTAGCCCCCTTAATACAAGTGCGAGCTTACGATCCAATGCGGCACGCGCCACTCAGTCGTTGACGTCACGAAGGCTTCGGCTGATACCACGACGCCGAGTGCCCATATCTTTCCCACGTAGTTGGTTAGTGCGTATAGACCAAATGGCCAGACTCAGATCAAATACCCAGATCTCGTTAAGCGTGTTAAGTATCCGCGAACGCCGATAGGGCCAGGCCCACCTCTCTCCTAGGTGGTCTGAACCTGCCCTGTCGCTTCGCCTCAAAGATCCACTCGCGGGTACTCCTACGAGCCGACCCGTCTTTGGTCACCACATGTATCATGTATAAAGTATAGTATATACCCGTGATCACCTCCCAAGTGATCACAGCCCGATAGTATAGCACAGCTGACGGACAAGAATGTAGGGCCACTGATGGTAAACTAGCATCCTAAACTAAGCATGTAGGAGAGCAGGTAAAGGTAACAACAATAGTAACAAGGACAGGCTATGCATCAGGATAGGATAACGGAAAGCAGTAACATGCTATACTACTCTAATGCAAGCAGTATAGAAGAGAGTAGGCGATATCTGGTGATCAAGGGGGGGGGGGCTTGCCTGGTTGCTCTGGCAAGAGAGAGGGGTCGTCAACTCCGTAGTCGTACTGGGTAGCAGCAGCGTCGGTCTCGGTGTCTATCGAGAGAAGAGGGGGGAGAAACAATAAATATTTAAGCAAACAGATGCATAGCGATGCATGACATGACAAGTAACGGTGCTAGAGGTGCCCTAACGCGGTATGAGATGACACCGGTGAAGGGGGGAAATATCCGGGAAAGATTTCTCGGTGTTTCGTGTTTTCGAGCAGAGGAGCCAGAGGGGGAAAAGTTGCGAGTTTGATATGTTAGGACTGTGTGGCGGACGAACGGGCTGCGTATCCGGGTTCGCCTCGACGTTCTAAGCAACTTCCGTGTTGAAAATATTTTAATCCGGGTTATGGTTTAAAAGATATGATTTTCTAAAGATTTTATTAATTTCTGGAATTTAATTAATTAATTAATTCGAAATTAGATTTATGACATCAGCATGATGTCATGCTGACGTCAGCAGTCAACGGAGTTGACTGGGTCAAACTGACATGTGGGTCCAGTGGGACCCAACTGTCATTCCCCGATTAGGTTAATTAGGGTTTAACTAACTAATTACTGTTTTGATTAAACTAACAGTTAATTAGGTTAATCTAATTATGATTAATTAACTTAATTAATTCTTTAATTAATATTTTAATTATTATATTTATTATTTATTTATTTTTTTATATTTTTTTATAAACGTTCCAGGGGCCATGGGGCCATTTGGTCAGTGGCCGAGGGGGCCTATCAGGCGCTGGGCACTAACGGGGCGGGCTAACGATGCAGAGCCCGTTTGGGCGCCTGCCCAGGCCAGCCGCGGGGCGGGGCTTGGTGAGCGGCGTCGATGAGCCAGGGCCAAGGAGGCGCCTAGGTGAGCGGGGAGAAGGCCAGGGGCGGTGCGGCGGTGGGAGCGCCGCAGCTGGAGGCGCAGCCGGCTGGGCGAGCACGCGCAGCGGGATGCAGGGGGCGGTGCAGTGAGGGGTCGGGGCGCGAGGCGGGTGGCGCGTTGCGCGGGCGTGCGGCGGAGGAGGCGAGCGCGCGCGGCAGAGGCGACGAGGAGCGGCAGCAAGGCGAGGCCACACGCGGGCGCTGGAGCGCAACGGAGATGGGGGAAGGTCGAGGCGCGGGCCGCGGCTCCAAGCGGCGCGACGAGCAGAGGGACGCGACGGGCGCGGCGCGTGCATGCGTGCGGTAGAGGAGGCCGGGGTGTCGCGAACGGCACGACGGGGCATCGCCAGCGCCGATGGCCTTCTGGACGGGGTGGGCAGCGGGGAGCGCGGTCGCGGGCGCGACCAGGGGCGAGCACGGGAGGCGCCAATGCGCGGGCGCCACGAGTGGGTGTGGCCGGTGCGAGGGCGCGCGGTGTTCGCGGCGACGGCGACCAGCGTGGTGCGGGGAAGAGAAGAGGGGGAAAACCAGGGCGCGGTGAGCCGGCGCGAGCCGGGGCGTGACGAGCGCGGCACCGGAGCGAGCGCGTGGGGGGGAGGAGGAGAGGGGAATCGTGGCCGTGGTCTCACCGGGGGGTGGCAGGGTCTAAGGCCGTGAGCTCGGGGAAGGTCGGGGGGGGGGGGGAACGACGGGGACGACGTGCGTAGGGGGAAGCAGGCCGGCGGGGTGGAGGAGTCCGGCAGGGGGGAGTTCCGGGCGCCGGCGTCGACGTGCAGGGCGAGGGGATCGGGAGTCCTCCCGATCCAGATCCAAATCGAAGGGGGGAGTGGGGAGCGAGTGGGCGACGGGGTGGTTAGGGTTTCGGGGAGGGAGTGGATAAGGAGGTGGGGTGGGCTGGCCTGGCCGGTGAGCTGGGCCGTCTGGCCCAGTTGTCCATGGGGCCTTTCTCCTTTTTTTTGTTTTTCTGTAATTTCTTCCTTTTATTTATTTTCCTTTTCGGCTTAAATCATTTAACCCATTTAGCCATTTTATAAATTGGTGTTTGCTGCACCAAAATTACCTTTGTAATATTTGGCGACCACCGAACATTTTTGTTTCCATTTTTTGAAAACTTTTATTGTTGTCATTAATTTGAATTTGAATTTTGAACGGTTCGAATTTTCCGAGGATAGCTACAGTAAACGAGGTGTCATGGCACGATTAGCGTGGGATTACTGTAGCAAGATTATCCGGGCGTTACACAAACGTAGCCTTCCAATATATCAATCTTTATGGCTCGACCATTTCGAGACTCCTCGTCATGTCCACGATCACATCCGGGACTCCAAACTACTTTCGGTATATCAAAACACATAAACTAATAATACCGATCGTCATCGAACGTTAAGCGTGCAGACCCTACGGGTTTGAGAACTATGTAGACATGACCGAGACTCACTTTCGGTCAATAACCAATAGTGGAACCTAGATGCTCATATTGGTTCCTACATATTCTACGAAGATCTTTATCGGTCAAACCGCATTACAACATACGTTGTTCCCTTTGTCATCGGTATGTTACTTGCCCGAGATTCAATCGTCGGTATCATCATACCTAGTTTAATCTCATTACCGGCAAGTCTCTTTACTCGTTCTGTAATGCATCATCATGTAACTAACTCATTAGTCACATTGCTTGCAAGGCTTATAGTGATGTGCATTACCGAGAGGGCCCAGAGATACCTCTCCGACAATCGGAGTGACAAATCCTAATCTCGATCTATGCCAACTCAACAAACACCATCGCAGACACCTGTAGAGCATCTTTATAATCACCCAGTTACGTTGTGACGTTTGATAGCACACTGAGTGTTCCTCCGGTATTCGGGATTTGCATAATCTCATAGTCATAGGAACATGTATAAGTTAATGAAGAAAGCAATAGCAATAAATTAAACGATCATAGTGCTAGGCTAACGGATGGGTCAAGTCAATCACATCATTCTCTAATGGTGTGATCCCGTTCATAAAATGACAACTCTTGTCCGTGGCTAGGAAACTTAACCATCTTTGATTAACGAGCTAGTCAAGTAGAGACATACTAGTGACACTCTGTTTGTCTATGTATTCACACATGCACTAAGTTTTCGGTTAATACAATTCTAGCATGAATAATAAACATTTATCATGATATAAGGAAATATAAATAACAACTTTATTATTGCCTCTAGGGCATATTTCCTTCAGTCTCCCACTTGCACTAGAGTCAATAATCTAGATTACATTGTAATGATTCTGAACCCCATGGAGTCTTGGTGCTGATCATGTTTTGCTCATGAGAGAGGCTTAGTCAACGGGTCTGCAACATTCAGATCTGTATGTATCTTGCAAATCTCTATGTCTCCCTCCTTGACTTGGTCGCGGATGGAATTGAAGCGTCTCTTGATGTGCTTGGTTCTCTTGTGAAATATGGATCCTTTGCCAAGGCAATTGCACCAGTATTGTCACAAAAGGTTTTCATTGGACCCGATGCACTAGGTATGACACCTAGATCGGATATGAACTCCTTCATCCAGACTCCTTCATTCGCTGCTTCCGAAGCAGCTATGTACTCCGCTTCACATGTAGATCCCATCACAACGCTCTGCTTGGAACTGCACCAACTAACAGCTCCACCATTCAATAAAAATATGTATCCGGTTTGTGACTTAGAGTCATTTGGATCAGTGTCAAAGCTTGCATCGACGTAACCGTTTACGACGAGCTCTTTGTCACCTCCATAAACGAGAAACATATCCTTAGTCCTTTTTAGGTACTTCAGGATGTTCTTGACCGTTGTCCAGTGATCCACTCCTGGATTACTTTGGTACCTCCCTGCTAAACTAATAGCAAGGCACACATCAGGTCTAGTAGCATTGCACACATGATAGAACCTATGGCTGAAGCATAGGGAATGACTTTCATTTTCTCTCTATCTTCTACAGTGGTCGGGCATTGAGTCTGACTCAACTTCACACCTTGTAACACAGGTAAGAACCCTTTCTTTGCTTGATCCATTTTGAACTTCTTCAAAACTTTATAAAGGTATGTGCTTTGTGAAAGTCCAATTAAGTGTCTTGATCTATCTCTATAGATCTTGATGCCTAATATATAAGCAGCTTCACCGAGGTCTTTCATTGAATTTTTTTATTCAAGTATCCTTTTATGCTATTCAGAAATTCAGTATCATTTCCGATCAATAATATGTCGTCCACATATAATATAAGAAATGCTACGGAGCTCGCACTCACTTTCTTATAAATACAGGCTTCTCCAAAAGTCTGTATAAAACCATATGCTTTGATCACACTATCAAAGCGTATATTCTAACTCGGAGAGGCTTGCACCAGTCCATAAATGGATCGCTGAAGCTTGCACACTTTGTTAGCATTTTTTGATCGACAAAACCTTCCGGTTGCATCATATACAACTCTTCTTTAAGATATCCATTAAGGAATGCAGTTTTGACATCCATTTGCCAAATTTCATAATCATAAATGCGGCAATTGCTAACATGATTCGGATGGACTTAAGCATCACTACGGGTGAGAAGGTCTCATCGTAGTCAACTCCTTGAACTTGTCGAAAACCTTTCGCAACAAGTCGAGCTTTGTAGACGGTAATATTACTGTCAGCGTCAGTCTTCTTCTTGAAGATCCATTTATTCTCTATGGCTTGCTGATCATCGGGCAAGTCAACCAAAGTCCACACTTTGTTCTCATACATGGATCCCATCTCAGATTTCATGGCCTCAAGCCATTTCATGGAATCTGGGCTCATCATCGCTTCCTCATAGTTCGTAGGTTCATCATGGGCAAGTAACATCACTTCCAGAATAGGATTACCATACCACTTTGGTGAGGATCTTACTCTGGTTGACCTACGAGGTTCAGTAGTAACTTGATTAGAAGTTTCATGATCATCATCATTAGCTTCCTCATTTACTGGTGTAGGAATCACTGGAACTGATTTATGTGATGAACTACTTTCTAATAAGGGAGCAGGTACAATTACCTCATCAAGTTCTACTTTCCTCCCACTCACTTCTTTCGAGAGAAACTCCTTCTCTAGTAAGGATCCATTCTTAGCAACAAATATCTTGCCTTCGATCTGTGATAGAAGGTGTACCCAACAGTCTCCTTTGGGTATCCTATGAAGACACATTTCTCCGATTTGGGTTCGAACTTATCAGGTTGAAGCTTTTTCACATAAGCATCGCAGCCCCAAACTTTAAGAAACGACATCTTGGGTTTGTTGTCAAACCACAGTTCATATGGTGTCGTCTCAACGGATTTAGATGGTGCCCTATTTAACATGAATGCAGCCGTCTCTAAAGCATAACCCCAAAACGATAGCGGTAAATCAGTAAGAGACATCATAGATCCCACCATATCTAATAAAGTACGATTACGACGTTCGGACACACCATTACGCTGTGGTGTTCCGGGTGGCGTGAGTTGCGAAACTATTCCGCATTGTTTCAAATGAATACCAAACTCGTAACTCAAATATTCTCCTCCACGATCAGATCGTAGAAACTTTATTTTCTTGTTACGATGATTTTCCACTTCACTCTGAAATTCTTTGAACTTCTCAAATGTTTCAGACTTATGTTTCATCAAGTAGATATACCCATATCTGCTCAAATCATTTGTGAAGGTCAGAAAATAACGATACCCACCGCGAGCATCAACACTCATTGGACCGCATACATCAGTATGTATTATTTCCAACAAGTCTATTGCTCGCTCCATTGTTCCGGAGAACGGAGTCTTAGTCATCTTGCCAATGAGGCATGGTTCGCAAGCATCAAGTGATTCCAAAAGCCCATCATAATGGAGTTTCTTCATGCGCTTTACACCAATATGACCTTAACGGCAGTGCCACAAATAAGTTGCAGTATCATTATTAAACTTATATCTTTTCAATACTATGAATATGTGTACCACTACTATCAAGATTTAGTAAAAATAGACCACTCATGAAGGGTGCATGACCATAAAAGATATTACTCATATAAATAGAACAACCATTATTCTATGATTCAAATGAATAACCGTATCGCATCAAACAAGATCTAGATATAATGTTCATGCTTAACACTGGCACCAAATAACAATTATTCAGGTCTAAAACTAATCCCGAAGGTAGATGTAGAGGTAGCGTGCCGACCGCGATCACATCGACTTTGGAACCATTTCCCACGTGCATCGTCACCTCGTCCTTAGCCAATCTTCGCTTAATCCGTAGCCCCTATTTCGAGTTGCAAATATTAGTAACAGAACCAGTATCAAATACCCAGGCGCTACTGCGAGCATTAGTAAGGTACACATCAATAACATGTATATCAAATATACCTTTCACTTTGCCATCCTTCTTCTCCGCCAAATACTTGGGGCAGTTCCGCTTCCAGTGACCAGTCCCTTTGCAGTAGAAGCACTCAATATCAGGCTTAGGTCCAGACTTGGGCTTCTTCACTTGAGCAGCAACTTGCTTGCCGTTCTTCTTGAAGTTCCCCTTCTTCCCTTTACCCTTTTTCTTGAAACTGGTGGTCTTGTTGACAACACTTGATGCTCCTTCTTGATTTCTACCTCCGCAGCCTTTAGCATCGCGAAGAGCTCGGGAGTTGTCTTATCCATCCCTTGCATATTATAGTTCATCACGAAGCTTTTGTAGCTTGGTGGCAGTGATTGAAGAACTCTGGCAATGACACTATCAACTAGAAGATTAACTCCCAGCTGAGTCAAGTGATCGTGGTACCCAGACATTCTGAGTATATGCTCACTGATATAACTATTCTCCTCCATTTGGCAGCTAGAACTTATTGGAGACTTCATATCTCTCAATCCGGGCATTTGCTTGAAATATTAACTTCAACTCCTGGAACATCTCATATGCTCCATGATGTTCAAAACGTCGTTGAAGTCCCGGTTCTAAGCCGTAAAGCATGGCACACTGAACTAGCGAGTAGTCATCAGCTTTGCTCTGCCAGGCATTCACAACGTCTGGCGTTGCTCCTGCAGCAAGTCTTGCACCTAGCTGTGCTTCCAGCACGTAATTCTTTTGTGCAGTAATGAGGATAATCTTCAAGTTACGGACCCAGTCCGTGTAATTGCTACCATCATCTTTCAACTTAGCTTTCTCTAGGAACGCATTAAAATTCAACGGAACAACAGCACGGGCCATTTATCTACAACAACATAGACATGCAAAATACTATCAGGTACTAAGTTCATGATAAATTAAAGTTCAATTAACCATATTACTTAAGAACTCCCACTTAGATAGACATCTCTCTAATCATCTAAGTGATCACGTGATCCATATCAACTAAACCATGTCCGATCATCGCGTGAGATGGAGTAGTTTTCAATGGTGAACATCACTATGGTGATCATATCTACTATATGATTCACGCTCGACCTTTCGGTCTCAGTGTTTCGAGGCCATATCTGCATGTGCTAGGCTCGTCAAGTTTAACCCGAGTATTCTGCGTGTGCAAAACTGGCTTGCACCCGTTGTATGTGAACGTAGAGCTTATCACACCCGATCATCATGTGGTATCTCGGCACGACAAACTGTAGCAACGGTGCATACTCAGGGAGAACACTTATACCTTGAAATTTAGTGAGAGATCATCTTATAATGCTACCGTCGTACTAAGCAAAATAAGATGCATAAAGGATAAACATCACATGCAATCAATATAAGTGATATGATATGGCCATCATCATCTCGTGCCTTTGATCTCCATCTTCAAAGCACCATCATGATCACCATCATCACCGGCTTGACACCTTGATCTCCATCGAAGCATCGTTGTCATCTCGCCAAATATTGCTTCTACGACTATCGCTCCCGCTTTGTGATAAAGTAGAGCAATTACATGACGATTGCATTTCATACAATAAAGCGACAACCATATGGCTCCTGCCAGTTGCCGATAACTGTGTTACAAAACATGATCATCTCATACAACAATTTATATAATCACGTCTTGACCATATCACATCACAACATGCCCTGCAAAAACAAGTTAGACGCTCTCTACTTTGTTGTTGTAAGTTTTACCTGGCTGCTACGGGCTTAGCAAGAACCGTTCTTACCTACGCATCAAAACCACAATGATTTTTTGTCAAGTATGCTGTTTTAACCTTCAGCAAGGACCGGGCATAGTCACACTCGATTCAACTAAAGTTGGAGAAACAGACACCCACTAGCCACCTGTGTGTGAAGCACGTCAGTAGAACCTGTCTCGCGTAAGCGTACGCGTAATGTCGGTCTGAGCTGCTTCATCCGACAATACCGCTGAATCAAAGCATGACATGCTGGTAAGCAGTATGAATATTATCGCCCATAACTCTTTGTGTTCTACTCGTTCATATAACATCTACGCATAGACCTGGCTCTGATGCCACTGTTGGGGAACGCAGTAGTTTCAAAAAATTCCTACGCAGACGCAAGATCCATCTAGGTGATGCATAGCAACGAGCGGGGAGAGTGTGTCCACGTACCCTCGTAGACCGAAAGCGGAAGCGTTTAGTAACGCAGTTGATGTAGTCGAACGTCTTCGCGATCCAACCGATCCAAGTACCGAATGCACGGCACCTCCGCGATCTGCACACGTTCAGCTCAGTGACGTCCCTCGTATTCTTGATCCAGCTGAGGCCGAGGGAGAGTTTTTTCAGCATGACGACATGATGACGGTGATGATGAAGTTACCGATGTAGGGCTTTGCCTAAGCACTACAACCATATGACCGAGGTGGAATATGTGGAGGCGGCACCGCACACGACTAAGACAACTGTCAACTTGTGTGTCTATGGGGTGCCCCCTTCCCCCGTATATGAAGGAGGGGAGGAGGGGAGGGCCGGCCCTCTCTATGGCGCGCCCAAGGGGGAGTCCTACTCCCAGTAGGAGTAGGTTTCCCCCTTTACCTAGTTGGAGTAGGAGAAGAAGGAAGAGGGAGAAGTAGAGAAGGAAAGGGGGTTCGACCCCCTTCCCAATTCGGATTGGGCTTGGGGGGGGGGCACTTGGCCGCCTCCTCCTCTCTCCCACCATAGCACACTAAGTGTTCCTCCGGTATTCGGGAGTTGCATAATCTCATAGTCACAGGAACATGTATAAGTTATGAAGATAGCAATAGCAATAAACTAAACGATCATAGTGCTAAGCTAACGGATGGGTCAAGTCAATCACATCATTCTCTAATGATGTGATCCCGTTCATGAAATGAAAACTCTTGTCCATGGCTAGGAAACTTAACCATCTTTTATTAACGAGCTAGTCAAGTAGAGGCATACTAGTGACACTTTGTTTGTCTATGTATTCACACATGTACTAAGTTTCCGGTTAATACAATTCTAGCATGAATAATAAACATTTATCATGATATAAGGAAATATAAATAACAACTTTATTATTGCCTCTAGGGCATATTTCCTTCAATCCAGCCTTGCACCTCATCATGCCTCCACCCCCAAGTTGTAGTATCATCGGGTGGGGTTCCAGCATCACCATCAACCAACATTGTAGCATGTCACACACCCGTCGCAGCAACCCGTAAATAGCCACACAACACACATCGTCGCCGCTCACCATCGTCAGCTCACTGTCTTAGTTTGAAGCCTTTTTAGAAGTCGGATGTAGCTTTCTCGACCACCTATGACAAACTTTTATGGTTGCATGATGGCAAGCCCCCAGCTTCACCGTCTTTAGTTGAAGATTTTTTATGACCCACAAGTATAGGGGATCAATCGTAGTCCT
The DNA here is from genome assembly GCA_032464435.1 of Aegilops umbellulata. Lineage (NCBI taxonomy): Eukaryota > Viridiplantae > Streptophyta > Magnoliopsida > Poales > Poaceae > Aegilops > Aegilops umbellulata. The sequence goes on from CP136057.1 coordinate 445,853,975, forward strand.
TTCGGTAAGTAAGAGTGTCGAACCCAACGAGGCGTACAAGGAAATGAAAAGTGGTTTTCAGCAAGGTATTTTCTGCAAGCACTGAAATAGTCGGTAACACGTAGTTTGATAGTAAGGTTGTCGGCGTTTGGGATTGGGGGTACCCAGACTTGCCTGCTTGCGGCCCACGGCGTGGCTCCATCGGCGGCCTGGTACGGCCCAACTTCAGCATCAACAACTCAAGACCCTCGTGAGGGGCCAAGCCTCGCGAGGCGGACGACACCAAGACCTCCACGAGGAGCGGCCTCCCCAGGCTGGCTCCAGAGGAGCGGATAGTTCTAGGCAAGCCTCACCTCATGAGGCTCAGATGACGTGAGCCATGACGACCAAGGCCAGGCGGGCGCCAGCGAGCGCAGTGTACCAGTTTCCTCTTTGGTGCTAAGGAGGCAAGCGCAGGCGCGGAGTCCCGAGGAATCAACCAAAGGTTTCCATTCCGGTGCAACAAGACCAAGACTGCCAGGATGGCAGGACGGAGGTTATCACCGAGCCCACCACGGCATCACAACCAGAGGCTTTTGCAGGCGAAGACTACTTTTGTCAGGATAACATGTACTAGTTGTTCCCCTTCGAATTTGGCCGTTATGGGATCCCTTCCCGCCTTCATTTGGGAAGAGGACCAAGGCCACTATAAATAGAGCAGCACCACCACCATAGAGGGAGAAGAAGGAAAACGAAGAGTGGATGGGTCCGGACGGATCATCCAGATCACCCTCTCCCTCACCAGCTCACTCGAGCCCAAGAACACTCCTCCTCCTGAGGTTGCTCCCCTGATAACCCACAAGTATAGGGGATCAGTTGTAGCCTCTTTCGATAAGTAAGAGTGTCGAACCCAACAAGGAGCTAAAGGTAGAACAAATATTCCCTCAAGTTCTATCGACCACTGATACAACTCTACGCACGCTTAACGTTCGCTTTACCTAGAACAAGTATGAAACTAGAAGTACTTTATAGGTGTTGTTGGATAGGTTTGCAAGATAATAAAGAGCGCATAAATAAAAAGTAGGGGCTGTTTAGATGAAGACACAACTAAGTTAGTTTTAGTAGAGAGCTTTTTGTCACACAAGAAAGTTATTTGTCCCTAGGCAATCGATAACTAGACCGGTAATCACTATTGCAATTTTATATGAGGGAGAGGCATAAGCTAACATACTTTGTCTCCTTGGATCATATGCACTTATGATTGGAACTCTAGCAAGCATCCACAATTACAAAAGATCATTAAGGTAAAACCCAATCATAGCATTAAAGTATCAAGTCCTCTTTATTCCCATACGCAAACAACCTACTTAATCGGGTCTGTGCTTCTGTTACTCACGCCACCCACCATAAGTAAATCATGAACATATTGCAAACCCTACAACGGGGATCCCTCACGCTTGCGCGACACAGAGAGCACCATAGGACAACACCAATAATAAAACATGCAACTCAAACCAATCACGATCATTAATGAACCCATAGGACAAAACGGATCTACTCAAACATCATAGGATAGCCATACATCATTGGGAAATAATATATAGTGTTGAGCACCATGTTTAAGTAGAGATTACAGCGGGTAAAAGAGGCATTACACCGCTGCATAGAGGGGGGAAGAGTTGGTGATGACGGCGGTGAAGTTGTTGCTGTAGATCGTTGTCACGATGATGGCCCCGACGGCGTTTCGGCACCACCGGGAGAGTGGGGGAGAGAGCCCCCCTTCTTTTTCTTCTTCCTTGAGCTTCCCCTATATGGGAGAAGGGTTTCCCCTCTGGTCCTTGGCTTCCATGGCGGCAAACGGGCGAGAGCCCCTCCGATATTCAATCTCTCTCTCTCTCTCTCTCTCTCTCTCTCTCTCTCTCTCTATGTTTCCTTCTGTTTCTGCGCTCCCGGATTTTGCCCTTTCACCGTTTCTTAAATTCCCGGAGATCCGTAACTCCGATTGGGCTAAAATTTGGACACAATTTTTATTCGGATATTGGCTTTCTTGCGGCGAAAGGAGGGCACCAACCGCCTTACGAAGTGGCCACGAGGGCCCAGGGTGCTCCCTACCCCCTAGGGCGCGCCCTCACCCTCGTGCCCCCCTCGGCCATCGTCTCGCGTTGATTCCACTTCCCAAAATTCACATATATTCCAAAAAGAATCTCCGAAAGTTTTTATCGTGTTTGGACTCCGTTTGATATGGATTTTTCGCAAAAAAAAAACAAACAGGAACTGGCACTGGGCATTGAATCAATATGTTAGTCCCAAAAATAGTATAAAAAGTTGCCAAAAGTATGTAAAACTTGTAGAATATTGGCATGGAACAATCAAAAATTATGGATACGATGGAGACGTATCAGCATCCCCAAGCTTAATTCCTGCTCGTCCTCAAGTAGGTAAATGATAAAAAGATAATTTTTGATGTGGAATGCTACCTAGCATAATCTTGATTATGTAATCTAATCATGGCATGAATATTAAGACACGAGTGATTCAAAGCAATAGTCTATCATTTGACATTAAGGCAATAATACTTCAAGCATACTAATAAAGCAATCATGTCTTTTGAAAATAACATGGCCAAAGAAAGTTATCCCTACAAAATCATATGGTCTGGCTATGCTCCATCTCCATATTCAAATCATGCACAACCCCGATGACAAGCCAAGCAATTGTTTCATACTTTTGATGTTCTCAAACCTTTTCAACTTTCACGTAATACATGAGCGTGAGCCATGGATATAGCGCTATAGGTGGAATAGAATATGATGGTGGAGGTTGTGTGGAGAGGACAAAAAGGAAGAAAGTCTCACATCGACGCGGCTAATCAATGGGCTATGGAGATGCCCATCAATTGATGTCAATGGGAGGAGTAGGGTTTGCCATGCAACAGATGCACTAGAGCTATAAGTGTATGAAAGCTCAAATTGAAACTAAGTGGGTGTGCATCCAACTTGCTTGCTCATGAAGACCTAGGGCATTTGAGGAAGCCCATCGTTGGAATATACAAGCCAAGTTCTATAATGAAAATTCCCACTAGTATATGAAAGTGATAACTCAAGAGACTCTCTATATGAAGAACATGGTGCTACTCTGAAGCACCAGTGTGGTAAAAGGATAGTAACATTGTCCCTTCTCTCTTTTTTTCATTTTTTCTTCTTCTTCTTTTTCTTTTTTCTTTCTTTTTTTGTAGGCTTGTTTGGCCTCTCTCTCTTTTTTGGGGGCTTCTTTGGCCACTATTATTTTGATAACCTCACATGGGACAATGTTCTAATAATGATCATCACACTTTTATTTACTTACAACTCAATATTGCAAATCGATACTAGAACAAATATATGACTCTATATGAATGCCTCCGGCGGTGTACCGGGACGTGCAATGATCTAGCGTAGCAATGAAATCAAAAAGCGGACAAGACCTGAAAACATCATGCTAGCTATCTTACGATCATGCAAAGCAATATGACAATAAATGCTCAAGTCATGTATATGAATATGATGGAAGTTGCATGGCAATATATCTCGAAATGGCTATGGAAATGCCATAATAGGTAGGTATGGTGGCTGTTTTGAGGAAGACATAAGGAGGCGTATGTGTGATAGAGCGTATCGTATCACGGTGTTGGGGATATAACTATTCGTAAGCCGCCCATGAGGGGCCGAGTAACCGTAAGAAGATTATTCTATGAAGCCCAAGAGCTGGAGATGGCGGTTCAATAAGGGGCCAAGGCCCACAGGCAACTTAAGGCCCGTTGTGATAAACCGCCATGAGGGCGTGACTTGTATTGTAAGGTAGAAGTAACTAGTCACCGAGCCGGACACTGTTTATGAGCCGTCCGGGACTCTATAAGCCGCAGGGCGTCAACCCGTGTATATAAGGGGACGACCCACCGGCGGCTTAGGGCAAGAAACAACCAATCGAGAACCGGGCATAGCGTATCTCGCTCCCTGGTCATCGAAACCTCAAGCAATACCAACCCAACTAGACGTAGGCCTTCCTTCACCGCAAGGGGCTGAACTAGTATAAACCTCTCGTGTCCTTTGTCCCGATTAACCCCTTTAAGCTTCCTAGTTGCGATGGCTCCATGATTAAGTCCTTACAAGAGGACATCTGCCGTGACAATTCCACGACAGTTGGCGCCCACCGTGGGGCCAGCGCACGGTGGATTTGAGTTCTTGAAGGGCAGCTTCGAAGGGCTCAAGGGATACACAGTTGGCCGGATGACCAAGAGTCGTCGCGGCAAGATCTACATCGACGACGAAGGCTGGGGCCCCGACGCCGGCTCAATTGAGTACGGGTACCGGGTCCCCTTTTGCGGAATTCACGTCTTCATCGGACGGATTGGTGAGCCGGGCCCTGAGTCGGACAACTGCACCGACCTCATCGAGACGGCTCAGCGCGCGAGACCCGCCCGGGCTCAACCCGTCGTGAAACGTGCCTTCGTGGGCTGCATCCACGGAGGGGAAATTTCTGAAGGATCTAAAGATGATGGTGAGCCGGCCGTCCTCTCCGACGGTGATTCATCCGCCGGTTCAACAGATTCGATATACCCCGTGCAAGATGGCGGGCTTGGGGGCTGTTCCGATGGCAGCACTATTCCGGACCTCTCTGAGTCGCCAAAATGGGCAGGAGTCTTTATGGCCGGTACTCAACCCGACCAAAATTCTACGGCCTCAGCAGCGATAACGTCCGGGTTAGGGGCAGCCAGGGCAGGAGGCCCTGTGCACTCGCTGGCTCAGGTGCTGATGGATCTCATGTATAAGCTTATGCCCTGTTAACCACTACGGTCATCCCTGCAAACCAAGATGAGCATAATGCTGAGGTGGCGCAGGTTCATGAAGAGATCTCTCGGGCCAAAGAAGCCTTAGCAGCTGAGGATACTAGATTGGCTACAGAACGGGCGGCCTTGGATGCGCGGGCGCAGCAACTTCAGTCAGAGGCTTATCAGCTCACGATGAGTCTAAGCGCGTCTAATGAGGTAATGAGGAGGAGACATCAGAAAACTCAGTCCCGTTTGCCTCCGATTTATGATCCTTGGAATCTTTTCGCTACACCCAGAGCCGGCCCAAGTAACCCGCCCGGTGCAAATCAGCTTATGACAGCCGGAGCGGGGGGCCTGGTTCAGCCTCAGGTGACGGCGCCTCTTCATGGGAATATGGCACCGCCCCGTTATGTGCCAATACCGCCGGGTCACTTCTCCAACCCCATGGAGAACTTAGTCGCAGCGTCAGCACGTTTGGCGGTTCTCCCAATGGACGGTGATGATCCGACAGCGGTGGAGACCCGGAGGATCAGAGAACTTGTCCAGACGGCTCTGGCCCAGCAAGAGACTTATTCTTACAGCCGGGACAGGATCCATTCAACTCCTCCGCCCTGGTTAGCTTCGCCTCGTCCAAACCGGAGCCCGAGTTACAGCAAACACATGGAGTCAGAGGCCTTGTCAAGCAACGCTCAGCGCCGAAACCAGCCTGGCGGGTATAACCCGGTGCAGGATCGGATACGTCAGGAGGACGAGCGGGCGGCTCAGCTAGAGCCTCAGCTGGCAGCCCAACAGGACTTTGAAACTGCAACTATCCCTGGGTGGTTTTGGTAATTCCTAACAACATATAGCTCATTGAGCTAACATTATCCAAGATGAATATTTCAGAAAAGCTCAATGGATGGCATGGCATGGATGAGGAAAGTGGATCCCTCAAAATTACAAGGACAAAGGATTGGCTCAAGCTTCAAGAACAAGACTCTACATTTTATACTTTAGTGATCCAAGATCACATTGAGTCCATAGGAAAAGCCAATACTACTAAGGAGGGATGAGGTGTTGCTTAATGAGCCTCTTGCTTCATGTGCTTAGTGATATGCTCCAAAATCCTCAACTACCTTTCCATATCCACATATGACCCAAACCTAAAGTCAAACTCGGCCCCACCGATTCTTTCTATCTGGAGCCACTGAGTTTCACATGTCATAGCCACTGCCACAAACCCTAGCAAATCAGTTTCACCGATAGGGATCTCGGTCTCACCAAGATGGGATTGCAATTTCTCTGTTTCCCTTCATAACGTTTCGGTCCAACCGAAGTGAGCAATCGGTCCCACCGAGATTGCAATGTAAACTCACTATTTCCCTTTCGTAACATTTCGGTCTCACCGAAAAGAGCGAATCGGTCCCACCGAGTTTACTTGACCAACTCTCTGGTTAGCTTATTACCAAAATCGGTCCCACCGAGTTTGTGTAATCGGTCACACCGAGATTACGTTATGCCCTAACCCTAACCATATCGGTCCTACCGAGTTGCATCTCAGTCCCACCGAAAATCCTAACGGTCACTAGGTTTGCTGAATCGGTCCGACCGAGTTTAACGATTCGGTCCCACCGAGTTTTGCAGATTGTGTGTAACGGTTAGATTTTGTGTGGAGGCTATATATACCCCTCCACCCACTCTTCATTCGTGGAGAGAGCCATCAGAACAGATCTTCACTTCCAATACACATTTTTTGAGAGAGAACCACCTACCCTTGTGTTGAGCTCAAGATATTCCATTCCTACCATATGAATCTTGATCTCTAGCCTTCCCCAAGTTGCTTTCCACTCAAATCTTCTTTCCACCAAATCCAAATCCTATGAGAGAGAGTTGAGTGTTGGGGAGACTATCATTTGAAGAACAAGAGCAAGGAGTTCATCATCAACACACCTTTTGTTACTTTTTGGAGAGTGGTGTCTCCTAGATTGGCTAGGTGTCACTTGGGAGCCTCCGACAAGATTATGGAGTTGAACCAAGGAGTTTGTAAGGGCAAGGAGATCGCCTACTTCATGAAGATCTACCGCTAGTGAGGCAAGTCCTTCGTGGGCGGCGGCCATGATGGAATAGACAAGGTTGCTTCTTCGTGGACCCTTCGTGGGTGGAGCCCTCCGTGGACTCGCGTGACCGTTACCCTCCGTGGGTTGAAGTCTCCATCAACGTGGATGTACGATAGCACCACCTATCGGAACCACGCCAAAAACATCCGTGTCTCCAATTGCGTTTGAATCCTCCAAACCCTTCCCATTTACAATCTTGCAAGTTGTATGCTTTACTTTCCGCTGCTCATATACTCTTTGCATGCTTGCTTGAATTGTGTGAAGATTACTTGAATTGTGCTAAGATAGCCAAAATCTGCCAAGAACTAAAATTGGGAAAATGATAGATTTTTATTTGGTCAAGTAGTCTAATCACCCCCCTCTAGACATACTTCCGATCCTACAAGTGGTATCAGAGCTTTGGTCTCCATTTGCTTTGATTTCCATAGCTTTTGGTGGTCATAGCCTTGGTTTCACAACCTAGGAGAGTATGGCGTCTAGCGAGGGAAATTATCACCATAGAGGTCCTTAATTTGATGGTACTAATTTTGCTAGTTGGAAGCATAAAATGAAAATGCATATTCTTGGACATAACCCCGCCGTTTGGGCTATTGTGTGTGTTGGTTTGCAAGGTGATTTCTTTGATGGGAAAGAACCAAACCGTGAAGCTACCGCGGAAGAGTTAAAGATGCTGCAATACAACGCTCGAGCTTGTGATATTCTCTTCAACGGATTGTGCCCCGAAGAATTCAACAAAATCAGCCGTCTTGAGAATGCAAAGGAAATTTGGGATACTTTGATTGATATGCACGAAGGTACCGACTTTGTCAAGGAATCCAAATTGGATGTGCTTCAAAGTCAACTTGACAAGCTCAAAATGAAGGATGGTGAAGGTGTTGCTGAAATGTACTCTAGGCTTGCTCTTATCACAAATGAGATTGCCGGCTTAGGGAGTGAAGAGATGATCGATAGGTTCATCATCAAGAAGATCCTAAGAGCCTTGTATGGAAAATATGATACCGTGTGCACATTGATCCAAATGATGCCCAATTACAAAGATCTCAAGCCAACGGAAGTCATTGGAAGAATTGTTGCTCATGCAATGTCACTCAAGGATAAAGAGGAACTTCACAACAAATCAAGTGGTGCTTACAAAGCCTCATGTGAAGCCCCCACATCATCAAGTGAGAAGCAAATCTTCAATGAAGAATTAAGCTTAATGGTGAAGAACTTCAACAAGTTCTACAAAAGCAGAAGCAAAGATAGAAGCTCCAAGTCAAGGTCCTACAATGACAAAAGATCTTCTAGTCAAGAGCGAAACTGCTACAATTGTGGAAGACCCGGACACTATTCCAATGAGTGTACGGCTCCCTACAAGAAAAGAGAAGACTCTCCCAAAAGAAGAAGCCGAAGAGAGGAATCGCCATCTAGAGAAAGAAGGAGTAGAGATGATCGTTATGAACGAAGATACTCACGGAGAAGCAAGGATTCGGAAAGAAAGGACAAGTCATCAAGGAGCTACAAAAAACGAAGACATCAAGCTTATGTTGGTGAATGGGTATCCGGCTCCGACTCCGACAACCACTCCGAGAGAAGTTATCACTCCAATTTCGAATATACTCAAGATGAAGGTGTTGCCGGTCTAGAACTTGTGTCAACCGTGTAACGCCCCCGATGTAACTTGCCTTAATTGTAATCCAACTCTTGCCATTTCCGGCTATGTGCTATGTTATTCCCTCCGTGGTTGGGTTCTCTCCGTTTTGCATTTTGGTCATGTCATGCATTTCTTATCATGTCATCATGTGCATCGCATTCGCATACGCGTTCGTCTCATAAATCCGAGCATCTTTCCCGTTGCCCGTTTTGCAATCCGGCGCTCCTATGTCTCCCGGCGTCCCCTTTTACATTTCTTCGTGAGCGGGTATTAAACATTCTCGGAATGGGCCGAGGTTTGACATGTGGCCTCGGTATAGCACCGTTAGACCGCCTGTCAAGTTTCGGGTCAATCGGAGTTCGTTTGGTACTCCAACGGTTAACCGGGTAACCGTGAAGGCCTCGTGTGTGTTGCAGCCCAACACCCCTTCAAAACAGCCCAATAACCCATCTAAGTCACTCCCATGTCCTCCGCCGTTCGATCACGATCGCGTGGGCGAAAACCGCACTCCGTTTGGAGCCTCCTAGCTCCTCCTATCTATAAAAAGGCCTTCCCCGTCCAAATCTGAGAGTGAGACTCCCCGAAACCCTAGTCTTCGCCTCGAAATCCGTGCCACCAGATCCGCCGCACTGTTCATCCGCCGCCGCCAACCGGGCCAACCGGGGCACGCCACGTGGCGGGCGCCGCCGCGCGCCGCCGCCGGCCCGCCAGGCCCGGTCGGGCCCCCCCCGAAGCCCTCCCGGCCCGCGCGCCTGCTCCCGCGTGCGCCGCCGCCCCAGTGCCTCCGCCCGCTCCCGCGCCTGCCGCCTCCCGCGCCGGCCTCGCCCCGCCTCCACCGCCGTCGCCGGGATCCGCCGCTGCCGCGCGCTCACCGGAGTCGCCCGACCTAGATCTGCCGCGGGGTTGACTTCGCCCCCCCCCTCAAATATTTCTAAGTCTTTGGATTTCTACATCATCGTCATCTTTTTGCCATGCCATAACTTTGCATCCGTAGCTCCGTTTCGCGCGTACAATATGTCTATTTGTTCGCCTCGAAGAGTACATCATTTTGTTCCATTGCATCATTTTCATTTGAAGTCATATTGATGCCCGAAATGCTGTTAGAAGAGGACTAGTTGATGTTAGTGGCTGGATCTTATCTGAACATGCACTTTTGTCATTTTTGCCATGATTGAGGTGTACCTCTTATGAAGTTGAGTCCTACATGAGTTTTGTAATATGCCATGTTACCTATCCAGGGAGTTATGCCATGTATTTTTGTGATCTATGTGGTGACCAGCACAAGCATGCAAACTAGGTCACTTGATGTTGCTGATTTCAGAGACTTGGTGATTTCACAAAGTCCCTGACTGCTGTTATTTTCATGCCACGTATTCTTGTTGTTTCTGAGAGATCCATGCATAATTTGAGTATGATCAGTAAGGGAGTTTTGAACTTGAGTATTTGCTCTATCCATCCATGCCTTTGTTTGCAATTATGGAGTGCCATAGCTTGAGTCAACCGAGCTCTACTTTTGCTTCAAAATATTGCTGGCAGATTGTTTACATGTTATTCGATTTTGCCAAGCTTGGTGTAGTTGATCCTTGCATGATATGATGTTATTCTTGCCATGTTTTGTTACTATGCCATGTCTTCTTGATGTATGTATGCTAAGTTTATCATGAAATGCTCTGTAGTGAGTGCATCGAGCTCTCGAACATGCCTACCCGTTAACTGAATTCTGCCATGTCCAGTTTTCTGCTAAGTCTGAAACCTGTAACGAAACTTGCTTAATTGTCATGGGTGTAATCTTATTTTATGGTCCTTTTTGGCTTATGGTCAGTAAGATAATTTTGTCAAGTGCCTTGAGTAGATTCATTCTGTGCCTTACTTTGCTATGTTCTGAACCTGTAGCATGTTGTTTCGTTGCTCTGAACATGTCATCCTGATGTTAGTTTCTGCTACTTTGATAATTTCACCAAGTCTGGGAACTTGTTATCATTTGCACTTTTGCCATGCTTGTTTGAACCTGTTATGATGTGAATTAGCCGTAGCTCAGTGTTCATCTTTTGTCGAGCATCTTGCGTAGATTACTTTCATATGCTTTGTTGTCATGTTTGGGTGTAGTAGCTTAATTAATTGTTGCTTGCTAAGTAGCATCATGCTGTTTATGGCAGTTTCGTGTCATTCTTGTATTGCTTGCCATTTGCAAACCATGCTTCCGATTCCGGTGATCTTTATATCGACTTCAACCGAAATCACCTCATCTATCCAGTGGCATGCTTGGTTTGCCAAGATTATGCCCTGTTCATCCTTGTCCTTCCGGAGCATGCATACGCATTGCATATCACCTCTCGCATATCATGACATGTTTTGCATCATGTTGCTTGCGCATTGCATCGTGGTTGATATTGGTTCCTTTGCTTGTTCTCTTGTCTTGGGTAGAGCCGGGAGACGAGTACGTGTCCGAGGAACCTGTTGAGAGCGCTTACGAGGACCAAGCTTTCGACAACTCTGAGAACCTTGCAGGCAAGATGACCATACCCTCGAAATCACTTCTATCTTTGCTTGCTAGATTGCTCGCTCTTTTGCCATGCCTATGCTGCGATACCTACCACTTGCTATATCATGCCTCCTAAATTGCCATGTCAGCCCCTAACCATCCATGTCCTAGCAAACCGTTGTTTGGCTATGTTACTGCTTTGCTCAGCCCCTCTTATAGCGTTGCTAGTTGCAGGGGAAGATGAAGTTTGTTCCTTGTTGGAACATGGACTTGTTGTTCCTTGTTGGAATATGTTTACTTGTTGGGATATCACAATACCTCTTACTTAATTAATGCATCTATATACTTGGTAAAGGGTGGAAGGCTCGGCCTTATGCCTGGTGTTTTGTTCCACTCTTGCCACCCTAGCTTCCGTCATACCGGTGTTATGTTCCCGGAGTTTGCGTTCCTTACACGGTTGGGTGATTTATGGGACCCCCTTGACAGTTCGCTTTGAATAAGACTTTTCCAGCAAGGCCCAACATTGGTTTTACCATTTGCCACCACCTACCTTTTTCCCCCGGGTTTTCGCGAGCCCGAGGGTCATCTTTATTTTAGCCCCCCCCGGACCAGTGCTTCTCTAAGTGCTGGCCCGAACTGAGCAACCTGCGGGGCCACCTCGTGGCAACTCGAGGGCTGGTTTTACTCGTAGCTTGACTTATCCGGATGTGCCCTGAGACCGAGATATGTGCAGCTCCTATCAGGATTTGTCGGCACAATCGGGCGGTTTTGCTGGACTTGTTTTATTGCTATTGAAATGTCTTGTAGTCCGGGATTCCGAGACTGATCGGGTCTTCCCGGTAGAAGGAATATCCTTCATTGACCGTGAGAGCTTATCATGGGCTAAGTTGGGACACCCCTGCAGGGTATTATCTTTCGAAAGCCGTGCCCGCGGTTATGAGGCAGATGGGAATTTGTTGATGTCCGGTTGTAGAAAACCCGAAGTTGACCTTAACTAAAACACATCAACCGCGTGTGTAACCGTGATGGTCTCTTCTCGGCGGGGTCCGGGAAGTGAACACGGTTGTTGGAGTTATGCCTGACGTAGGTTGTTTCAGGATCACTTCTTGATCACTTCTAGCTTCACGACCGTGCTTTGCCTTCTCTTCTCGCTCTCTTTTGCGCTGTAGCCACCATATGCTAGTCGCTTGCAGCAGCTCCACCTCTCAAACCCCTTTCCCACCTTTAAGCTTAAATAGTCTTGATCTCGCGGGTGTGAGATTGCTGAGTCCCCGTGACTCACAGGTTTTATCACCACAGTTGCAGGTACCAACGATGCCAGTGCAGTTGACGCGACCGAGCTCACTTGGGAGTTCGATGAGGAACGTGGCCGTTACTATGTTTCTTTTCCAGATGATCAGTAGTGGAGCCCAGTTGGGTGATCCGGGGATCTGTTTAGCATTTGGGGTAGTCTTCTTTCATTTTGGTACCGTAGTCGGACCTTGAGTGTAATCTGTATGATGGATGTTATTTATGTACTTGTGTGAAGTGGCGATTGTAAGCCAACTATGTATCTTTTTCCTTATTTATTACATGGATTGTGTGAAGATTACCTCACTTGCGACATTGCTTTCAATGCGGTTATGCCTCTAAGTCGTGCCTCGACACGTAGGAGATATAGCCGCATCGAGGGCGTTACAAACCAACTCCTACGACATATTTGACTCACCAAATGAAGGAGTTGGAACATGCTTCATGGCTAAAGGCCCAAAGGTATCACACCCCGAGTATGTTGATTTCAATAGTGATGAAGATGACTTGTTAGGTGATGATGATTTACTTGTTGACAACTCTAGTGATGAATGCTATGATGAAACGTCAATTAATCATGCTAATCAAGATAAAATGAATGACAATGATAAGGAGAAGATTGAGACTCTAACTAAAGAACTAAACACTCTTAAGTTAGCTCATGAAACTATCTTAGAAGATCATCGAGAACTTTTAAGAACACATGAGAAATTACGCTTTGAAAAGCTCAACCTTGAGAAAGAGCATGAGGTTCTAAAAGCAATCAATGATGATCTTCGTAAGAAAAGTTCTTCTTACATTGCCAAGCGTTTACTTTTATCCACTTACATGCCTCAAGTTAAGTCTAGTAACAAGAACGAGAAAGATTCTTCCTCTAGTAGTAACAATGATCATGTTATATCCAATATTGTTGCTTCTAGTAGTTCTCTTGATTCCACTAATGATTCTCTTAGCCAAGTTACACTTGAGCAAGAAAATAGCCTATTGAAGGGAATTATAGAGAAAGGAGTGTACAAGAGCCTTGCCGGGAGTAAGCAATTCGAGAAAATTGTACGCAAGCAAGGGAGGCACCGGAAGAATCAAGGTGTTGGTTTTGAACGAAAGTTCAATGCCAATGGAGTTGAGTGGGAAGAAGATCAATACCCCAAGACAAAGTTTGTTCCTCAACAAGAGAAGTATGATCCTACTTCTTTCAAAGGGACACAAGCTCAAGATGATCATCCACCACAAGACTACAAGCAAAAAGGCAAGGACAAGCTTCAAGAGGAAATTAATGCATTTGAAGAAGCTCATAAGACCTTAGTCAAGTGGATTCCCAAGACTACTTCAAGTTCCACTTCATCAAGTATGACTACAACTCCAAGGATTCCCATCAAGATGGTGTGGATCCAAAAGAGGAAGAACTAGAGAGTTCTTGAGGGTGACTCCGCCAACGTACTTCACTCTTATCATTTTGGCAAGAACAAGTGCAATCAACTTCCACATCTTGCACTAGTTCAAGGAGTCACAAACCCTCTTGTTGGTAAGACAAGGGACAAGGTAACCTAAAAGCCTTCATAGACATCATCTTGTGTGTGCATCACTCTATGTCTATGGATATCCTTGTTTGTTCCTTGTGGGACTAACCCATGTAGATATTGAAAGTGCAAATCACTCAAAAGGTTAGCTCCAAGTGATCTACATCATCATTGAGCATCCACATCTTCAACATCTACATGAAGTCATCATCGACAAAACCCAAGGTTAGTTCATCCCTCTTAGGGGGGATATCACATCTAGGGGGAGCTTTACTCTAAGACTTGAGTAAAAGCAACTCTAATGATGTGAACACAACAATGCTTTTTGTAAAAGTGGTAACCCCACTTGAGCTTAAACGATGAGTATGACCTATGATCAAATGTTTTCATTTGACTCCTATGTCAACATACTCATATATAGATGACCTAGTCATCGCCAATTGCTTGATAGATGCTAGAATTGGTTGTGCATGCTTTGTCACATATTTCAATTGCCATTTTATTGTGTGAGCATGTTGAGAGCATATTATACTCATTCGAGGACATCCACTTGTTGTTTTGATTGTTTGGCTTTATTTTTCTTTTGCCAAGTGGATGGACAAGAATGCATAAGAACCTTCTCTAGCTATCTATGCTTTTCTCGTCTCAAACTCTATTCATGCTACATCACAAAATTTGATCAAGTCAGATTCAAACCACTCTATGTGAGGAGCACTCGGAGTCCCCGATTTGTCATAGACTTAAACTTCCAAAACTTCTTTGTGCTTTTTGGTGTGACCGATTCCTCCATTTCGGTCATACCGAGATCACTAAGTCGATCTAGGTTTTCACCTCGGTGCAACCGATTTGAACTTTTCGGTCACACCGAGTTGCTATAATTGTCAACAGTTATGCATCTCGGTGCCACCGAGTTGTTCCACTCGGTCACACCGACAGGGTCGGGCTATATATACTCACGGGCAAAATTTTGGAAATTTCTCCGAAACTTCTTCGCCCGCGCATAGCTCGCTCTGCCTCCTGGGTCTCCGGATCATCCTCCTCATCGTCAGCCGCCTCCAGTCGTTGGTCTCCGCCGTCAATGGAATTTCGTCTCCGCCGTTGCCGCCGTAGCGAGTCCGCCGCCGAACTAGGGTATGGACTCGATCACAGTGCTATTCCCCGTCCAATTCCTAGCACATTGTGTTCTTAATGAATCTTGCTACGATTGAAACACTCCTATCCAGTCAAAGCAATCCTTAGAATAGTTGAGATTCGAAAATTTAGGTTTAGGTTTCCACCGAAATCATCTCGGACCCACCGGGTTGCGGAACTCGGTTCCACTGATTCGGCCACGGCCATTGCACATGTGGTTCTCGGTCTGACTGAGAATTACAAATCGGTGAGACCGAGTTCAGGACTTTGTGAAACCCTAGCAGTCTCGGTGCCACCGAACTGTGACTCGGTCTGAATGAGTTCACTAGTTTTGGTTCCAAAAGCTGCTTCGGTATCACCGAGTTTGCAAATCGGTCGATCCGAAATGCTTTTTGTGAAAAAACTAAAACTAACTTTTTGACTCATTCTTTTGCAAAAATCTCTACATTTTGTGATGCTCATCCACTCTATCTCATCTATAAACTACTCACAGGGTCAGCAGTCTGAACTTCAACATGTCTGATCAGAGTGATAGCCAGAACAAATCTGAGGAGCAGGCTCATTTGAGTGAGGGCACTAGACCCACTAGCAGTTCTAATGAGGGTAGCAAGAGCACCCCAAGCAATCTACCCAAAGCTGCCACTAGAGCAAGCAAGAAAAGAACCTCTGAATCAGAGGATGAGGACTATGTGGCAGAAGAGGAAGCCACATCCAAGAAAAAGGTGCTCAAGAAAGAATATGGCTCAGCTGCAGCCATCAAACCCGGAATGCAAAAAAAGAGGCACCTGCAAGAAGAGTTCCTACCTCTAAGCCTAGGAAGGCTATACCTGAAGAAACCATGAAGCTCACCATGGAATCAAAAGAGGAAGCAAGTGGCCAAGATAAGAAGAAGAAGAGAGTCAGGACTACCTCTGCCAGAGTTCTTGGTAAACCCTCTATGAGGAGAGACTCAGAAGAAGAGGAAGAAGAAGAGGTTGCTGCACCAGCACCTAAGGCACAGAAACTCATGGGAGATGCCATAAGGTCAGGGGCTACTGCATCCAAGCCCAAGGAAGCACCCAAAGCTGCATCTAAGCTCAAGAGTGCACCAAAGAGAAACACCAGAAACATATCTGCTACTGAAAAGAACAAGGCCCCAGTGCCTGACATTGCTGAAGAAGAAGAAGGTCAAGTGCTCAGGAAGCTCAAGCCCAAGATCCCAGACCACAATGATGCTCATCCTGTGGCTGAGGACATGAAAATTAGAAGAGATTCAGGGCTGAAGAAGTGGAGAGAAGCAGATCCATATGCTTCAAGGAGAAGAACTGCTGTGGATTACAGGTTTCATACCAAGGAATAGCAGGATTTCTATGAGACAGTGCAGCTTGATAAGAAGCCCATAGTTTGTGACATGAGATGGGTTGATTGGGAGTACATCAAGGAGAATGAAGAGCACTATCCTGGAGTATATGACAGCTTCAAGGGTTGTGGAGTTGTAGACTTTGTTGGGCAGAAGCTCACAAAGTGGAATGAAGAGCTGATCATGCAATTCGACTCCACAGCACAATTCTATCCAGATGGCAGGATTGTGTGGATGTCAGAAGGAACCAAATATCAGTCAACAGTTGCTGAGTGGGCACAGCTCATCAATGCCCCAGAAGAACAGGAAGATGACCTGGACATATATGCCAAGAAGAAGATGGATCACAATTCCATGTCCAACATGTACAAGGAGATCCCAAACAAGGCACTTGATACTTTCAAGTTTGGCTCAGTGCATTATCTTCTGTCAGGGCTGCCCACTATTAATTGGATTCTGAGGCATACTCTATTGCCCAAGTCAGGTGATCACAAGATGATCCAAGGCCATGCAATAAACATGCTCCACATATTTGATGTGCCACAGAAGTTCAAGGTGATGAGCCTCATGGTAGAGACCATTAAGAGGACAACAGCTGATCAGAATAGGAGCTGTGGATATGCCCCACAAATTCAAGAGCTGATAAACTCAAAGATGGGCACAGGCACATACCTGCTGGATAAGGAAGACCTGCCCATCCATCCAGACTTTGAAGACAATCAGGTTGTCATGAATGCACATGCTCAAGCAAAGAAGGAGAAGGCAAAGATGGAGAAAGCTGCCAGGATGCCAACTCAAGAGGAGGCATCTGAGTATTTCTTGAAAAACAAGCAGGAGCAGCCAAGTTACCTGATAGCATCCACTCTGTGGATTGAGAAAGGACTAGCTACCCTAACTCAAAACCAAGAGAGTTTGGAAAGAATCATGGAACAAAAGTTCTATGACCTAGATGTGAAGGTGACAGAGGTTCAGACTGCTGTGGAACAACTACAAGAAGATATGCAGGAGAGGAAGGGCAAGACCACAACTGATGCATTTTCCAGGGTGCCCAGAGCTCAGAGATCATCTGCAGTGCCAGTTCCTGACACTAGAGCCACCACTTCAGCACCAGCTACAGCTTCAGTTCCACCAGCTCCAGCTCCTACCCCAGCAGCTCCAACTACTTCTACTGGAGCCTTCGTCCTTGGCGTTATCCGGACTCCACCACCTGAAGACCAAGCCTGAGAGTCGTTTAGTGCTATGCATTTTCTATGAACTTTTTGGTAACTTGTTGCCAAAGGGGGAGAAAAATGTATAGATCATAGGCTTCGAGAGAGAGAGTTTGCATTTGTTCTCTCTTGTCTTCTTGGTTGAACTTTATTTTGCTTTTGAGTGCTTGAGATACTATGCTTTTATCTGTGAGACATTGATGATCATGTGTTTGATCATAAGCTACACTTAATGCTTGTTGGATGTTACTATCAGTTTGTCCTTATGTTGATCATTCACTTTGCTTGGTGATGAGTGCATGCATTTAACTCTTATCATTTTGAGCGCTCCACCAAGATGCATGTGACATGGAAGAGTAACCCATGATCCTAACTCATTGTGCATTTGCAGTCCAAAGCAAATCTTAAATATGCACAAATTTAGGGGGAGCTCTTACTTATCACATACTTCTCAAAGCGACGATATATTCCATTCTTATTATCATTTGTCGAAGCTTTGATCTATATGTTGTCATCAATTACCAAAAAGGGGGAGATTGAAAGTGCAACTATCCCTGGGTGGTTTTGGTAATTCCTAACAACATATAGCTCATTGAGCTAACATTATTCCAAGATGAATATTTCAGAAAAGCTCAATGGATGGCATGGCATGGATGAGGAAAGTGGATCCCTCAAAATTACAAGGACAAAGGATTGGCTCAAGCTTCAAGAACAAGACTCTACATTTTATACTTTAGTGATCCAAGATCACATTGAGTCCATAGGAAAAGCCAATGCTATTAAGGAGGGATGAGGTGTTGCTTAATGAGCCTCTTGCTTCATGTGCTTAGTGATATGCTCCAAAATCCTCAACTACCTTTCCATATCCACATATGACCCAAACCTAAAGTCAAACTCGGCCCCACCGATTCTTTCTATCCGGAGCCACCGAGTTTGACATGTCATAGCCACTGCCACAAACCCTAGCAAATCGGTTTCACTGATAGGGATCTCGGTCTCACCGAGATGGGATTGCAATTTCTCTGTTTCCCTTCGTAACGTTTCGGTCCAACCGAAGTGAGCGATCGGTCCCACCGAGATTGCAATGTAAACTCACTGTTTCCCTTTCATAACATTTCGGTCTCACCGAAAAGAGCGAATCGGTCCCACCGAGTTTACCTGACCAACTCTCTGGTTAGCTTATTACCAAAATCGGTCCCACCGAGTTTGTGTAATCGGTCACACCGATATTACGTTATGCCCTAACCTTAACCATATCGGTCCTACCGAGTTGCATCTCAGTCCCACTAAAAATCCTAACGGTCACTCGGTTTGCTGAATCGGTCCGACCGAGTTTAACGATTCGGTCCCACCGAGTTTTGCAGATTGTGTGTAACGGTTAGATTTTGTGTGGAGGCTATATATACCCCTCCACCCACTCTTCATTCATGGAGAGAGCCATCAGAACAGATCTTCACTTCCAATACACATTTTCTGAGAGAGAACCACCTACCCTTGTGTTGAGCTCAAGATATTCCATTCCTACCATATGAATCTTGATCTCTAGCCTTCCCCAAGTTGCTTTCCACTCAAATATTCTTTCCACCAAATCCAAATCCTATGAGAGAGAGTTGAGTGTTGGGGAGACTATCATTTGAAGCACAAGAGCAAGGAGTTCATCATCAACACACCATTTTTTACTTCTTGGAGAGTGGTGTCTCCTAGATTGGCTAGGTGTCACTTGGGAGCCTCCGACAAGATTGTGGAGTTGAACCAAGAAGTTTGTAAGGGCAAGGAGATCGCCTACTTCGTGAAGATCTACCGCTAGTGAGGAAAGTCCTTCGTGGGTGACGGCCATGATGGAATAGACAAGGTTGCTTCTTCGTGGACCCTTCGTGGGTGGAGCCTTCCGTGGACTCGCGCGACCGTTACCCTCCGTGGGTTGAAGTCTCCATCAACGTGGATGTACGATAGCACCACCTATCGGAACCACGCCAAAAACATCCGTGTCTCCAATTGTGTTTGAATCCTCCAAACCCTTCCCCTTTACATTCTTGCAAGTTGTATGCTTTACTTTCCGTTGCTCATATACTCTTTGCATGGTTGCTTGAATTGTGTGAAGATTACTTGAATTGTGCTAAGATAGCCAAAATCTGCCAAGAACTAAAATTGGGAAAGGGATAGATTTTTATTTGGTCAAGTAGTCTAATCACCCCCCTCTAGACATACTTCCGATCCTACAGACTTGCCGGCTTACCCGATGACTTCCGTTGAGGCGGGAGTAGCCACTAGAACCGACGGTGTCCCTTGTCTGGTACCGGCTCTACGTAATGTACGTTTGCCCAAGGATTTCAAGGGACCTCGAAAGGTGCCGAATTATACGGCCGACTTACAGCCTGGGACGTGGATCGAAAGTTACGAGATGGCTATGGAGCTGTTGGAAGTCAGTGACGCAGCAATGGCTAAGTACTTCACCATGATGTTGGATGGAACAACCCGATCTTGGTTAAAGGGCTTGCCGCCCAATTCCATTAGTTCATGGGCTGAGTTAAAAGCCCGGTTCATCCAGAATTTCAAGGACACTTGCAAGCAATCTATGTCAATTGTGGACTTAACAAATTGTAAGCAAGAGGAGGGCGAGTCCACAACGCATTGGGTGCGCCGGGTCAAGGAGATTATACATTCATCTGACAAGATGGATGCCGGCTCTGCAGTCCTCATGTTAGAGAAGAATTGTCGCTTTGAGCCACTGAGACAGAAGCTGGGGCGCCTTAAGCGTGATTGCAATGATATGGGTACGCTGATGGCGGCTTTAGTCAAGTATGCTGATTCTGATAGTACCAAGGACCCCGCGTCTGATGAGGAAAAGACAGGGAAGGTAAAGAGGAACGACAATGGAAAGGGTCAGCAGCATAACCCGGTGAATCAAGAAGGCAATAAGCGTAAGGCGGAGGGTAACCCGGAGTTTGTGGCCAACGCCAACACGCAGGGTAACAACCAGGGACGTAAAGGAAAAGCGCCCCCTCGATCTGGTGGGTCAGGTCCATCCCTTGAGCAGTTACTCAATGAGCCCTGCCCGAGACACGGCACCCGGGAACGACCCGCTACTCACTTGTGGAAAGATTATGCGATTATGAAGGCTTTCAAGAATTCCAATGCGTTTGATGGCAATCATGGCCCGGGTGGCGGCTCAGGAGCCGGTGGTTTTCATGGCCCGAGTGGCGGCTCAGGATCCGGTTTTCAGGGAAACCAGGGCGGCTATAACCAACAACAATCTGGTCAAGGAGTGCAACAGCAGCAGCAGTCGGGTTATCAAACCCATCCGAAGCAACTGAATAGTGGACAGTATCATGTGTTCACCACTAGCTTGTGCAAACGTGATCAGAAAATTCATAAGAGGGCTGTGAACTCTGTTGAGCCGGCAGTCCCTCGTTACTTGAGGTGGTCAGAACAACCCATTGTCTGGAGTAGGGAGGATCACCCTTCCCGGGTTGATAATCCGGGTCAACTAGCCTTGGTGGTGGCACCGCAGGTCGGTGGATATAAATTCACTAAAGTGCTCATGGATGGAGGTAGCAGCATCAACATCCTCTATTACGAGACCTTTCGGCGCATGGGCTTAACTGACAAAAATTTAAAGACATCCAATACCGTTTTCCATGGAGTGGTACCTGGTAAGTCGGCCTACCCCATCGGTAAGATTGAGCTGGAGGTGGCCTTTGGAGACGAGCATGATTCTAGGGCTGAGAAGTTAACCTTTGAGGTGGTCAAAATCAAGAGTCTGTATCATGCTTTGTTTGGACGGCCGGCTTATGCCAAGTTTATGGCGCGGCCGTGTTATGTTTACTTGCAGCTCAAGATGCCGGGTTACAAGGGCACCATCACTGTGCATGGAAGTCGAAAGGTGGCCCTGGAATGCGAAGAAGGCGACGCGGCTTATGCCGAGTCTGGCTGTGCAGCAGAGGAGCTCAAATTTTATCAAGGTAACGTTGACCCGGCGGATATGACCTCCCTCAAGAAGCCAACCACGGAACATGACCCGGCGATGAAGTTTAAGTCGGCTGCTGAGACCAAGCTTGTTTATTTTACTCCAGGCGATTCATCTAAGCAGTTCAGCATCAGTGCAAACTTGGATCCTAAATAGGAAAGCGCGCTCATCGAGTTCATCCGTGAGAACCGGGACATCTTTGCATGGAAGCCTTCTGACATGCCGGGTGTACCGAGAGGACTCGCTGAGCACACTCTTAATATTGATCCGAAGTATAAGCCGGTCAGGTAGTTTCTACGATGATTCAACGAAGAACGACGAAAGGCTATTGGGGAGAAGGTCGCCCGGCTCTTGGCGGCTGGGTTCATCGTTGAAGTTTTTCACCCGGAGTGGTTGGCTAACCCGGTGCTCGTACTCAAGAAAAACGGCACCTAGCGCATGTGTGTGGATTACACGGACTTAAATAAAGCTTGTCCGGCTGACCCCTTTGCTCTCCCCCGTATTGATCAAATAATTGATGCTACGGCGGGTTGTGAGCGTTTGAGCTTTTTGGTTGCTTACTCTGGTTATCATCAGATCAAGATGGCAATTAAGGACCAGGAGAAGACGGCTTTCATCACCCCGCTTGGAGCCTTTTGCTATGTATCTATGCCTTTTGGGCTCAAGAGTGCCCAGGCGACTTACCAACGGTGTGTACAGAACTGTCTCCACAATCAGATTGGGCGCAATGTTCATGCTATGTGGATGACATAGTGGTGAAGTCCAGAAAGAAGGAAACCTTGATATTCGATTTAAAAGAGACCTTTGATAATCTCCGGGTTTACAAGATGATGCTTAACCCGGAGAAGTGTGTATTTGGTGTACCTGCAGGCAAGCTTTTGGGATTCTTGGTCTCAAACAGGGGCATTGAAGCTAATCCGGAGAAGATCAAGGCAATCACTTCTTTGGCTAAACCGACGTGTATCAATGATGTTCAGCGACTGGCGGGTCGTGTTGCTGCTTTAAGCCGGTTCATAAGCCGGTTAGGTGAGAAGGACCTATCGCTGTATCAGATGATGAAGAAAGCAGACACCTTTGTCTGGAGTGATGCCGCTAATGCTGCTTTTGAGGATTTAAAAAGACAGTTGTCTGAGCCGCCGGTCCTTGCAGCTCCCATTGACAAAGAGCCTTTGCTGTTATATGTGGCTGCTAATTCACGAGCCGTCAGTGTTGCAATCGTGGTGGAGCGCAAGGAGGCTGGTAAGGAGCATCCGGTTCAGCGGCCGGTTTATTATGTCAGTGAGGTGCTCATCGAGTCGAAACAAAGGTATCCTCATTGGCAGAAGCTTGTTTACGGGTTGTTCATGGCAAGCCGGAAGCTGCAGCAATACTTCCAAGGTCACCCTATCACTCTGGTGAGTTCTGCCCCCTTGGGAGACATCATTCAAAACAGAGAGGCTACAGGATGAGTCGCCAAGTGGGCCATTAAGCTCGGGCCTCATGGTCTGAAGTACGTGCCACGCACTGCCATTAAGTCTCAAGCCTTGGTGGATTTTATCAATGACTGGACAGAGCTACAGGCACCTGAGGAGAAGCCCGATAACACATATTGGACTATTCACTTTGACGGGTCCAGGCATTTGGAAGGCTCGGGGGCTGGAGTCGTGTTAACTTCCCCTCGAGGTGACAAATTATGTTATCTGCTCCGGCTTATGTTTCCTTGTACTAACAATGCAGCTGAGTACGAGGCCTTACTCCATGGTCTCCGGATGGCCAAAGTGATGAATTTGAGCCGGGTAAGGTGCTTGGGAGACTCAGACCTTGTGGCTCAACAGGTGTCAGGCAAGTGGGACTCCAAAGATCCCCTTATGGCGGCTTACCGTCGTGAAGTTGACGCTGTAGCTGGGCACTTCAAGGGCTATGTGGTGGAACACATTGATCGAAGGAAGAACGAGGCGGCTGATGCCTTAAGCCGGTTGGGATCTCAGCGTAAGCCGGTGCCGCCTAACACCATTCTTGATGTTTTGCATAATCCTTCTGTCAAGTTACCTACAGAAGAATATCTGGCAGTACCAGACCCGGAGGCACAGTGTAGGATCGGAAGTATGTCTAGAGGGGGGGGGGTGATTAGACTACTTGACCAAATAAAAACTTAACCTTTTCCCAATTTTAGTTCTTGGCAGATTTTAGCAACTTTAGGACAAGTCAAGCAATCTTCACACAATTCAAGCAAGCATGCAAAGAGTATATAGCAGCGGAAAGTAAAGCATGCAACTTGCAAGAATGTAAAGGAAAGGGTTTGGAGAATTCAAACGCAATTGGAGACACGGATGTTTTTCCCGTGGTTCGGATAGGTGGTGCTATCCTACATCCACGTTGATGGAGACTTCAACCCACGAAGGGTAACGGTTGCGCGAGTCCACGGAGGGCTCCACCCACGAAGGGTCCACGAAGAAGCAACCTTGTCTATCCCACCATGGCCATCACCCACGAAGGACTTACCTCACTAGCGGTAGATCTTCACGAAGTAGGCGATCTCCTTGCCCTTACAAACTCCTTGGTTCAACTCCACAATCTTGTCGGAGGCTCCCAAGTGACACCTAGCCAATCTAGGAGACACCACTCTCTAAGAAGTAACAAATGGTGTGTTGATGATGAACTCCTTGCTTTTGTGCTTCAAATGATAGTCTCCCCAATACTCAACTCTCTCTCATAGGATTTGGATTTGGTGGAAAGAAGATTTGAGTGGAAAGCAACTTGGGAAAGGCTAGAGATCAAGATTCATATGGTAGGAATGGAATATCTTGGTCTCAACACATGAGTAGGTGGTTCTCTCTCAGAACATATGAGTTGGAAGTGTAGATGTGTTCTGATGGCTCTCTCCACGAATGAAGAGGAGGTGGAGGGGTATAAATAGCCTCCACACAAAATCCAACCGTTACACACAATTTACCAATCTCGGTGGGACCGAATCAACAAACTCGGTCGGACCGAAAAGGTAAACCTAGTGACCGTTAGAGATTTTCGGTGGGACTGACATGCAACTCGGTAGGACCGATATGGTTAGGGTTAGGGCATAACGTAATCTCGGTGAGACCGATTACACAAACTCGGTGAGATCGATTTTGGTAATTAGCTAACCAGAGAGTTGGTCAGGTAAACTCGGTGGGACCGATTTGCTCTTTCGGTGAGACCGAAAAGTTACAAAGGGGAAACAAAGAGTTTACATTGCAATCTCGGTGGGACCGATTTGCTCTTTCGGTGAGACCGAAAAGTTACAAAATGGAAACAGAGAGATTGCAACCCCATCTCGGTGAGACCGAGATCCCTATCGGTAGAACCGATTTGTTAGGGTTTGGCAGTGACTTATGACAAGTGAAACTCGGTGGCGCCGGATGGAAAGAATCGGTAGGACCGAGTTTGGCTTGGAGTTTAGGTCATTTGTGGATATGGAAAAGTAGCTGAGGATTTTGGAGCATGTCATTAAGCACATGAAGCAAAAGGCTCATTAAGCAACACCTTATCCCTCCTTGATAGTATTGGCTTTTCCTATGGACTCAATGTAATCTTGGATCACTAAAATGTAAAATGAAGAGTCTTGAGCTTGAAGCTTTAGCCAATCCTTTGTCCTTAGCATTTTGAGGGCTCCACTTTCACCATCCATGCCATGCCAATCATTGAGCTTTCCTGAAATAATTATCTTGGAATAGCATTAGCTCAGTGAGCTATATGTTGTTATGAATTACCAAAACCACCTAGGGATAGTTGCACTTTCAATCTCCCCCTTTTTGGTAATTGATGACAACATATAGATCAAAGCTTCGACAAATGATAATAAGAATGAATTATATCGTCGCTTTGAGAAGTATGTGATAAGTAAGAGCTCCCCCTAAATTTGTGCATATTTAAAATTTGCTTTGGACTACAAATGCACAAAGAGTTAGAATTATGGGTTACTCTTCCATGTCACATACATCTTGGTGGAGCCCTCAAAATGATAATAATGAAATACTCATCACCAAGGAAAAGTGAAAGACCACATAAGATAGATAAGATATATCAAGCATGCATAAGTGTAGCTTATGATCAAACACATGATCATCAATGTCTCACAAGCATATCAAAGTATCTTGATCAAAGGCAAACAATGTTTGAAAAACCACCAAATAAAGCAAGAGAGAAAAAACAACACACTCTCTCTCGAAGCCTATGATCTATACATTTTTCTCCCCCTTTGGCAACAAGTTACCAAAAAGTTCCTAGAAAATGCATAGTGCTAGATCGACACTCAGGCTTGATCTTCTGGTGGTGGTGGAGTCCTGATCACTCCAAGGACGAAGGCTTTCGTAGACGTGGTTGGGGTTGGAGCTGAAGTAGATGCTGGAGCTGGTTGGGCTGGTGCTGTGGCTGGAGCTGAGGCGGTGGCTCTTGTGTCAGGAACTGGCACTGCACTGGACCTCTGAGCTCGTGGCACTCTGGCAAATGCATCGGTGGTAGTCTTCCCTTTCCTCTCCTGCATGTCATCTTGGAGTTGCTCCACTGCAGTCTGAATCTCTATCACCTTGATATCCAAGTCATAGAACTTTTGTTCTACGATTCTCTCTAGGCTTGCCTAAGGATCCATTTGATCGTAGGCAGTCCTGACAACATGTGTTTAATAGACCCAAACTGGTGAGTGTCAAGATCTTTTGCAGGAATCTCCTTGTACATATTTGCCATAGTGTTATGATCCATCTTTTTCTTGGCATAGACATCCAAGTCATCTTCATTCTCTTCTGGGGCATTGATCAACCTTGCCCATTCCTCAACAGTTGAATGGTACCTTGTACCTTCAGACATCCATGTGATCCTTCCATCTGGGTAGAAGTGTGATGTGGAGTAGAATTGCATAATCAGCTCCTCATTCCACTTTGTGAGATTCTGCCCAACAAAGTCAGCTACTCCACAAGCTCTAAAGCTATCTTGCACTCCAGGGTAGTGTTCTTAATTTTCCTTGATATATTCCCAATCAACCCATCTCATGTCACAAACAATGGGCTTCTTGTCCAATAAGACTGTCTCATAGAAGTCCTGCCGTTCCTTAGTGTGGAACCTGTAGTCAACAGCAGTCCT
Organism: Aegilops umbellulata; assembly: GCA_032464435.1. Classification (NCBI taxonomy): domain Eukaryota; kingdom Viridiplantae; phylum Streptophyta; class Magnoliopsida; order Poales; family Poaceae; genus Aegilops; species Aegilops umbellulata. The sequence continues at coordinate 445,880,494 of CP136057.1, forward strand.
TCTCCTGGTAGCATATGGATCCTCTGCTCTCCATTTTCTTAGCCCAGAGTCTCTTCTGATCTTCATGTCCTCAGCCACAGGATGAGCATCATTGTGGTCTGGGATCTTGGGCTTCAACTTTCTCAGCACTTGGCCTTCCTCTTCTTCAACAACAGCTTCACGCACTGGGGCCTTGTTCTTCTCAGCAGCTGGTATGCTCCTTGTATTTCTCTTTGGTTTTGGCTTGGAGCTGGCTTGGCTTTGGATGCAGCCTTGGGGGCTTCCTTGGGCTTAGATGCAGCTGCCCCTGTTCTTATAGCATCACCCATCAGCTTGGGTGCCTTAGATGCTGGTGCAGCATCCTCTTCTTCTTCTTCTTCATCAGAAGAATGCTGTTCAAATTCAGCCATGGGATCAACTTTCTTGCACCATCTGCCTCTTTTCCTTTCTTTCTTTGTTTCAGCTGCAACTGGCTCTTTGGGTGAGGCTTCTCAGGAATCTTTGTTGAGGCTCTGGCCTTTGGCATGGGCTGCCTGCCTGCTGGCCTTTTGACCTTTAAGCCTGGTTTGTTGCTCTGTCTTGAGCCATGCTCTTTCTTGAGTTCAACTTTCTTGGAAGTTGCTTCCTCCTCTGCCACATAGTCCGCATCCTCTGATTCTGAGGTTCTCTTCTTCCTTTGTCTTGTGGCAGCTTTTGGCAGGTTGCTGGGGGTGCTCCTGCTGCCTTCATCTGAAGAGCTGGAGGGACTAGTGCCCTCACTCATCTGCACTGGCTGCTCTGACAGGTTCTGGCTATCACTCTGGTCTGACATGATGAACAAGCTGACTGCTGACCCTGTGAATAGTTTATAGATGAGATAGAGTGGATGAGCATCACAAAATGCAGAGATTTTTGCAAAATAATGATTCAAAAACTTAGTTTTAGTTTCCCACAGAAAGCATTTCGGATCTACCGATTTTTAAACTCGGTGATACCGAAGCAGTTTTTGGAACCTAAACTAGTGAACTCGGTTGGACCGAGTCACAGTTCGGTGGCACCGAGACTGCTAGGGTTTCACAAAGTTCCAAAATCGGTCACACCGATTAGCAATACTCGGTCAGACCAAGTTTTACTTGTGCAATGGCATAAGCCAAATCGGTGGGACCGAGTTTTTCAACTCGGTGGGTCCGAGATGGTTTCGGCGGAAACCTAACCCTAAAATTTTCGGATCAAACCTATTCTACGAGTTCATTGACTGGATAGGAGTTTATCAAACGTGGAAAGAATCCATCTGATCACAATGTGCTAGGAATCGGATTGGGGAATAGCACAAAGATCGAGTCCATACCATAGTTCGGCGGAGACTCGCTACGGCGACAACGGCGGGGTTGATTCCCGTTGACAGCGGCGGAGACCAGCGACTGGAGGCGGCTGGCGGCGAGAAGACGAGCCGGAGACCATGTAGGCAGAGTGAGCTATCGCGCGGGCGAAGGGGTTCGGAGAAATTTCCAAATTTTTGCCCGTGTCTATATATAGCCCGACCCTGTCGGTGTGACCGAGTGGAACAACTCGGTGGCACCGAGATGCAAAACTGTATATAGTTATTGCAACTCGGTGTGACCGAAAGGTTCAAATCGGTTGCACCGATATCGAAAACATAGATCAACTTAATGATCTCGGTAAGGCCGAAAGTGGGGTATCGGTCAGACCGAGAATCACAAAGAGGTTTTGGAAGTTTAAGTCTATGACGAATCGGGGACTCCGAGTGCTCCTCACACAGAGTGGTTCGAATCTGACTTGATCAATTTTGTGATGTAGCATGAATAGAGTTTGAGACGAGAAAAGCATAGATAGCTAGAGAAGGTTCTTATGCATTCTTGTCCATCCACTTGGCAAAAGAAAAATAAAGCCAAACAATCAAAACAACAAGTGGATGTCCTCGAATGAGTATAATATGCTCTCAACATGCTCACACAATAAAATGGCAATTGAAATATGTGACAAAGCATGCACAACCAATTCTAGCATCTATCAAGCAATTGGCGATGACTAGGTCATCTATATATGAGTATGTTGACATAGGAGTCAAATGAAAACATTTGATCATAGGTCATACTCATCGTTTAAGCTCAAGTGGGGTTACCACTTTTACAAAAAGCATTGTTGTGTTCACATCATTAGAGTTGCTTTTACTCAAGTCTTAGAGTAAAGCTCCCCCTAGATGTGATATCCCCCCTAAGAGGGATGAACTAACCTTGGGTTTTGTCGATGATGACTTCATGTAGATGTTGAAGATGTGGATGCTCAATGATGATGTAGATCACTTGGAGCTAACCTTTTGAGTGATTTGCACTTTCAATATCTACATGGGTTAGTCCCACAAGGAACAAACAAGGATATCCATAGACATAGAGTGATGCACACACAAGATGATGTCTATGAAGGCTTTTAGGTTACCTTGTCCCTTGTCTTACCAACAAGAGGGTTTGTGACTCCTTGAACTAGTGCAAGATGTGGAAGTTGATTGCACTTGTTCTTGCCAAAATGATAAGAGTGAAGTACGTTGGCGGAGTCACCCTCAAGAACTCTCTAGTTCTTCCTCTTTTGGATCCACACCATCTTGATGGGAATCCTTGGAGTTGTAGTCATACTTGATGAAGTGGAACTTGAAGTAGTCTTGGGAATCCACTTGACTAAGGTCTTATGAGCTTCTTCAAATGCATTAATTTCCTCTTGAAGCTTGTCCTTGCCTTTTTGCTTGTAGTCTTGTGGTGGAAGATCATCTTGAGTTTGTGTCCCCTTGAAAGAAGTAGGATCATACTTCTCCTGTTGAGGAACAAACTTTGTCTTGGGGTATTGATCTTCTTCCCACTCAACTCCATTGGCATTGAACTTTCATTCAAAACCAACACCTTGATTCTTCCGGTGCCTTCCTTGCTTGCGTACAATCTCCTCGAATTTCTTACTTCCGGCAAGGCTTTTGTACACTCCTTTCTCTATGATTCCCTTCAATAAGCTATTTTCTTGCTCAAGAGTAACTTGGCTAAGAGAATCGTTAGTGGAATCAAGAGAACTACTAGAAGCAACAATATTGGATTTAACATGATCATTGTTACTACTAGAGGAAGAATCTTTCTTGTTCTTGTTATTAGACTTGACTTGAGGCATGTAAGTGGATAAGAGTAAACGCTTGGCAATGTAAGAAGAACTTTTCTTGCGGAGATCATCATTGATTGCCTTTAAAAACTCATGCTCTTGCTCAAGATTTAGCTTTTCAAAGCGTAGCTTCTCATGAGCTCTTAAAAGTTCTCGATGATCTTCGAAGATAGTTTCATGAGCTAACTTAAGAGTGTTTAGTTCTTTAGTTAGAGCCTCAATTTTCTCCTTATCATTGTCATTCGTTTTATCTTGATTAGCATGATTAATTGACGTTTCATCATAGTATTCATCACTAGAGTTGTAAACAAGTAAATCATCATCACCTAACAAGTCATCCTCATCACTATTGAAATCAACATACTCAGGGTGAGTTACCTTAGGACCTTTGGCCATGAAGCATCTTCCAATTCCTTCATTTGGTGAGTCAAATATGTCTAAGGAGTTGGTTGACACAAGTGCTAGACCGACAACACCTTCATCTTGAGTATATTCTGAATCGGAGTGATAACTTCTCTCGGAGTGGTTGTCGGAGTCGGAGCCGGATACCCATTCACCAACATGAGCTTGATGTCTTCGTTTTGTGTAGCTCCTTGATGATTTTTCCTTTCTTTTCGAATCCTTGCTCCTCCGTGAGTATCTTCGTTCATAACGATCATCTCTACTCCTTCTCTCTCTTGATGGTGATTCTTCTCTTTTGCCTCTTCTTTTTGGAGAATCTTCTCTTATTTTGTAGGGAGCCGTACACTCATTGGAATAGTGTCCGGGTCTTCCACAATTGTAGCAGTTTCGCTCTCAACTAGAAGATCTTTTGTCATTGTAGGACCCTGACTTGGAGCTTCTATCTTTGCTTCTACTCTTGTAGAACTTGTTGAAGTTCTTCACCATTAGGCTCAATTCTTTGTTGAAGTTTTGTTTCTCACTTGATGATGTGGGTACTTCACATGAGGCTTTGTAGGCACCACTTGATTTGTGGTGAAGTTCCTCTTTATCCTTGAGCGACATCTCATGAGCAACAATTCTTCCAATGACCTCCGTTGGCTTGAGATCTTTGTAATTGGGCATCATTTGGATCAATGTGCACACGGTATCATATTTTCCATCCAAGGCTCTTAGGATCTTCTTGATGATGAATCTGTCGGTCATCTCTTCACTCCCTAAGCCGGCAATCTCGTTTGTGATGAGAGCAAGCCTAGAGTACATTTCAGCGATACCTTCACCATCCTTCATTTTGAACTTGTCAAGTTGACTTTGAAGCACATCCAATTTGGATTCCTTGACGGAGTCAGTACCTTCGTGCATATCAATCAAAGTATCCCAAATTTCCTTTGCATTCTCAAGACGGCTGATTTTGTTGAATTCTTCGGGGCACAATCCGTTGAAGAGAATATCACAAGCTTGAGCGTTGTATTGTAGCATCTTCAACTCATCCACGGTAGCTTCACGGTTTGGTTCCTTCCCGTCGAAGAAATCACCTTGCAAACCAACACACACAATAGCCCAAACGGCGGGGTTATGTCCAAGAATATGCATTTCATTTTATGCTTCCAACTAGCAAAATTAGTACCATCAAAGTAAGGACCTCTATGGTGATAATTTCCCTCGCTAGACGCCATACTCTCCTAGGTTGTGAAACCAAGGCTATGACCACCAAAAGCTATGGAAATCAAAGAAAATGGAGACCAAAGCTCTGATACCACTTGTAGGATCGGAAGTATGTCTAGAGGGGGGGGGGTGATTAGACTACTTGACCAAATAAAAACTTAACCTTTTCCCAATTTTAGTTCTTGGCAAATTTTAGCAACTTTAGGACAAGTCAAGCAATCTTCACACAATTCAAGCAAGCATGCAAAGAGTATATAGCAGCGGAAAGTAAAGCATGCAACTTGCAAGAATGTAAAGGAAAGGGTTTGGAGAATTCAAACGCAATTGGAGACACGGATGTTTTTCCCGTGGTTCGGATACGTGGTGCTATCCTACATCCACGTTGATGGAGACTTCAACCCACAAAGGGTAATGGTTGCGCGAGTCCACGGAGGGCTCCACCCACGAAGGGTCCACGAAGAAGCAACCTTGTCTATCCCACCATGGCCATCGCCCACGAAGGACTTGCCTCACTAGCGGTAGATCTTCATGAAGTAGGCGATCTCCTTGCCCTTACAAACTCCTTGGTTCAACTCCACAATCTTGTCGGAGGCTCCCAAGTGACATCTAGCCAATCTAGGAGACACCACTCTCCAAGAAGTAACAAATGGTGTGTTGATGATGAACTCCTTGCTTTTGTGCTTCAAATGATAGTCTACCCAACACTCAGCTCTCTCTCATAGGATTTGAATTTGGTGGAAAGAAGATTTGAGTGGAAAGCAACTTGGGAAAGGCTAGAGATCAAGATTCATATGGTAGGAATGGAATATCTTGGTCTCAACACATGAGTAGGTGGTTCTCTCTCAGAACATATGAGTTGGAAGTGTAGATGTGTTCTGATGGCTCTCTCCACGAATGAAGAGGAGGTGGAGGGGTATAAATAGCCTCCACACAAAATCCAACCGTTACACACAATTTACCAATCTCGGTGGGACCGAATCAACAAACTTGGTCGGACCGAAAAGGTAAACCTAGTGACCATTAGAGATATTCGGTGGGACTAACATGCAACTCGGTAGGACCGATATGGTTAGGGTTAGGGCATAACGTAATCTCGGTGAGACCGATTACACAAACTCGGTGAGATTGATTTTGGTAATTAGCTAACCAGAGAGTTGGTCAGGTAAACTCGGTGGGACCGATTTGCTCTTTCGGTGAGACCGAAAAGTTACAAAGGGGAAATAGAGAGTTTACATTGCAATCTCGATGGGACCGATTTGCTCTTTCGGTGAGACCGAAAAGTTACAAAAGGGAAACAGAGAGATTGCAACCCCATCTCGGTGAGACCGAGATCCCTATCGATAGAACCGATTTGCTAGGGTTTGGCAGTGGCTTATGACAAGTGAAACTCGGTGGCGCCGGATGGAAAGAATCGGTAGGACCGAGTTTGGCTTGGAGTTTAGGTCATTTGTGGATATGGAAAAGTAGCTGAGGATTTTGGAGCATATCATTAAGCACATGAAGCAAAAGTCTCATTAAGCAACACCTCATCCCTCCTTGATAGTATTGGCTTTTCCTATGGACTCAATGTGATCTTGGATCACTAAAATGTAAAATGAAGAGTCTTGAGCTTGAAGCTTTAGCCAATCCTTTGTCCTTAGCATTTTGAGGGTTCCACTTTCACCATCCATGCCATGCCAATCATTGAGCTTTCCTGAAATAATTATCTTGGAATAGCATTAGCTCAATGAGCTATATGTTGTTATAAATTACCAAAACCACCTAGGGATAGTTGCACTTTCACACAGCTGGTAGCGGCTCTCCACGTTATCCCGGATTGGAGAGTGCCTTGTTTGGCTTATATGACCCGGGGAGAGTTGCCTGAAGATGAGACCTTGGCAAGACAAATCGTCCGGCGGTCCAAGTCCATGACAATCATTAATGGCGGGTTACATCACCGCAGCGTCACCGGAGCTTTTCAACGTTGCGTGTCACCTGCGGAGGGTCAGGAAATACTCCGTGAGATTCATGAAGGCGATTGTGGTCATCATGCCGGTTCAAAATCTCTTGTGGCCAAGGCTTTCCGTCATGGGATTTATTGGCTGACGGCTCATGCTGATGCAGAAGATCTGGTCATTAAATGTGACGGATGTCAGAAGTTCTCATGACGAGCCCATGTGCCGGCTCAAGAGTTGAGGATGATTCCAATTACTTGGCCGTTCGCAGTCTGGGGGCTTGACATGGTCGGGCCTTTCAAAAGGTCTAAGGATAAAAGGACGCACCTCTTGGTGGCGGTTGACAAGTTTACAAAGTGGGTTGAGGCGGAGCCAGTCAGTAAGTGTGATGCAGCCACGGCGGTCCAGTTCATGAAAAAGGTGATTTTTCGTTTTGGTTTTCCACACAACATCATAACTGATAATGGCACTAACCTATCCAAAGGAGCCATGGAAGAATTCTGTCAACGAGAGCATATCCGGCTTGACGTTTCGGGTGTGGCTCATCCTCAATCCAATGGTCAAGCGGAAAGAGCTAATCAGGAGATCTTGAAGGGTATCAAGCCCCGGCTCTTAGTCCCCTTGCAGCGGACGCCGGGTTGTTGGGTGGAAGAGTTACCTTCTGTACTTTGGAGCATCAACACTACACCTAACAGATCTACGGGTTACACCCCTTTCTTCATGGTGTATGGAGCAGAGGCGGTCCTACCAAGTGACATCCGTCATGACTCACCTCGTGTGGTGGCTTACGTTGAGTCAGCCAACGAAAAAGCTCATCAAAATGCACTTGACCTGTTGGATGAAGAGCGAGACTTGGCAATAGCCCGCTCGGCAATTTACCAGCAAGACCTGCTGAGGGAGTCCTGGATTAGGGGGTGTTCGGATAGCCGAACTATATCTTCAGCCGGACTCCAGGACTATGAAGATACAAGATTGAAGACTTCGTCCTGTGTCCGGAAGGTTCTTTCCTTGGCGTGGAAGGCAAGCTAGGCATGCGGATATTCAAGATCTCCTACCAATGTAACCGACTCTGTGTAACCCTAACCCTATCCGGTGCCTATATAAACCGGAGGGTTGTAGTCCGTAGGACGAACACATCATAACCATCATCATACCCATAGGCTAGCTTCTAGGGTTTAGCCTCCTTGATCTCGTGGTAGATCTACTCTTGTACTACCCATATCATCAATATTAATCTAGCAGGAGTAGAGTTTTACCTCCATCGAGAGGGCCCGAACCTGGGTAAAATAAAGTGTCCCTTGTCTCCTGTTACCATCCGACCTTGGCGCACAGATCGGGACCCCCTACCCAAGATCCGCCGGTTTTGACACCGACATTGGTGCTTTCATTGAGAGTTCCTCTGTGCCGTCGCGATCAGGAAGGATGCCTTTTCCCGTCTTTAAAGACGGCGCCGTCACTGAGGGAGCTTTGGCTATCGTCCAACCCCTCCAGCTGGGTGGTTTTCTCATGATCGCCCGTTCGGTCATTACGCCGACGGTGACCTCTCGGGTCATCGGAAACAATCTCCGCGTCAGCTCGGAATTGGCCGAGCAGCTAGATCCGGTGGAGCTCTCCTCCATAAACGATCTCCTGGATCGCATCACCGCCTTGGGGGTCGCTACAAACTACGACCAGGTTGGGCCTAAACCCGATCTAAGGGAAATCAACTCTCCCCAAGCCACCCATCATGTTGCTGTGGTGGAAACACAATGCGGTGACCCTTCATCAATCTTAAGGACCAGTTACGTCCGAATTCCGGAACCCTCCATGCCGGATATCCACGGAGGGGAGGATACAACCCAAGACCTGGGCTTGGAACCAGGCAAATCGGAAAACATACAGGACTCCGGATCTCGGAATCCGAAGGTCGTTCGGCCTCCGAACAGCAAACCGGGTGAAGTATCAGATCTAATGAATTCCGCCCGTCCGATCTTAAGCGATCTCTCCCAAATCAAGCAGATGCCCGAAGAAACAGTACATCATTACTGGGCCAGATTCCTCCTGCTTATGAACAGGATAAAGGACTGCCACGAGGGAGATGCGATTTCAATCTTCTGCAGTAACTGCACGGACAAGGGGATACTCAACGCCATAAGTCGTCGTAATATTACGCGCTTTGCTGACTTGGCGTCCATAGTACAAAAATACTATGCGATGGAAAGTGCTCGGAAAACCGAAATTAAAATTTGGGATAATCCGGCCTTGAATAGCAATCCCGTCCGAATCAAAAGGGCACACTACAGCAAAGCGCCCGGATTAAATAAAAAATCAAAACCCTCTAGGGGGCACGGAACCGTGCTAGAAAGGTGGCTCGATGGACCCTGCAAGATTCATAGTACAGAGGATGCCACCCCAACTCATAGCCTCAGGGCATGTTGGATACTCCGGCAGGTGGCGAAAATTGGCGAGGACCTCCTAAATCCAGAGGTCGAAGGAAACCAGCCCGAGAATTTCAGTACCGTTCTCACAATCTCCGAGACTTTCGCATCAAATAACATGCGAAAAAGAACACTTCGCAGCCTCGCCGAAGTCTACCAAGTAGCGACCATAAATCCATGGAGCAATACTGCCATCACCTTCAATGCGAGCGACGAACCTAAATTCCGAACAGCCAGAGCGCCAGCCGCATTGGTTCTCAGTCCCATAGTGGGCGGCTGTCGCCTCGCAAAGGTACTTATGGACGGAGGCAGCGGATTGAACCTCATCTACGAGGAAACCCTCCAAAAGATGGAAATAGATTGGAACCGCATTGAGCGAAGCAGCACAACCTTTAGAGGAATAATCCCCAGTCAGGAAGCGCGCTGCACCAGAAAGATCACACTAGATGTGGTATTCGGCATGCCGAATAATTACAGGTCCGAACAAATCACGTTCTAGGTGGCCCCGTTCAGAAGCGGATATCACGCTATATTAGGACGAGAGGCATTCACAGTTTTCCAAGTCATACCCCATTACGGGTACATGAAGCTTAAGATGCCTGGGCCAAACGGAATTATCACTCTCGCTAGTGATCCGGACATAGCACCCCGCGCCAAAAACAAGACAGCCGCATTGGCCCTCGAGGCACTATCTGAAGCCTTAGCGGCCGAAGAGCTGACGGCGTTGCGATCCATGGTTAGCAGGGATGATGTGATACTCGATAAGAGATCCAAATCCACATCCTTCAAACCAGCGGACGAAATAGTCAAATTCCAGGTCCACCCAACGGACCCGAATAAAACAGCCTCCATCGGGGCACAATTGAGCCCTGATGTAAACGTCGCACTGCGCGAGTTCCTACGAGAGAACTGGGATATTTTCGCTTGGCACCCCTCAGATATGCCAGGAATCCCACACAGGCTGGCCGAGCACAGCTTAAATATCCAGAAAGGATTCAAACCTGTCAAACAAACCCTTCGGCGTTTCTCCAAACCAAAGAGACAGGCCATGGGAGAGGAGCTAGCCAAATTATTGGAGGCTGGATTCATTAGAGATATCAAACACCCGGACTGGCTAGCAAACCTGGTAATGGTACCAAAGAAGGACAAATCCTGGCGCCTGTGTGTCGACTTCAAAGACATTAATAAGGCCTGCCCAAAGGATCCCTTTCCCCTCCCTCGGATTGATCAAATCATCGATGCCACCGCAGGACACGATTCCCTGTGTTTCCTCGACGCATACTCTGGTTACCATCAAATAAAGATGGCAGAATCCGACCAAGCTGCAACAGCATTCATCACGCCATACGGCCCATTCCGCTTCAACACAATGCCCTTTGGGCTCAAAAACGCCGGCGCGACATATCAGCGCATGATTCAAACATGTTTGGCAAACCAGATCGGCCAAACAGTGGAGGCGTACGTAGATGATGTGGTCGTTAAATCAAGACACGTCGAATCTCTAGTAGACGACTTGAGACTTACATTCGACAACCTGCGAAAATACGACATCAAGCTCAATCCAGAAAAATGTGTTTTCGGCGTCCCAGCCGGAAAGCTCCTGGGCTTCATTGTATCCGGCAGAGGAATTGAAGCAAATCCAGCTAAAATCCGAGCTCTGTCACAATTGGATGTCCCAAAAGATCTCAAGCAAATTCAGAAACTCACCGGATGCGTGGCGGCCTTAAGCCGCTTCATCTCCCGCTTGGGAGAAAAGGCACTACCCCTTTACCGCCTCCTTAGGCGCACCGAACACTTCGAGTGGACGGACGCTGCCACGGCCGGACTCGAGGAAATAAAAGCCATCTTGGCAACAAACCCCGTCCTGGCCGCGCCGAATACCGGCGAACCCATGCTATTGTACATTGCCGCAACCCATCAAGTTGTTAGCGCAGTACTCATCGTCGAACGGATAACGGACGGACATAAATTACCCCTTCAAAGGCCGGTTTACTACGTGTCCACTGTCCTCACACCATGCAAATCACGGTACCCGCATTATCAAAAAATCGCATACGCGGTATTCATGGCATCCCGGAAGCTACGACACTACTTTCAAGAGTGTTCTATTACAGTAGCCTCGGAAGTACCACTCAACGATATTATCAACAACCGCGATGCAACAGGCCGGATAGCAAAATGGGCCATAGAGCTCCTCCCGTTCGATATAACCTACAAGCCACGGCGAGCAATTAAATCGCAAGTCCTAGCCGACTTCGTCGCCGAATGGATAGAGGCCGAACTCCCTAAAGAGTACGACACGTACTCAAACTGGATCATGCATTTCGACGGCTCCAAAATGCTGGCCGGACTGGGGGCTGGCGTCGTTTTGACGTCCCCTACAGGAGATACAATCCAATATGTACTCCAAATTATGTACACGGACTCCAACAATGCAGCCGAATACGAGGCCCTTCTACATGGCCTCCGGGTGGCTGTATCCATGGGCATTCAACGCCTGGAAGTACGCGGGGACTCAAACCTCGCCATATCCCAAATAAATGGCGACTTCGACACCAAAGACCCAAAAATGGCAGCTTATCGCAATGCCGTACTAAAAATGTCAGCTCGGTTCGAGGGACTGGAGTTCCATCACATAGCCCGAGAAAATAATCAGGCAGCGGACGTCCTGGCACGCATTGGAGCAAAACGAGATGCAGTCACCCCCAACATATTCTTAGAAAGATTATTCAAACCATCCGTAACATGGGAGGGGGAACCCTCGAATAATAGCCCGGGCATAACCGCACAACCCAATGCCGAACAATCAGACATAATCGGCGGCCCCGCCACCGAAATTACACCCTCAGCCCACGCAATAATGGCGGTCATCGCCCCGTGGACGGAACCATTCCTAGCCTACCTTACTAGGCAGGAACTCCCCGAGGACCAAAACGAGGCACGCTGCATAGTGCGGCGATCTAAAGCCTATAAAGTCCACGAGGGAGAGCTATATAAGAAAAGCACTACAGGAGTCCTTCAAAGGTGTATCTCCGAAGAGGAAGGGCGGAGTCTGTTGGCTGAAATTCATGCCGGACTCGGTGGCCATCACGCCGCGGCTCGGTCCCTTGTAAGCAAGGCTTTCCGTACTGGCTTCTATTGGCCGACGACTAGAGCAGACGTTCAGGACCTAGTCAAACGGTGCGTCGGTTGCCAGCTCTTTGCCAACCAAAGCCATATGCCACCCAACGCCCTCCGAACTATCCCCATAACTTGGCCTTTCGCGGTCTGGGGGCTCGATATGGTGGGACCCCTTAAAGGCGGAACCCACAAGAAAAAATACTTATTGGTCATGGTGGATAAATTCACCAAATGGATAGAAGCCAAGCCTGTCAAGACGGCTGAATCCGGACCTGTGATAGACTTCGTATCCGGGGTCGTACACCGTTATGGTGTCCCCCACAGCATTATCACCGATAACGGCACAAACTTCACCTCTGATGAAGTAAAGCTGTGGTGCAAAAACATGGGCATTAAGCTCGACTACGCTTCTGTCTATCACCCACAAACTAATGGTCAGCTCGAACGTGCAAATGGTCTCATCATGAGCGGCATCAAACCCAGACTAGTGCGGTCCCTCAAGGAATCTGATATGCACTGGGTAGAGGAGCTCGACTCCGTACTCTGGGGGCTGCGAACCACGCCAAATCGTACCACCGGATTCACGCCATTCTTTATGGTGTACGGCGCTGAGGCGATTCTGCCCTGTGACATAATTCATGACTCACCTCGAGTGCGCATGTACGAAGAAAGAGAAGCCAAGCTTGATCGGCAGGACAACCTGGACGCCTTAGAGGAAGAGCGTGACGTGGCTAAGGCCCGTTCCGCATTCTATCAACAGCAAGCTCGAAGATATCAAAGCAGAGAAGTACGGGCCAAAAATTACAAAGTTGGTGAACTAGTTCTGCGCCTGCCGGATAAGCAAAAGAACAAACTCAAGCCCAAATGGGAAGGTCCATTCATAATCGACCAAGTCCTAGCTGGTGGAGCGTACCGCCTGCGAGATGCGTAGGACAACCGACTCGAGCCGAACCCATGGAACGCCACACGTCTCCGAAGATTCTATGCCTAGCGCCGGACTCTGTGTTTGTCTCCTTCCTCTGTCCATTATTTACATTTATACCTTTTTTTACTTTGTCTACTACTCTTTTCTTTTCTAGCCCGTAAAAGGCTAATTATATGACGCGCTATCCGCGCTCCTTAAACCTGGGGGCTTCTTTAACAGAAGCTTATCTATATGGGTTTCACACCCAACGCATGCGTCAGACTTCCGCATGCACCTTTTCTTCGCCATTATATGCATCGATATGACTTAAGTTTTGGCCAAGCTGGGTTGCCTGGCTCCTGTGCTTACTCCTACGTTCCCGATTGTTCGGCTAGGCGGTAAAGGGAGCACCTCTGCGATTGTTACTGCCGGATAAGCCGGATGTGTACCTCAACTGGGTGAAGCCGAAAGCTAGCGTTCTTAAGGGAATATTCGGTCGGTGAACTAAAGATGAACCTTTTTATTTTATACATGCCCCCAGATGATCTTCTGCATTTGCAGTCCGGACGTGCACTTTAGGGCACGCCACCCCAGCGAAAGGAACCCTTAACGGAACTATTCTCTCTGGAAGATGTTTCTTACTAACCATGTAATATAACATAACTAGTTGGGCACTTGTCTGATAAAGCACTAATGACCCCTACGCCTGGTCTCCATGCATACCCCGGCTTTTATATAGCCGTTATGGTATTCGGACACACTCCGGACCGTCAGGTCCCGAGGTCGAAGCGAAAAGGTCGGCAACGACAAACGATCTACAATCCGGCTAGAAGGCATTACACATGTCGATTATAAATTACATAGTCATCTTGACTGATTGTATTCCTCCTCTATACCATCTAACAGGCTGTCTAATTTACAGTCCTGCTGGGAATACTTTGCGGCCAGCTCTACCTGGCCATACACCAAGCTCACAGGGATCTCCTTCCCGTCAGGCCCCACTGGTCCGACCTCGACCATGTGATTGGGGTCAGACTTCGTAAAGCGGGTCTTCACCATGGCCCAGGCCTCCCTCGCGCCTTGTCGGCAGGCTGATATCTTCCACAACCGGATGCGCCGCCGAGCTCCTGTGAGCTTCTCCGCAAGCTCTCCAAGGCCCTCGGGCGTGGAGTGGGCAGGCCATAAGGCCCGGGCAACCCCTTGCATTGCCTGCCGAATTCGTTCATGCAGTTGTAGGAGTTCGGGGAGAAGGTCACCCGTAGAACCGGGCATCTCCTCTGTAGGACGACCTGTGAGCGTACCTACAGACATAATTCTGTTATTTGTCTTCCTCGCTGAACTCCCTTTTTTTTCAAAGGGTTCGCTCAAGCACTTACTAAATATGCCACGTCGAAGACGCTGATTCTCCTTCGTGGAGTCAGATAGCTGGCCATGAACGTCTTTCAGTTCAACATCCAGCTTGGTGTTGGCATCCTGAAGATCATTCTTCTCTCACCTCACCCTTGTCAACGTACTCTCGCCAGCCTTTAACTGGCGTAAGAGTTGTTGCCTCTCCGGATCTAGTCCAGCACCATCTGTAACATTAATTGTCAGATTCGCACATAAGCCGCACAATACTAATCTCTCAAAGTATATCATACCTGAGGGGGTCCCTTTGGGCTCCCCTGTTGCGGCTAGTGCGGCCTCTAGTTGGGCCTTGCACTTTTCCAGCTCCTGGGACAGCACGGTGTTCTTCTCAGTAAGAACCTACATATTATATGATCCTTAAATCAGTTAGTTTAACTGTTTCAAGTCTCGGGGGCTACTGGTATATATATATTTAAATTTTCTTACCCGTATGTCTTTCACATACTGCTCCGTGGCTCTGGCTAAACCATCTTGAGCAGCACGAAGGTACGCATCTCCCGAATTGAAGGCGTCTAAGGCCTCTCGGGAGAAACAAGCGTCGCGTAGAACTGTCCGGCGACGCCTATGGTTCATGGCGCTCTCCACTTCTGAATTTGTGGCAGATAGCCGGTCCGCGTCCTCTGTTGGAGGAGCGTCCGACGCAAGCCTGGTGTTTGTCCCCGCCTCCGGACCAGACGTTGGGGCCTGGCTGGTAGAGGCGCGGTTGGCGGCCCCTCCGGATATAATCCGGCGAGGCCTCTTTGTCCTGGAAACAGTACGGATGTTAACATGCCCTGACAGAATAACGCCAGGAAGACAGAGGGCGCGTTATACCTTTGTGCCGAACTCTCAGTCCGGACTTCATCCCTTTTTACCCCACGGGGCCCGGCGGCTCCTCGTTGGCTAGCCGCCGCAGGTTCGGCCTCCCTCCTCGGAAATCTCCCTTGTAAAATACGGTTGTCGTCAGAAACACCGAAATATGTAAGGACGGAGTCTCTCTTGCGGGAATAAACACTCCGGTTTCTGTCACCTGGGAGGCCGGGATTAACGCGGGATAATCAGCCGTAATGGCCACCAAGGTATTATCTTTGCTTAACTGGTGGAACACCCCATCGATGAGCTCCACCGATATGTCCGGATCCTCTTCGGAGTCCGGATCGAGGGACCATTCTGGGTCCTCAGGCTATGGAGGGCGGCTGTTGATATCCTTTACCTCCTGTCGAAGCTCCTACATTGAAATCACCAGATTACGTATCTAGTCATGAGAGCATTAAATAAGCGGGCAAGTGCAATTGTTCACTTACCCAACTTGGAGGTTCATACATAGTGAATCCGGCCCGTGGGTTGACGCGGAGGAAGTCCTCCTTTTCTCCCTTGTACAAAGATGTTAGAATCTTTACTAGAGAGGCAGCTGTGTCTGGCCCCTTGCAGCCGTAACGGGTGGCGTCATCCTCCCTGTTGAAATCCCACATGGGGTGGCTCCTATATTGAAGCATCTGCACCCCCCGCATAATACATGCGGCCATGACTCCAATCATGGTTAGTCCGGAATGAGCCAACAGTCTTATCCGGCCCATCAGGTAAAGAACGTCTCTGTTGCTTTCTCTCTGAGAGCTCCGCGGACGCCAACTTAAGCGTTTCTTTAAGGGAGCCATGCTGAACTCAGGGAGGCCGACCCGGACAGGGTCCGGCAGCGGGATGTCGTCTATGTAGAACCATTTTGAAGGCCAATCCTCGGACGCCTTCTTTGGGGTTCCGGATAGGTATCCGGTCCCGGCGATGCGCCATATTTCGGCTCCGCCCACTTGGTATATAGACCCCTTCTGAGAACGGGGCACCAAGCAGAACAACCTCTTCCACGGCGCAAAATGAGCCTCGACGCCTAAAAATAGCTCGCAAAGGGCAACGAAGCCTGCAATATGTAGCACGGAGCCAGGCGCGAGGTTGTGCAGCTGGAGGCCGTAGAACTCCAGAAGCCCGCGGAGGAATGGATGAATTGGAAATCCCAGACCCCTTAATAAATAAGGGACGAGGCACACCCGCTCTCCTTTAAAAGGATTGGGGGTGCTCTCCGCTTGCTTGCCGCTGTTGTAGGTGGCGAGTCCGGCTCGGACCGGGACCATATTGAAGGAAATATGCCCTAGAGGCAATAATAAAGTTATTATTTATTTCCTTACATATCATGATAAATGTTTATTATTCATGCTAGAATTGTATTAACTGGAAACATAATACATGTGTGAATACATAGGCAAACAAAGTGTCACTAGTATGCCTCTACTTGACTATCTCATTAATCAAAGATGGTTATGTTTCCTAACCATGAACAAAGAGTTGTTATTTGATTAACGAGATCACATCATTAGTTGAATGATCTGATTGACATGACCCATTCCATTAGCATAGCACCCGATCGTTTAGTATGTTGCTATTGCTTTTATCCATGACTTATACATGTTCCTTTAACTATGAGATTATGCAACTCCCGTTTACCGTAAGAACACTTTGTGTGCTACCAAACGTCACAACGTAACTGGGTGATTATAAAGGTTCTCTACAGGTGTCTCCGAAGGTACATGTTGGGTTGGCGTATTTCGAGATTAGGATTTGTCACTCCGATTGTCGGGGAGGTATCTCAGGGCCTTCTCGGTAATGCACATCACATAAGCCTTGCAAGCATTGCAACCAATGAGTTAGTTGCAAGATGACGTATTACGGAACGAGTAAAGAGACTTGCCGGTAACGAGATTGAACTAGGTATTGGATACCGACGATCGAATCTCGGGCAAGTAACATACCGATGACAAAGGGAACAACGTATGTTGTTATGCGGTCTGACCGATAAAGATCTTTGTAGAATATGTAGGAGCCAATATGGGCATCCAGGTCCCGCTATTGGTTATTGACCGGAGATGTGTCTCGGTCATGTCTACATTGTTCTCGAACCGTAGGGTCCGCACGCTTAACGTTACGATGATAGTTATTATGAGTTTATGCATTTTGATGTACCGAAGGAGTTCGGAGTCCCGGATGTGATCACGGACATGACGAGGAGTCTCGAAATGGTCGAGACGTAAAGAATGATATATTGGAAGCCTATGTTTGGACATCGGATGCATTCCAGGTGAAATCAGGATTTTACCGGAATACCGGGAGGGTTACCGGAACCCCCCAGGAGCATAATGGGCCAACATGGGCCTTGGAGGAGAGGTGAGAGGGCTGCCCTCATGGGCTTCGCGCCTCCCCCCTTTCCCCTAGTCCTATTAGGACTAGGAGAGGTGGGCGCCCCCTCTCTCTCTCCCCCTTGGAGAATCCTAGTCCAACTAGGATTGGGGGGGGGGGGAATCCTACTCCCAGAGGGAGTAGGACTCTCCTGGCGCGCCAGGCTTGGCCGGCCAGCCCCTCCCCCTTGGCTCCTTTATATACGGGGGCAGGGGGCACCCCATAGACAGACAATTGATCAACGTGATCGTTCCTTAGCCGTGTGCGGTGCCCCCCTCCACCATATTCCACCTCGGTCATATCGTTGCAGTGCTTAGGCGAAGCCCTGCGCCGGTAACACATCAAGATCGTCACCACGCCGTCGTGCTGACGGAACTCTTCCCCGACGCTTTGCTGGCTCGGAGCCCGGGGATCGTCATCGAGCTGAACGTGTGCCAAGAACTCGGAGGTGCCGGAGTAACGGTGCTGTGATCGGTTGGATCGCGAGGAGAACGTACAACTACTTCCTCTATGTTGTGTCAACGCTTCCGCTTCGGTCTACGAGGGTACATAGACAACACTCTCCCCTCTCGTTGCTATGCATCACCATGATCTTGTGTGTGCGTAGGAAATTTTTTGAAATTACTACGTTCCCCAACAGTGGCATCCGAGCTAGGTTTTTATGGTTTGATGTTATTTGCACGAGTAGAACACAAGTGAGTTGTGGACGATACAAGTCATACTGCCTACCAGCATGTCATACTTTGGTTCAGCGGTATTGTTGGACGAGACGATCCGGACCAACCTTACGCGTACGCTTACGCGAGACCGGTTCCCTCGACGTGCTTTGCACATAGATGGCTTGCGGAAGACTGTCTCTCCAACTTTAGTTGAACTAAGTGTGGCTACGCCAGGTCCTTGAGAAGGTTAAAACGGAGTCTATTTGACAAACTATCGTTGTGGTTTTGATGCGTAGGTAAGATGAGTTCTTGCTTAAGCCCATAGCAGCCACGTAAAACTTGCAACAACAAAGTAGAGGACGTCTAACTTGTTTTTGCAGGGCATGTTGTGATGTGATATGGTCAAGACATGATGCTAAATTTTATTATATGAGATGATCATGTTTTGTAACCGAGTTATCGGCAACTGGCAGGAGCCATATGGTTGTCGCTTTATTGTATGCAATGCAATCGCGATGTAATGCTTTACTTTATTACTAAGCGGTAGTGATAGTCGTGGAAGCATAAGATTGGCGAGACGACAACGATGCTACGATGGAGATCAAGGTGTCGCGCCGATGACGATGGTGATCATGACGGTGCTTCGAAGACGGAGATCACAAGCACGAGATGATGATGGCCATATCATATCACTTATATTGATTGCATGTGATGTTTATCTTTTATGCATCTTATCTTGCTTTGATTGATGGTAGCATTATAAGATGATCTCTCACTAATTATCAAGAAGTGTTCTCCCTGAGTATGCACCGTTGCGAAAGTTCTTCGTGCTGAGACACCACGTGATGATCGGGTGTGATAGGCTCTACGTTCAAATACAACGGGTGCAAAACAGTTGCACACGCGGAATACTCAGGTTTAACTTGACGAGCCTAGCATATAACAGATATGGCCTCGGAACACAGAGACCGAAAGGTCGAGCGTGAATCATATAGTAGATATGATCAACATAAGATGTTCACCATTGAAACTACTCCATCTCACGTGATGATCGAACATGGTTTAGTTGATTTGGATCACGTGATCACTTCGAAGATTAGAGGGATGTCTATCTAAGTGGGAGTTCTTAAGTAATATGATTAATTGAACTTTAATTTATCATGAACTTAGTCCTGGTAGTATTAGCATATCTATGTTGTAGATCAATAGCTCGCATTGTTGCTTCCCTGTGTTTATTTTGATATGTTCCTAGAGAAAATTGTGTTGAAAAATATTAGTAGCAATGATGCGGATTGGATCCGTGATCTGAGGTTTATCCTCATTGCTGCACAAAAGAATTATGTCCTTAATGCACCGCTAGGTGACAGACCTATTGCAGGAGCAGATACAGACGTTATGAACGTTTGGCTAGCTCAATATGATGACTACTTGATAGTTTAGTGCACCATGCTTAACGGCTTAGAATCGGGACTTCAAAGACGTTTTGAACGTCATGGACCATATGAGATGTTCCAGGAGTTGAAGTTAATATTTCAAGTAAATACCCGAGTTGAGAGATATGAAGTCTCCAACAAGTTCTATAGCTAAAAGATGGAGGAGAATCGCTCAACTAGTGAGCATGTGCTCAGATAGTCTGAGTACTACAATCGCTTGAATCAAGTGGGAGTTAATCTTCCAGATAAAATAGTGATTGACAGAATTCTCTAGTCACCATCACCAAGTTAGTAGAACTTCATGATGAACTATAATATGCAAGGGATAACGGAAAATATTCCCAACCTCTTCGCAATGCTAAAATCGGCGAAGGTAGAAATCAAAGAAAAACATCAAGTGTTGATGGTTGACAAGATCACTAGTTTCAAAAAGGGGCAAAAGGAAAGAAGGGGAACTTCAAGAAGAACGGCAAGCAAGTTGCTGCTCAAGTGAAAAAAGCCCAAGTCTGGTCCTAAGCCTGAGACTAAGTGCTTCTACGGCAAAGGGACTGGTCACTGGAAGCGGAACTACCCCAAGTGATTGGCGGATAAGAAGGATGGCAAAGTGAACATAAGTATATTTGATATACATGTTATTGATGTGTACTTTACTAGTGTTCATAGCAACCCCTCAGTATTTGGTACTAGTTCAAGTTGCTAAGATTAGTAACTCGAAACGGGAGTTGCAGAATGAACAAAGACTAGTTAAAGGGCAAGGTGACAATGTGTGTTGGAAGTGGTTCCAAGATTGATATGATCATCATCACACACTCCCTATACTTTCGGGATTAGTGTTGAAACTAAATAAGTGTTATTTGGTGTTTGCGTTGAGCATGAATATGATTTGATCATGTTTATTGCAATACGGCTATTCATTTAAGTAAGAGAATAAATTGTTGTTCTGTTTACATGAATAAAACCTTCTATGGTTATACACACCAACGAAATGGTTTGTTGGATCTCGATCATAGTGATACACATATTCATAATATTGAAGCCAAAAGATGCAAAGTTAATAATGATAGTGCAACTTATTTGTGGCACTGCAGTTTAGGTCATATTGGTGTAAAGCGCGTGAAGAAACTCCATGCTGATGGGATTTTGGAATCACTTGATTATGAATCACTTGATGCTTGCGAACCATGCCTCATAGGCAAGATGACTAAAACGACGTTCTCCGGAACAATGAAGCAAGCAACAGAATTGTTGGAAATCATACATACTGATGTATGTGGTCCGATGAATATTAAGGCTCGCGACAAAATATCATTATTTTCTGACTTTCACAGATGATTTGAGCAGATATGGGTATATCTACTTGATGAAACATAAGTCTGAAACATTTGAAAAGTTCAAAGAATTTCAGAGTGAAGTGGAAAATCATCGTGACAAGAAAATAAAGTTTCTACGATCTGATCGCAGAGACGAATATTTGAGTTACGAGTTTGGTCTTCAATTAAAACAATGTGGAATAGTTTCACAAACTCATGCCACCTGGAACACCGCAGCATAATGGTGCGTCCGAACGTCATAACCGTACTTTATTAGATATAGTACAATCTATGATGTATCTTACCGATCTACCACTATCGTTTTTGGGATTATGCATTAGAGACAGCTGCATTCACATTAAATAGGGCACCATCTAAATCCGTTGAGACGACACCGTATGAACTATGGTTTAGCAATAAACCTAAGCTGTCGTTTCTTAAAGTTTGGGGCTGCGATGCTTATGTGAAAAAGCTTCAACCTAATAAGCTCGAACCCAAATCGGAGAAATGTGTTTTCATAGGATATCCAAAGGAAACTGTTGGATACACCTTCTATCACAGATCCGAAGGCAAGACTTTTGTTGCTAAGTTCGGAAACTTTCTAGAGAAAGAGTTTCTTTCGAAAGAAGTGAGTGGGAGGAAAGTAGAACTTGATAAGGTAATTGTACCTTCTCCCTTATTGGAAAGTAGTTCATCACAGAAATCTGTTCCTGTGACTACTACATCAATTAGTGAGGAAGCTAATGATGATGATCATGTAACTTCAGATCAAGTTACTACCGAATCTCGTAAGTAAACCAGAGTGAGATCCGCACCAGAGTGGTACGGTAATCCTGTTCTGAAAGTCATGTTACTAGACCATGATGAACTTGCGAACTATGAGGAAGCGATGGTGAGCCCAGATTCCGCGAAATGGTTTGAGGCCATGAAATCTGAGATATGATCCATGTATGAGAACAAAGTATGGACTTTGATGGATTTGCCCGATGATCGGCAAGCCAAAGAAAATAAATGGATCTTGAAGAGGAAGACGGACACTGATAGTAGTGTTACTATCTACAAAGCTAGAATTGTCGCAAAAGGTTTTCGACAAGTTCAAGGTGTTGACTACGATTGGAGTTTCTCACTCGTATCTATGCTTAAGTCTGTCCGAATCATGTTAGCAATTGCCGCATTTTATGAAATTTGGCAAATGGATCAACAAAACTGCATTCCTCAATGGATTTATTAAAAAAGAGTTGTATACGATGCAACTAGAAGGTTTTGTCGATCCTAAAGGTGTTAACAAAATATGCAAGCTCCAGCGATCCATCTATGGACTGGTGCAAGCATCTCGGAGTTGGAATATACACTCTGATAAGTTGATCAAAGCATATAGTTTTATACAGACTTGCGGTGAAGCCTGTATTTACAAGAAAGTGAGTGGGAGCACTACAACATTTCTAATAAGTATATGTAAATGACATATTATTGATCGGAAATAATGTAGAATTATTCTGTGAAGCATAAAGGAGTATTTGAAAGGAGTTTTTTGAAGAAGGACCTCGGTGAAGCTGCTTACATATTGAGCATCAAGATCTATAGAGATAGATCAAGACGCTTGATAAGTTTTTCAATAAGTACATACCTTGAAAATATTTTGAAGTAGTTCAAAATGGAACAGTCAAAGAAAGAGTGCTTGCCTGTATTACAAGGTGTGAAATTGAGTAAGACTCAAAGCACGACCACGGCAGAAGATAGAAAGAGAATGAAAGTCATTCCCTATGCCTCAGCCATAGGTTCTATAAAGTATGCCATGCTGTGTACCAGATCTATTGCATACCCTACCACTGAGTTTGGCAAGGGAGTAAAATAGTGATCTAGGAGTAGATCACTGGACAAGCGGTCAAAATTATCCTTAGTGGAATAAGGATATGTTTCTCGATTATGGATGTGACAAAAAGGTTCGTCGTAAAAGGTTACGTCGATGCAAGTTTTGACACTAATCTAGATGACTCTAAGTCTCAATCTAGATACATATTGAAAGTGGGAGCAATTAGCTAAAGTAGCTCCGTGCAGAGCATTGTAGACATAGAAAATTGCAAAATACATAACGGATCTGAATGTGGCAGACCCGTTGACTAAACTTCTCTCACAGGCAAAACATGATCACACCGTAGTACTCTTTGGGTGTTAATCACATAGCGATGTGAACTAGATTACTGAATCTAGTAAACCCTTTGGGTGTTGGTCACATATCGATGTGAACTATTGCTGATAAATCACATGGCGATGTGAACTAGATTATTGACTCTAGTGCAAGTGGGAGACTGAAGGAAATATGCCCTAGAGGCAATAATAAAGTTATTATTTATTTCCTTACATATCATGATAAATGTTTATTATTCATGCTAGAATTGTATTAACTGGAAACATAATACATGTGTGAATACATAGGCAAACAGAGTGTCACTAGTATGCCTCTACTTGACTAGCTCATTAATCAAAGATGGTTATGTTTCCTAACCATGAACAAAGAGTTGTTATTTGATTAACGAGATCACATCATTAGTTGAATGATCTGATTGACATGACCCATTCCATTAGCATAGCACCCGATCGTTTAGTATGTTGCTATTGCTTTTATCCGTGACTTATACATGTTCCTTTAACTATGAGATTATGCAACTCCCGTTTACCGTAGGAACACTTTGTGTGCTACCAAACGTCACAACGTAACTGGGTGATTATAAAGGTGCTCTACAGGTGTCTCCGAAGGTACATGTTGGGTTGGCGTATTTCGAGATTAGGATTTGTCACTCCGATTGTCGGGGAGGTATCTCAGGGCCTTCTCGGTAATGCACATCACATAAGCCTTGCAAGCATTGCAACCAATGAGTTAGTTGCAAGATGATGTATTACGGAACGAGTAAAGAGACTTGCCGGTAACGAGATTGAACTAGGTGTTGGATACCGACGATCGAATCTCGGGCAAGTAACATACCGATGACAAAGGGAACAACGTATGTTGTTATGCGGTCTGACCGATAAAGATCTTCGTAGAATATGTAGGAGCCAATATGGGCATCCAGGTCCCGCTATTGGTTATTGACCGGAGACGTGTCTCGGTCATGTCTACATTGTTCTCGAACCGTAGGGTCCGCACGCTTAACGTTACGATGACAGTTATTATGAGTTTATGCATTTTGATGTACCGAAGGAGTTCGGAGTCCCGGATGTGATCACGGACATGACGAGGAGTGTCGAAATGGTCGAGACGTAAATAATGATATATTGGAAGCCTATGTTTGGACATCGGATGCATTCCAGGTGAAATCAGGATTTTACCGGAATACCGGGAGGGTTACCGGAACCCCCCAGGAGCATAATGGGCCAACATGGGCCTTGGAGGAGAGGTGAGAGGGCTGCCCTCATGGGCTGCGCGCCTCCCCCCTTTCCCCTAGTCCTATTAGGACTAGGAGAGGTGGGCGCCCCCCCTCTCTCTCTCTCCCCCTTGGAGAATCCTAGTCCAACTAGGATTGGGGGGGGGGAATCCTACTCCCAGAGGGAGTAGGACTCTCCTGGCGCGCCAGGCTTGGCCGGCCAGCCCCTCCCCCTTGGCTCCTTTATATACAGGGGCAAGGGGCACCCCATAGACAGACAATTGATCAACGTGATCGTTCCTTAGCCGTGTGCGGTGCCCCCCTCCACCATATTCCACCTCGGTCATATCGTTGCAGTGCTTAGGCGAAGCCCTGCGCCGGTAACACATCAAGATCGTCACCACGCCGTCGTGCTGACGGAACTCTTCCCCGACGCTTTGCTGGATCGGAGCCCGGGGATCGTCATCGAGCTGAACGTGTGCCAAGAACTCGGAGGTGCCGGAGTAACGGTGTTGTGATCGGTTGGATCGCGAGGAGAACGTACGACTACTTCCTCTATGTTGTGTCAACGCTTCCGCTTCGGTCTACGAGGGTACGTAGACAACACTCTCCCCTCTCGTTGCTATGCATCACCATGATCTTGCGTGTGCGTAGGAATTTTTTTGAAATTACTACGTTCCCCAACACATATATGCTTGGGGAAGGAATCCTTTGGCCTGCAGTGACACTAGTTCACTGTGTGGGATGGTGCAACTCTCCCAGTCTCCGGATTTGGGGCTGGGGGGGCGAGGGGAGGAGCTATGACGACTGGCCATGTTGGAATGGACCTTTGCTGGAGACGCTCTGATGATAACTCGCGGGGAGAAGAAGATGTGGTTTGTATCTAGATCCCCATCCCGTTAAATAGGCGGCTCGTTTATATGACCAAGGGTGTGAATATAAAAACACCCCGGGCTTTTCGCATTCGTTCAACACGTGGAAGACGACAATTATTGGGCACCGAGACCGAGGAGCGCTACGGACATTATTCATACAGGTACACAAGATTCGGAGGGGGAACCCGCCTTGCAATGCCGAAGACAAATTTGCGCGCTGGACTCGACGTCATTGAAGCCTGGTTTGGGGGCTACTGAGGGAGTCCTGGATTAGGGGGTGTTCGGATAGCCGAACTATATCTTCAGCCGGACTCCAGGACTATGAAGATACAAGATTGAAGACTTCGTCCCGTGTCCGGAATGTTCTTTCCTTGGCGTGGAAGGCAAGCTAGGCGTGCGGATATTCAAGATCTCCTACCAATGTAACCGACTTTGTGTAACCCTAACCCTATTCGGTGCCTATATAAACCGGAGGGTTGTAGTCCGTAGGACGAACACATCATAACCATCATCATACCCATAGGCTAGCTTCTAGGGTTTAGCCTCCTTGATCTCGTGGTAGATCTACTCTTGTACTACCCATATCATCAATATTAATCTAGCATGAGTAGAGTTTTACCTCCATCGAGAGGGCCCGAACCTGGGTAAAATAAAGTGTCCCTTGTCTCCTGTTACCATCCGACCTTGACGCACAGATCGGGACCCCCTACCCAAGATCCGCCGGTTTTGACACCGACATTGGTGCTTTCATTGAGAGTTCCTCTGTGCCGTCGCGATCAGGAAGGATGCCTTTTCCCGTCTTTAAAGACGGCACCGTCACGTAAGTCGGAGGAGGAGACCCACCGGCCGTGGAATATCGCTCATCTTCGGCCTTACTATACCTGAGCCACCGGCTCTAATATGTATATATTTCGACAATGTATATATTACATAAAGCAATAAAGCAGGACCACTGTCCTGTTTTCCACCTTAAAAAGTTTACATATCTTCTTTGTCATGTGGTGGAAACAACCAACAGGAAGCGGGTCATATCTGAATCCATCTTTTCCTTTGGTCCGGCTTATGATCATATCTTAATCTAGCCATGATCACTTGGGGGCTTCCTGTTCAAACATAGGTCGTATTCAAACCAAAGAGAACATAGCTGTCGATACCCACTTGATCGGCATACTGCCAAACCCACTTGGGGGCTTCTTGATCATATTTGAATCATAGCTTAACCCCTTTGGGTCTGACGTGGATCGTATTCGAATCAGCGTCATTAAACAACTCTTATGGTCACTTGGGGGCTTCCTGTTCAAACATAGGTCGTATTCGAACCAAAGAGAACATAGCTGTCGATACCCACTTGATCGGCATCACCACAGCCACTGGGGGCTATATGTTCGTATCCGAATCTTAGCTTAACCCCTTTGGAACGGTTCACTGATCGTATTCGAATCAAAGGCCTTTTAATTTTCTTTATTATTCATCATATTTTATAAGTGTCAATATTCGACTATCTTGAGACCCTCTTGAAAGTACAATAGAGTAATTGCAATCCTCCGGTTTAATATTGGTTACCTCGGGTTGTTAAGCACCAGGTGAACGTTTATATACCAAATTTTCAGGAGTTAAACTTACCCTCAGGAGTTGGTTTATATAAACCGGAGAGATAACCACAAGCATCACAGGTATATCATTATGATTATGTCTACTAAATCTAATCGTAAGTTGGTTTTCCTCAAATTGTTTGGTGAATACTCCGGGTTATCAATACCTTATGCGACCCCCGAGGCGATAAGATGCTAGAGGATTTTTTGTTTGCCCCCTATGCAGGATAAGGCAGGCAACTTTATTTAATGTAAGGGAGCTAGAAGTTCAATAAAGCTGGAAGTATATAGCAATGTCGGCTTAAGGAAGTATTGAGCGCCATAAACATACGCGGAGGCATAACAAAAATCGAGTTTTTTTTCTACTCTATTACAAGACTCCCCGAGTCTGAATAGTGAGGCATTGTTTTCACAAAGACATAAACATATGACACCCGACGTCTTCACTCCTTTGGTTGGCTTGATGATTCCGGGTTATCCTTCTCCGCTTCTCCGTCGGTTGCCCTGTCCTGGAAGGTTGATGAGGCCCAGTCAATGCCACTCAAGGCTTCAAACTCAGCTTCATCATTGATTAAACCGGTTGGGTTGACTTCAGGGGCAAAAGTGTGCTTACGAGTTGGAGGGATCAGGCTGACTTCATGGTAATGAGGGGTTGGAATCCTCCGGTTCTCACTGTCATAGCCCGGCTGATACTTGGTGAGATCAGTATCATTCCCAATGAGAGTAGCTACAGGGCGTATGTCCTTCACATAGGCGGTGAAGTCTGCTTCATCGAACAAGGTTCCATCCTCCTTTAGACTCGGGTATCCAAGAGTAAGGTCGGCCGGGTCTAGCTCTGGAATCCATGCTTTAGCTCGGCTCAATGCAGCTATAGCTCCGGCTCTTGCGGATGCCCGCCTTAGCTCTTGAACCCGCTGAGGGAGCACAGCAAGCCGTTTCAGCACATCTTGAAGGAGATAAGGAACATCATTTGATAAAGCCACAACAGCCAGAGCACGTTGTGACCCAGTGTAGAGTTGTTCCACCAGAGTGTACACTGCCTTCAGCTTGATCAACATATTCTGCTTGAGGTTTGTGCTCCTGGGGCCTATATTATTGAAAACATAAGGTGAGTCGGAGGTAAGGATTAAGGTGTTCATCAAAGAAAGGTTTGCAGTATTTAAGTTTTTATATGTATTGTCACTTACCAAAGATGGCTGAGACCATTTGAGATATCTGATGCTTTAAGCCGGACAGCTCGGTGTTTACTTCAGCAAGTGATGCTTCTGCTGTCTCGGCCCGGGTCACTAATGAGGCCTTTTCGTCAGCCCAGATTTTCTTCTCCGCCTCAAAATTCTTCTTCAACTTCTCTTGTTCAGAGACGCTGAATTCAAATTTGGAGTTGTCTTTTTGAATTTCAACTTCCTGGGCTGCCAGGCGGCTCTTTAGGTCAGCAATCTCTGACTCAAATTGACTTATGGTGGCCTGCATTGATACCGGGTAATAGTCAGGATCATGGTAAATAATATTAAGTCCCAAGCACTTTGCAAGCAAAGGTACTTGACACTTGGGGGCTAATGTATGTTGAAGAATTCTAAATTACTACGCTGGCTTATGCAAAATAAAGTCCCAAGCACTTTGCAAGCAAAGATACTTGGCACTTGGGGGCTAATGCGTATCGCAAGTTCAAAGTATCATGCTACAACCGGGTTAAATATTTGTCTTTTTAAACCGGATAAGCAGTGCTAGACAGTTTTTAAGTCTACAACATATTTACTCATAAGCAATAGATTTGGGGGCTGGTACAGTAAGTATGATTGAAAGTAAGGAAGCATAAGTCATACCTCAGAATTTTGCTGTATTTGCTTCACCATGTCAATTTCCAGGTCACGGCTGCTATGCACCTGGTTGATATAGCCCGAGACGATATCTCCAATACTCAAATGAGTATAGTCAGTGATGTCCATCTTGGCTTTACGGTGTTCTAGCAACTCCTCTTTAGCAGAACATTTGGCAAGAACTATGGGCCGGGCCGGCTCAACGAACTGAGTCTTGAGAATTTCCACCTCTGGGTCAACCGTCTTGGCCGGGCTAGGTGCTCCCGGGTTAACAGAACCATCAAGAATATCTTTAGCAGGCGGATCAGAAGTTGGTGCTGTAATATCCTGAGCTGGTTCAGGCGGCGGCTGATGTGTGGAAGAGCCGGGGGTAGCTGTGCCCAGTTCCGGGTCAGTCACTGCAGGGTCTTGGGCCAACTTATCTTTCTTTGTTTTCTTCCTGGGCTTCACTTGCACGCTATGGATAAAGCAGAAGAATGAGTACAGAAACATGAGGAAGGTAAAACATAAGGTAAACAAATTGATATTACCCAGGGGCAGTCTTAAAAGCCGACATGTTTGACTGCATAGACTCGCCGGATGAAGGAGAGGTATCCTGATAATTGGAGTCAGATGAATTGAGAGGTTGACAGATTAGACCCGCCAAAGGTAAAAAGGGTATAAATCGGAGATAACCTCAGTCCGACGCTTCCGAGTTGTGTCAGGCAAGCCGGAGGAGAGCTCTGCATCCTTGCTGGTTCGGGTCTGCCTCCGGCTTTCAAATTGCTGTCGCTTCAAAAGAAAGTCAGGATCTTGGTAAGCCAAAGGGTGTGAAAATCTTACTTTCCGGGTTACTCTTTGAATTTTCTGACGCGGCCGAAGCTCGGAGTCGGAGGAGATTACAGTTACCTCTTCCTCGACAGGTTGGCTGTTTCCCGTGTCTTCCTGAAAGGGGAACAATGTCAGTAAGGTAATGATAAGGGAGTAAGGGAAGTTGAAAAGTTACCTCCTCTTCATTGTCAACAGAGTCATCAAGTTGGAACATCTCTGAAGCGCTTGGCTTCCTTTTCTTTGAAGTGGTGGGCTTGGCGGTTCTTCTTTCGGCTCTCTTAGCCGCCCTGGCTTGTTTGGCCACCTCATGATCATACTGGACTTTCCAGAAGTTGTCGTTTGCCTGTAAAGGATTGTAAAGGATTATAAGTAAAAATAAGGTATAACATAGTAAAAAGTAATCATTGAGGCTGATGACTTACTGCAGGGGCCGGGTTCTTCTTGAAGAAGGGCAGTAAGCCAAAGGCGTTACTGGTCACCGTGCCCTGTTTCAACAAGGACTGAGTCGTAGCCTCCACCACGTCATCCGGTAAGTCGTCGGGACTATGACGCTGAGGATCATCTTTCTCACCTGAGTAATTACACATTAAGCCGGGGCGGCGGCTTAACGGAATCACTCTCCAAGCAACCCAGACTCGGACCAGGTCAATGCCATCTAAGCCGTTCCCCAAAAGAGCTTTGATCTTTTTGATAGTGGAGGTGAGTGGCAAATGCTCAACGACAGTCAACTTGTCTGGCAGCGGATGAGTGGATTCGAGGCATAAGGCACGAAAGCCGGGCAGTGAATTTTCGCCAACCGGAGAAGTGTCCTGGCAGTAGAACCACGTCTGGTTCCAGTCTTTTGGATGACTCGGCAGTTCAGCATAAGGGAACAGGCAGTCTCTCCGCCTCTGAATTGATATGCCACCAAGTTCCAGACTAGGCCCGTTGGCACGTTCGTTCTGCCGGTTTAAGTAGAACAGCTTTCTGAACAAAAGTAGGCTGGGCTCTTCTCCCAGGTAGACCTCACAGAAGACTTGAAAATTGCAGATGTTTGACACGGAATTGGGCCCGATGTCTTGAGGTCTTAAGTCAAAGAAATGCAGAACATCTATAAAGAATTTTGAACCGGGTGGAGCAAATCCCCGGCTCATATGATCCGTAAAAGCTATCACCTCCCCTTCTTTGGGATGAGGTTTCTCCTCGGATGGGTTAGGAGCCCGATAAGACATGACCTCCTTCTTGGGCAGATAGCCGGATTTCACAAATTCGGACAACTTGTTTTCTGTGACAATGGACGGGACCCAGTTGCAAGTCACCGGAGGTTTGGGAGCTTTGGGTGCCATTGCGTAAATCGAAGCCTACAACAAGGTAAAAGAATTTTTCCGGCTCAATTCATAACCCGGAGGAGAGCATCATTCATTTACTCAAGGCGGCGGCTTAAGAAGGGGCCTAATGATATATGGGTAACTATGCAATGGTATTTAAGTCACTACAGGTATTAAAGGTAATCAAAATTTTCTTAAGTTGGAAGCAAGCGGCGCTGACAGCCGGTATTATTTTAAACCGGTCACATGAACTACTATGGCTGAAACAGAGTCAACAGACGCAGTTTTTTGCTAAGTGTGGAACAAACAGGTTTCACAAGTTGAAATTATTATTTTGGATCAAACGATGCTCTAGAAAGGAAAAATTTTCTAGACCTAAAACAGTACAGAGAAGTTCATATACTCGAGGAGGGCTTCCAAAATAAGGGAAATGAGATCTGTTCTCATACAGGATAAGTACAAACAATTTCCGCAGCAGTTCTAAATTGTTTTTATAATCTAAACAAGGCATTGGAGGTGAGAACTAATGGAGGTTTGCGTCGGGCGGCGATGAACGTCAACGAACTCAAGATAGTTCCAATGCAGATCTGAGAAAGGGGAGAATAGGAACTCACAGATGCGGACGAGCTGCGGAGGGTCGCTGTCGTTTTCTAGTCAGAGTCAGGTTGATGGAGCGGCCTGAGTCGGTGAAGACGAGGGGTTCGACGGCAGCGGCGGTGGAGCTCGAGCAGCAGAGAAGGAAGTGCGAGGAGGAAGACGACTGAAGGAAATGAAAAAGACCTAGGTCGCACCTATTTATAAGGAGGGGCCAACCGAGACGGCGCGAGAAACGAGGAGACCAAAACATCATTATCCAGCGGCCCCGACGCCTCGATTCTCGGGATAGTTAGTAAAGGCGAAGATCCATTGGAGGATATGACGGAATAAAATATTAGTGTTATTGAAGACGACGTCATGATGATTTAACCCGGATCCAGATGATGACGTGACGACGGGTTAAAATTTCCGTACAAAACAGAAGACTGAAGGCCAGTTCATAAGGTTTTTAAAGATTGACATGACCCGGTTCAAATCAATCTGGGGCCTAATGTTGGGGATATAACTATTCGTAAGCCGCCCATGAGGGGCCAGGTTACAGTAAGAAGATTATTCTATGAAGCCCAAGAGCTGGAGATGGCGGTTCAATAAGGGGGCCAAGGCCCACAGGCGACTTAAGGCCCATAGTGATAAACCGCCATGAGGGCGTGACTTGTATTGTAAGGTAGAAGTAACTAGTCACCGAGCCGGACACTGTTTATGAGCTGGCCGGGACTCTGTAAGCCGCAGGGCGTCAACCCGTGTATATAAGGGGACGACCCACCGGCTGCTTAGGGCAAGAAACAACCAATCGAGAACAGGGCATAGCGTATCTCGCTCCCTGCTCATCGAAACCTCAAGCAATACCAACCCAACTAGACGTAGGCCTTCCTTCACCGCAAGGGGCTGAACTAGTATAAACTTCTCGTGTCCTTTGTCCCGATTAACCCCTTTAAGCTTCCTAGTTGCGATGGCTCCACGATTAAATCCTTGCAAGAGGACATCTGTCGTGACAATTCCACGACACACGGTGTTTGGATGCACAGGCGAAGTTTGCACCAACTCTTGAGGTGAGAAAGGGCAATGCACGGTGCCGAAGAGGCTAGCAATGATGGAATGGTGAGAGTGCGTATAATCCATGGACTCAACATTAGTCATAAAGAACTCACATACTTGTTGCAAAAGTCTATTAGCTATCGAAACAAAGTACTATGCACATGCTCCTAGGGGGATAGATTGTTAGGAAAAGACCATCGCTTATCCCCGACCACCACTCATAAGGAAGACAATCAATAAATAAATCATGCTCCGACTTCGTTACATAATAGTTCACCATATGTGCATGCCACGGGAATCACAAACTTCAACACAAGTATTTCTACAATCCACAATTACCCACTAGCATGACTCTAATATCACCATATTTATATCGCAAAACTATTGCAAGGAATCAAACATATCATATTCAGTGATCTGCAAGTTTTATGTAGGATTTTATGACTAACCATGTGAATGACCAATTCCTGTCAACTCTCTAAATAGATATAAGTGAAGCAAGAGAGTTTACTTCTTTCTACAAAAGATATGCCCACCCTCTAACAAATATAAGTGAAGCAAAAGAGCATTCTACAAATTGCGGTTTTCTATGTGTAGGGAAACAGGCAATCCAAACTTCAAAAGATATAAGTGAAGCACATGAAGCATTCTATAAAGCCATACTCAAAGGATATAAGTGAAGTGGAAAGAGCATTCTATAAATCAACCAAGGACTATATCATACCAGCATGGTGCATCAAACAAAAGTGAAAACTAAATGCAAAAGACGCTCCAAGATTTGCACATATCACATGCACGAAACGAAACCGAAAACATACCGATACTTGTTGGAGAAAGATGGGATGCCTTCAGGGGCATCCCCAAGCTTAGACGCTTGAGTCTCCTTGAATATTTACTTGGGGTGCCTTGGGCATCCCCAAGCTTGAGCTCATGCCTCTCCTCCTTCTCCTCATATCGAGACCTCCTCGATCCCTGATCACTCATCCACACAAAACTTAATAGAAAGTTCGGTAAGATCCGTTAGTATAATAAAACAAATCACTACTATAAGTACTATTGCAACCAATTCATATTTTGTTTTTGCATTGTAGCTACTGTAATATAACTTTTCCATGGCTTAATCCACTGATAGAAATCGACAGTTTCATCAAAACAAGCAAACAATGCATCAAAAATAGAATATGTTTTAAACAGGATAGTCTGTAGTAATCTGAACATTCACCATACTTCTGGTACTCCAAAAATTCTGAAAAAATTTTGAAAAATAAAAATTATATATATAAAGACATTGCAAAAAGTTTTAGAACCGTTTGAAGTTCCAATAAAAAATGTAAAATCGTGCACTACAGCCAAAGTTTCTGTTTTGCACCGCACAAACCAACAAGCAGTGTAAACATCCTAAAGGCAAATCTTGGCACATTATTTTTATAATACAATGGAATTGTACAAGGGGATAATTATTTTTGTTGAAAAGTTTCTGTAATCAAGATTCACAAAGTTTCCGTGAGCATGAACAATGTTCAAGGAGCTCCCTCACTTCAACAATGCTTGTCTCTCTCACTTTTTCACTTTCCTTTTTGAAAAGTTTTGGGTTCCCCTCTTTATTTTTTTGTTTTCAAACTCTATAAAAGCACTCAACAGAAATAAATGACTTTCTAAAACTTCCGGGTTGTCTTCCTAGCAGCGCTTTCTTTAAAGCCATTAAGCTAGGCATAAGGTGCTCAAGTAATGAATCCACCCGGATCCCAAGGTATATCAAAGCCAATTTGAATTAGCAATGATTTTGCATTTAGTAGTGAGCACAAAGCAACATATATCAAGCAATGACGAAGTCTAACTCTCTTCCTATGCATCGACATGTCATACAAGACCAATTCCTGCACATCAAGTAAAGGCCAATGCATAGCATAAGAAGTTTCTTGCAATTTTATCGTGTTGGAAACATAGAGAGGCGGAGATGTAGTTCCTCTCTCATAATAATTGTGTAAGTGCATCTAGTGCCCCTTAGTGATTTTGGTGTATTGAAGACTTATAGGTTAAGGATCTAATGTGTTTATGAGTGTACACAGGTCTATAAGTCTGTGAGGAGTTTGATATTTACAGAGAAACTTGACCCCTAAAAATGAAGTTCTTCGACTGAAGACTTTGATATACTGAAGACTTTCTGAAGACTTTGAAAGTGAAGAAATTGGTGTGACCTTGAAGACTTGGTATTCATTCGAGGAACATGAAGCGTGAAGACTTTTGTTTTCGTAGTTTCATTTTCTCTTTCTTGAGTCATAGGAAACACCGTACTATTAAAGGGTGTCGGCGTTCTGGGAATGGGGGTCCCCAGACTTGCCTGCCTGCGGCCTGCGGCGTGGCTCAAAGGGGGCCCAGCACGGCCCATCTTCATCAACACAAAACCCAAGACCCTCGCGAGGGGCCAAGCCTCGCGGGGCGGACGACACGGAGCTTCCTCAGGCGCAGACTCATCAGGCTGGATCACGAGGAGGCGGAGAGATCAAGGCGGGGTACCTCACGAGGTGCCCATGACGCAAGCCATGACGACCAAGGGCGCCAGGCGGGCGCCAGCCGTGCAGTGTCCTCCCTTTCCTCTTTGGTGCAAAGGGGGCGAGCGCAGGCGAGAGGATCAAGCAAAGGCATCCATTTCGGTGCAACGAGACCAAGACCAGCTCCACGACAAGGAGGAAGTCATTATGGAGCCCAAGCCAGCGTCATCACCAGAGCCTTTGGCAGGCGAGGACCAACTTTAGTCAGGATAAGTGTACCAGATGTTCCCCTTCAAATTGGCCAATTGTTGGCGCCCTTCCCGCTCAATATTTGGGAAGAGGCCCAGGGCCTTTGCCTATAAATAGGAGTAGCCACCCCCAGGGTAGAGAGACCGAGCAACCGCGCAATCCATGAAGGAAATATGCCCTAGAGGCAATAATAAAGTTATTATTTATTTCCTTATATCATGATAAATGTTTATTATTCATGCTAGAATTGTATTAACTGGAAACATAATACATGTGTGAATACATAGACAAACAGAGTGTCACTAGTATGCCTCTACTTGACTAGCTCATTAATCAAAGATGGTTATGTTTCCTAGCCATGAACAAATAGTTGTTATTTGATTAACGAGATCACATCATTAGTTGAATGATCTGATTGACATGACCCATTCCATTAGCATAGCACCCGATCGTTTAGTATGTTGCTATTGCTTTTATCCATGACTTATACATGTTCCTTTAACTATGAGATTATGCAACTCCCATTTACCGTAGGAACACTTTGTGTGCTACCAAACGTCACAACGTAACTGGGTGATTATAAAGGTGCTCTACAGGTGTCTCCGAAGGTACATATTGGGTTGGCGTATTTCGAGATTAGGATTTGTCACTCCGATTGTCGGAGAGGTATCTCAGGGCCTTCTCGGTAATGCACATCACATAAAGCCTTGCAAGCATTGCAACCAATGAGTTAGTTGCGAGATGATGTATTACAGAACGAGTAAAGAGACTTGCCAGTAACGAGATTGAACTAGGTATTGGATACCGACGATCGAATCTCGGGCAAGTAACATACCGATGACAAAGGGAACAACGTATGTTGTTATGCGGTCTGACCGATAAAGATCTTCGTAGAATATGTAGGAGCCAATATGGGCATCCAGGTCCCGCTATTGGTTATTGATCGGAGACGTGTCTCGGTCATGTCTACATTGTTCTCGAACCGTAGGGTCCGCACGCTTAACGTTACGATGACAGTTATTATGAGTTTATGCATTTTGATGTACCGAAGGAGTTCGGAGTCCCAGATGTGATCACGGACATGACGAGGAGTCTCGAAATGGTCGAGACGTAAAGAATGATATATTGGAAGCCTATGTTTGGACATCGGATGCATTCCAGGTGAAATCAAGATTTTACCGGAATGCCGGGAGGGTTACCGGAACCCCCCGGGAGCATAATGGGCCAACATGGGCCTTGGAGGAGAGGTGAGAGGGCTGCCCTCATGGGCTGCGCGCCTCCCCCCTTTCCCCTAGTCCTATTAGGACTAGGAGAGGTGGGCGCCCCCTCTCTCTCTCCCTCCCCCTTGGAGAATCCTAGTCCAACTAGGATTGGGGGGGGGGGGAATCCTACTCCCAGAGGGAGTAGGACTCTCCTGGCGCGCCAGGCTTGGCCGGCCAGCCCCTCCCCCTTGGCTCCTTTATATACGGGGGCAGGGGGCACCCCAAAGACACACAAGTTGATCTACGGATCGTTCCTTAGCCGTGTGCGGTGCCCCCTTCCACCAAATTCCACCTCGATCATATCGTTGCAGTGCTTAGGCGAAGCCCTGCGCCGGTAACACATCAAGATCGTCACCACGCCGTCGTGCTGACGGAACTCTTCCTCGACGCTTTGCTGGATCGGAGCCCGGGGATCGTCATCGAGCTGAACGTGTGCCAAGAACTCGGAGGTGCCGGAGTAACGGTGATGTGATCGGTTGGATCGTGAGGAGAACGTACGACTACTTCCTCTACGTTGTGTCAACGCTTCCGCTTCGGTCTATGAGGGTACGTAGACAACACTCTCCCCTCTCGTTGCTATGCATCACCATGATCTTGCGTGTGCGTAGGAAATTTTTTGAAATTACTACGTTCCCCAACAGTGGCATCCGAGCCTAGGTTTTTATGGTTTGATGTTATTTGCACGAGTAGAACACAAGTGAGTTGTGGACGATACAAGTCATACTGCCTACCAGCATGTCATACTTTGGTTCAGCGGTATTGTTGGACGAGACGATCCGGACCAACCTTACGCGTACGCTTACGCGAGACCGGTTCCCTCGACGTGCTTTGCACATAGATGGCTTGCGGAAGACTGTCTCTCCAACTTTAGTTGAACCGAGTGTGGCTACGCCCGGTCCTTGAGAAGGTTAAAACGGAGTCTATTTGACAAACTATCGTTGTGGTTTTGATGCGTAGGTAAGATGAGTTCTTGCTTAAAGCCCGTAGCAGCCACGTAAAACTTGCAACAACAAAGTAGAGGACGTCTAACTTGTTTTTGCAGGGCATGTTGTGATGTGATATGGTCAAGACATGATGCTAAATTTTATTGTATGAGATGATCATGTTTTGTAACCGAGTTATCGGCAACTGGCAGGAGCCATATGGTTGTCGCTTTATTGTATGCAATGCAATCGCGATGTAATGCTTTACTTTATTACTAAGCGGTAGTGATAGTCGTGGAAGCATAAGATTGGCGAGACGACAACGATGCTGCGATGAAGATCAAGGTGTCGCGCCGGTGACGATGGTGATCATGACGGTGCTTCGAAGATGGAGATCACAAGCACAAGATGATGATGGCCATATCATATCACTTATATTGATTGCATGTGATGTTTATCCTTTTATGCATCTTATCTTGCTTTGATTGACGGTAGCATTATAAGATGATCTCTCACTAAATTATCAAGAAGTGTTCTCCCTGAGTATGCACCGTTGCGAAAGTTCTTCGTGCTGAGACACCACGTGATGATCGGGTGTGATAGGCTCTACGTTCAAATACAACGGGTGCAAAACAGTTGCACACGCGGAATACTCAGGTTTAACTTGACGAGCCTAGCATATAACAGATATGGCCTCGGAACACGGAGACCGAAAGGTCGAGCGTGAATCATATAGTAGATGTGATCAACATAGTGATGTTCACCATTGAAACTACTCCATCTCACGTGATGATCGGACATGGTTTAGTTGATTTGGATCACGTGATCACTTAGAGGATTAGAGGGATGCCTATCTAAGTGGGAGTTCTTAAGTAATATGATTAATTGAACTTAAATTTATCATGAACTTAGTACCTGATAGTATCTTGCTTGTCTATGTTGTGTAGATAGATGGCTCGTGCTGTTGTTCCGTTGAATTTTAATGCGTTCCTTGAGAAAGCAAAGTTGAAAGATGATGGTAGCAATTACACGGACTGGGTCCGTAACTTGAGGATTATCCTCATTGCTGCACAGAAGAATTACGTCCTGGAAGCACCGCTGGGTGCCAGGCCTGGTGCAAGAGCTACGCCAGATGTTGTGAACGTCTGGCAAAGCAAAGCTGATGACTACTCTATAGTTCAGTGTGCCATGCTTTACGACTTAGAACCGGGACTTCAACGACGTTTTGAACACCATGGAGCATATGAGATGTTCCAGGAGTTGAAGTTAATATTTCAAGCAAATGCCCGGATTGAGAGATATGAAGTCTCCAATAAGTTCTATAGCTGTAAAATGGAGGAGAACGGTTCTGTCAGTGAGCATATACTCAGAATGTCTGGGTATAACAATCACTTGATTCAACTAGGAGTTAATCTTCCGGATGATTGCGTCATTGACAGAATTCTCCAATCACTACCACCAAGCTACAAGAGCTTCGTGATGAACTATAATATGCAAGGGATGACCAAAACTATGCCCGAGCTCTTCGCGATGCTAAAAGCCGCGGAGGTAGAAATCAAAAAGGAGCATCAAGTGTTGATGGTTAACAAAACCACTAGTTTCAAGAAAAAGGGCAAAGGGAAGAAAAAGGGGAACTTCAAAAAGAACAGCAAGCAAGTTGCTACTCAAGAGAAGAAACCCAAGTCTGGACCTAAGCCTGACACTGAGTGCTTCTATTGCAAGCAGACTGGTCACTGGAAGCGGAACTGCCCCAAGTATTTGGCGGATAAGAAGGATGGCAAGGTTAACAAAGGTATATATGATATACATGTTATTGATGTGTACCTTACTAATTCTCGCAGTAGCACCTGGGTATTTGATACTGGTTCTGTTGCTAATATTTGCAACTCAAAACAGGGGCTACGGATTAAGCGAAGATTGGCTAAGGACGAGGTGACGATGCGCGTGGGAAATGGTTCCAAAGTCGATGTGATCGCGGTCGGCACGCTACCTCTACATCTACCTTCGGGATTAATATTAGATCTAAATAATTGTTATTTAGTACCAGCGTTGAGCATGAACATTATATCTGGATCTTGTTTGATGCAAGACGGTTATTCATTTAAATCAGAGAATAATGGTTGTTCTATTTATATGAGTAATATCTTTTATGGTCATGCGCCATTAAAGAATGGTTTGTTCTTACTTAATCTCGATAGTAGTAATACACATATTCATGATGTTGAAGCCAAAAGATGCAGAGTTGATAATGATAGTGCAACTTATTTGTGGCACTGCCGTTTAGGTCATATCGGTGTAAAACGCATGAAGAAACTCCATACTGATGGACTTTTGGAGTCACTTGATTATGAATCACTTGGCACTTGCGAACCGTGCCTTATGGGCAAGATGAGTAAAACACCGTTCTCCGGTACTGTGGAGAGAGCAACAGATTTATTGGAAATCATACATACTGATGTATGTGGTCCAATGAATGTTGAGGCTCGTGGCGGATATCGTTATTTTCTCACCTTCACTGATGATTTAAGCAGATATGGGTATATCTACTTAATGAAACACAAGTCTGAAACATTTGAAAAGTTCAAAGAATTTCAGAGTGAAGTGGAAAATCATCGTAACAAGAAAATAAAGTTTCTACGATCTGATCGTGGAGGAGAATATTTGAGTTACGAGTTTGGTCTACATTTGAAGCAATGCGGAATAGTTTCGCAACTCACGCCACCCGGAACACCACAACGTAATGGTGTGTCCGAACGTCGTAATCGTACTTTACTGGATATGGTGCGATCTATGATGTCTCTTACCGATTTACCGCTATCTTTTTGGGGTTATGCTCTAGAGACGGCCGCATTCACGTTAAATAGGGCACCATCAAAATCCGTTGAGACGACGCCTTATGAACTGCGGTTTGGCAAGAAACCAAAGTTGTCGTTTCTTAAAGTTTGGGGCTGCGATGCTTATGTGAAAAAGCTTCAACCTGATAAGCTCGAACCCAAATCGGAAAAATGTGTCTTCATAGGATACCCAAAGGAGACTATTGGGTATACCTTCTATCACAGATTCGAAGGCAAAATTTTTGTTGCTAAAGTCGGAAACTTTCTAGAGAAGGAGTTTCTCTCGAAAGAAGTGAGTGGGAGGAAAGTAGAACTTGATGAGATAACAGTATCTACTCCCTTATTGAGAAGTAGTACATCACAGAAATCTGTTTCTGTGACACCTACATCAAATAGGGAGGAAGCTAATGATAATGATCATGAAACTTCAGATCAAGTTTCTACTGAACTTCGTAGATCAACCAGAGTAAGATCCGCACCAGAGTGGTACGGTAATCCTATTTTGGAAGTCATGTTACTAGACCATGATGAACCTACGAACTATGAAGAAGCGATGGTGAGCCCAGATTCCGCAAAGTGGCTTGAGGCCATGAAATCTGAGATGGGATCCATGTATGAGAACAAAGTGTGGACTTTGGTTGACTTGCCCGATGATCGGCAAGCAATTGAGAATAAATGGATTTTTAAGAAGAAGACTGCCGCTGATGGTAATGTTACTGTCTATAAAGCTCGACTTGTTGCAAAAGGTTTTCGACAAATTCAAGGGATTGACTACGATGAGACTTTCTCACCCGTAGCGATGCTTAAGTCTGTCCGAATCATGTTAGCAGTTGCCGCATTTTATGATTATGAAATTTGGCAAATGGATGTCAAAACTGCATTCCTGAATGGATTTCTGGAAGAAGAGTTGTATATGATGCAACCAGAAGGTTTTGTCGATCCAAAGGGAGCTAACAAAGTGTGCAAGCTCCAGCGATCCATTTATGGACTGGTGCAAGCCTCTCGGAGTTGGAATAAACGCTTTGATAGTGTGATCAAAGCATTTGGTTTTATACAGACTTTTGGAGAAGCCTGTATTTACAAGAAAGTGAGTGGGAGCTCTGTAGCATTTCTGATATTATATGTGGATGACATATTGCTGATCGGAAATAATATAGAATTTCTGGATAGCATAAAGGGATACTTGAATAAGAGTTTTTCAATGAAAGACCTCGGTGAAGCTGCTTACATATTGGGCATTAAGATCTATAGAGATAGATCAAGACGCTTAATAGGACTTTCACAAAGGACATACCTTGACAAAGTTTTGAAAAAGTTCAAAATGGATCAGGCAAAGAAAGGGTTCTTGCCTGTGGCACAAGGTGTGAAGTTGAGTAAGACTCAATGCCCGACCACCGCAGAAGATAGAGAGAAAATGAAAAATGTTCCCTATGCTTCAGCCATAGGCTCTATCATGTATGCAATGCTGTGTACCAGACCTGATGTGTGCCTTGCTGTAAGTTTAGCAGGCAGGTACCAAAGTAATCCAGGAGTGGATCACTGGACAGCGGTCAAGAACATCCTTAAGTACTTGAGAAGGACTAAGGATATGTTTCTCATTTATGGAGGTGACAAAGAGCTCGTCGTAAACGGTTACGTCGATGCAAGCTTTGACACTGATCCGGACGATTCCAAATCGCAAACCGGATACGTATTTACATTAAACGGTGGAGCTGTCAGTTGGTGCAGTTCTAAACAAAGCGTCGTGGCGGGATCTACATGTGAAGCTGAGTACATAGCCGCTTCGGAAGCAGCTAATGAAGGAGTCTGGATGAAGGAGTTCATATCCGATCTAGGTGTTGTACCTAGCGTATCGGGTCCAATGAAAATCTTTTGTGACAATACTGGTGCAATTGCCTTGGCAAAGGAATCCAGATTTCACAAAAGAACCAAACACATCAAAAGACGCTTCAACTCCATCCGGGATTTGGTCCAGGTGGGAGACATAGAGATATGCAAGATACATACGGATCTGAATGTTGTAGACCCGTTGACTAAGCCTCTTCCACGAGCAAACCATGATCAACACCAAGACTCCATGGGTGTTAGAATCATTACTTTGTAATCTAGATTATTGACTCTAGTGCAAGTGGGAGACTGAAGGAAATATGCCCTAGAGGCAATAACAAAGTTATTATTTATTTCCTTATATCATGATAAATGTTTATTATTCATGCTAGAATTGTATTAACTGGAAACATAATACATGTGTGAATACATAGACAAACAGAGTGTCACTAGTATGCCTCTACTTGACTAGCTCATTAATCAAAGATGGTTATGTTTCCAAGCCATGAACAAAGAGTTGTTATTTGATTAACGAGATCACATCATTAGTTGAATGATCTGATTGACATGACCCATTCCATTAGCATAGCACCCGATCGTTTAGTATGTTGCTATTGCTTTTATCCATGACTTATACATGTTCCTTTAACTATGAGATTATGCAACTCCCATTTACCGTAGGAACACTTTGTGTGCTACCAAACGTCACAACGTAACTGGGTGATTATAAAGGTGCTCTACAGGTGTCTCCGAAGGTACATATTGGGTTGGCGTATTTCGAGATTAGGATTTGTCACTCCGATTGTCGGAGAGGTATCTCAGGGCCTTCTCGGTAATGCACATCACATAAAGCCTTGCAAGCATTGCAACCAGTGAGTTAGTTGCGAGATGATGTATTACGGAACGAGTAAAGAGACTTGCCGGTAACGAGATTGAACTAGGTATTGGATACCGA
Organism: Aegilops umbellulata; assembly: GCA_032464435.1. Lineage (NCBI taxonomy): Eukaryota > Viridiplantae > Streptophyta > Magnoliopsida > Poales > Poaceae > Aegilops > Aegilops umbellulata. The sequence goes on from CP136057.1 coordinate 445,923,535, forward strand.
CGATCGAATCTCGGGCAAGTAACATACCGATGACAAAGGGAACAACGTATGTTGTTATGCGGTCTGACCGATAAAGATCTTCGTAGAATATGTAGGAGCCAATATGGGCATCCAGGTCCCGCTATTGGTTATTGATCGGAGACGTGTCTCGGTCATGTCTACATTGTTCTCGAACCGTAGGGTCCGCACGCTTAACGTTACGATGACAGTTATTATGAGTTTATGCATTTTGATGTACCGAAGGAGTTCGGAGTCCCGGATGTGATCAAGGACATGACGAGGAGTCTCGAAATGGTCGAGACGTAAAGAATGATATATTGGAAGCCTATGTTTGGACATCGGATGCATTCCAGGTGAAATCAGGATTTTACCGGAATACCGGGAGGGTTACCGGAACCCCCCGGGAGCATAATGGGCCAACATGGGCCTTGGAGGAGAGGTGAGAGGGCTGCCCTCATGGGCTGCGCGCCTCCCCCCTTCCCCTAGTCCTATTAGGACTAGGAGAGGTGGGCGCCCCCTCTCTCTCCCCCTCCCCCTTGGAGAATCCTAGTCCAACTAGGATTGGGGGGGGGGGGGGAATCCTACTCCCAGAGGGAGTAGGACTCTCCTGGCGCGCCAGGCTTGGCCGGCCAGCCCCTCCCCCTTGGCTCCTTTATATACGGGGGCAGGGGGCACCCCAAAGACACACAAGTTGATCTACGGATCGTTCCTTAGCCGTGTGCGGTGCCCCCTTCCACCAAATTCCACCTCGATCATATCGTTGCAGTGCTTAGGCGAAGCCCTGCGCCGGTAACACATCAAGATCGTCACCACGCCGTCGTGCTGACGGAACTCTTCCTCGACGCTTTGCTGGATCGGAGCTCGGGGATCGTCATCGAGCTGAACGTGTGCCAAGAACTCGGAGGTGCCGGAGTAACGGTGCTGTGATCGGTTGGATCGCGAGGAGAACGTACGACTACTTCCTCTACGTTGTGTCAACGCTTCCGCTTCGGTCTACGAGGGTACGTAGACAACACTCTCCCCTCTCGTTGCTATGCATCACCATGATCTTGCGTGTGCGTAGGAATTTTTTTGAAATTACTACGTTCCCCAACAATCCAGAACCTGGGCAAGCAAAGAATCAGTAAGAGAGAGAGAGAGAAGGGCGACTGAACTCCTCCTAGCAGTTCATCCCCCAGGACAAGAACAGACCCTTGCGAGGCTGTTCTACCTTGTAGTGTTCATCATCATCAGCCCAAGAGGCAATCCACCACACCACACTGGAGTAGGGTATTACACCACATCGGTGGCCCGAACCAGTATAAACTCTGTGTCTCTTGTGTTGTTCTTTTAGTAGTTTAGATCTTTGCGAGACGGAGAGGTAGAGGGCGTAATCTCCGCGCGCACCCCAGAGTTCAAACCTCAAGGGTCTGCCGGAACCCGAAATCCGACATTAGGCGCGCCAGGTAGGGGTGCGCCGGGATTTGTCTTCCGCCGCTCCGCGTCCCGTCGCATCTTCATCACCATGTCCGGCGACCAGGCGGGCAACCAAGATCCATGGGCGGCATGGCCTACCCGCGTAGAGCCGCTCGCCTCGGGCGACCCCGCGCCCCAGGCAGCTCGTGGTCCGCAGGGCGCTGCGGGCCGCGGGCGGCGCAGACAGGCTTCAACAACCCTCACACCGCGGCAAGCGCGGTCGGCAGCAAGGGCCTCCAGTCACGCCGCGACCACGACACCGTACACCCGCCGGGAGCAGGCGAACTCGAGGGCCGCGCTCTCGGTGGCCCGAGAGCTACTGCAGTGTAGGCTGCTGGAAGGCGGCCGTGACGTGCTGCTAGAGCGGGTCGCCGAGCTCCTGGGCTTTGCCGCTTCGGGGGCTCACCCCTTTTGCGTCCAGCTCCTGTCTCAAGCCCAGGGCGGCGCGCGCGGGGGCCCCGCGCCCCCCGCGGGCCTCAAGGCTACTCCAACGCCAGTGAAGCTGTCGGCGCCGGGCCAGCGGTGGTGCTACCCCCGCCCCTGGCGCGTGAAGAAGAGGGACTCGGCACGGCCCACGGCCCCAGCGGGCAGCCGCGCTACCACCCCACGGTGGGCACGTCAAGCAGAGCTGCATGGCACACGGAGCACTACGGCGTAGCCTTCGGGATGACGGCGCGAGAAGAATACGTGCCCCACATGATGGACCAAGGGCACGCTCACGAGGGCGAACAAGGCTCGCTCCTCAGCCCGAGCTGGGGGGACGAGACACCAGAAGCTGAGCTCTTCCAGGAGCCCTGGGACGGTTCCGCAGGCCACGCTGGGGGCGACGATTATCGGGTACCGCTAATTTCTCAGGAGCAGGCGTACGCTAATCATGGATCGCAGGAAGTGCAGGTTGCCACAGCGAGCAGCTGCCCCGCTCCCATAGTCTCCTACCCCTCGGGAGGAGGGCGCAGGGGGCTGCAGGAGAGGGGCAGTGATCCGACATCACCATCGCGGCGTTCGGAGCAAGGCGCTCTCAGGAGGTAGGCCCTCCGCTGGGGAGGTGCCTAAGGGCCTGCCCCTGGCGGAGGACCCGCGGTCGTCAGGGGAACCGCTGGCGACCGCTCTACCCCACCGGCGGCGTCCTGGTTTCCGGTCGTCGTTGGTGGCACTAGAGTGTGGCGCAAGGCGGGGCCCTCGTCTGGCAATATGAAGCAAGGCCGGTACCTGTGAAGAAGGCCCAGTGTCTGTGAAGCTCGCCGCCCCGTGACACTCTCACGTAATAATGAGTGGGGCTGTACACGCCCCGGAGTCTCAGGGGTGTCGGCCTCAGGCCCTGGGGCTCCCTCCCACGCCCAGTGGACAGCACTTAGCTCCGCGCTGGCGAGAAGACGTCCAAGACTAGATTAGGTGCCGGACGCGGCCTGTTGTCTGTTTTCATTGCCTTTTCCTTTGGTTGTAACTTTTCCCCCGCTGGATTTAAGTTGGATTCAAATTTGAGATTTGCGTGTGTTCGGGGAAGGGGTGCTTAGTCTCGTTCGAGCCATTTCTCGCGTTCTGGTTACCACTTCACCATAGCTGCCTCCCCTCGCGAGCCCCTCGCGAGTCGGGTCAGGCCTAGCTCGCGCGCAACCCTCTCGGGAGGATTCTCTGGTGCCTACGGAGGTTGTCCTTTTAGGAAAAGGCCCGGAGCCTGTGAAGAAGGCGACTGCCTGTGAAGCTGTCGTGCTTAGGAAAAGGCCCGGAGCCTGTGAAGAAGGCGACTGACTGTGAAGCTGTCGCGCTTAGGAAAAGGCCCGGATCCTATGAAGAAGGTGACTGCCTGTGAAGCTGTCGCGCTTAGGAAAAGGCCCGGATCCTATGAAGAAGGTGACTGCCTGTGAAGCTGTCGCGCTTAGGAAAAGGCCCGGAGCCTGTGAAGAAGGCGACTGCCTGTGAAGCTGTCGCATTTAGGAAAAGGCCCGGAGCCTGTGAAGAAGGTGACTGCCTATGAAGCTGTCGCGTTTAGGAAAAGGCCCGGAGCCTGTGAAGAAGGCGACTGCCTATGAAGCTGTCGCGTTTAGGAAAAGGCCCAGAGCCTGTGAAGAAGGCAAATGCCTGTGAAGCCGCCGCGTCCATGAAAAGGCCCAGAGCCTGTAAAGAAGACAAATGCCTGTGAAGCCATCGCGTTTGGGAAAAGGCCCGGAGCCTGTGAAGAAGGCCAACGCCTATGAAGCTCCCCGCCAGCGACACTCTCACATCCTACGGATTCAACTAGAGGACACCCAAGACATCACGTCCTCCCACAGGCTGCCTCGGGGCCTGCACGAAACAAAGGTAAACCAGCCAACCACCAGGCGCGGGCGCTCGCGCAATATAACAACTACGAATACGATGAACACAGGTTTTACATGAGGGGATCCCCCTCCCAAAATGCTCTCACGACCATCAGGCCAAAAACCTGAGTTCTATTCATGCAGGGTAAAGAAAAAACAGGAGCGATACATACTCAGTCGGACGAATCCCCCAATGCGTCCTCGGAAGCACCTCCTGAGCCGTGGCTGGCATCGCTGAACTCGCCATCGCCGTCTGCATCGCCACCAGCGGCATCAGGGCCGTTCACCACACCGCCCTCGTTAGCAGCCACGATCGCGTCATCGTCGTCCGAAGCGAAGGCCCTGACAAGAGCGTCCACGTTGTCATCCACCCAGTGCGCCAGGTCGTCTCGGACGGCCTGGGGGACTGGGGCGATAGCGGCGTCAAAGTCGAAGTGGGGATCCATGTTCCGGAGATGGCTGAAGACACGGGAAAAGGCGCGCCTGAGCAGGGTGCGGCTCCTCTCCTCCACCAACCTGTCGGCCGTGACTGACCGCGCCTCCAGCTGCGTCACCACGGCAGTGAAGAACTGAAGGTTGCCGGCATAGTTGATTGTGTGCGGCTCGTCGACAGCCGCCTCGCAGATGTTGCCCAAGGCCGTGTTAGCTCTCTCCCGGAGCGTGGCGAGCATAGGGCTGTGCACGTGCTCCAGGACCTGCCGCTGGCATATCTCATCCGCGTTCTGACGCGCGACGGCCTCAGCCTCCTCCACCCGCTGGCGAAGACGAAGCATCTCGGCCTGGGAGGCGGCTAACTCCCCTTGCGCTACCACAAGGGCAGCCTAAGAAGCGTCGGCCCGCCGCGTCGCTTCCTCCCACTTGGCCCTCAAGGCTGCGGTCCTTCCTTCAGCCTCGACCCGGATCAACTCCAGTCTCCTCTCGGACTCGCGCTCGAGGTCTTGGCGCGCCATCGCCACCCGACGTCCAACCTCCTCCAGGACACGGGCTTCCCGTGCGGCGACATCGTCCTCCGCCTGCGTCACCAAGCGCTCCCTCGTCTCCAGCCGCTCGTACTCGCGGGTGCGTTTGGCGGCTTCCAGCGTCAACTCTTCCTCATGCTTCTGGAGCTCAGCCGGGTCGCCTGAGGCCACCTTCATCGACACAAGGGCCGCCTCGCGCAGCTCCACTTGCTCCTCAAGTGAGTGGCACCAAGCCAGGAGCTCCCGAGCCCGCTCCTCCGCCACCTCTCGCCGTCGGTCGGCTCCCCGGGCCTCCTCGGCAGCCTGGGACCGGGCTACCCGAGAGGCCTCTAGCGACGCCTTCGCATCTTCATCATCAAGATCACGTTGATGGCGCACGAGAGCGATGGGGGCCTCCAGCTCACGCCTCCCTGCAGCCAGGCGCAGGCCCTCGGCCTCCAGGCGCGCGTCTTCATCAGCAAGCTCCTCCCCAAGCAGGTTCACCGCGTCAGTCGCCCTTCAAAGGAATCCTTGGCGGCGAGCGCGGCGCTCCCGGGCACGCTCGAGCACGTCTTCCACACCATCATCTGCCCCAAGCAAGTGCCGGGGGCCATGAATCATTGTTCCCCCTCCGGGCAGGGGGCTGGGGGCTGGCACCCTCGCGACGGCCGGGCACGCCACGCCAGAAGCCCGGCCAGGGGCCAGCCCGTCTCCAGATGAAGGGCGCAGGGGGCGCCTCAGCCAGTCACAGTCCACGACTAGGCGAGAAGTCCACGGCAGGCTGGCTATGCCACGAGAGGGCCCGCGAAGGAAGACCGCGGGGAGTGAAGGGCTGTAGTGCACCTCGAGACGGTTCGCCCCTTCGATCGCCCTCACCACAAGAGAAGCGCTGCTCGGAGCACTTGGCGATGGTGGAGGAGGCTAAGCCAAAGGAGGCGGCACCTCAGCTACTTCCGTGAGCTCGGCCGGAAGGGGCCTGCGGAGCAAGGGTCAGTAAAAACAACAAGAAGGTCAGGAGCTGGAAAAGGAGAAGACTTACTCATCAGTGGCGAAGTACTTCCTGCGCTTCAGCAGGCGACAAGGGAAGTCATCACCCAGGGCCTCCCTTTTCCTCTGGAGGGCCTCAAAGTCCACGCGGAAGCGGCCCAAGAGAAGAGCGCAAGGATCAACCTGCGACGAAGATGGAGCATCGAGGCGATCCGCGTCAGGGGCGCCTGCCTGACGCGTGCTGCCAACCGCCTCGCCAGAAGTCGCGGCTGGGGCCTCAGCCCCAGGCGCCGGGAGCAGCTGCTTGCCACCCTCAGCCTCAGCGGCACGGGTCCCGGGAGCTGCTCCCTCGAGAGCATCACCCGGTGTAGGATCGGAAGTATGTCTAGAGGGGGGGGTGATTAGACTACTTGACCAAATAAAAACTTAACCTTTTCCCAATTTTAGTTCTTGGCAGATTTTAGCAACTTTAGGACAAGTCAAGCAATCATCACACAATTCAAGCAAGCATGCAAAGAGTATATAGGCAGCGGAAAGTAAAGCATGCAACCTGCAAGAATGTAAAGGGAAGGGTTTGGAGAATTCAAACGCTATTGGAGACACGAATGTTTTTCCCGTGGTTCGGATAGGTGGTTCTATCCTACATCCACGTTGATGGAGACTTCAACCCACGAAGGGTAACGGTTGCGCGAGTCCATGGAGGGCTCCACCCATGAATGGTCCATGAAGAAGCAACCTTGTCTATCCCACCATGGCCATCGCCCACGAAGGACTTGCCTCACTAGCGGTAGATCTTCAAGAAGTAGGCGATCTCCTTGCCCTTACAAACTCCTTGGTTCAACTCCACAATCTTGTCGGAGGCTCCCAAGTGACACCTAGCCAATCTAGGAGACACCACTCTCCAAGAAGTAACAAATGGTGTGTTGCTGATGAACTCCTTGCTCTTGTGCTTCAAATGATAGTCTCCCCAACACTCAACTCTCTCTCACAGGATTTGGATTTGGTAGAAAGAAGATTTGAGTGGAAAGCAACTTGGGGAAGGCTAGAGATCAAGATTCATATGGTAGGAATGGAATATCTTGGCCTCAACACAAGGGTAGGTGGTTCTCTCTCAGAACATGTAGGTTGGAAGTGTAGATGTGTTCTGATGGCTCTCTCCACGAACGAAGAGGAGGTGGAGGGGTATATATAGCCTCCACTTAAAATCCAACCGTTACACACATTTTACCAATCTTGGTGGGACCGAATCAACAAACTCGGTCGGACCGAAAAGGTAAACCTAGTGACCTTTAGATTTTCGATGGGACTGACATGCATCTCGGTAGGACCGATATGGTTAGGGTTTGGGCATAACATAATCTCGGTGAGACCGATTACACAAACTCGGTGAGACCGATTTGGTAATTAGCTAACCAGAGAGTTGGTCAGGCAAACTCGGTGGGACCGATTTTCTCTTTCGGTGAGACCGAAAAGTTACAAAAGGGAAACAGAGAGTTTGCATTGCAATCTCGGTGGGACCGATCCGCTCTTTCGGTGAGACCGAAAAGTTACGAAAAGGAAATAGAGAGGTTGCAATCCCATCTCGGTGGGACCGAGATCCCTATCGGTGAAACCGATTTGCTAGGGTTTTGGCAGTGGCTTATGACATATGAAACTCGGTGGCGCCGGATAGAAAGAATCGGTATGACCGAGTTTGGCTTATGGTTTAGGTCATTTGTGGAAGTGGGAAAGTAGTTGAGGATTTTGGAGCATACCATTAAGCACATAAAGCAAAGGGCTCATTAAGCAACACCTCATCCCTCCTTGATAGTATTGGCTTTTCCTATGGACTCAATGTGATCTTGGATCACTAAAATGTAAAATGAAGAGTCTTGAGCTTTTGAGCTTGGGCCAATCCTTTGTCCTTAGCATTTTGAGGGTTCCACTTTCACCATTCATGCCATGCCAATCATTGAGCTTTCCTGAAATACTTATCTTGGAATAGCATTAGCTCAATGAGCTATATGTTGTTATGAATTACCAAAACCACCTAGGGATAGTTGCGCTTTCAATCTCCCCCTTTTTGGTAATTTATGACAACATATAGATCAAAGCTTCGACAAATGATAATAAGAATGAATTACATCGTCGCTTTGAGAAGTATGTGATAAGTAAGAGCTCCCCCGAAATTTGTGCATTATAAAATTTGCTTTGGACTGCAAATGCACAAGAAGTTAGAATTATGGGTTACTCTTCCATGTCACATACATCTTGGTGGAGCGCTCAAAATGATTAACAATGAAATACATGCACTCATTACCAAGGCAAAGTGAATGACCACATAAGATAGATAAGATATATCAAGCATGCATGAGTGTAGCTTATGATCAAACACATGATCATCAATGTCTCACAAGCATATGAAAGTATCACGACCAAAAGCAAACAATATTTGAAAAACCACCAAATAAAAGCAAGAGAGAAAAGCAACACTCTCTCTCTCGAAGCCTATGATCTATACATTTTCTCCCCCTTTGGCAACAAGTTACCAAAAAGTTCCTAGAAAATGCATAGTGCTAAATCGACACTCAGGCTTGATCTTCTGGTGGTGGTGGAGTCCGGATCACTCCAAGGACGAAGGCTTCCCTTTCCTTCCCTTTCCTGCATGTCATCTTGGAGCTGCTCCACTGCAGTCTGAATCTCTGTCACCTTGATATCCAAGTCATAGAACTTTTGTTCTACGATTCTCTCTAAGCTTGCCTGGTTCTGAGTTAGGGTGGCTAGTCCTTGCTCGATCCGCAGGGTGGATGCAATCAGGTAACTAAGCTCCTCTTGCTTGTTCTTCAAGAAGTACTCAGATGCCTCCTCTTGAGCTGGCATCTTAGAAGCTTTCTCCTTCTTTGCCTTCTCCTTCTTGTCTTGTGCATGGGCTGAAGATGGTTCATCTTTGGTCATCACAACTTGGTTGTCCTCGAAATCTGGATAGATAGGCAGATGTTCCTTGTCCAACAAGTATGTGTCTGTACCCATCCTTGAGTTAATCAACATCTGGATCTGAGGGGCATAACCACAACTCCTCTTCTAATCTGCCGCAGTCCTCTTGATAGTCTCTACTATGAGGCTCATGACCTTGAATTTCTGAGGCACACCAAAGATATGTAGCAAGTTAATGGCATGACCTCTGATCATCCTGTGATCTCCAGACTTGGGCAAAAGTGTGTGCCTAAGGATCCATTTGATCGTAGGCAGACCTGACAGCAAGTGTTTTACAGACCCAAACTGGTGAGTGTCAAGATCATCTGTTGGAATCTCCTTGTACATATTTGCCATAGAGTTGTGATCCATCTTTTTCTTGGAATAGACATCCAAGTCATTTTCATTCTCCTTTGGGGCATTGATAAGCTGTGCCCACTCATCAACTGTAGATTGGTACCTTGTACCCTCAGACATCCAAACAATTCTCCCATCTGGGTAAAAATGTGATGTGGAGTAGAACTGCATGATAAGCTCATCATTCCACTTTGTGAGCTTTTGCCCAACAAAGTCTGCTACTCCACATGCCTTGAAGCTGTCTTGCACTCCAGGGTAGTGCTCTTCGTTGTCCTTGATATATTCCCAGTTGACCCATCTCATGTCACATACAATTGGCTTTTTGTCTAACAAGACTGTCTCATAGAAGTCCTGCTGTTCCTTAGTGTGCAACCTGTAGTCAACAGCAGTCCTCCTCCTGATAGCATAGGGGTCCTCAACTCTCCATTTTATCAGTCCAGAGTCTCTCCTGATTTTCATATCCTCAGCCACAGGATGAGCATCATTATGGTCTGGGATCTTGGGCTTGAATTTTCTCAGCACTTGGCCTTCCTCTTCTTCAGCAGTTTCAGGCATTGGGGCCTTGTTCTTCTCAGCAGCTGGGATGCTTCTTGTATTCCTCTTGGGTTTTGGCTTTGGAGCTGGCTTAGCCTTGGAAGCAGTCTTGGGGGCTTCCTTAGGCTTGGATGCTGCTGCCCCTGATCTTATGGCATCACCCATCAGCTTGGGTGCCTTAGGTGCTGGTGCAGCACCCTCTTCTTCCTCTTCTTCTTCTTCATCACAAGAATCTTTCCTCATAGTGGGCTTGCTAATAACTCTGACAGTGGTAGTTCTAGCTCTCTTCTTTTTCTTGCCCTGGCCAATATCCTCTTCTTCAGATTCCATAGTGAACTTCATAGTTTCCTCAGGTGCAGCCTTCCTAGGCTTGGAGGTAGGAACTCTTCTAGCTGGTGCCTTCTTGTGCATGCCTGGCTTGTTGGCTGCAGCTGAGCCATATTCCTTTTTCAGCACAACTCTCTTGGAAGTTGCTTCTTCCTCTGCCACATAATCTTCATCCTCTGAGTCTGAGGTTTTCTTCTTTCTCTGTCTTGTGGCAGCTTTTGGCAGATTGCTAGGGGTGCTCCTACTGCCATCATCTGAGGAACTGGAGGGACTAGTGCCCTCACTCATTTGCACTGGCTGCTCTAACAAATTCTGACTATCACTTTGGTCTGACATGATGAACAAGCTGACTGCTGACTGCTGACCCTGTGAATAGTTTATAGATGAGGTAGAGTGGATGAGCATCACAAAATGCAGAGATTTTTGCAAAAGAATGATTCAAAAAACTTAGTTTTAGTTTCCCACAGAAAGCATCTCGGATCTACCGATTTTTAAACTTGGTGATACCGAAGCAGTTTTTGGAACCTAAACTAGTGATCCCGGTCAGACCGAGTCACAGTTCGGTGGCACCGAGACTGGTAGGGTTTCACAAAGTTCCAATATCGGTCTCACCGATTAGTAACACTCGGTCAGACCGAGTCTCACTGTGCAATGGCATAAGCCAAATCGGTGGGACCGAGTTTTTCAACTCGGTGGGTCCGAGATGGTTTCGGCGGAAACCTAACCCTAAAATCTTCGAATCAAACCTAATCTACGAGTTCATTGACTGGATAGGAGTTTATCTAACGTGGCAAGAATCATTATGATCACAATGTGCTAGGAATCGGATTGGGAATAGCACAAAGATCGAGTCCATACCCTAGTTCGGCGGAGACTCGCTACAGCGACAACGGCGGGGTTGATTTCCGTTGACGGCGACGGAGACCAGCGACTGGAGGCGGCTGGCGGCGAGGAGACGATCCGGAGACCATGTCGGCAGAGCGAGCTATGGCGCGGGCGAAGGGGTTCGGAGAAATTTCCAAAATTTTGCCCGTGTCTATATATAGCCCGACCCTGTCGGTGTGACCGAGTGGAACAACTCGGTGGCACCGAGATGCAAAACTGTATACAGTTATTGCAACTCGGTGTGACCGAAGGGTTCAAATCGGTTGCACCGAGATTGAAAACTTAGATCAACTTAATGATCTCGGTAAGACTGAAAGTGGGGTATCAGTCAGACCGAGAATCACAAAGAGGTTTTGGAAGTTTAAGTCTATGACGAAACGGGGACTCCGAGTGCTCCTCACACAGAGTGGTTCGAATCTGACTTGATCAATTTTGTGATGTAGCATGAAGAGAGTTTGAGACGAGAAAAGCATAGATAGCTAGAGGGGGTTCTTAGGCATTCTTGTCCATCCACTTGGCAAATGAAAAGATAAGGCCAAACAATCAAAACAACAAGTGGATGTCCTTGAATGAGTAAAATATGCAACCAACATGCTCACACAATAAAATGGCAATTGAAATATGTGACAAAGCATGCACAACCAATTCTAGCATCTATCAAGCAATTTGCGATGACTAGGTCATCTATATATGAGTATATTGACTTAGGAGTCAAATGAGAACATTTGATCATAGGTCATACTCATCGTTTAAGCTCAAGTGGGGTTACCACTTTTACATAAAGCATTGTTGTGTTCACATCATTAGAGTTGCTTTAGCTCAAGTCTTAGAGTAAAGCTCCCCCTAGATGTGATATCCCCCCTAAAAGGGATGAACTAACCTTGGGTTTTGTCGATGATGACTTCATGTAGATGTTGAAGATGTGGATGCTCAATGTTGATGTAGATCACTTGGAGCTATCCTTTTGAGTGAATTGCACTTTCAATACCTACATGGGTTAGTCCCACAAGGAACAAACAAGTATATCCATAGACATAGAGTGATGCACATACAAGATGATGTCTATGAAAGCTTTTAGGTTACCTTGTCCCTTGACTTACCAACAAGAGGGTTTGTGACTCCTTGAACTAGTGCAAGATGTGGAAGTTGATTGCACTTGTTCTTGCCAAAATGATAAGACTGAAGTATGTTGGCAGAGTCACCCTCAAGAACTCTCTAGTTCTTCTTCTTTTGGATCCACACCATCTTGATGGGAATCCTTGGAGTTGTAGTCGTACTTGATGAAGTGGAACGTGAAGTAGTCTTGGGAATCCACTTGACTAAGGTCTTAGGAGCTTCTTCAAATGCATCTATTTCCTCTTGAAGCTTGTCCTTGCCTTTTTGCTTGTAGTCTTGAGGTGCAAGATCATCTTGAGTTTGTGTCCCCTTGAAAGAAGTAGGATCATACTTCTCTTGTTGAGGAACAAACTTTGTCTTGGGGTATTGATCTTCCCACTCAACTCCATTGGCATTGAACTTTCGTTCAAAACCAACACCTTGATTCTTCCGGTGCCTTCCTTGCTTGCGTACAATCTCCTCGAATTGCTTACTTCCGGCAAGGCTTTTGTACACTCCTTTCTCTATGATTTCCTTCAATATGCTATTTTCTTGCTCAAGTGTAACTTGGCTAAGAGAATCATTAGTGGAATCAAGAGAACTACTAGAAGCAACAATATTGGATTTAACATGATCATTGTTACTACTAGAGGAAGAATCTTTCTTGTTCTTGTTACTAGACTTGACTTGAGGCATGTAAGTGGATAAGAGTAAACGTTTTGCAATGTAAGAAGAACTTTTCTTGCGGAGATCATCATTGATTGCCTTTAAAAGCTCATGCTCTTGCTCAAGATTGAGCTTTTCAAAGTGTAACTCCTCATGAGCCCTTAAAAGTTCTCGATGATCTTCGAAGATACTTTCATGAGCTAACTTAAGAGTGTTTAGTTCTTTAGTTAGAGCCTCAATTTTCTCCTTATCATTGTTATTCGTTTTAGCATGATTAATTGACGTTTCATCACAGGATTCATCACTAGAGTTGTCAACAAGTAAATCATCATCACCTAACAAGTCATCTTCATCACTATTAAAATCAACATACTCAGGGTGAGTTACCTTAGGACCTTTGGCCATGAAGCATCTTCCAATTCCTTCATTTGGTGAGTCAAATATGTCGTAGGAGTTGTTTGACACAAGTGCTAGTCCGGCAACACCTTCATCTTGAGTATATTCGGAGTCGGAGTGATATCTTCTCTCCGAGTGGTTGTCGGAGTCGGAGCCGGATACCCATTCACCAACATGAGCTTGATGTCTTTGTTTTATGTAGCTCCTTGATGATTTTTCCTTTCTCTCCGAATCCTTGCTTCTCCGTGAGTATCTCCGTTCATAACGATCATCTCTACTCCTTCTCTCTCTTGATGGTGATTCCTCTCTTTTGCTTCTTCTTCTTGGAGAATCTTCTCTTCTCTTGTAGGGAGCCGTACACTCATTGGAATAGTGTCCGGGTCTTCCACAATTGTAGCAGTTTCGCTCTCGACTAGAAGATCTTTTGTCATTGTAGGACCTTGACTTGGAGCTTCTATCTTTGCTTCTACTCTTGTAGAACTTGTTGAAGTTCTTCACCATTAAGCTCAATTCTTCATTGAAGTTTTGTTTCTCATTTGATGATGTGGGGGCTTCACCTGAGGCTTTGTAAGCACCACTTGGTTTGTTGTGAAGTTCCTCTTTATCCTTGAGTGACATCTCATGAGCAACAATTCTTCCAATGACTTCCGTTGGCTTGAGATCTTTGTAATTGGGCATCATTTGGATCAATGTGCACACGGTATCATATTTTCCATCCAAGGCTCTTAGGATCTTCTTGATGATGAATCTGTCGGTCATCTCTTCACTCCCTAAGCCGGCAATCTCATTTGTGATGAGAGCATGCCTAGAGTACATTTCAGCGACACCTTCACCATCCTTCATTTTGAACTTGTCAAGTTGACTTTGGAGCACATCCAATTTGGATTCCTTGATGGAGTCGGTACCTTCGTGCATATCAATCAAAGTATCCCAAATTTCCTTTGCATTCTCAAGACGGCTGATTTTGTTGAATTCTTCGGGGCACAATCCATTGAAGAGAATATCACAAGCTTGAGCGTTGTATTGTAGCATCTTCAACTCATCCGCGGTAGCTTCACGGTTTGGTTCTTTCCCATCAAAGAAGTCACCTTGCAAACCAACACACACAATAGCCCAAACGGCAGGGTTATGTCCAAGAATATGCATTTTCATTTTATGCTTCCAACTAGCAAAGTTAGTACCATCAAAGTAAGGACCTCTACGGTGATAATTTCCCTCACTAGACGCCATACTCTACTAGGTTGTGAAACCAAGGCTATGACCACCAAAAGCTATGGGAATCAAAGCAAATGGAGACCAAGGCTCTGATACCACTTGTAGGATCAGAAGTATGTCTAGAGGGGGGGGTGATTAGACTACTTGACCAAATAAAAACTTAACCTTTTCCCAATTTTAGTTCTTGGCAGATTTTAGTAACTTTAGGACAAGTCAAGCAATCATCACACAATTCAAGCAAGCATGCAAAGAGTATATAGGCAGCGGAAAGTAAAGCATGCAACCTGCAAGAATGTAAAGGGAAGGGTTTGGAGAATTCAAACCCTATTGGAGACACGGGTGTTTTCCCGTGGTTCGGATAGGTGGTGCTATCCTACATCCACGTTGATGGAGACTTCAACCCACGAAGGGTAACGGTTGCGCGAGTCCATGGAGGGCTCCACCCACGAAGGGTCCACGAAGAAGCAACCTTGTCTATCCCACCATGGCCATCGCCCACGAAGGACTTGCCTCACTAGCGGTAGATCTTCATGAAGTAGGCGATCTCCTTGCCCTTACAAACTCCTTGGTTCAACTCCACAATCTTGTCGAAGGCTCCCAAGTAACATCTAGCCAATCTAGGAGACACCACTCTCCAAGAAGTAACAAATGGTGTGTTGATGATGAACTCCTTGCTCTTGTGCTTCAAATGATAGTCTCCCCAACACTCAACTCTTTCTCACAGGATTTGGATTTGGTAGAAAGAAGATTTGAGTGGAAAGCAACTTGGGGAAGGCTAGAGATCAAGATTCATATGGTAGGAATGGAATATCTTGGCCTCGACACAAGGGTAGGTGGTTCTCTCTCAGAACATGTAGGTTGGAAGTGTAGATGTGTTCTGATGGCTCTCTCCACAAATGAAGAGAAGGTGGAGGGGTATATATAGCCTCCACTTAAAATCCAATCGTTACACAATTTACCAATCTCGGTGGGACCGAATCAACAAACTCGGTCGGACCGAAAAGGTAAACCTAGTGACCGTTAGAGATTTTCGGTGGGACTGACATGCATCTCGGTAGGACCGATATGGTTAGGGTTTGGGCATAACGTAATCTCGGTGAGACCGATTACACAAACTCGGTGAGACCGATTTGGTAATTAGCTAACCAGAGAGTTGGTCAGGCAAACTCGGTGGGACCGATTTGCTCTTTCAGTGAGACCGAAAAGTTACAAAAGGGAAACAGAGAGTTTGCATTGCAATCTCGGTGGGACCGATCCGCTCTTTCGGTGAGACCGAAAAGTTATGAAAAGGAAACAGAGAGGTTGCAATCCCATCTCGGTGGGACCGAGATCCCTATCGGTGAAACCGATTTGCTAGGGTTTTGGCAGTGGCTTATGACATATGAAACTCGGTGGCGCCGGATAGAAAGAATCGGTATGACCGAGTTTGGCTTAGGGTTTAGGTCATTTGTGGAAGTGGGAAAGTAGTTGAGGATTTTGGAGCATACCATTAAGCACATAAAGCAAAGGGCTCATTAAGCAACACCTCATCCCTCCTTGATAGTATTGGCTTTTCCTATGGACTCAATGTGATCTTGGATCACTAAAATGTAAAATGAAGAGTCTTGAGCTTTTGAGCTTGAGCCAATCCTTTGTCCTTAGCATTTTGAGGGTTCTACTTTCACCATTCATGCCATGCCAATCATTGAGCTTTCCTGAAATAGTTATCTTGGAATAGCATTAGCTCAATGAGCTATATGTTGTTATGAATTACCAAAACCACCTAGGGATAGTTGCACTTTCACCTGGCGCTTGCACCTCATCAGAAGCCCCCTCGGCCTCTGGCGCCTCATGCCTCCCTGCTCCGCCACTTGAGGAAGAATCACCTAGGCCGACAGGAAGGGCAGTCGCCACCACTGGGTTCTCGCGAGGCCCCTGGAGGCCAGCAGGGCGCAGCCCCCATTCATCAAAGATAGGCATCTGCTTCACAAAATCGTCCCTGTTCTGGCAGAGGTACAGCAGGGCGCCTCCCCGCTGGATGCTACTGTCGGCGTTCTCGGAACGGGGGTCCCCAGACTTGCCTGCCTGCGGCCTGGGGCGTGGCTCGGGTGGGGGCCCAACGTGGCCCATCTTCATCAACACAAGGCACAAGACCCTCGCGAGGGACCAAGCCTCGCGAGGCGGACGACACGGCGGTTCCTCAAGCATGACCTCCTTAGGTTGGCTCGCGAGGAGGCGGAGAGATAAAGGTGGGGTACCTCACGAGGTGCCCATGACGCAAGCCATGACGACCAAGGGTGCCAGGCGGGCGCCAGCCCGCGAGGTGTCCCCCCTTTCCTCTTTGGTGCAAAGGGGGCAAGCGCAGGCGAGAGGATCAAGCAAAGGCACCCATTTCGGTGCAACGAGACCAAGACCCGCTCCACGACAAGGAGGAAGTCACTATGGAGCCCAAGCCGGCGTCATCACCAGAACCTTTGGCAAGGGAAGACCAACTTTAGTCAGGATAAGTGTACCCGATGTTCCCCTTCAAATAGGCTAATTGTTGGCGCCCTTCCCGCTCAATATTTGGGAAGAGGCCCAGGGCTTTTGCCTATAAATAGGACTAGCCACCCCCAGGGTGGAGGGATCTGATTCGGTATCTAGAACAAGTAGAGAGAGAGATAGAGAAGGGCGATTGAACCCCTCTCCTTAGCAGTTCATCCCCTAGCCAAGAACAGGCCCTCGCGAGGCCGTTCGCCTGTACTGTTCTTCCTCATCAGCCCAAGAGGCAATCCACCCACCACAAACTAGAGTAGGGTATTACACCACAACGGTGGCCCAAACTAGTATAAACCCTGTGTCTCTTGTGTTGTTCTTGCAGTAGTTTAGATCCTTACGAGACGAAGAGGTAGAGGGCTCGATCTCCGCACGCACCCCAGAGTTCGAACCTTAAGGGTCTGCCGGAACCCTAGAATCCGACATTTGGCGCGCCAGGTAGGGGTGCGCCGGAATCTGCCTTCCACCGTTCCGCTCTCCTCCGACCGCCGCATCCATGTACGGCGCACGTCGAGCTCGCGCCACGCCAGCGGCCCTCGCTGGCGGACGTCCTCGCCGTTCCCCGCCGCTCGCCGTCAACACCGCCACCGGCCCGACGGGAGGCAAGCAACAAGCACCACCCCGACGCCTGCCTATGCGACCGGGCTGCCGCACAGCAGCGTCAGCGCTCCCGGTCGTCGCGGCCCTCCTGGGCGGCTCGCGGGTGCCACCAACGAGCCGCCACGTCAAGCCGTTTGCCCGCCAGATCGGCGCCGTTTCCGCACGGCAGGGGGCTTCCGTGGACCAGGCGGCGCGCGAGGTTGGCCTGACCTTCAGCTCGGAAGACCACCCAGCTAACTTGGCCGGCTCGGGCGCGCTCCCCCTGCTGTGCACCCCTACCATCTACCAGGTGGCAGTCACAAGAACCCTCGTCGATGGCGGTGCGGGCCTCAGCGTGCTTTCGGTCGAGACCTTCAACCTCCTCCGCATACCCCGGGAGCGGCTGCAGCCCAGCCGATCCTTCTCAGGCGTCGGGGGCGGGTCGTCCGACTCCTTGGGACAGATCCGGCTCCCGGTGACCTTCGGCACCTACGACAACTTCCGCATGGAGATGGTCGACTTCGACATCGCCCCCATCGGCCTCCCTTACAACGCCATCCTCGGCTACCGGCACTGGCTCAGTTCATGGCCGCCACGCACCCGGCGTACAACCTCATGAAGATGCCCGGGAGCAACGGTACCCTCACTGTGCACGGAGACACCGGGGACACCCTGCGAGTACTCAATCTCGCCTTCAAGACGGCGGCACCGGTGCAGCCCGCCGACGCAGGGACCCCTGAGCCCAAGGGGGTTGCGCCTGCCAAGAAGAAGCAGTTGTTCACCCAGGACAAGGCAGAAACCAAGCAGATACCCGTTGATGAGGACGGGTCCTCCAGCGCCACTTTCACCATTGGCGCCAACCTGGGGCCTGAGCAGGAGGAGGCCCTGGTCAAGTTCCTGCGTACAAACAAGAAAGTGTTTGCTTGGGAGCCCGATCAGTTGGCAGGGATCCCCAGGGACGTCATCGAGCACCACCTCAACGTATGCCCAAATGTGCGCCCCGTGAAGCAGAAGGCCAGGCAGCAGTCCGCAGAGAAGCAGGCCTTCATCGTCCAAAAAATCCGCAAGTTGGAAGCCGCTGGAGTTATTCGCGAGGTCCGGTACCCAGATTGGTTGGCTAACCCTGTCGTTGTACCCAAGAAAGGGGGGAAGGAATGCATGTGTGTCGACTTCACCAACCTCAACAAGGCATGCCCGCAAGATCCGTTCCCGCTCCCTCGCATCGACCAGATCGTCGATTCCACCGCCGAATGCGACCTGCTATGCTTTTTGGATGCCTTCTCAGGATATCACCAGATCAAGATGGCGATAGAAGACGTTGAGAAGACCGCCTTCTTGACCCCGTGCGGGGTATACTGCTATACGTGCATGCCGTTTGGACTACACAACGCGGGGGCGACCTTTCAGCGGCTGATGCACATCACCTTGGGCCCGCAGCTCGGGAAGAATGTTGAAGCATACGTCGATGACATTGTGGTGAAATCTCGAGAGGCCAGGACCCTGATACAAGACCTGGAGGAGACCTTCGCGAGCCTCGACGCAGTGAACCTGCGGCTGAACCCGGAGAAATGCGTGTTTGGCGTTCCCTCGGGCAAGCTTTTGGGATTCCTCGTGTCTCACCGTGGCATCGAGGCCAACCCCGAGAAGGTCAAGGTGGTCGAGGACATGAGTCCGCCAAAGACCCTCAGAGAAATGCAGAAGCTCACTGGGCGTGTGACCGCGCTAGGGCGCTTCATCTCCAAGCTGGGGGAACGAGCGCTGCCTTTCTTTCAGCTTATGACGAAAAAGGAGCCCTTTGAATGGACTGAAGAGGCAGATAAGGCGTTTCAAGATCTCAAGAGGTACCTAACCAGTCCCCCAGTCATGGTGGCTCCGCGCCCTCAGGAGCCTCTGCTGCTTTACCTTGCCGCCACTCCCTATTCTGCCAGCGCAGCACTGGTGGCGGTTAGGGAGGAGCGCCAGTCCAAGACCACAACGGCAGCCCGAGGTCAGACGAGACGGGAATAGGGAAAGCTCGAGAAAGCCGAAGCTACAGGTGAAGAGAGTCAACCGCCGAGGGACGCACAAGAGACAGGAGAAGCAGCATGCCCTGATGGTCCACCTCCCGAGGACACAACTCTCGCGAGGTGTCCTCACCTCCCGAGGGAGCCACGGCCCAAGCTGCCCACAGCCTTGTTGAGCACCCGGTCTACTTCGTTAGCACGGTGCTGCGGGACGCGAGGGCCCGGTATTCTATGCCCCAGAAGCTCCTCCTTGCGCTGCTGGTGGCCTCGCGCAAGCTGCGGCACTACTTCCAAGCTCACCCGATCAAGGTCATCTCATCGTACCCCCTTGAGAGGGTGCTCAGGAGCCCTAACTCAGCCGGTAGGGTCGCTGAGTGGAACATAGAGTTGCAAGCATTTCAGCTCGAGTTCAGCACAACTAGGGTCATCAAAGGAGCCGCGTTGGCGGATTTCGTGGCGGAATGGACAGAGGCGCCGGGCCTCAAGGATGACGAGGATCGCTCCCTCTTCCCAGGGAGCGAGGCGCCGGAAGGCTGGGTCATGTACTTTGACGGGGCATTCTCCAGGCACGGCGCGGGGGCTGGTGCTGTGCTAATATCACCCACTCAGGACAAGCTTTGCTATGCAGTACAACTCTGTTTCCAGCAAGGAGAAAAGGTCTCCAACAACATAGCAGAATATGAGGGACTGATAGCAGGGTTGAAGGCCGCAGCGGCCTTGGGAGTGAAGCGCCTCACCGTCAAAGGCGACTCGCAGTTCCTAGTCAACTTCTCCAACAAGGTGTACGAGCCGAAGGACGAGCACATGGAGGCCTAGCAGAGGTCCGTAGGATGGAAAAGCAGTTCTGGGGGCTGGATCTGAAGCACGTGCCCCGTGGTACCAACCAGGAAGCTGACGACATAGCCGGACGGGCGTCCAGGCGGCTGCCGTAGAAGCCCGGCGTCTTTGAAGAGCGGCTCTTTAAGCCTTCAGCGCAGCCAACACTGTCAAGCACAGCTCAGCCTCGGGAGGAGCTCCCTCAGCCGCCAGCCTTGGGAGCCCCGGCCTGCGGGCCGACCTTAGGAGCACGTTTGCTCCTGACGATGGAACCTCAGGAGGAACGCTGGATCACCGAGCTCCGGAATTACCTGATACATGGGACCCTGCCAGAGAAGGAAGAGGAAGCAGAACGTGTAGCGCGGCAGGCCACGGCATACTGCATCAGAGACGGAGGACTCTACCGGAAGCGACCCAACGCCGTATCTCTGCGCTGCATCTCTAGGGAGCAAGGAAGGGAACTACTAGGGGACATACACGGCGGAGACTGTGGACACCACTCGTCATCACGAACCCTCGTCGGCAAAGCATTCCGCAGTGGGTTCTATTGGCCCACCGCGCTCAATGACGCGGTGGAATTGGTAAAGGCTTGTGAGGCCTGCCAGTTCCATTCCAAGCAGATCCATCAGCCGGCAGGGAGCCTGCAGACTATACCCCTCTCGTGGCCATTCGCAGTTTGGGGGTTGGATATTCTGGGCCCGTTCCCTCGGGCGCTAGGGGGCTACCGTTACCTCTACGTCGCCATTGACAAGTTCACCAAGTGGGCAGAGGTGGAGGCTGTCCGTACCATCCCTGCAGGCTCCGCGGTCAAGTTCATCAGGGGCATCGTGAGCCGGTTTGGGGTGCCGAACCGAATCATCACAGACAACGGTTCGCAGTTCACCAGTAACCTCTTCAAAACATACTGTGCTAACCTTGGAACGCAGATATGCTACGCTTCGGTGGCACACCCGCGAAGCAATGGGCAAGCCGAACGAGCCAACGCGGAGGTCCCGAGAGGCCTCAAGACCAGGACGTTCAAGAAGAAGCTGGAGGCCTGCGGCAGGGGTTGGTACGATGAGCTCCAATCCGTGATGTGGTCCATCCGCACGACCGCGACCAAACCAACCGGGGAGACTCCGTTCTTCCTGGTGTACGGAGCCGAAGCAATCCTTCCTCACGAGGTCAGGCGTCGCTCCGCGCGGGTCCTGGCATTTGACGAGGCGCAGCAGGACACCATGCGGGGTATGGGCCTCGTGTTGGGGGAGGAACGCCGCCGGGAGGCCGCACTGCGAGCTGCAAGGTACCAACAGGCGCTACGACGATATCACTGCCGCAACATCCGCCCCAGGACCCTCGAGGTAGGAGACCTCGTACTCAGGCGGGTCCTCTCCAGGGAAGGGCTGCACAAGCTCTCTCCCATGTGGGAGGGCCTGTTCAAGGTTGTTCATGTTTCCAGGCCCGGCTCCGTGCGCTTGGAGACTCAAGAGGGGGAGCCGATCCAGAACGCGTGGAACATCCAGCACCTCCGGAGGTTCTACCCCTAAAAGGCCCCGAGCCTGTGAAGAAGGCGAACGCCTGTGAAGACCTTCTCTTTTTGGAAAAGGCCCTGAGCCTGTGAAGAAGGCGAACGCCTGTGAAGATCATCGCTTTTTGGAAAAGGCCCTGAGCCTGTGAAGAAGGCGAACGCCTGTGAAGATCATCACTTTTTGGAAAAGCCCCTGAGCCTTTGAAGAAGGCGAACGCCTGTGAAGATCATCGCTTTTTGGAAAAGGCCCTGAGCCTGTGAAGAAGGCGAACGCCTGTGAAGATCATCTCTTTTTGTAAAAGGCCCTGAGCCTGTGAAGAAGGCGAATGCCTGTGAAGCTCATTACCTCTAAGGAGAAAGGCCCGGAGCCTGTGAAGAAGGCCAATGCCTGTGAAGCTCGCCGCCTCGTGACACTCTCACGTAATAATGAGTGGGGCTGTACACGCCCCGGAGTCTCAGGAGCGCCGGCCTTAGGCCCTGGGCTCCCTCCCACGCCCAGTGGCAGCACTTAGCTCCGCGCTGGTGAGAAGACGTCGAAGACTAGACTAGGTGCTGGACGCGGCTTTTTCATTTGCTTTCCGCATTTGGCGTGTTTTACTTGCATTTGAAGTCTTATCGAACCTATCACCGTTGCTGATTTGTGGTTCGTCGATTTTTGCTTCCTGTTTTGGTTTTCTCCCATGAAGGCCTCGCGAGGGATGGGGCTCGAACGCCCTCGCGAGCGTTTTTCTCTAGACATTTAAAGGTCACACGGCACAGGCTCTCTACAGGAGCACCCCTCTGGTCTGTGCCCCTCGGGCACCGCGACATACACATAGGGCCTGGGTCGGTCGCCCCCCGGCTGGGGCCGCAAACTACCTACGCGAGGGCAAATAGTTGTGAAATGCGACAACAAAATTAAGGTAACGGCTACAACGGCAATAGTTCTTAAACACGCCCCCACGGGGCTCCACGCAGTTGTCTTATCTTACACAGGAAGCAAAAGGAAAGGGAAAAGGGCGAGCCCGGCGCGGCCCGCCCCGCATCGGTCCACGAAGGCGACACCAGAAGCCTCCGGAGCTCAGGCGGACTTGCTCTCGCGCTTCACCGGAGCGCGATGACGGGCGGCTGAACAGCCACCCCCCAAGCAGGCGCGGAGGCGAGGGGGCTGGCTGCGGCCACCGCTGGAGGAGCCGCCTGAAGGGGAGTAGGCGAAGCTTGAGGAGCCTCGAGCACCGCCAGCAGAGCGAGCGCTGTCTCCTTCGTCGTCGTCCTCAGGGTAGCATCCTGCACGGCGATCGTCCTCCCCAAACGCCCTCACGTGGAGGGTGCTGTCGCCGTCGAACTTGAAGTGCAGGGCGCACCGCTCGCCCAGGCCGCACGCGCGGGCAAACGTCTGCCAGCCGCGGGTCAGGGCCCCGTTCCCGGAGGGGGAGACCTCGAGCGAGACCCAAGAGGCCCTACTGCAGCAGCCGTCGGCCTGGAGCCAGAAGCCGCATCGGGCGCCGGCCGGCAACTCGCTGATGAAGAAGCGAGGGAGCTGGAGCCAGGTGCTGGCTGGGTCCGCCGACCACACGACGAACTCCGGTAGCACCTCCGCCGAGTGAAAGCGCGGCCTGGGAGGCCGCACAGCCACAACCTGCCTCTCCATGGCGGCCGAGCGCTCACCACCGCGCGGAGAACCACCCCTGTGTCCGCGGGGAGCCACAACGGGGACCACGGGATGCTTGCGGGGACGACCCCGGCCGCGCTTGGCCGGAGGGGAGTCGGGCCCCGCCCGACTAGCCTTCCCCTTCTCCGCAGCTGAGAACCTCTTCGGGGCCATGCGAGCGGCGGCGGAAAAGGAGAGGATGAAGAAGAGAAGCGGGAAAGGATGGACCGGCGGATCCTGTGTGGCCTCGCACTTATAGCCGGAAGAGGCCAACCGTCAAGCACCACGATCACAGGTAATAATGACCCGTATCTATGCATGCAGGGACTAGTCAAGTCACGCAGTTGCTGAGGCGTCGTGGGGAAGTGGAGACGCCCACATCCTGTCAAACCGCCACGCGGCGCCCAAGGCCGCAGGCTGTTGGGGCCCGCGGCGCTTCGCCCTTGCCCTTTCGCCTCTCGGCACAGCCAAGTCCATGCGCACCTTGGGCCCGGGGGCTACTGTCGGCGTTCTGGAACGGGGGTCCCCAGACTTGCCTGCCTGCGGCCTGCGGCATGGCTCGGGTGGGGGCCCAACATGGCCCATCTTCATCAACACAAGGCACAAGACCCTCGCGAGGGACCAAGCCTAGCAAGGCGGACGACATGGCGCTTCCTCCAGCACGACCTCCTTAGGTTGGCTCGCGAGGAGGCGGAGAGATCAAGGTGGGGTACCTCACGAGGTGCCCATGACGCAAGCCATGACGACCAAGGGTGCCAGGCGGGCGCCAGCCCACGAGGTGTCCCCCTTTCCTCTTTGGTGCAAAGGGGGCAAGCGCAAGCGAGAGGATCAAGCAAAGGCACCCATTTCGGTGCAACGAGACCAAGACCCGCTCCACGACAAGGAGGAAGTCACTATGGAGCCCAAGCCGGCGTCATCACCAGAACCTTTGGCAGGGGAAGACCAACTTTAGTCAGGATAAGTGTACCCGATGTTCCCCTTCAAATAGGCCAATTGTTGGCGCCCTTCCCGCTCAATATTTGGGAAGAGGCCTAGGGCCTTTGCCTATAAATAGGACTAGCCACCCCCAGGGTGGAGGCATCTGATTCGGTATCTAGAACAAGTAGAGAGAGAGATAGAGAAGGGCGATTGAACCCCTCTCCTTAGCAGTTCATCCCCTAGCCAAGAACAGGCCCTCGCGAGGCCGTTCGCCTGTACTGTTCTTCCTCTTCAGCCCAAGAGGCAATCCACCCACCACAAACTAGAGTAGGGTATTACACCACAACGGTGGCCCGAACTAGTATAAACCCTGTGTCTCTTGTGTTGTTCTTGCAGTAGTTTAGATCCTTACGAGACGAAGAGGTAGAGGGCTCGATCTCCGCGTGCACCCTAGAGTTCGAACCTTAAGGGTCTGCTGGAACCCTAGAATCCGACAGCTACCCGGGTTGGGGTCGCCAGTCAGGATCAAGAGCACTGTCCTCAGCACCTCAGGCGTCAGGTCCTCTTCCTGGAGCCGCATGCGCTCACCACGCCCACTGAAGGCCCACATCCGGCGGGAGTGGCATTGGAGAGGGGCAATGCGATGCAACAGGAACTCCTTCACTACCTTGGGCGCTATCACGCCAATCGATTTCAAGTTCCCGAAGCGGTGCCAGACGAAGGCGAGCCGGGGGCTCTCGAGCGTCTCCTGGCCCCAGCCCGAATTAGGGACAGCAGGCGAGGTTGGCTTCGACAGCAGGGGGCTGGGCACCCCGACATCAACATACAACCACCGCTCACGGAACCCGGCCGAAGGCGAAGGAAGCCCGAAGTCGATCCCTGAGGCCGCAGTCTCAGGCGCGGCGACGAATTTCACACACGCCGAGCATTGGGTAGGGTCGGCAAGGCGCAGAGAGAAGAAATGGCGCAGCAAGGCAACAGAAGGAGGGATGCCCATCATTGCCTCGCAAACGAAAGCAAAGACCGAAAGAAGGGTGATGGATTCAGGACCCAGATGCATCATATGGATCTGGTAATGGGAAAGAACGACCTTGAAGAAATCAGAAAAGGGGGGAACCAGACCCGCCCACAGGGCATCAACAAAATAATGGACCTCAGTGATTATCCTGTCAGTGGGGAAGTGAGACGTAGGCCAGGCCGTCGTCCTCCCGCACTCTTTTAAGATGGTAGCCAGAGCCGAGCTGACCTTGCCCAGGCACTCTTGATTGAGTATGATCGACCGGCCGATGGCAGGGGCCACCGATGGCGGCCGGCAAGACGGAGGCATGGGTTTCTTCCCTCTCTCCTTCGTCGGAGCCATGGTGATGGGAAGGAGGGGGAAGATTCGAGATTGGATTGGAGGCAGGAGCTGGTGCTCAAGGGAAAAAAGGACAGAGGACGCTCGAGCAGCAGGAAGGGGAGTGACTGTGTACAAGTACGAGCCCGCCAAGCAGGGCGCAAAATAAGGGGGGCGTGGAGGAACAGTGTCGCCCACGTCCAATCAACCACCACGCGGCGCCCGAGGCCGCAGGCTGTTAGGGCCCGCAGCGCTTCGCCCTCGCCCTTTCGCCTTTCAGCACGGCCAAGCCCGGGAGCGCCTTGGGCCCGGGGGCTACTGTCGGCGTTCTGGGAATGGGGGTCCCCATACTTGCCTGCCTGTGGCCTGCGGCGTGGCTCAAAGGGGCCCCAGCACGGCCCATCTTCATCAACACAAAACCCAAGACCCTCGCGAGGGGCCAAGCCTCGCGGGGCGGACGATGCGGAGCGTCCTCAGGCACAGCCTCATCAGGCTGGCTCACGAGGAGGCGGAGAGATCAAGGCGGGGTACCTCACGAGGTGCCCATGACGCAAGCCATGACGACCAAGGGCGCCAGGCGGGCGCCAGCCGCGCAGTGTCCTCCCTTTCCTCTTTGGTGCAAAGGGGGTGAGCGCAGGCAAGAGGATCAAGCAAAGGCATCCATTTTGGTGCAACGAGACCAAGACCAGCTCCGCGACAAGGAGGAAGTCATTGTGGAGCCCAAGCTAGTGTCATCACCAGAGCCTTTAGCAGGCGAGGACCAACTTTAGTCAGGATAAGTGTACCGGATGTTCCCCTTCAAATTGGCCAATTGTTGGCGCCCTTCCCGCTCAATATTTGGGAAGAGTCCCAGGGCCTTTGCCTATAAATAGGACTAGCCACCCCCAGGGTAGAGGGACTGAGCAACCGCGCAATGCAGAACCTGGGCAAGCAAAGAATCAGTAAGAGAGAGAGAAGGGCGACTGAACTCCTCCTAGCAGTTCATCCCCCAGGACAAGAACAGACCCTCGCGAGGCTGTTCTACCTTGTAGTGTTCATCATCATCAGCCCAAGAGGCAATCCACTACACCACACTGGAGTAGGGTATTACACCACATCGGTGGCCCGAACCATTATAAACTCTGTGTCTCTTGTGTTGTTCTTTTAGTAGTTTAGATCTTTGCGAGACGGATAGGTAGAGGGCATAATATCTGCGCGCACCCCAGAGTTCGAACCTCAAGGGTCTGTCGGAACCCGAAATCCGACAAAGGGGGTCGAGGAAATACTAAGGAAAATTTTCCATTTGATGCTCAACTCAAATCCTACACCTACCAATCCCTTTGAGTGAAGCCATTGAAAATCTCATACAGTTCAATCAATTTCTTCAGTGACAGAGACGCAGTTCTTATGCTCACTGAGGAATTTGTCCTGACTGAGGAGTTAGGAATTCGCCGGTGCGGATTGCCTACACTGTGAGGAACATGATATCCCTGAGGAATTTGTATCTCAAATTTCCGACCGTTGCTATGCTACGCGCTAGCAGTCCCAAAATATCTTATCCACCCAACGGTCATATCATTGAAGGGCATTTATGTCTTATCATGTCGGGCTGCTCCCTAGGCTATAAATAGCCACCCCCTACAACCACTAGCTGGTTGGCTGCTCCGAGAGAAACTGACACTTGTCATTTGAGAGCAACCCATCCTCCGAGGACTTTGAGCGAAAATCATCAAATGAGGAAAATCCAAAACCCAAACCCAAACACCTACAAACCCAAAGTGATTGAGCATCACTGAAGAGATTGATCCTACGTGGATCCGACGCTTGTTACCTTTCAAGACTGTGCTTCTTTCAGACGGTTAGGCATCATGGTCTAGAGCATCCAAGAGGAATTGTGGATCGCCGAGTGACCGAGTTTGTCAAGGTTCGGAAGTCACCTGAAGACTTACCACGAGTGATTGGACGACGACTGTGTGTCCTTAGTTCAAGGAGAATACGATGAGGACTTGGTGTCCCGAGCTGCGTGCTCAGGACTGGGTGTCCGGGACTGTGTGTCCTCGAGTTTAAATACTCTGCCGCTCCAACCAGAGGTACAACTGAGACAAAAGTTGGAACTGGTCTACCAAATCATTGTCTTCACCAAGCTTACTGGTTCCATTTCCTCAACTCTTTCATTTCCTCAGTATTGTGCTACTTGTTTATCATATCTATGTTTGAAGACTTTGACTGAAGACCTTCTCAATTTCCTCAGTTCAAATTCTTCAGTCTGTTTGTCTTCATCTTGTATTATCCTCTGTTTACGCTTTTTGTACTCTGTGCTAGTCTTCATTTCATCATGATGACCATGCTTGTGTTCTGCTTTGTTTTCATCTGAGTACTTATTCCGCTGCTAGTAGTTCTTTGCTAAGGAATGTCCTCACTAGCAAATTCCTCAGTGAAGAATTTCTTAAAAATTGCCTAGGTAACCGAATGTTCCTCATCCGAGTCTAGTGATGATGAATCTGATGATGATTTTGGACCTAGTTATACCAAGCTTGTTTGCATTGCCACTAAACAACAAAAGGCCTTGGAAAAGGCTCACAACATGCTTAGTAAGAGCGATGATATGTTGGGTGAAGAAATGGACCAGTCAAAAGCTTTAGCTGAAAGTCTTCAGAGACTTTATTCTAAGTATGACTCCCTTCAAGATCAACATAACTCTCTCCTGTCTGATCATGAGAAGCTAAGAGTGAGTTATGAAGATCTTTAGAAGGAGCGCGATTCATTACTTGCTCAACAAATCAGCGCTGCTCAGGAAGAATTTATTCCTCCATGTTTGAAATGCATTGAACGAGAATCTGCTAATTCCTCACCTGAATGTTCAAATGCTTCTAATGTTACAAATTCTTCACCTGCCTCTGCTATCACTAATTCCTCATCTGAGGACATTGCTAGTATCACTGACGATGCAGGGCTGAAGGAATTGTACATGACAGGCATGTACAAAAGCCTCAAAGGGCATTAGACTCTTTGTGATGTGCTTAATAAGCAGATCCTCAACAAGAACCCTAGGAAAGAGGGTATTGCCTTTGAGAGGAAACTCGATGCTGATGGTACATATTGGAAGCCTGAGAAGTACCCCAAAACCTCATGGGTTGCTGCAAAGGGACCTCCAGTTGATCCATCTAATTTATCTGGTTATACATGTGAATCTTCTCATTCTTCTGATGAGTCATTTGATTCCAACTATAAACTGTTCAAAAATCAGAATGGTGAAGTATTTGCTAGATATGTTGGCACTAACTGCAGGAATGGTTCCCCTATGAAGAAAATCTGGGTTCCCAAAAGGTGCCTTGAAAGTCTTCAGGTGAATGTCCTCATGACACCACCTGTGAAGAATAGGAATCCTAAATCAAATTCTTCATATGGACAAAATTCTTCATATGGATCCAAGTCCTCATATGGACCATATTCCTCAAGGGGATCAAATTCCTCACATGGATCAAAGTCCTCATATGAACATCATCGTGCTAATAACTCTGTTTCGCAGGGAAGAGTCAAGGGCTATGAATATGAGCATTATTCCTCTAATTATTATTTTTGTAAGTCCTCTAAGAATTTCTCTGCTTACTCATATGCTTACCCTAACCACTCTTATGTGAAACGAAATGGTTTGGCCTCTGTGCCACCATTCTCATATGGAGCTCGCGGAGTGATGAACTCTTTGCCACCCCTTCAGATGTGGGTGGTGAAGAAAAAGAACTAATCTCTTGTGCAGGGTCAGGTCTCCAGACGTACTGTAACGTCTGAAGAATTTGCTGGGGACCTGACAAATTGCCTGAAAGGACGCAGGCTAATCATGAAGAAATGAACTTTCATTTCACACGTCCTCCTACTACTTTATTTGTCTTACTACTTGATGAAATTGATCTGATGAATTGTGATATCATATTCTTCACTGCTGAAGTATATGAGGTTCGTAAGTTGCACTAATTCATCTGCAGGATGATCAACCCAGAGCCACTGAGTGGGTCCTCGATAGTGGATGTACAAATCACATGACTGGTGACAAGAATCTATTGATGGATGCTCCCTTATCATCATCACATCTGAAGCATATCATCTTCGCTGACAAAAGCAAAAGTCAGGTATTGGGTCTAGGTAAGGTTGCTATCACAAAGGATCGACACATGGACAAAGTGATGCTTGTTGAGTACTTAGGATACAACCTTATGTCTGTCTCAATGCTTTGTGATCTTGATATGGTTGTTGTCTTTGGCAAGTATCGTTGTGTTGTGATTATGGAAGCTGACAATTCCAAAGTCTTCGAAGGCTTTAGGAGAGGAGACTTGTATATTGTTGATTTCTCTGCAGATTCACAACCAGCCGTGTGCCTACTCGCAAAAGCTTCAGAAGGATGGCTATGGCATCGATGACTTGGTCATGCAGGCATGAGGAATTTGCACACGCTTGCAAAGAAGAAGCATGTCATTGGCATTGAGAATGTCAAATTCCTCAAGGATCACTTATGCGGTGCCTGTGAAGCTGGAAAGATGACCAAGGCCAAGCATCCAGCAAAGACTATCATGACCACCAGTCGTCCCTTTGAATTGCTTCACATGGATCTCTTCGGTCCTAATCATTATTCTTCTATTTCAAATGAAGCATCTCAATATGGCTTTGTTATTGTTGATGATTACTCTCGTTACACATGGGTACACCTTGTCTCTTACAAACATGAAGTGCAGGAAGTCTTCAAACGATTTTCCTCAAGGGCTTCAACCAACTTTGGTGTAAAGATCAAGCACATCAGAAGTGACAATGGCACTGAGTTCAATAATTCTGGTCTCGATGACTATCTTGATGAACTTGGTATTACTCATGAGTTATCTGCTCCTTATACTCCTCAACAGAAAGGCATCGTGGAGCGCAAGAATAGGACTCTTGCTGAGATGGCTCGCACTATGCTCGATGAGTACAAAACCCCTCGTCATTTCTGGGTTGATGCAATTGATACTGCGTGCCATATCATCAACAGAGTATATCTTCACAAATTCTTCAAGAAGACTGCCTATGAACTCCTCACTGACAAGAAACGCAATGTGAGTTATTTCAAAGTCTTCGGTGCTAAATGCTGGATTAGAGATCCTCATCACAACTCTAAATTTGCACTGAAAGCACATGAAGGTTTTATGCTTGGTTACGGAAAGGACTCGCACACCTACAGAGTCTTCAACAATGTTCTTCACAAGATTATTGAAACTGTAGATGTGCAGTTCGATGAAACTAACGGCTCGCAAAGAGAGCACTTACCTTCTGTGTTAGATGAACCAGCACCTGAGGATTCTATCAAGCACAAGGCTGCTGAAGATGTCATTCCTACTGAAGAATCTGCTGAAGAATTCATTCCAGAACATGAAGAACGTCGAGCTGATGCACCTGAAGAAAATGCTGAGGAAATTGATGCTGAAGAAAATGCTGATCAAATTCCTCAACGACAACCAGCTCATCCTCGCGTTGCAAAAGAAGTGCAAGTGGAGAAGATCATCGATGACATTAGAGCACCAGGTCCTCTCACACGCTCAAAAGCTTCACACTTATCTAACTTTTGTGGGCACTTTGCTTTTGTCTCTATCACAGAGCCCACTAAGGTAGATGAAGTATTTCTGGAGCCTGAGTGGATTCAGGCCATGCCAGAAGAATTACATCAGTTCAAGCTCAACAACGTCTGGGAACTGGTCAATCGTCCAGATCCTTGCAAGCATAATATCATTGGCACAAAATGGATCTACCGCAACAAGCAAGATGAAAACGGCCTTGTGGTGAGGAATAAGGCACGTCTGGTAGCTCAAGGCTACACACATGTTGAAGGAGTTGATTTTGATGAAACTTTTGCACATGTTGCGAGACTTGAGGCTATTTGCATATTACTTGCTTATGCTAACCATCATGATATCATCTTATATCAAATGGATGTGAAAAGTGCATTCCTCAATGGTAAGCTTGAGGAAGAAGTATATGTTGCTCAACCCCCAGGTTTTGAAGATCCAAAGAATCCTGGCAAAGTCTTCAGACTCAATAAGGCCCTCTATGGCCTCAAGCAAGCCCCACGGGCGTGGTATGATACTTTGAAGGAATTCTTCATGAAGAAAGGCTTCACACCCGGTTCACTCGATCCTACTCTCTTTACTAAGTCTTATGATGGTGAACTGTTTGTGTGCCAAATATATGTTGATGATATTATCTTTGGCTGTACTGACCAACGTTATAGTAATGAATTTGCCTATATGATGAGTGAAGAATATCAAATGTCTATGATGGGAGAGTTGAAATTCTTCTTAGGTCTTCAAATTCGTCAACAGCGCAATGGCATATTCATATCTCAGGAGAAATACCTCAAGGATGTCCTGAAGAAATTCGGCATGCAAGATTGCAAAGGCATCAAAATTCCTATGCCCACAAATGGTCAACTACGCACTGATGAAAATGGTGTTGACTTCGATCATAAGGTATACCGCTCCATGATTGGTTCTTTATTGTACTTATGTGCATCTAGGCCAGATATAATGCTTAGTGTTTACATGTGTGCCTGATTTCAAGTTGCACCGAAGGAATCACACCATAAGGCTGTGAAGCATATTCTTCGATATCTAGCTCACACACCAACACTAGGATTATGGTATCCCAAGGGCTCGGATTTTGATCTCATTGGATATTCTGACTCTGACTATGCTGGTGATCGTGTGGACCGCAAGTCAACATCTGGTACTTGTCATTTCCTCGGACGATCTTTGGTCTGTTGGTCCTCGAAGAAACAGAACTGCGTATCACTGTCTACTGCTGAAGCTGAGTACATTGCTGCTGGTTCTTGCTGTGTTCAACTGCTATGGATGATGCAAACACTCAAGGACTATGGCATCAACGTGAAGAATGTGCCTCTCCTCTGTGACAATGAGAGTGCCATCAAGATTGCTCACAACCCAGTTCAGCACTCGAAGACAAAGCACATTCAGATTCGTCATCATTTTCTTCGCGATCATGTGTTGAAGGGCGACATTTCTATTGAGCATGTGAAGACTGAAGAACAGCTAGCCGATATCTTCACTAAGCCCTTGGATGAGAAGAGATTTAGCAAGTTGCGGTGTGAGCTAAATATCTTAGAGTCTTCGAATGTACTTTGAAAAGGCACTCATCCTAACACTTATGCAAAATTGATGACTTAGATGTGCAACACATGAAGAAACGTTTCTCTTCAATCAATGAAGAATAACACTCTAAGTGTGAAGAAATTAATGAAGAATTTGATTCTCAGACCCCTACGACAATTGTACGCGGTGTCCGAAATTAGCATTCTTATACGGTGGGTCACGCCACCACAAAAGTTGAAAATCTTCAATTTGAGTTTTTCCTCAACTTTTGAAATTCCTCAGTTGTTCAAATTCTTCAACTTTTCAAAATCTTCACTGTTTCTATTGTTTTTCTTCATTGGCTATATATATATATGAGTTTATGTCCTCTACAACATTCGCTTATGGCTATTTCTTCAAGTTGGTGTATTTCTGCTAAGTGAATGTGATCGGACCCTTCCCCTCTATACTATACTCAATCGAATCTATTCACAAATTCTTCATGTGCGTTCTATTTGAAACTCGTTCAAAATCTTCATTGTGTCCTTGTCAGCTGAAGTCTATCGACCACCGATACAACTCTACGCACGCTTAACGTTCGCTTTACCTAGAACAAGTATGAAACTAGAAGTACTTTATAGGTCTTGTTGGATAGGTTTGCAAGTTAAAAAAGAGTGCGTAAATAAAAAGTAGGGGCTGTTTCGATGAAGACACAACTAAGTTAGTTTTAGTAGAGAGCTTTTTGTCACACAAGAAATTTATTTGTCACACAAGAAAGTTTGCAAGATAACTAGACCAGTAATCACTATTGCAATTTTATATGAGGGAGATGCATAAGCTAATATACTTTCTCTCATTGGATCATATGCACTTACGATTGGAACTCTAGCAAGCATCCGCAACTACTAAAGATCATTAAGGTAAAACCCAACCATAACATCAAAGTATCAAGTCCTCTTTATTCCCATACGCAAACAACCTACTTACTCGGGTATGTGCTTCTGTCACTCACGCCACCCACCATAAGCAAATCATGAACATATTGCAAACCCTACAACAGGGATCCCTCACGCTTGCGCGACACGGAGAGCACCATAGGACAGCACCAATAATGGAACATGCAACTCAAACCAATCACGATCATCAATGAACCCATAGGACAAAACAGATCTACTCAAACATCATAGGATAGCCATACATCATTGGGAAATAATATATAGCGTTGAGAACCATGTTTAAGTAGAGATTACAATGGGTAAAATATGTGCTACAGCGCTGCATAGAGGGGGCAAGAGTTGGTGATGACGGTGTTGAAGTTGTTGGTGTAGATCGTTGTCGCGATGATGGCCCCGGCGGCGTTCCGGCGCCACCGGGAGAGAGGGGGAGAGAGCCCCCCTTCTTCCTCTTCTTCTTCCTTGACCTTCCCCCTAGATGGGAGAAGGGTTTCCCCTCTGGTCCTTGGTTTCCATGGCGGCGGAGGGGCGAGAGCCCCTCCGAGATTGGATCTCCCTCTCTCTCTCTCTGTTTCCTTCTGTTTCTGCGCTCCCTGATTTTGACCTTTCACCGTTTCTTAAATTCCCGGAGATCCGTAACTTCGGTTAGGCTGAAATTTGGACACGATTTTTATCCAGATGTTGGCTTTCTTGAGACGAACGAAGGGCACCAACCACCTGACGGACTGGCCACGAGGGCCCAAGGCACGCCCTACCCCCTGGGACGCAGCCCTGACCCTCGTGGGCCCCTCGGGCATCGTCTCGTGTTGATTCCACTTCCCAAAATTCACATATATTCCAAAAAAATCTTCGGAAGTTTTTATCGCGTTTGGACTCCGTTTGTATGGATTTTCTGCGAAGCGAAAAACATGCAACAAACAGGAACTGGCACTGGGCACTGGATCAATATGTTAGTCCCAAAAATAGTATAAAAAGTTGCCAAAAGTATGTAAAACTTGTAGAATATTGGCATGGAACAATAAAAAATTATAGATACGATGGAGACGTATCATCCCCCACTGCACTAGTTCATCCTCAACCCCTCGAGGCCAATCCACCACAAAGCAGGAGTAGGGTTTTACACCGCAAGGTGGCCCGAACCTGGGTAAACTATTGCATCTCGTTTTCTTCCAGTTCATCGGGCTAGGCCGTGAGATTAGCGAGTATGCAGACTGGGGAGGTTGAGTTCTTCGCACGTACCCCAAAGTCTGAACCTCTCAAGGGTCTGCGGAACCCGAAATCCAACATTCGGCACGCCAGGTAGGGGTGCGTCAGAGCCTCTCTTCCTACAGTCCATTCGCCACCGTTCCGCCGTCCCCATGGTTGATGCTCGTCGAGTTCGTGCTGAGCGTCGGGCCGCCCTCGCCGCCCGCGTCGCTCAGACCGCACCCGCCAGTGATGGTGCTCCTCGCCGTTCCCCGTCGCCCGCGGCCAACGCTGCCACCGGCCCCGCGGCCCACGAGCAACGGGCTTCATCGATGCAGCCCTCTGTGCGGCGGGATGGACGCACCGCCACTCCGTCGCTGACCCTGGTGGCCACTTCATCATCTCACGCTCGTCGCGGACCTGCAAACATGCTGGCTGCGTTGCTCATGGCACGCGAGCTCTTGCGCTACCGCCCCATCGACGACCTCTACGAGGACTGGCTGGACTGCATCGCCGGGCTCGTCAGTGCCGCCGGAGATTCTCCTGCACCATCTCGCTCGCTGCTTCACCTGCCACCCGCTATAGGTGACGTGGCCCACGGAGCACCTCCTCCACCTCCCAAGTAGGACGCCATCATCAAACCAAGACGCGTGTGCTTCCAGCACTGTCGGTGTTCTGGGAACGGGGGTCCCTAGACTTGCTTGCCTGCGGCCCACGGCGTGGCTAAGTCAGCGGGCCGTACAGACCATCTTCATCAACAAGGCATCCAAGACCCTCGCGAGGGGCCAAGCCTCGCGAGGCGGACGACGCAATACCTCCTCAAGAGTGGCCTAGTCAGGCAGGCTCACGAGGAGCGGAGGTATCAAGGCGGGGCAAACCTCATGAGGCTTTCGTGACGTGAGCCATGACGACCGACACCAGGCGGCGCTAGGCGGGCGCCAGCGCGCGTAACGTCCTTGTTTCCTCTTTGGTGCTAAGGAGGCAAGTGCAGGCGAGGAGTACCGAGGCATCAGACAAAGGTTGCCATATCGGTGCAACGAGACCAAGACCAGAATGACGGCAGGACGGAGGTCATCGTGGAGCCCAAAACGGCATCACCACCAGAGCCTTTCGTAGGCGAATACCACTTTTGTCAGGATAGCTTGTACTAGCTGTCCCCCTTCAAATTTGCCCGCCGTTGTTGGCTCCCTTCCCGCTCAATATTTGGGGAGAGGACCAGGGCCTATATAAGTAGAACTAGCCACCACAGTAGGGGCATCTCAGCTTGATCTGATCTGATCGAGAGCCTACCCTAGCCACAAGAACACCTCAACCTCAGGAGGCTGTTCTTCCCCTTGTACTGTTCATCATCAGCCCAAGAGGCAATCCACCACCATCACACTAGAGTAGGGTATTACACTACAACGATGGCCCGAACCAGTATAAATCTCGTGTCTTTCTGTGTTGCGAGTTCGTCTAGTTCGTCCGCGAGATCTTAGTGAGCTAGGGTGTGGATCGGTAGGAGGGAAAGGTTTCAAGCGCACCCCAGAGTTCAAACCTTAAGGGTTTTGCCGGAACCCCACATCCGACATTTGGCGCGCCAGGTAGGGGTGCGCCGTAGCTTCCCTTTCATCGATTGGCCGCTCCGTCGCTCCGACGTCTCCATGGCGGACGCTCGCCGCGCTCGAGCTGAGCGCCGGGCTGCCCTCACCTCCCGCGTTGCTCAGACGGCTCCCGTCGGCGGGCCACCTCGTCATTCTCCGTCTCCCGCCGCCAACGTAGCCACCGGCCTGACGGGGAATGAGCAGGAAGCGTCCTCGCTGCACCCATCGGTGCGGCAAGACGGCCACACCGCCACTCCATCACTGACCCCGGCTGGTTCCTCGTCCCACGCACGCCGCGCTCCCATGGAGGCGCGGGCCGCACTCCTCGCCGCGAACGAGCTCCTGCGCTACTGCCAGGTCGACGACCTCTACAAGGAGTGGCTTGACTGCGTCGCCGAGCTCGTCCGCGCCGCAGCGGGCTTCCCGGCGCAGTCCCTCTCTCTGTCTCACCTTCCGCCAGCCACATACGACGTGGCTCATGGCGCGCCTCCACCACCTCTGCCCCAAGACTGCGCCTTGGCGCCAAGGCGCGCGGCCCCTCGGCGTGATCCGCCACGTCCGGTGCCCGCGCGTGAAGAGAGAAGCTGCCAAGAGATCCCTCGGCCGCGAGAGGCTGCACCTGCGCTCCCCGCACCGCCTCGTCAAGACCGTGCACCGCCTGCAGCGGCGTCGCGCGGACCTCATCAAGACCAAGCTCCACCTCTGAGGCGGGCCCCGGCAACCACGGACGGCTGCTGCGCCTTCACCCCTGAACTGCGTAGCGTCGCCTAGCCAGGCAAGTTCAAGCCGGATCTGCCTCCCTGCTACAACGGCACCTCCGATCCCGCGGAGTTCCCTACAGCTCTATGAGCTGAGCATCGAAGCGGCCAACGGCGATGATAAAGTCATGGCGAACTGGTTCCCTATGGCTCTCAAGGATGGTGCCCGCTCCTGGGTCCTGAACCTACAGCATGGCTCAATCTCCTCCTGGGATGAGATGCGCGTCCGCTTCGTCGCCAACTTCCAGGGCACCCGCGACCGCCCGCCGGCCTTGGGTGACCTGCGCCGCATCAAGCAACAACCAGGAGAGACCCTCCAGAAGTACATCCAGCGCTTCAACAACACTCGCCTCAAGATCCCCAAGATCACGGACGAGGCCATCATCTCCGTGTTCTCAGACGGCGTCCGTGAAGTCAAGATGAAGGAAGAGCTCGCTATCCACGAGGAGCTATGCACATCTCAGGAGCTGTTCAACCTGGCGATCAAGTGCGCAAGAGCTGAGGAGGGGTGCCTTTCCTTCCTAGAGCTGCCAGCTGCGGCTGCAGAGGAGAAGAAGGCCAAGGCCAAGGACGTGAAGCACTAGGAGGCAGCTGTGCTTACAGCGGAGCCGGACACCAAGCGGGGCAGGGATCAACCCGAATCGTCCAAGGGCAGCCGTTCGTTCCACGCCTTCCACAACCTGAACACCCACAACACCAGTGACTGTCAAGAGCTCAGAGCCATCCGCGAAGGACGCTTCGGTCGACGCCCCGAGTGTGGCGACCGGGGCTACGGCCGTGGAGGAGGACGTGGAGGCGGACACTGGGACGACTGTGATTCGCACCAGGAGTGGCGCAACAGACCTCGCGAGGACCGTTGGTAGGACCATCCTCGCGAGGGCGCCTGGAGGGACCAGCCTCGTGAGGATCACCCCCAGGGCAACGTCGGTCTTCCCCCGCTGCCGCCACCAAGAAGGAATGATGATCACCATCAGGATGAGGGGGCTGGGGGCTTCCAGGAGCCGCGTGCAATCGCCTGCATCTTGGGCGGCGCGCAGGCCCCAACCTCTCAACGCATCTTCAAACAATTCGTGAAGTGAAGTGAACGCGGTGCTCCCGAAGCTCAAGGCCACGCGCCCGCTCAGGTGGTACCAATGCGCCATCACTTTCAACTCGGCAGATCAGCTCAAGTGCGCGGCCACCGCTGGCGCTCTCCCGATGCTTTGTTCACCAGTCATCAGCAATGTGCAAGTTACCAAGACCCTCATCGACGGCGGCACAGGGCTCAACGTCCTATCCATCGACACGTTCGACAATCTCCAAGTGCCATATGAGCACCTTCAGCCTACCAAGTGCCGGGGTTTTCCTGGGCTCCCCGAGCACCTATGGGGACGAAGCCCCTTCTCGGTTCGGCGGGGGGCGGAGGCCGCGCGAAGAGCGGATCGAGGCGAGGCACGCGGGGTTTTTTTACCCAGCTTCGGAGCTCTCCGGAGAGATAACACTCCTACTGCTGCTTTGTGGATTTTATTGAGTTCTTGCTCGGGAGCGCCGGGTGCTACAGTGCACTCGAGCGGCTAGCGAGACCGAGCGCTTCTCTGAGGATCGATCCATCCCCCCCTACGTTGTGCATGGGCCTCCTTTTATATGTCCAAGGGGTCTCCAACAGGTGGCAACGTAGGTAAGGGTAAAAGTGTAAATATGCTGCAGTAGGTACAGCTACCTACACAGTGTATCATACCTAACCCTGACGGCAGGGGACAAAGGCATTAAATGCCCGTCTACATCGCCCAGACGGTGCAGAAAAGGGACCGTCACGGGCGCTATCGCTCGCCAAGATGGCGATCCTGTCAGCGCTGCATGCCATAGTGTACCCCTGGCTGCACAGCCTCCCGCCACGTACGCTGGGAAGGGTCCCGGAGCGACACGTAGGTGGGTGAGCTGGAGCGTGGGTACAGAGTGACTGCCTGCCGCGGCAAGGCAGCCTTGTCGCGCCCGGGAACTTGTCGCTCGCCGGGTCCTGCCGGGACGCGTGGCGTGCTGCGGCAGGTTCTTTGAGATGCTCTTGTTGGGCTTCCCGGCAAGCTCCTCTTGCCGGGGTCTCGTTCCTTGAATGGCCTTCCCGGCAAGCTCCTCTTGCCGGGGACTTGTCTTCTTGACTTAAATATTTTGTTCTCGAATGGCTTCAAAGGAACCATAGAGAGCCTTGGTGATCTCCTAGCGGGCCCTGCCGCGGGGTGCTGCGACTGCCCGTGCACAAGTTCGGGATACTAGAGTACCCCTACTTTAGTACACCGACAGGAGCCCCCGGGCCTGGGCCACACACGGTGCCGAGCGCTATTGGGCTAGGTCCAAAACTGGGCACGGGCACGCACGGCCTGGGTCGCGTTGTACCTTGATCCGCACCCACCACGCCCTCCTGAACGGCACACGTCGATTGCGGCGTCGTGGGGGAGGTCGTGGGTGGTTCCTTTACTCAGAAAGGCGAAACGTCCGCCCCCCTGGTGGTTCGTATCTTCCTCATAAACGGAGGGAGGCGTGGAGGCGTGGTCTTCGAGGCGTCCACCCCCCCACGATCACGGGGTGGGGAGAGGTCGCCTCATCCGTCGCCTCAACTCTGCCCTCCCGCCATGCGGCTTCCATGCGCTTGGAGTGGCGAACGGTGGAGGCGGGAAACCGGGTCTCCATGGGTCGAGGCAGCAGGTCGGGTCTAGTTCCCTGTGCCTTCTGCGTCTCGATTGGCTGGGCGGGGCGGCCGAGCCCCCACCCCGCTCCTTTATAAGGAGCGGGACGGGGGGGGGGGGGACGGAAGCCCGCATTCTCTCATCTTCTTCCTTCTTCAGCTTCTGCTCCTCTTTCTTCCATCCGCCATGGAGCAAGGGAACCCTGGTCCTTCGACGGTGGCGACGAGGGTCGCCGCTAGGCAAGGCGTTCCTCCTCCCTCCGCACCCGTGGCGGCAGAGCCAGCTGCAAGGGGAAGAGGGAGGGGACGAGGCCGCGGGCGAGGTCGAGGGCGAGGCCGAGGTGGTTGGGGAAGAGGCGGACGAGGCATCTCGCCGGCCTCGCCTCCGCCAGCAGATCCTCTCCCAGTGGCGGACCATATCGGGGACGACCCTTGCGAGTTCTTCGTCAGGCTGCGCCGGCCGCCTCGTCGTCGCCTTCGTCTCCCGACTCCATTAGCGAGTGCGATGGAGCTGGATCCGCCCGAGACACTGAGGTTGCACATGAGGGGCTGCGGAATCAGCGGTACACGAGTCCGCGTCGACTTCCCGGCCCCTGATGTGATGTATCTTGGTCGAGGGTGGAAGACGTTCACCCGCATCCACAGCTTGACGGCGGGCCTCACCCTCTATTTTAAGCTGATGGAGGGCAGTCTCCTCTCCGTCAAGGTCTTCGGGTGCTTCGGGACTCGGGCACGGTGCTGTGTGGAGAGCTCCTCCGATAGCGAAGGCTCCTCCTCGAGCGGGAGTGACGAGGAGGACAGCGACAACGGCGACGAGGGTAACGGGCGGCGGGATGACGGGTCCGACTAGGTGTCGGGCGCCGCTCCGCGGGGCACCGGCGACCCAACATCCGCGTTGCTGGTTCCTGGGGCTTCTAGGGGAGGCTGCGGAAGAGGAAGAGGGCAGGCGGCAAGGCCGTCAACTTGGAGTATGAGGGCACGACGCCCTCGACAGCGTGCTGACGTCTTGCCGCCTCGTCTTCAAGCTTCTGCCTTTGGCGCCGCCATCACCACGCTGCCGCGACGCCCTTTTGGTGTCTTCTGGCACCCGTAGTTCATCTAGGCGCCCCTTTTGCCCTTTTCGCCTCCTTGACCTGTCTCCTGAAGATAGGGACAAGAGAGGGATTACGGGCACCTTATCTCTTTTTAGTTTGTAAGCCCTCAGGCCTTAGTTGCGTTTAAAACTTGTAATCCCATTACTCATGTTCTTTATCCTCTTATGAACTGTACCTGAGTGGAATGCTTTTTAATGAAAAGGGGATGCTTGCCGGGTCACTTGTCTCGCGGGTGGAACCCACGTCAAGGAGCGAATCCTTTATATCTCTTAAGATAGACACTTTCTTTCCCGGCAGCAGGCCCTGCCTTCTTCCCACGTCGCTCGCCCTTTCTCACGCTCTTGGCGGAGGCAGGGAGGAGGCGGGATCAGGCTCCTCGATTCGTCCCTTAGGTGCCGCGACTACGACCTTACCTGGCCCTGGGGCCGGGCCCTAGGGCCTAGAGTTAAGGGAGCATGGTAACTTTCAGGAAGAAACAAGGCTTTCGCACACCTTAATCCATAAGAGAATGCATGATAAGGGATGAAAAACTTATCTGAGATAGCAGCCCCCGGCAACTTTGGTTCGCCGTGGGCTAGTCCTTGCACTTGCAGCCCCCGGCATTACTGGCTTGCCGGGGTCTTGCAGCCCCCGGCAACACTGGCTTGCTGGGGTCCAAATGTTGGTCCGTCCTCCTTCTCCTTTTCGTCCTCAAGTGGTCCGGCAAGGATATGGTGAGTCTTGCGAACCAGGGAAACTAAATAACGGCAAAAGGACGCACACTCGACCTCTAAGTTAGGGGTTAGCCACAACTAAGCACTATCAACCCTAACCAAGGACGAGACTCGACTCAGCATGCATGCTAAAACTCAGGGCGCCAGCGCTTTATCTTCGCTCAGGGTCTGTGCCTGGCTTTGTACAAAGGATTACATGCAACAGCGGCAAGACTTGTACAAAATGGTGGTTGCCGAACAGGGTCCGACAACCGTGCCTTACGGGTAAAACTTACGAAGATGCTCGATGTTCCAGGAGTTGCTCACCGGAAAGCCATCCTCGGTCTCAAGGCGGACAGCGCCAGGCCTCGTGACTCGTTTCACCCGGTAAGGGCCTTCCCACTTCGGCGTCAACTTGTTGGAATTCTTGGCGGAATGAACGCGCTGAAGAACAAGGTCGCCTTCCTCGAGACTTCTGGCTTTAACTTTGCGGCTATGGTAGCGGCGCAAAGCTTGCTGGTATCGAGCAGCTTGTACAGCAGCCTGAAGACGGTCTTCCTCAAGGAGCAGCGCGTCATCTTGCCGCAGCTGCTCTTGCTCAAGCTCATCATAAGCGAGCACTTGAGGTGACCCGTATACGAGTTCCGTGGGGGTAACTGCCTCTGCTCCATAGACTAGAGCGAAAGGTGTCTGGCCAGTGGCTCGATTTGGCGTTGTCCTGATCGACCAAAGAACCACCGGCAGCTCCTCGATCCAGTTTCTTCCACACCTGTGCAGCCTGTCGAAAGTTTGGGTCTTGAGTCCACGCAGCACTTCAGCATTTGCCCTCTCTGCTTGACTGTTGCTCCTGGGGTGAGCAACAGAAGCGAAGCAGACCTTGGCGCCAAGGTCTCGGACGTACTGCATGAAGTTGCGACTCGTGAATTGTGTACCATTGTCAGTGATGATCCTGTTAGGGATTCCGAAGCGGCAAACAATCGACCTGAAGAACTTGATTGCGGACTGTGCTGTCACCTTCCTCACTGGTTCCACTTCTGGCCACTTTGTGAACTTGTCGATTGCGACGTACAAGTACTCAAAGCCCCCGACAGCTCGGGGGAAAGGGCCGAGGATGTCGAGCCCCCAGACCAAAAATGGCCAGGATAAAGGGATTGTCTGGAGAGCTTGAGCTGGTTGGTGTATCTGCTTGGAATGGAACTGGCATGCTTCACACTTGGTTACTTGTGCAGTTGCATCTTGGAGGGCCGTCGGCCAAAAGAAACCTTGCCGGAACGCTTTGCCGGCAAGTGCTCTGGCGCCAATGTGATGACCACATATGCCTCCATGCACCTCTGCCAACAGCTTCTGTCCATCTTCCCGGGGAATACACTTCAATTTCACTCCGTTGAGCCTTCTTCTGTACAGTGCGTTGTCAACGAACTGGTACATACTAGACTGCCGGGCTACTCTTTCTGCTTCTTCTGGCTATTTGGGAAGTTCTCCTGACTGGAGGAAACGGACGATCTGCTGTGCCCATGCTGGAGCCTGCGGCTCAACAACAAGGACTAAAGGCATAACTGCTGCTGCGGGAACATCCGCTTCTACGGCGAGAACCCGTGGCTCAGCCGGAGCTTGATGATCCCCGGCAAGTTTGCCGGAGCGAAACTTGTCGGGAGCGTCTGCTTCAACGAAACAAACCTTGGGGCTTGTCGGAGCAGACTGCTCCTCAGCACTCTGGGTGTTGATCCTGGGGACCCTCTTGGCGGCGGCTTCGGGAAGCTCAGCCGGAAGATAGTCGCCAGAAATCAACTTCCTCTTCCTGCTCTGTCCAGTTGGTGGCGTCACGGATGGCTGAGTCAGCTTGAGCACAAAGATTCCTGGTTCCACAGGTAACTTAAATGCCGCGCACTTCGATAGGCCATCAGCGATGTCGTTCTGAGCTCTAGGAACATGTTCCATCTGTAGGCCGACAAAGCGCTCTTCCAGCTTCCTCACTTCATCAACGTAAGCTTCCATCAACGGACTCTGATAATCCTTGTTTACTTGGCGGACGACAAGTTGCGAGTCTCCCCTGACAATGAGCTGCTTGATCCCAAGGTCTGCCGCGATCCTGAGACCGGCGAGCAACCCTTCATACTCTGCAGTATTGTTTGTTGCTTGCTCCTTGGGAAAGTGCATCTGGACCACGTACTTGAGGTGTTCTCTGGTGGTTGCGACAAGCAGCACGCCAGCACCAGCGCCTTGTAGCGAGAACGCGCCATTAAAGTACATCAGCCACTCTTTGTTTGCTTCCTTGACGGGGATGCTCGTCTCTGGGGTTTCTTCGTCAGGTGTTGGCGTCCACTCTGCTATGAATTCTGCCAATGCTCTGCTTTGAATAGTTGAAGTGCTCTCAAACTTGAGGCCAAAGCTCGACAGTTCCAATGCCCACTCAACAATCCTGCCTGTTGCTTCTGGATTCTGCAGTATCCTCTTCAGCGGAAAGCGAGTGACAACTGTGATCTCATGTGCTTGGAAGTAATGGCGCAGCTTTCTGGAGGCCATAAGAAGGACGAAGAGCAACTTCTGCACACCAGAGTACCTCGACCTAGCCCCCTACAGAAGGGAACTTACAAAGTAGACTGGGCGCTGTACCATTTTCTTCTGTATCCTTTCGCACATCTGCGCAGATCTATCTCCGTCGGGACCAGAGGTCGTCGGGGAAGCCCCTTGCTTGTCGCTGGATGCGCTTGCCGCGGTTGTTGGCTCATCATCTGCCTCTCTCTCCGCTAGTAACGCAGCACTAACCACTTGATTGGTTGCCGCCAGGTATAGCAGCAACTTCTCTTGTGGTTTAGGTGCGACAAGTATTGGAGTGGAGGACATGTATCTCTTCAAGTCCTGCAACGCAGCCTCCGCTTCCGGAGTCCACTTCACTGGACCTGCCTTTTTCAAGATTTTGAAAAACGGCAGGGCGCGCTCAACAGACTTAGAGATAAACCTGCTGAGAGCCGCCACGCAGCCGGCAAGTTTTCGTACATCCTTGACGTGCTTCGGTGCTTCGATCTGCTCAATGGCCTTGATCTTGTCGGGATTGGCTTCGATCCCCGCTGGGACACAAAGAACCCGAGAAGCTTGCCAGAAGGGACTCCAAACACGCACTTCTCGGGGTTGAGCTTGAGGCTGATTTTACGCAGATTTGCAAAAGTTTCTTCTAGGTCTTGAATCAGAGTTGACTTGTCCCTGCTTTTGACCACTATATCATCCATGTAGGCTTCCACATTTTTATGTATTTGCGGCTCAAAAGCAGTATGGACGACCCTTGCAAATGTTGAACCAGCATTCTTCAAACCGAAAGGCATCCGTACAAAACAATACGTGCCACATGGAGTGATGAACGCGGTTTTCTCCTCATCCTCTGCTGCCATGAAGATCTGATGGTATCCTGAGTATGCATCAAGAAACGAAAGCAAGTCGCATCCGGCTATGGAGTCGACAATCTGTTCAATGCGCGACAAGGGAAATGGGTCTTTGGGACAAGCTTTGTTGACATCAGTGAAGTCAATGCAAAGTCTC
The DNA here is from genome assembly GCA_032464435.1 of Aegilops umbellulata. NCBI lineage: Eukaryota > Viridiplantae > Streptophyta > Magnoliopsida > Poales > Poaceae > Aegilops > Aegilops umbellulata. The sequence goes on from CP136057.1 coordinate 445,968,485, forward strand.
CATTTCCCGTTCGCCTTGCGCACGACTACAGGATTGGCCAACCACGTAGGATGGAGCACTCCTCTGACAAGGCCTGCTGCTTCCAACTTCTTGATCTCTTCGGTTATGAACTCTTGGCGCTCCACTGCTTGTTTCCTGACTCTCTGCTTGACGGGTCGCGCGTGAGGACAGACGGCGAGGTGGTGCTCGATTACTTTCCTAGGAACGCCGGGGATGTCAAACGGTTGCCACACAAACACGTCGACATTCGCAAGCAGGAAAGCAACGAGCGCGCTTTCCTATTTAGGGTCGAGAGTGGCACTGATGGTGAAGGTACCACCAGTGCCGTCCTCCTTGGCGGACACCTTCTTGGTTGCCGGTGGAGCTGCCATTGTCTTCTTACACTTGCCGGTGGAGCTCGATGGTGCATCCTCGACGGTAGCGCAGCACTCCGAAGAGGTGCGCTTGCCGGAGTGGGCATCAGAGCTCTTGCCGGACTTGGTCTTCTTCTTCCCCCCGGGAGCTTCAGCGGCAAGTGTCTCGCGATCCGCGGCAGCTGCCGCTTCCCGGTAGATCTTGTCGGCACAGATGAGAGCGTCCTTCTTGTCGCCATGTACAGAGATGACACTTATCGGGCCTGGCATCTTCAGCATGTTGTACGCGTAGTGAGAGGCCGCCATGAACTTGGCGAGCGCTGGACGACCGAGAATCCCATTGTAAGGCAATGGGAAATCGGCAACGTCGAAAGTGATCCTCTCAGTCCTGAAGTTCACCTCACTGCCAAATGTCACCGGCAGCGTGATCTTCCCCTTCGGCTTGCTCCTTCCCGGGTTGATTCCTTGAAACGTGCTGGTCTCTTCGAGCTCGCTGTCAGGGACTTGGAGTCTCCGAAGTACAGCGGAGGAGATCAGGTTCAAGCCGGCCCCGCCGTCAACTAGCATCTTAGTGACCTTGAGGTTGCGGATAGTTGGTGATACCAACATCGGCAAACACCCGACAACAGTTGTGCGATCGGGGTGGTCCTCAATATCAAAGATGATAGGCGTGCTGGACCATTTCAGAAGCTTGCGTGACTCGACGGGTGGTTCTGCTGCATAAACTTCCCGCACCCACTGCTTGAGTTGGCGGTGTGAAGTATGCATAGAAGCACCGCCGTCAACGCACAAAACTTCTGTGGCTTTCTGGAACTCCTGCTCACTGGTCTCGGCGTTATCCATGTCTTCGTCGTCGTCGCCATCTTCATCCTTGTCGCGGCCGCGGGGAGGTCTGTCGCCTTGCCGCTGCTTGGTGTTGCCGCGGCGTCCCCCCCGGCCAGTGCGCTTCATACCCGATCATCCAGCACCTCCTTGGGCCTTCTCCTTGTCGCGTCGCTCGTACTCGGCCTTTTGCAGCTCAACGAGCTGTTCGACCTTCTTGCAGCTCTGGAGGTCATGGCCTTTGGTGCGGTGAATCTTGCAGTACTGCTTGTTGGTGCCATCCTGCTTGTCGCCGGCCGCCACAGCCTGGCAGTTGGCGCAAGCGGCAACCTCCTTGCCGGAGCCATCAGTCTTGGCTGTCTTGGCGCCACCTTCGTTGCCGGATTGCTCGACAACTAGCACGTCTTTGCCTTTTCTCTTCCTGTTGTTCCGCCGCCTGTTTTTGCTTGCTGGGGCGGCATCGTCGCTGTCAGATCCTGCGGTTCCTACGTTCTCTCCGGGGAGTTTCCTCCCTTCCTCAGCACGTGCACATCTGTCGGCCAGGGCATACAGCTCGCTGACGTCTCTGATCTTGCACATCGCCATCTCCTCCCGCATCCTGCGGTTGCGCACGTTCTGATGGAACGCACTGATGACCGCGGCAGGGTGGACGTCTGGGATGTTGCGTTGCACTTGGCTGAATCTCTGGATGTATTTACGCAGAGGCTCCCCTTCCTTCTGGGCAAGCAGGTGAAGATCACTCTCCTGGCCATGGGGTTTGTGGCCGCCTGTAAAGGCGCCGACAAACTGATGGCATAGGTCCGCCCAGGAAGATATGGAGTTTTCCGGCAAGTGCATGAGCCAGGACCTAACATTGGGCTTGAGCACTAGAGGGAAGTAATTGGCGAGGATCTTGTCGTCCCGCCCCCCGGCAGCCTGCACCGCAATGGTGTAGATGCTGAGGAACTCCGACGGATGCAGCCTGCCGTCGTACTTCTCTGGTACGTCTGGCTTGAAATTCTTCGTGCTGGGCCACTGGACTTGCCGCAGCTCACGGGTAAACGCAGGGCAACCTACCGCGTACGGCAGGTCGCCTGGTTCCCCTGGCGCTTGCATATCGACAGTGGGGCCAGCGCGTCGGTCTGATTGACGCCGCGTTTCTCTCCGGCGCTCAATGCGGGTGCGGGCGTCTTCTTGCTGCCGTTCGTGAAGAATGGCGCTGATCGCGACGAGTTCGCGGATCTGAGGAAGCAGTGGAGTCGCTGTCGTGGCGGACCCGACGAGTCGGCGATCTTGGCCTTTCGGGCGGAGAGTGCACGGTGGTTGCACCCCCACCGGTTTTGTCGCCATCGGCTCACACTTGGCTGGCCTGCCGCGGCTGCGATGTGGTCGCTGGCCGCGGAGTGTCGCCGTTGGCGAAGCCGATGAGACTCTGAATGGTGGCCCTCCAGTCGTTGATCTTGTCTGGCGCTGGAGGGAAGTCTAGGAGCAGTTGAGCTCGCGCTAGAGCTTCCGCTGGGGTGGCGGGTAGCGGTGGCGAACGGTGCGAGGAGCGGGATATGCTCGGGCTCCCAACGATGTTGGAAGGAGCAGTATTCCGTCCAGGCGACCGTGCCTCGCTCGCGCCAGCACGTCGGCGCGCATGTTGGCCTTGAGCGTCCCGGGATCCGCTAGCTCGATTTGGGTCCAGCGAGCGTATGGTACCGTGAGTACCACGACGCTGCCGGTCCTGCGCCTCTTGAGATGGGCGCGGTGTGTCTATGGACGCCCGGTCGTCGGGGGAGCCGACTACGCCGCCAGCGGGCAGCGCGGTCTTGTCCTTGGACTTGTTGGCACCGTGGGCTCCCTCGTCGGCACCTATTCCACCGCCGGCGTTCTCCCCGCCGGCCGTTTGCTGCGGCGGCGGTGGATTCGACGCGGACGGCGCAGCCGCCTCCGAAGCCTTCTTCTTCGGCGGCATGTCGATGAAGTCGATGAAGATTCAGCTCGCGTGAACGCCGGATCAGGTTCACACAACCTCGACGCCCCCTACCTGGCGCGCCAAAGATGCCGGGGTTTTCCTGGGCTCCCCGAGCACCTATGGGGACGGAGCCCCTTCTCGGTTCGGCAGGGGGCGGAGGCCGCGCGAAGAGCGGATCGAGGCGAGGCACGCGGGGTTTTTTTACCCAGCTTCGGAGCTCTCCGGAGAGATAACACTCCTACTGCTGCTTTGTGGATTGTATTGAGTTCTTGCTCGGGAGCGCCGGGTGCTACAGTGCACTCGAGCGGCTAGCGAGACCGAGCGCTTCTTTGAGGATCGATCCATCCCCCCCTACATTGTGCATGGGCCTCCTTTTATATGTCCAAGGGGTCTCCAACAGGTGGCAACGTAGGTAAGGGTAAAAGTGTAAATATGTTGTGGTAGGTACAACTACCTACACAGTGTATCATACCTAACCCTGACGGCAGGGGACAAAGGCATTAAATGCCCGTCTACATCGCCCAGACGGTGCAGAAAAGGGACCGTCAGGGGCGCTATCGCTCGCCACGATGGCGATCCTGTCAGCGCTGCATGCCATAGTGTACCCCTGGCTACACAGCCTCCCGCCACGTACGCTGGGAAGGGTCCCGGAGCGACACGTAGGTGGGTGAGCTGGAGCGCGGGTACAGAGTGACTGCCTGCCGCGGCAAATGCCTTGCCGCGGCCGTTGCCTTGTTGCGCCCGGGAACTTGTCGCTCGCCGGGTCCTGCTGGGACGCGTGGCGTGCTGCGGCAGGTGCTTTGAGATGCTCTTGTTGGGCTTCCCGGCAAGCTCCTCTTGCCGGGGTCTCGTACCTTGAATGGCCTTCCCGGCAAGCTCCTCTTGCCGGGGACTTGTCTTCTTGACTTAAATATTTTGTTCTCGAATGGCTTCAAAGGAACCATAGAGAGCCTTGGTGATCTCCTGGCGGGCCCTGCCGCGGGGTGCTGCGACTGCCCGTGCACAAGTTCGGGATACTAGAGTACCCCTACTTTAGTACACCGACACCAAGCCTTTCGCAGGAGTGACGGACGGCTCCACTACACCGATATGGTAGGTCCGCCTGCCTGTCACCTTCAGGGAGCGCAAGAACTACCGCACCGAGCTCATCGACTTCGACGTCGTGCACATCCGCCTGCCGTACAACGCCATCCTTGGGTATCCAGCCCTGCCCAAGTTCATGGCAGCCACCCATCACGGCTACAACGTCCTCCAGATGCCGGGAAGCGGCGGAATCATCACGGTCCCATGTGAAGAGAGAGATGTAGTGTGCTCCCTCGAGCGTGCCTTCCAAGCTGCAGCAATCAACGACCCCGACAACAAAAGCGAGGGCCCTCCTGAGGCCCTCCCCAAGAAGAAGAAGCAGCTGCGCCGAGAAGGATCTCAGGAGGGCGGCGACACAGCTGGAGCCTCATCTGGATCAGCGCCTGCTTCAGGGGCGCCTCCCTTCACCGCATAGGAAGGCGCGCCCGGCGCCCTCCTCGGGCAGGGCTTGGGGGCTCTCTTCTGGAGGGCCTTAGACCTTGCCAACCTCACAAGGGAGGCGCTTGGGCACCACTTGGAGGCGTGCTTCGCGGCACGTTTCCCTCAGGAGAACATAGGGCAAGGAGTGCCCCACTCAGGAGTTCATCACCAAGACCACTCAGGAACTGCAAGATGCAAGGGCCATGCGCGGCGACGGCCGCTCACCAGGCGCAACTCCCCATCCAGGCGAGGATGTCGGGCTGCGCGTCTGCATTGACGTCCCAGGGCTCAACAGGGCCGCTTCTCAGGAGCGTTTCTGGCCTTCGCGTGTGGGCCGTTGCGAGGGTGTGCCGCACAGCTACGTTCGCATGCTCTTCGGCTTGCCAAGCGTGGCATCAGCTTATCAGCGCAACATGCGGCGCGTCATGGCAGCTCAGGAGGCTAGGTACCATGCCGCCCTGGAAGAAATGGAGACGGTCTTCAAGGAACCTCCCGAGCCCCCAGAGCCTCCCGAGGCTCAGGGCCCCGGTGGCTCATGAGGAGCCATTCCTTCGACACACGCCCTCATCTGCACCAACTCTACCTCGTCTACAGAACCAGGTGACATTTTCCAAGCTCGTTTAGCTGGGAGCACCCCTCGGGCTGCATTATTCCCAGGCCGCATGGGTCCGACCCTGTGGCATGTATCCCTTTGCTTATGTCTTAGCTTACCTTGCTGGGGGCGCTCCTCGGGCTGCATCATCCCCAAGCCGCTCGGGCCGGACCCAGTGGCATGTATCTTCCTGCATTTACCCAAGCTGATTTGCCTTCCATGCTTAACCTGCCTATGATTATCACCTGCTCGGTTGCCACCCGCCACGGGTCCACCCCTCTGTGGTGCGGTCCGCTTGCGTGTTAAAAGGGGGGCTCCTGAGCATCACGACTCAGGAGCTCTTACTAGCTCTCCAGCCCTCACCCCCTAGCCTTGACCACGACATCGCGACCTGGCATACGAGCGGCGGCTGAGCTCGCTCAAGGGCCGGGACCTGAGGATTTAGAGCGCTTGCACCTAACCATCTCGCAGGAACACACAACCGTCGAAGACTCAAGACCAGGCGGAACCCGCCTTGAGGTAGGGCCTCGTGAGTCCTGCGCTGGCTCACGAGTGCCCAGATACACCTCGCAGCCCTGCCGTGCAAGCCACGTGTCAGGGCGGGGCTGTACACGCCCCGGGGGCTCCTCCCGAAGGGGGCCCCCTCCCACGCACAAGTGGAAGCACCATGCTCCGCGCTGGCCTTCGACACTGTCGAGGAGCGGCTATGCCCCTGCACAAGTGGAAGCACTATGCTCCGCGCTGGTGATAAACAACCGAGGGAGGCTCCACGGTTGTACCAACCTCAGGGAGCCCAGAGCTCAGCGTCCGGCCTCACCGCGACGCCTCCTGAGGGAGTCCTAGATTAGGGGGTATCCGTACAGCCGGACTATATCCTTTGGCCGGACTGTTGGACTATGAAGATACAAGATTGAAGACTTCGTCCCGTGTCCGGATGGGACTCTCCTTGGCGTGGAAGGCAAGCTTGGCAATACGAATATGTAGATCTCCTTCCTTGTAACTGACTCTGTGTAACCCTAGCCCCCTCTGGTGTCTATATAAACCGGAGGGTTTAGTTCGTAGGACAACAACAATCATACCATAGGCTAGCTTCTAGGGTTTAGCCTCTACGATCTCGTGGCAGATCAACTCTCGTAATACTCATATCATCAAGATCAATCAAGCAGGAAGTAGGGTATTACCTCCATCGAGAGGGCCCGAACCTGGGTAAACATCGTGTCCCCCGCCTCCTGTTACCATCCGCCTTAGATGCACAGTTCGGGACCCCCTACCCGAGATCCGCCGGTATTGACACCGACATTGGTGCTTTCATTGAGAGTTCCACTATGCCGTCACCGTAAGGCTTGATGGCTCCTTCGATCATTGGTAACGATGCGGTCCAGGTTGAGATCTTCCTCCCTGGACAGATCTTTGTATTCGGCGGCTTCGCACTGCGGGCCAACTCGCTTGGCCATCTGGAGCAGATCGAGAGCTACGCCCCTGGCCACCAGGTCAGGTTCGGAAACTTGAACTACACTGCCGACATCCGGGGAGACTTGATCTTCGACGGATTCGAGCCCATGTCAGGTGCGCCGCACAATCACGACGAGCATGATTTAGCTCTGCTGTCGGACAATGTTCGGGAGATCACACCTGCAACCACTCCGGCCCCCGATCCAGAGCAAATTGTGCCATCCGAGGACGGGTGGATAGACCCCGCCTCGGAGGCCGCACTCTCAGTGGAGATAGAGCCGAATACTGACTTTACCCCTCGCGAGAGCCGTGCTGCCGTACCATTGGATTCGTCCTTGGCCACAGGCTCCGAACCGCCTGCGTCCGTGCCTATCGAATCTGATTGGGCACCGATCATGGAGTTTACCTCCGTGCATATGTTTCAGCACTCACCCTTCGGTGATGTGCTAAATTCGTTAAGGTCCTCTCCTTGTCAGGAGAACCTTAGCCGAACTACGTCCGGCTAGGATGGGATGCGGACGACGAAGAAAGTTTCTCCCCACCCACCACCCACTTAGTAGCCACTGTCGACGATTTAACCGACATGCTCGACTTCGACTCCGAAGACATCGATGGTATGGACAACGATGCAGGAGACGAACAGGAACCACAGCCCACAGGGCACTTGACCGCCACCTCATAATATGATATATACATGGTGGATACACCCAAAGAAGGCAATGGCGATAAGACAGCGGAGGATGACCCCTCCAAGAAGTAACCCAAGCGCCGACGTCAGCGGCGCCGCTCTAAGTCTCGCCATAGCAAAAGTAGTGATACCGGCACAAGAGACAATAACAATCCGGACAGTGCCGAAGACAACGACAATCCCCTTCAGCAATAGCGGGAGGATGAACAGGCCAGCCCTCCTGAGCGGGCAGCAGACGGAGAAGCGGAGGATGAAAATTACATGCCTCTCTCCAAAGACGAGGTGAGCCTCGGCGACGAAGAATTTATAGTGCCTGAGGATCCCGTCGAGCAGGAGCGCTTTAAGTGCCGGCTTATAGCCACAGCAAATAGCCTAAAGAAAAAGCAACAACAGCTTCGAGCTGATCAAGATTTGCTAGCAGACAGATGGACTGAAGTCCTTGCGGCCGAGGAATATGAACTCGAACGCCCCTCCAAGGGTTACCCAAAGCGCAGGTTGCTACCCTGACTCGAGGAGGAAGCATTGAAACCTACATCACCAGCGTACGATGCGGCTGATCGGCCACCTCGTGGCCGGGACAGAGAGGCATTTCAGCCTGAAACTCAGCCTGCACCCCGCCGCCACTCAAACAAAAATACCAAGGCCCGGGGCAACACGCAGGACCTGCGAGACGTATTGGAAAACAGGGCAAAACACGCAAGATCGATCTATGGATCACAGGGGCACGCACCTATGCAGGACGATGACCGTCACGCCGGATACACTAAAAGTAAATCCGGTCGGGCCGAACACAGCAGACAAGACTCATATGAACTGCGTCGTGACATAGCCCAGCACAGAGGCGCCGCACACCCCCTATGCTTCACTGACGAAGTAATGGATCATGAATTCCCAGAGGGTTTTTAACCCGTAAATATCGAATCATATGATGGTACAAAAGATCCCGTGGTATGGATCGAGGATTCCTCCTCCACATCCACATGGCCCGCGGTGATGATCTACATGCCATCAAGTACCTCCCACTAAAACTCAAAGGACCAACTCGGCATTGGCTGAATAGCTTGCGAGCAGACTCTATTGGCTGTTGGGAGAATCTGGAAGATGCATTCCTTGACAACTTCCAGGGCACTTATGTGCGATCACCGAATGCTGATGACTTGAGCCATATAACTCAGCAGCTGGGGGAATCGGCCAGACAATTTTGGACACGGTTCCTAACCAAGAAAAATCAAATTGTTGACTGTCCGGATGCAGAGGCCTTAGCGGCATTTAAGCATAACATCCGTGACGAGTGGCTCGCTCGGCACCTCGGCCAGGAGAAGCCGAAGTCTATGGCAGCCCTCACGACACTTATGACCCGCTTTTGCACGGGAGAGGATAGCTGGCTGGCTCGCAGCAACAACATATCAAGGAATCTTGGCACTTCAGATACCAAGGATAGTAACGGCAGACCATGTCGTAGCAGACACAAGCGCCGCAACAACGGCGATAACACCAAGGATACGGTAGTTAATGCCTGATTCAGTGGCTCTAAATCCGGTTAGTGGAAAAAGCCATTCAAAAGAAGTAGTCCGTGCCCGTCCAATTTGGACCGCATACTCGGTCGCTCGTGTCAAATACACGGCACCCCCGATAAGCCAGCCAATCACACCAACAGAGAATGCTGGGTGTTCAAGCAGGCCGACAAATTAAATGCCGAAAACAAGGACAAGGGGCTGCATAGTGACGAGGAGGAGGAGCCCCTGCCGCCGAATACGGGAGGACAGAAGAGGTTCCCCCCACAAGTGAGGACGGTGAACATGATATACGCAACGCACATCCCCAAGAGGGAACGGAAGCGTGCACTAAGGGACGTCTATGCGATGGAGCCCGTCGCCCCAAAGTTCAACCCATGGTCCTGTTGTCCGATCTCCTTCGATCGCAGGGACCACCCCACTAGTATCCGTCATGGCGGATCTGCCGCATTGGTCTTAGACCCCATCATTGACGGATTTCACCTCACTCGAGTCCTCATGGACGGCGGTAGCAGCCTGAACCTGCTCTATCAGGACACAGCGCGCGAAATGGGTATAGATCCCTCGAGGATCAAACCCACCAAGACCACCTTTAAGGGTGTCATCCCAGGTGTAGAAGCCCATTGCACGGGCTCAGTCACACTGGAAGTGGTCTTCGGATCCCCGGACAACTTCCGGAGCGAGGAGTTAATCTTTGATATCGTCCCGTTTCGCAGTGGCTATCACGCACTGCTCGGGCGAACCGCATTTGCAAAATTCAATGCGGTACCGCATTACGCATACCTCAAGCTCAAGATGCCAGGACCTAGGGGGGTCATAACAGTCAATGGTAACACAGAGCGTTCGCTCCACACAGAGGAGCACACCGCGGCCCTCGCAGCAGAAGCACAAAACAGCCTTTTAAGGCAAACCGCCAATTCGGCAATACAGCCCCCGAACACCGTCAAGCGAGTCTGGAGTAACCTGTAGCAGGATCTCCTGGCACGCTTAGAGCTCGCCTAGAAATTCGGCCCCTGTCCTAGTCCCAGACAAGCGGCGAAATCCATGTCACGCGTACATAATTACACACTGAAAATACCATGGGCATAGGCGGGGGCACGACCATGGCACGTCCCACAGTGCGACTCAACCCCCCTAGGGGCTGAATACCTTTATTATTTTCTCTCTTTCAGGACCTTACTCTCTGGAAGCCCTATCCGGCAGTGCGATTGCTCGGACACATAATACAACAACCAAGGAGGTAGGAAGCTACGTCGTACAATGGAATCCCCAAGTGGTCTCTGATAATGAGCAAAATACCCTCTTTAAATACCAGTCCGCAGCTTGCCCTTGGATAGGACATGTCAAATAGTCCTATTTTTTGCTTATTGCACTACTTGTATCCGTACGCTTCGACGTATTCTTTAAAAAACAATGCACAACATTAGTCTATTATTGCATTATCTATTCTTTTTTATATATGTTTATTTACGACAATCAACACCCGTACATTCTGGTACGGCCAGTACGCCAGGGGCTTTCGTATACCCCATAATATGGCGTGAAAAGTCTGAACACTTTCGACAGTGCGGCACCCCGAACTTATAGCATTATATGCATCAGCTCCGAATCATGTCTTGGGTCAATAGTTGGGTTTGCCTGGCTCCCATGTTTTGGGAGAACTACTCGATTGTGTCCCGGTTCTTCCGGACGAGCACCTCAGTAGAGAAAGCCAAAACTGACTGTCATGATGAGGCGAGAGCTGGTCGCTGTTCGAGAGGTCTCAAGTCCTTAAAAACTTTTCCCACTTCGGGCGAGGAGTCGGCCTTGTTCGACTTAGGCGTATATAGCGCCCCAAATTCGGCCTTACGAATACTAGGGGCTTCACCAGAATTTAAAACTGTAGACTTCTATGGCTAAGTGAGAATGATAAAGCATTATAGCCCGATTGAATGGTTCGTTGCGCTGAGCACCTCCCTCGGAGGACCCAAAAATGGGAAAAAGAGTGCTCAGATTTATCCCGAACATCCCAGTACTAGCTGCATGGGGGCAGAAGCCGACGACTGGCCAACTCTCAGATTTGATAAACGGCCGCACAGAAGGTAACATTTTAAATTCAAAAAGCGTTGAATAGCGCAAATGAACTAGTTTTCATATTACAGGATCACATGAGCAAGTTCATTCAAAAATTACATCTCTTGTACACTCCTCCGCCACAAGGCGGGCACCCTTCAGGACACCGTCATAATACATTTCGGGGTGGCGATGCTCCTTGCCCTGTGGCGGCCCCTCCTTCACCAGCTTCTCGGCATCCATCTTCGCCCAGTGCACTTTCGCACGGGCAAAAGCCCTGCGTGCACCTTCGATGCAGACGGACCACTTTATGACTTCCAGCTGTGGGCAGGCATCCACAAGCCGATTCACCAGGCTGAAGTAGCTATTCGGCAGGGGCTCGCCAGGCCACAACCGGACTATGAGACCCTTCATGGCCTGTTCGGCGGCCTTGTGAAGCTCGACCAATTGCTTCAGCTGGTCGCTCAAGGGCATCGGGTGTTTGGTCCCAGTATACTGGGACCCGAACAACTTCTCCGTCGAGCTCCCCTCCTCGGCCCAGTAGAACTCCGCGGCATCAGACACACTGCGGGGCAGATCTGCGAATGCTCCTGGAGAGCTCCGAACTCGGGTAAGTAAAAATAAATTTTCTTTCACGTGCTTGCTTTGCATAATGAATGCCTTACCCACCGCTATCTTCTTAACCGCCTCAATTTCCTGGAGGGCCTTTTGGGCTTCAGCCTTGGCATGCTTCGCGCTGTCGAACGCCTTTGCAAGCTCGGACTCTCGCATCTTAGACTCAAGCTCCAAGGCCTTGTGCTTCTTGACGAGAGCCTGGAGCTCTTGCTGCACCTCGCCTACTCGGGCCTCTCATTTTTCTCGCCCGGTGCGCTCCTGGGCCGCTTTGGTTTTAGCCTCGGACAGTGCCTTCTTCAGGGTCGCCACTTCAGTCGTGGCCCCTAGTACATTCATGATGGTCCTATTATTCTACAACCAAATCTTTTTTCATATGGACAAGGTATTGCTTACCTTTGCTCTCCTGGAGCTGCCTCTTGGCACGGCCAAGCTCTTCCTCAGACCGCTCAAGTTCCTGCTTCAGTGCAGCAACCTCCGCAGTACGTGCAGCAGCGGCCAGCAGTGAAGCCTGCATATGCAAATAGACATATTCTGATTAGACTCCTGAGTCATTGTTTGATCCTCTATTCGGCCTTTCTTCGCGAACGCCAAACAGAGCATCAGGGGCTACTGTCTATGCGGCAATATTTTCCTATAATTTAATTACAGACCTGAAAGCCTATTAGGAGGCTGGCACAAGCTTCAGTTAGTCCGCTTTTGGCAGACTGAACCTTCTCGATCACCGCACTCATGATAGTGCGGTGCTCTTCATCGATGGAAGCGCTGCGAAGCGCTTCCAACAAGTTGTCCGGTGCCTCTGGATGGACAGAAGTCACCGGCATGGGCGGCTTGCTCCTCTTAACAGGGGGTCGCCTGCCGGAGTCCGGAACCACAGGAGGTTCCGGCACAGTGTTCGGTTGAGGGCCGAACTTGGAGCCCATAGGAGTCTTGCTCCCTTTGCGCCCGGGGTCCGGAAGGTCGCCTCGAGGCGCCTCCAGGACTACCTCCCCTCGGCTTGGTGCCTTCTGAGACAACACCTCGGTGTTGTCCGTAGGGCAAGGGGTGGAGGCGATCGGAAGTGTATCGCTACTCATATCCGACGGGTACAAAGAACCGTCCGTCGAAGATACGTCGATGCTGGCTCGGGACGGATTGCATAAGCATATTCGGCGTAAGAAGAAGTAGTGCAATAAAAGCATACCATTACTCTGGTATCCGAATACTTACGACTTCGCCAGGGGCTTGTCCCTGGGCAACCAATCATATTCACTATAAGCGGCGGTCGTGGAACAGTCCGGAAGGACAGTCCTTCCCTTCTTGGACCCTTCGTGTTGGAAATATGCCCTAGAGGCAATAATAAGATGGTTATTATTGTATTTCCTTGTTCATGATAATTGTCTATTGTTCATGCTATAATTGTATTAACTGGAAACCATAATACATGTGTGAATACATAGACCACAACATGTCCCTAGTAAGCCTCTAGTTGACTAGCTCGTTGATCAATAGATGGTTATGGTTTCCTGACCATGGACATTGGATGTCATTGATAACGGGATCACATCATTAGGAGAATGATGTGATGGACAAGACCCAATCCTAAGCATAGCACAAGATCGTGTAGTTCGTTTGCTAAGAGCTTTTCCAATGTCAAGTATCATTTCCTTAGCCATGAGATTGTGTAACTCCCGGATACCGTAGGAATGCTTTGGGTGTACCAAACATTACAACGTAACTGGGTGGCTATAAAGGTGCACTACAGGTATCTCCGAGAGTGTTTGTTGGGTTGGCACGAATCAAGACTGGGATCTGTCACTCCGTATGACGGAGAGGTATCTCTGGGCCCACTCGGTAATGCATCATCATAATGAGCTCAATGTGACTAATGAGTTAGCCACGGGATCATGCGTTACAGAACGAGTAAAGAGACTTGCCGGTAACGAGATTGAACAAGGTATAGGGATACCGATGATCGAATCTCGGGCAAGTAGCATACCGATAGACAAAGGGAATTGTATACGGGATTGATTGAATCCCCGACATCGTGGTTCATCTGATGAGATCATCGTGGAACATGTGGGAGCCAACATGGGTATCTAGATCTCGCTGTTGGTTATTGGCCAGAGAGCTGTCTCGTTCATGTCTGCATGATTCCCGAACCCGTAGGGTCTACACACTTAAGATTCGGTGACGCTAGAGTTATTATGGGAATTAGTGTGTAGTTACCGAATGTTGTTAGGAGTCCCGAATGAGATCCCAGACATCACGAGGAGTTCCGGAATGGTCCGGAGGTAAAGATTTATATATGGGAAGTCCTATTTTGGCCACCGGAAAATGTTTGGGGTTTTTCGGTATTGTACCGGGAAGGTTCTGGAGTGGGCCCACCTGGATGGGGGGACCCACATGAACGTGGGTAGTGGGGGCAAGACCCCACACCCCTGGTCAAGGCGCACCAAGATCCCCCCTTAGAAGGAATAAGATCATATCCCGAAGGGATAGGATCAAGATCCCTAAAAGGGGGGATAACAATCGGTGGGGAAGGGAAATGATGGGACTTCTTTCCCCCACCTTTGCAAATGCCCCAATGGACTTGGAGGGCAAGAAACCAGCCCCTCCACCCCTATATATAGTGGGGAGGCGCATGGGAGTTGTACCCCTTCCCCTGGTGCAACCCTCTCCTTCCCCAACACCTCCTCCTCCGTAGTAGTGCTTGGCGAAGCCCTGCCGGAGAACTGCAAGCTCCACCACCATGCCGTCGTGTTGCCGGAGCTCTCCCTCAACTTCTCCTCTCCCCTTGCTGGATCAAGAAGGAGGAGACGTCCCCGGGCTGTACGTGTGTTGAACACGGAGGCGCCGTTGTTCGGCGCTTAGATCGGAATCAACCACGATCTGAATCGCTACGAGTACGACTCCTTCATCCGCGTTCTTGTAACGCTTCCGCATCGCGATCTTCAAGGGTATGAAGATGCACTCCCCTCTCTATCGTTGCTAGTCTCTCCATAGATTGATCTTGGTGATGCGTTGAATTTTTTTAATTTCTGCAACAATCCCCAACACTTCGGCCTCCCCGGTTGGGGCGGCCTTCCTTTTCTTGTCTCGCCCGGCTGGGGGGGGGGGGAGAATCTTCCTCTTCCTCCTCCTCGTTTTCACGAGAGGAGTGCGTCTCAAAGTTACCAGACGATGAGTCCGATATCACCTGACGCCAGAGACCCTTTCGGGTCCCCGTGGTCTTCTTCTTGGTCTTCTTCTCCGGCACCTCATAAGGTGCCGGAGTCAGCATCTCCATTAGGAGAGCATCGGCTGGATCTTCGGGCAGGGGGGCTGGACAGTCAATCTGCTCATTGTCTCCACCCAGTCCTGTTAAAGGCATGGAGGCTTAGATCCCGCACATGATTAAACTGGGGATAATAAATACCCTATAAGGTATAAAAGAACTTACCGAACTGGTGTGGCGCTGTGCGCTGAGTCCGCGGTCCTCGGTAAGGGAAGGGGGCACCTCGGCACCCTTGAACAACACCTTCCAGACGTCCTTGTGCATCGTGTCAAAGAGCTCACACAGAGTCTGCTGCTTGGCCGGCTTGAACTCTCACAAATTGAATGCCCGTTGTTGACACGGGCGGATCCGGCGGAAGAGCATGACCTGGACCACGTTGACAAGCTTGATTTTCTTGTTCATCATGTTCTTGATGCAGGTCTGGAGTCCGGCCAGCTCTATCGGGGGACCCCAGGACAGGCCCTTCTCTTTCCAGGAGGTGAGCCGCATGGGGATTCCTGATCGGAACTCGGGGGCCACCACCCAGTTGGTGTCGCGCGGCTCGGTGATGTAGAACCACCCTGATTGCCACCCCTTTATGGTCTCCACATAGGATCCCTCGAGCCATGTGACGTTGAGCATTTTTCCCACCATGGCGCCTCCGCATTCTGCTTGCTGACCGCCTACTACCTACGGTTTAACATTGAAGGTCTTCAGCCATAGGCCGAAGTGGGGCCGGATGCGAAGGAAGGCCTCGCACACGACGATAAACGCCGAGCTGTTGAGGATAAAGTTTGGGGCCAGATCATGGAAATCCAGCCCGTAGTAGAACATGAGGCCGCAGACGAATGGGTGGAGGGGAAATCCCAGTCTGCGGACGAAGTGGGTGAGAAAAACTACCCTCTCATTAGATTCCGGGGTAGGGACGATCTGCCCAGCGTTGGGCAGCCGATGCGCGATATCCACGGCCAAGTATTCGGCTCCCCGCAGCTTTTTGATGTCCTCCTCCGTGACGGAGGATTTCATCCACTTGCCTCCCACTTCGGACATGCTTGGAATGGTTTGAGGAGAAAGACGCAAACTTGGGTGTTGGAGCTCGAGTGCGCGAGAATGGATGAGCAAGGAGGAAGAAGGCGTGGGTGAAAAGGGTGAACCCTTATCCCTTTATAAGGGCAGACGAAACTGTACGCCCCCACCTGCCTAGTAAACTCGCTTATTCCCCAAGCGTCGTAATTGATGGCGCGGTTGGGTTTCCCATGTCCGTATTGATGAGAATCCCGTGATAAGGGGACACAATCTCTGCTTCGATAAGACGTGCCAAGGAAACCGCCTCGCGATATGCACCGAGGCTGGTTGAGAAAAACGGTTTGAATAATGACCGGGCCATAGTGTCATGTCATGCTACCGAGTATGTCAGCAGATTAGATTTGTGGAAGTATTATTCTCTTGATGGTGGTACGTGGAATTTGTTTTGCGGAGCCAGACACTATCCTTGTGTTCAAAATCTTCTATGGAGTATTCGGAGGAGGAACCCGCCTTGCAATGCTGAAGAAAAACTACGCGCCAGACTCATCGTCATTGAAGCCTGGTTCAGGGGCTACTGAGGGAGTCCTGGATTAGGGGGTATCCGGACAGCCGGACTATATCCTTTGGCTAGACTGTTGGACTATGAAGATGCAAGATTGAAGACTTTGTCCCGTGTCCGGATGGGACTCTCCTTGGCGTGGAAGTCAAGCTTGGCAATACGGATATGTAGATCTCCTTCCTTGTAACCGACTCTGTGTAACCCTAGCCCCCTCCGGTGTCTATATAAACCGGAGGGTTTAGTCCGTAGGACAACAACATTCATACCATAGGCTAGCTTCTAGGGTTTAGCCTCTACGATCTCGTGGTAGATCAACTCTTGTAATACTCATATCATCAAGATCAATCAAGCAGGAAGTAGGGTATTACCTCCATCGAGAGGGCCCGAACCTGGGTAAACATCGTGTCCCCCGCCTCCTGTTACCATCCGTGTTAGAGGCACAGTTGGGGACCCCCTACCCGAGATCCGCCAGTTTTGACACCGACACCTCCCCTCGAGAGAGCTGCACGAGGGGACAGGACACGGGGGCTGCGCTCGGGTCACGCCCAAGCGTACGCCACCCAACTAGGCCTCCCGGGCCTGGGGGCTGCTCTCGGGTCACGCCCAAGCGCACGCCGCCCCAACGGGTCTCCCGGACCCGGTCGTCGCACGCCCCTCCCGAGGCCTCGGCGAGGGAAGGTATGGAGATTGTTTGCACGTCAAGGGGGACTCCTGAGCATCGCGACTCAGAAGCCTAACTGGTCACGTAGCCCCTCACTCCTTGGTCCGTCCTGGTCTCCGGTCGGCCCAATGGTGGTTGAGGTATGCGCGGGGCCGGGCTCTGCCGATGTAGAACATTAGTCTATCCTCGCATACTCTCCCTATAAGTTGTTTGCGCGTCAAGGGGGACTCCTGAGCATCAGGACTCAGGAGCCTAACTGGTCACGTAGCCCCTCACTCCTTGGTCCGTCCTGGTCTCCGGTCGGCCCAATGGCGGTTGAGGTATGCGTGGGGCCAGGCTCTGCCGACGCAGAACGCAAAGCAAATAGGAAGGGAAGCACAAAATCTCGGAGCAAATATTACAAACATGTTGTCCTCACAATACCAAATGAAAAGTCTAAACGCCTCCATAAGGCCTGATGCATGTTGCAGGGACGAAACAGGAGAATAGCCGCAGGTCACCCCTGGACGCCGCCATCGCCTGCAGAAGGTGCTCCTCTGTCGGTGACGTTGTCTTCACCACCAGCCGCAGGATCGGCGACATCACCGGACAAAGGAGCGGAGACAAATCCGCGGAACTTCTTCAGCAAGGCCTCCACTTGACCTTGTACAGCTGCGGCGGCGGCCTCGCATTGATCTTCAGCCACAGACTCCAGCAGCTTGTCAAGACAAGCATTGGGGTCGCGAAGGTGCAGGTGGCTGAAGACGCGGGTCGATGCAGCTGAAGACAGGACGCGAGCTTCTGCCTCCGCCATGGGACCGACACCATCAACGACTTCCTCGAGTGCCTTCACCAAGAGGGGAAGCAGCTGGGCGGGCCGTCCTCATCGGTGGCCAGCGACTTCTCCAGGCCATGCTCGTAGAATGTCTTTAGTGCCTTGCGAGATCTCTCCTCGAGGTCGGCAAAAGCCATGCGGTCCTTGGCCAGGACTCACGCGTTGGCATCAAGATCGGCCTCCCTCGCCTTCACCTTCCACTCCAGCTCTTCCAACCGGTTGCGCTCAGTGGCCTGCGTCTTCCCCAACTCTGCCAGCTCAGCATTAGGTTTTTGATGGCGTCCTCCCGGGCCTTCATCTCCTCCTCCTTTGCTTGGCGGCAGCGTGCTTCTTGGGCATGCTTGTCGCACAGGCTCTTCAGCTCATCCTCCAGCTCTCGGCAGCGGTCGCGGGCGGCCTCGGCGTCCTTCAGTGCCGCCTCACGATCGGTTGTAGCATTGGCGGCACTCTGCTTCTCCTTCTCGGAAGATGCTGTGGCCTGGTTCAGCGCCGCGCGAACCGCCAAGTCGGAGTGAAGCCAGCCTGAGGCCAGCTCCAGGCGCCCGACCATCAGGCGTGGGTCCGCGCTCAGGAGATCTGCCTGCAACTGGGTCATCTCCGAAAGAGCACGTTCCAGAATAGCAGCAGGAACAGAAGAACCTAGGAGTGGAGGTGCAGCAGTGGGAGGAGGCGATGCGGTCACCAAGGCCTGGGAGTATGCGGGTTCCGGAGCAGTCGGGACCTCTCTAGCCAAACCAGACACCGGCACCTCCGGAGCCAGTGGGGGCATGGGGGCTGATTCCACACGGCGATGCCCTTCTTGGCTTCGCGAGGATAACCGGATTGGGGAAGTGCGAATGGTGCTGCTGCCTCCTTTCCCCGCGGAGGGAGGCGCGACCATCGCATCCTCCTTCCTTTTCTTCGCCGAAGGCACCGGCCTGATCAACCAAGGGTGAGCGTCAGGAAACGATGAGTACAAGCAGGGACAGGACAAAGTTCAAGGCACTTACCGATCCACCGCAACATATTTCCGCTTGGGGAGCTTGAAGCCTGACAGCGTCGGGACTTGAGGAGCAGGCGTGCGGGCTCCGGCGGCGGCAGGCGGTGCGGAGGAAGGGCTGGAGCCATCCCTAGGAGGCGTCGGGACGGAGGCGGCATCGTGAGGCACCAGCGATGACCTACCCCTTGTCGGGATGAGGGGCTGCCCCATCTCCTCCTGGGGAGCGTTGGCCTCGGCGTCGTCGGGCAGGGCGCAGAGGATCTCGGCCTTGCTCAGAGGGGAAGTCTCCCCCACCTCTTCAAGAGTCTCCTCCTCCCCTCCACGGGAGGCTTCGGTGCTGCAGGATCTCCTGCGAGCGCCGGCGGCACCAGGACGCGCGCGTCAAAGGTCGGCCTGGAGGCGACAAATTCCTCCCAGTCCTTGCGGAGGAACAAAGGAATGAAGGCGCTAGGCGGGTACTCCTGGTTGTCCCCAACTATGAGGCGCAGGACATCATCCAATTCGTCACCAGGAAGGCTCCCAGGCCTCAGGCGGGTCTTGTTCCCCTCTTCTTCAAGCTCCCACAAGGGGCGCGTGCGCGCTTGGAGTGGGGCAACTCGCAGCATCAAGAACTTCCTCAGGAGCATTGCTCCCGTCACCTTGGCCGCCTTCGCGTTGCCGGGCTTCAAGTCGGTCGTCATCTTCCCCAACACCGACAACGCCCGCTCCTAGGCAAGGCCCACCTTGGGCCACCCCTTGTTGAGCTGAGGCGCCTCCGTCAGTAGCAGCAGACACGGATGGGTGCGCTTGGCGTCCATCATAACCCATTTGGATCGGATTTTGTCAGCCCTCTTCCCGGTGCTCGAGATCGAGTTGGCCTTGCCAGACGCGATGAAATTGGCACACCCAAAGATTGGCCCAACGGTGACGCGAAGGAAGAAGAAGTGGCGCATAAGCGCCACGGATGGCAGCACGCCCAGGTACGCTTCGCAGTAGTAGGCGAAGATGGACAAGAGGAGGATAGAGTTGGGATGGAGGTGCAGCGCCAGCAGCCCGTAGTGGTCAAGGACCTCATAAAAGAAATCGGAGAAGGGAGGAACCAACCCAACGGCGACGCTGCTCGAAAAAAGGGGAAGAAGGTGCTCCCCTCAGGCTCCGGCGCGTCAAAGGCAAGCCGGAGCTCCGTCTCCCCCCACTCATTACTCTCCCCCGCCGTCAGCAGGCGCACGGAGGCGAGGCCCTTTTCTGTGACAGTGGGCGCTTCAAGAGCTGGCTCGTACCAAGCCGGCGCCGAGGAAGTCTTGACCTTGTGTGGCGCCATGGGTCGCAAATGCAGAGCGAGGTTGGGGTAGATCTGGAGGTAGCGGTGGCGAGGAGCGAGAAACGGGATCTGGAGTAAGGTGAAGAAGGAACAATGAAGGAAAACGCTGTTGCGCCGGCCTGTTGTCAAGTCGTGCAGTTGCCAAGGCAGCTTGGGGAAGCGGAGACGCCCACGTCCAATCAACCGCCATGCATCAACCGAGGCCGCAGGCTTTTGGGGCCCGTGGCCCTCCGTACTTGACCCTTGGCTTCGCCGTGAAGCCAAGTCCGAGCGCACCTTGGGCCCGGGGGCTACTGTTGACGTTCTGGGAACGGGGGTCCCCAGACTTGCCTGCCTGCGGCCCATGGCGTGGCTAAGTCAGCGGGCCGTATGACCCATCTTCATCAACAAGGCATCCAAGACCCTCGCTTGGGGCCAAGCCTCGCGAGGCGGACGACGCAAGACCTCCTTAGGAGTGTCCTAGTGAGGAAGGCTAATGAGGAGCGGATATATCAAGGCGGGGCAAACCTCACGAGGCTTTCGTGACGTGAGCCATGACGACCGGCACCAGGCGGGCGCCAGCGCGCGCAACGTCCTTGTTTCCTCTTAGGTGCTAAGGAGGCAAGCGCAGGCGAGGAGTACTGATGCGTCAGGCAAAGGTTGCCATATCGGTGCAACGAGACCAAGACCAGCATGACGGCAGGACAGAGGTCATCGTGGAGCCCAAGACGGCGTCACCACCAGAGCCTTTCACAGGCGAAGACCACTTTTGTCAGGATAGCTTGTACTAGTTGCCCCCCTTCAAATTTTCCCGCCGTTGTTGGCTCCCTTCCCGCTCAATATTTGGGGAGAGGAGCAGGGCCTATATAAGTAGAACTAGCCACCATAGTAGGGGCATCTCAGCTTGATCTGATCTGATCAAGAGCCTACCCTAGCCACAAGAACACCTCAACCTCGGGAGGTTGTTCTTACCCTTGTACTGTTCATCATCAGCCCAAGAGGCAATCCACCACCACCACACTGGAGTAGGGTATTACACCACAACGGTGGCCCGAACCAGTATAAATCTCGTGTCTTTCTTTGTTGCGAGTTCGTCGAGTTCGTCCGCGAGATCTTAGTGAGCTAGGGCGTGGATCGGTAGGAGGGAAAGGCTTCGCGCGCACCCCAGAGTTCGAACCTTAAGGGTTTTGCCGGAACCCCACATTCGACAAGCACCGCCATGTCAAGACCGCGCGCCGCCTGTGGTGGTGGCGCGCGAGCGCCAGGATCAGGTTCCACCTCCACCCTGGCCTCCCGTGACAACAACAGGGTGCCACACGTTCACTCCGGAGCCGTGCAACATCATCTGGCCGGGGAAGTTCAAGCCCGACCTGCCTCCGCGCTATGATGGCACGCCCGACCCTACCGAATTCCTGCAACTCTATGAGCCGAGCATCGAGGCGGCCAACAGTGACGAGAAGGTTATGTTGAACTAGTTTCCCGTGGCCCTCAAAGACGGCGCACGCTCGTGGCTCCTGAACCTCCCCGCGGGATTGATCTCCTCCTAGGACGAGATGTGAGAGCGTTTAGTCGCCAACTTCCAGGGCACTCGCGACCGCCCGCCGGCTGCGGGTGACCTGCGGCGTATCAAGCAGCAGCCAAGAGAGACCTTGCAGAAGTACATCCAGCGCTTCAACTGTGTTCGCCTGAAGATCCCCAAGGTGTTGGACGAGGCCACCATCTCAGCGTTCACTGATGGCGTCCGTGATGTCAAGATGAAGGTGGAGCTCGCCATACACGAGGACCTGTGCACGGCTCTGGAGATGTTCAACATGGCAACCAAGTGTGCGAGAGCCGAGGAGGGGCGGCTCTCCCTTCTCGAGCTCCCTGACATGGACCTAGAAGACAAGAAGGCCAAGGACAAGGACGTGAAGCGCAAGGGAGCAGCCGTGCTCGCGGCCGAACCAGAGATGAAGCGCGGGTGCGACCACCCGGAGTCATCCAAGGGCAGCCGCCCGTTCCACGTCTTCCACAACATGCACAACCACAACAGCAACGACTGCCAGGAGCTCAAGGCCATCCACAACGGGTGCCTCGGTCATCGCCCCGAGCGCAATGATCGAGGCTACGGCCGTAGAGGTGGCCGTGGTGGAGGACGCTGGGATGGCCGTGACCCTCGCGAGGAATGGCGTGACCAGCCTCATGAGGACCACTGGCAGGCCCAGCATCGTGAGGGTGCCTGGAGAGATCAGCCTCGCGAGGACCATCCTCAGGGCAACGCTGGCATTCCCCCGCTGCTGCCGCCACTAAGAAGGAATGATGACCACCACCAGGATGAGGGCGCTGGCGCCTTCCAGGAGCCTCGTGTCATCGCCTGCATTTTGGGCAGCGCTCAGGCCCCGGCTTCCCATCTGAAAGGATCGAGAAGAGGTGTCTAGAGGGGGGGGGGGGTGATTAGACCTTCAACAAAGAAAAGTAGGAGTTTTTAAGTTCTTCAAGTTAAGGTGGAGTTTTAGCATAAGTTTAAACATTCACAATACATTTCAAGCAAGCATGGCAAGAGTATATGAGAAGCGGGATGTAAAGCATGCAACTTGCAAGAAAGTAAAGCGATGGGATTGGAGTGTGCAAACGCAATTGGAGACACGGAGATTTTTGGAGTGGTTCCAATAGGTGGTGCTATCATACATCCACGTTGGTGGAGGCTTCAACCCA
Organism: Aegilops umbellulata; assembly: GCA_032464435.1. NCBI lineage: Eukaryota > Viridiplantae > Streptophyta > Magnoliopsida > Poales > Poaceae > Aegilops > Aegilops umbellulata. Next base: position 445,991,259 of record CP136057.1, read on the forward strand.
CGAAGGATAACGGTTGCGCAAGTCCACGGAGGGCTCCACCCATGAAGGGTCCACGAAGAAGCAACCTTTTCTATCCCACCATGGCCATGCCCATGAAGGACTTGCCTCACTTGGGTAGATCTTCACGAAGTAGGCGATCTCCTTGCCCGTACATATTCCTTGGTTCAACTCCACAATCTTGACGGAGGCTCCCAAGTGACACCTAACCAATCTAGGAGACACCACTCTCCAAAAGGTAATAGATGGTGTGTTGATGATGAACTCCTTGCTCTTGTGCTTCAAGCGATAGTCTCCCCATCACTCAACTCTCTCACACAGATTTGGATATGGTGGAAAGATGTTTTGAGTGGAAAGCAACTTGGGGAAGGCTAGAGGTCAAGATTCTTGTGGTTGGATTGGAATGTCTTGGTCTCAACACATGAGTAGGTGGTTCTCTCTCAGAAAATGAATAGCAGAAGTGTAGGCACGTTCTGATGGCTCTCTCCACGAATGGAGGATGGGTGGAGGGGTATATATAGCCTCCACACAAAATCTAACCGTTACACACAATTTACCAAACTCGGTGGGACCGAATAGTGAAACTCGATTAGACCGATTCAGTTCAAAATGTGAACGTTAGGTTTTTTGGTGGGACCGACATGATCAACTCGGTGGGACCGATGTGCTAGGGTTAGGGTAAAACCTCAACTCAGTTTGACCGATTACACAAACTCGGTGAGACCGATTTTGGTAATGAGCAAAGGGAGAGTTGGTCAAGCAAACTCGGTGGGACCGATTGCATATCTCGATGGGACAGAAATAATTGCAATAGGCAATCAGAGAGTTTGCAATCCCATCTCGGTGAGACCGAGATCCCATTGGTGAGACTGAACTGATTAGGGTTTCTGGCAGTGGCTATGTGAAGTGAACTCGGTGGTGCTGGATAGATCAAATCTATGGGGCCGAGTTTGACTTTAGGTTTAGGACATATGTGGAAATGAGAAAGTGGTTGAGGGTTTGGAGCATATCACTAAGCACTTTGAGCAAGCAAGCCATTAAGCAACACCTCATCCCCTTCTAATAGTATTGGCTTTCCTATGGACTCAATGTGATCTTGGATCACTAAAATGAAAATGTAGAGTCTTGAGCTCTCGCCAATCTTTGTCCTTAGCATCTTGAAGGGGCTCCACATCCTCTTGTCCATGCCACACCTTTGTTGAACTCTCTGAAATATACTAGATAAAAGTATTAGTCCAACAAGAGATATGTTGACATTAATTACCAAAATCACCTAGGGAGCACTTGTGCTTTCAATCTCCCCCTTTTTGGTAATTGATGACAACATACATCAAAGCTTTGGATAAAGGTATGAAGAATAATCAGTAAATCTTTGGAAGGACATGTAACATGCATAGGCTCCCCCTACATGTATGCAATCATGTAAATATGAAGTGTAAGAGCATGTGAATGCATAAGCATGTTAGAGCAAGCAATGAGTTACATGTATCTTGGCTATATGCATCAGAGAAAATGATGTGAATAAAGGAAGTGTACCTCCATGTTCATGATTCCTTCTCGCGAACAATATGTACAGTAGCAAGAAATCATCATGCACATGAATGTGATGCATATACTTACCTTGTGGTCTTGATCTGGCTTTGGAGGAGGTGAACTTGAGGAAACATGGTTAGATAACACAAGAACACCTACTAAACAATGCAAGAACAGGAAACCACAAGAGTACCAAGATTGGGATGACATGTAGAGAGTGAGTACTAGGTACTCTATTTGGATATAGACATGTCCCCAAAGAGTAAAGATATGCAATGAATTCAAAGATTTCCTCCCTTTAAATGTCTTTCTCCCCCTAAATCTTATATTGGATAATGGGAGAAGATAGGGAAAAGAAAATCAGAGCAAAAACAATCATAATCAAACATAACACATACCAACATGTCTTTCCCCTCTTGAAGACATGTGACTTCTCTCCTCTATGGATAATAAGCATCTAGAGAAGCTTCAGGTGTGCATTCTCTCTTATGTGATAAGCTTTGATGTGCTCTCTCTCCCCCTTTGACATCAATTTCCAAGAAGGGATCTTCTGGAGCATGAGTCAAGTAGGTTTGGTCCTTGAGTCACAGTACAAAGCAACATGTAATGTAAGATGCTGGTAGAGGACAAGAATCATGGAGTGGAGCTGGAACAAATATGCAGGATGCAAATGGCAAAGTGTTTTCTCAGTATTGAAATCGGTTACTCCGAGTTATTTGCTTCAGTGGCACCGGGTTGTTTCGGTTTAGCCGAGAAGAACGAGTCGGTGAGGCCGAATTCAACACAGAGAGAAAACAATTGTCATCTCAGCTCACTTAGGCAAATAAGATCTCACAAAGATTTGCAAGGAATTAACTAAAGGATTTGCAATGAATTGGATGCAGGGAATGCAGAACATAACAGAGAAAAGAAAAGAAATCTAGATGAAGTTTTTTTGAAAGGGGAAACAAGCATGCAAGAGACAAATGCAAGAACACAGAGAAACACTAGAGAACTTCATCTACAATTGGTCGGCGACAAAGTCACCTATGTTAGAGTATATTGACTGAGGAGTCAAGTCAGAACACTTGATCGTAGGTCATACTCATCGTTTAAGCTCAAAATGGGGTTGCCATTTTTCATTGAAGCATTTTGATGTATTCACATCTTGTTGAGCTACTTTGTCCCATGACTTGGGGTAAAGCTTCTCTAAGATGGAATAACATACCTTGGGTGGTGGTGTTGATCTTGATCATGTAGTTGAACTTGTGTGGGATGCTCAAGGTTGATGTAGCTCATCAATGAGTTGGGAGCAACACCTGTAGTTTGAGTTCATCTACCTACATGGGTTAGTCTTGCAAGGAAGAGCACTTGTGTATCCAAAATGACAAGCATGAGGTTCGATACCAAATTAAACTTGATATATTGAGATTGTCAAAGGATATGTTTGAAAGGATTCATGCTTCCTTGTCTTCAACCACCGTTTTGTAGAGACCTGCTGATGTAGGGATTGCTCAAGATGTGAGTGAGTTGCAATCTCATAGATTTAGATTCATCCAAGTACCTACAAGGGTTAGATAGCATGCAAGGGTGCAAGTATATCCAAGACATATGATCATCATCATAAGAGAAATATCAAGGATTAGTCAAAGGCTCATGCCTTGCATGTATCCAAATGGAGTTTCTACTCCAAGTTTGAAGCATCAATGATGTTCAATTCACCTCTCAAACGGCAAAATACTTTCCCATCAAGCGATTTGGTGAATATATTCGCCAATTGCTTATCGGTACGAACATGCTTAAGATCAATGTCTCCTTTAGCAACATGATCTCGAATGAAATGATGGCGAACTTCAATATGCTTAGTTCGAGAATGTTGCACGGGATTATGAGCAATCTTAATAGCACTTTCATTGTCACAAAGCAATGGAACATGTTTGACATAGATCCCATAATCTTTAAGACTTTGGGTCATCCAAAGTAACTGAGCACAACATGAACCGGCGACAATGTATTCCGCTTCGGCGGTGGATAAGGATACCGAGTTTTGTTTCTTGGAGGACCAAGACACAGGAGATCTATCAAGAAATTGACAAGTACCCTAAGTGGACTTTCTATCAACCTTGTCACCGGCATAGTCCGAATCGGAGTAGCCAACAAGATCAAAAGAAGACCTCTTAGGATACCAAATGCCAAAATTTGGTGTATGAATTAAGTATCTCACTATCCTTTTCACAGCCTTAAGATGAAATTCTCTGGGGGCCGCTTGATATCGTGCACGCATGCACACACTTAGCATAATATTGGGACGGGAGGCACATAGATATAACAATGAACCAATCATAGAGCGGCAAACCTTTCGGTCCACCGGTTTGCCATCCTTAGTCAAGTCAAGATGTCCACTAGTAGGCATGGGTGTTTTCATACCTTTGCTTTCTTGCATGTTGAACTTCTTGAATAAGTCCTTGGTATATTTTGTTTGATAAACAAATGTGCCCTCCTTAGTTTGCTTGATTTGCAAACCAAGAAAGAACTTGAGTTCACTCATCATAGACATCTCAAACTTCTCCGACATTAGCCTTCCAAACTTTTCACTAAAATGAGGATTAGTCGAACCAAATATGGTATCATCAACATAAATTTGGCATACAAATAATTCTCCATTAACCCTTTTATTAAAAAGAGTAGAATCAATTTTTCCAATCTCAAAGCCTTTTTCAATAAGGAACTTGGTCAGGCATTTATACCACGCTCTAGGAGCTTGTTTAAGACCATAAAGAGCTTTGTGAAGTTTGTAAACATGGTCGGGTTTCTTAGGATTAACAAAGCCAGGAGTTTGTTTAACATAAACTTCCTCCTCAATTTCACCATTTAGAAAATCACTTTTGATATCCATTTGGTACAATGTAACATCATGATGATTTGCATAGGCAAGTAAGATGCGGATGGACTCAAGTCTAGCAACAGGGGCATATGTCTCACCATAGTCCATACCTTCGACTTGAGTGTAGCCTTGAGCGACGAGACATGCTTTGTTGTGAATGAATTGTCCATCACCGTCTTGCTTGTTGCGAAACACCCATTTGGTACCATTGATATTGTGGTTGTTGTCGGGCTTCTCAACCAATGTCCACACTTGGTTCCTTTCAAAGTTGTGTAGCTCTTCGTGCATGGCATTTATCCAATCCGGATCTTCTAATGCTTCTTCAACCTTCATAGGTTCAATGCTAGAGATGAATGAATAATGTTCACAAAAATTAGCCAAACGATTTTTAGAGCGAGTAATTCTCCTGGTTTGGATATCATTGAAGATTTGTTTGACGGGATGGTCTCTTGAAACTCTTGCTCTAACTCGTGAGAGCTTTTGTTTGGGCCGGGGTGGAACATCTTCTTCATCATCTTGTTCTTCCTCTTGGCCTTATTCGTTGTTGGTGTTGTTGTTCTCTTGTGGAGGTGGAGAAGGAGGTTGATGAGGTTCATCTTGGTGTACTTCCTTGTTATTTTCATCTTGGCGTGTCCCACTTGTGGATGCCTCCGAGCCAACTCTTTGTTCACCTTGTCATGAGGTAGAAGCTTCCACTAGGACGGATGAGGTACTCTCCTTCACCTCCGTTGGACGAATCTTGCCAATAGACACGTCTTGGATTGCTTCCGAAGGGTCTTTGTCTCCTACATCAATTGGCAATTGCTCTACTTGCAAGCCATTAGATTCATCAAACTTCACATCTACCGTCTCTTCGACCTTTTAGGTGAAATTGTTGTAGACACGGTAAGTGTGAGAGTTTGAGCCATAACCGAGTAGGAAACCCTCATGAGATTTAGGAGCAAATTTAGAACGACGATGCTTATCAAGAATATAGCACTTTGAGCCGAATACTCGAAGGTATCCAACTTGGGGTTTGCTACCGGTGAGAAGCTCGTATGCCGTCTTGCCAAGTAGCTTGTGAAGATATAGACGAGTTGTTGCATGGCAAGCTGTCTCATCGCTTCCGCCCAAAAGTGTTTTGATGTCTTGTACTCATCAAGCATCGTTCTTACCATCTCAATAAGAGTCTGGTTCTTCCTCTCAACAACTCCATTTTGTTGAGGCGTGTACGTAGCCGAGAACTCATGTGAAATCCCTTCTTCGTCAAGAAAGGTGTCCACATTTGTGTTCTTGAACTCCGTTCCATTGTCGATGCGAACCTTCTTGATCTTCACTTCAAATTGATTTTGGGACTTCCTAGCGAAGTTCTTGAAGATCCTTTGGACATGCGGTTTATCATCAAGAAAGAACACCCACGTAAATCTTGAAAAATCATCGACTATGACTAAACCAAACGAGTTTCCACCGAGACTTTTATAGGCGTTTGGACCAAAGAGATCCATATGTAGTAGCTCGAGCGGTCTTCTCGTGGTCATGATGTTCTTCACGAGGTGGCGTCCTCCAACCTGTTTTCCTGCTTGACAAGCACTGCACAATCTATCCTTGTCAAATATAACATCTTTCACTCCAAGTATATGATCACCTTTAATAAGCTTATCAATATTTCGCATGCCCACATGACCTAACCTCCTATGCCACAACCATCCTTTAGAAGATTTAGCAATTAAGCAAGTTCTAGGTTGAGCCTTTTTTGTGAAATCAACAATGATCACCTCTACGTATACCGGTAAAGACCATATTATGATTATCTCTTCGAAACACTTGGCAATCTACCTCAGTAAATAGAACATTGAAACCAAGGTCAGCTAATCTAGATACGGAAAGTAAATTATAGACAAGAGATTCAATGAGCATAACATTTTGTATGGAGCTATCATGTGAAATGTCCACCTTACCAAAGCCAACCACCTTACCCTTTGAGTTGTCAGCAAAAGTGACATATTTTCGAGGGCCGTCATTTTTAGCAAGGTCACAAAACATATCCTTGTCTCCGGTCATGTGATCGGTACATCCACTATCAAGAACCCATTCCTTTCCTCCAGCCATGTAGCCGCGAAGATTTGCCATAAGACCAAAGTGTCTCATAGACTCATCGAGATCAAAGTCATTATCATCATCCTCATCATAGTATCCATGTTCAACATCGTCTTGTGATTGATCATTTCCTAGATAGAGTGATTCATTAGATATATGACCATGGCAATGTTCATCTTTATGAATTCTAATGACTTCCGAGTTGATATTGCTAATGATTCCAACATCTCCTTTGACACGCATAAGGTCATGAAGCTCAAATAGACAATCACCAAACTTAGGATCATTGGAATTCATCTTACTTAAGGCAATTGACTTATGAAGAATCACATCTAGATTTTGCAAGGAATAGTTTGGAAATCGTTCCTCACGAAATCTCCATATGGTGTAAGCACAATCAAGAGTGGGCAAGCAAACAATTAAATTTCTAGGCAAACCTCTAGTGATAAGATTGACATTTCTAAGGTCGCGGATCATGTCAATAGACTCATCACATCTTCAAACAGTTCCCACGTGGCATGAACGCGGCCCTCCCCAAGCTCAAGGCAACGCGTCCGCTCAGGTGGTCCAAGTAAGCCATCACCTTCGACTCCTCCAACTAGCTCAAGTGCGCAGCCGCAGTCGGCGCCCTCCTGATGCTCTGCTCGTCTATCATCAACAACGTTCTTGTCACCAAGACACTCGTCGATGGCAATGCGGGGCTCAATGATCTCTCCGTTGAGACGTTCGACCGCCTCCAGGTGCCCTACGATCAAGAGTAACCGACGGCTCAACTACCCGATAGGGCAGATCCGCCTCCCTGTCACCTTCGGCAAGTGTGACAACTACCGCACTGAGCTCATTGACTTCGACATCACCCACATTCGCCTCCCGTACAATGCCATCCTTGGGTACCCGGCTGAAAGTGCAACTATCCCTAGGTGGTTTTGGTAATTCATAACAACATATAGCTCATTGAGCTAATGCTATTCCAAGATGATTATTTCAGGAAAGCTCAATGATTGGCATGGCATGGATGGTGAAAGTGGAACCCTCAAAATGCTAAGGACAAAGGATTGGCTCAAGCTCAAAAGCTCAAGACTCTTCATTTTACATTTTAGTGATCCAAGATCACATTGAGTCCATAGGAAAAGCCAATACTATCAAGGAGGGATGAGGTGTTTCTTAATGAGCCTTTTGCTTCATGTGCTTAACGATATGCTCCAAAACCCTCAGCTACTTTGTCATATCCACTCTTGACCTAAACCCAAAACCAAACTCGGACCTACCGATTCTTCCTATCCGGCGCCACCGAGTTTCATTTGTCATAGCCACTGCCAAACCCTAAGCAAATCGGTTCTACCGATAGGGATCTCGGTCTCACCGAGATGGGATTGCAATTTCTCTGTTTCCTTTTTATAACTTTTCGGTCTCACCGAAAGAGTGGATCGGTCCCACCGAGATTGCAATGTAAACTCTCTGTTTCCTTTTTGTAACTTTTCGGTCTCACGGAAAGAGCAAATCGGTCCCACCGAGTTTACCTGACCAACTCTCTGGTTAGCTTATTACCAAATCGGTCTCACCGAGTTTGTGTAATCGGTCTCACCGAGATTATGTTAAGCCCTAACTCTAACCATATAGGTCCTAACGAGTTGCATGTCAGTCCCACCGAAAATCACTAACGGTCACTAGGTTTACTATTTTGGTCCGACCGAGTTTGTTGATTCGGTCCCACCGAGATTGGTAAATTGTGTGTAACGATTGGATTTTGTGTGGAGGCTATATATACCCCTCCACCTCCTCTTCATTCGTGGAGAGAGCCATCAGAAGACATCTACACTTCCAACTCATATGTTTTGAGAGAGAACCACCTACTCATGTGTTGAGACCAATATATTCCATTCCTACCATATGAATCTTGATCTCTAGCCTTCCCCAAGTTGCTTTCCACTCAAATCTTCTTTCCACCAAATCCAAATCCTGTGAGAGAGAGTTGAGTGTTGGGGAGACTATCATTTGAAGCACAAGAGCAAGGAGTTCATCATCAACACACCATTTGGTACTTCTTGGAGAGTGGTGTCTCCTAGATTGGCTAGGTGTCACTTGGGAGCCTCCGACAAGATTGTGGAGTTGAACCAAGGAGTTTGTAAGGGCAAGGAGATCGCCTACTTCGTGAAGATCTACCGCTAGTGAGGCAAGTCCTTCGTGGGCGATGGCCATGGTGGGATAGACAAGGTTGCTTCTTCGTGGACCCTTCATGGGTGGAGCCCTCCGTGGACTCGCGCAACCATTACCCTTCGTGGGTTGAAGTCTCCATCAACGTGGATGTAGGATAGCACCACCTATCTGAACCACGGGAAAAACATCCGTGTCTCCAATTGCGTTTGAACTCTCCAAACCCTTCCCTTTACATTGTTGCAAGTTGCATGCTTTACTTTCCGCTGCCTATATACTCTTTGCATGCTTGCTTGAATTGTGTGATGATTGCTTGACTTGTCCTAAAGTAGCTAAAATCTGCCAAGAACTAAAATTGGGAAAAGGTTAAGTTTTTATTTGGTCAAGTAGTCTAATCACCCCCCTCTAGACATACTTTCGATCCTACAAGTGGTATCAGAGCTTTGGTCTCCATTTGCTTTGATTTCCATAGCTTTTGGTGGTCATAGCCTTGGTTTCACAACCTAGGAGAGTATGGCATCTAGCGAGGGAAATTATCACCGTAGAGGTCCTTACTTTGATGGTACAAATTTTGCTAGTTGGAAGCATAAAATGAAAATGCATATTCTTGGACATAGCCCCACCGTTTGGGCTATTGTGTGTGTTGGTTTGCAAGGTGACTTCTTTGATGGGAAAGAACCAAACCGTGAAGCTACCGCGGATGAGTTGAAGATGCTGCAATACAACGCTCTAGCTTGTGATATTCTATTCAACGGATTGTGCCCCGAGGAATTCAACAAAATCAGCCGTCTTGAGAATGCAAAGGAAATTTGGGATACTTTGATTGATATGCACGAAGGTACCGACTCCATCAAGGAATCCAAATTGGATGTGCTTCAAAGTCAACTTGACAAGTTCAAAATGAAGGATGGTGAAGGCGTCGCTGAAATGTACTCTAGGCTTGCTCTCATCACAAACGAGATTGCCGGCTTAGGAAGTGAAGAGATGACCGATAGATTCATCATCAAGAAAATCCTAAGAGCCTTGGATGGAAAATATGATACCGTATGCACATTGATCCAAATGATGCCCAATTACAAAGATCTTAAGCCAACGGAGGTCATTGGAAGAATTGTTGCTCATGAGATGTCACTCAAGGATAAAAAGGAACTTCACAACAAATCAAGTGGTGCTTACAAAGCCTCATGTGAAGCCCCCACATCATCAAGTGAGAAACAAACCTTCAATGAAGAATTGAGCTTAATGGTGAAGAACTTCAACAAGTTCTACAAGAGTAGAAGCAAAGATAGAAGCTCCAAGTCAAGGTCCTATAATGACAAAAGATCTTCTAGTCATGAGCGAAACTGCTACAATTGTGGAAGACCCGGACACTACTCAAATGAGTGTACGACTCCCTACAAAAGAAGAGAAGATTCTCCAAAAAGAAGAAGCAAAAGAGAAGAATCACCATCAAGAGAGAGAAGGAGTAGAGATGATCGTTATGAACGAAGATACTCACGGAGAAGCAAGGATTCGGAAAGAAAGGAAAAGTCATCAAGGAGCTACACAAAACGAAGACATCAAGCTCATGTTGGTGAATGGGTATCCGGCTCCGACTCCGACAACCACTCCGAGAGAAGTTATCACTCCAATTCCGAATATACTCAAGATGAAGGTGTTGCCGGTCTAGCACTTGTGTCAACCAACTCCTACGAGATATTTGACTCACCAAATGAAGGAATTGGGAGATGCTTCAGGGCCAAAGGTCCTAAGGTAACACATCCTGATTATGTCGATTTCAATAGTGATGAAGATGACTTGTTAGGTGATGATGATTTACTTGTTGACAACTCTAGTGATGAATACTATGATGAAACGTCAATTAATCATGCTAATCAAGATAAAACGAATGACAATGATAAGGAGAAGATTGAGGCTCTAACTAAAGAACTAAACACTCTTAAGTTAGCTCATGAAACTATCTTCAAAGATCATCGAGAACTTTTAAGAGCTCATGAGAAGTTACGCTTTGAAAAGCTCAATCTTGAGCAAGAGCATGAGTTTTTAAAGGCAATCAATGATGATCTCCGCAAGAAAATTTCTTCTTACATTGCCAAGCGTTTACTCTTATCCACTTATATGCCTCAAGTCAAGTCTAGTAACAAGAACAAGAAAGATTCTTCTTCTAGTATTAACAATGATCATGTTAAATCCAATATTGTTGCTTCTAGTAGTTCTCTTGATTCCACTAATGATTCTCTTAGCCAAGTTACACTTGAGCAAGAAAATAGCTTATTGAAGGGAATTATAGAGAAAGAAGTGTACAAAAGCCTTGCCGGAAGTAAGCCATTCGAGGAAATTGTACGCAAGCAAGCAAGGCACCGGAAGAATCAAGGTGTTGGTTTTGAACGGAAGTTCAATGCCAATGGAGTTGAGTGGGAAGAAGATCAATACCCCAAGACAAAGTTTGTTCCACAACAAGAGAAGTATGATCCTACTTCTTTCAAAGGGACACAAGCTCAAGATGATCTTCCACCACAAGACTACAATCAAAAAGGCAAGGACAAGCTTCAAGAGGAAATTGATGCATTTGAAGAAGCTCCTAAGACCTCAGTCAAGTGGATTCCCAAGACTACTTCAAGTTCCACTTCATCAAGTACGACTACAACTCCAAGGATTCCCATCAAGATGGTGTGGATCCAAAAGAAGAAGAACTAGAGAGTTCTTGAGGGTGACTCCGCCAACATACTTCACTCTTATCATTTTGGCAAGAACAAGTGCAATCAACTTCCACATCTTGCACTAGTTCAAGGAGTCACAAACCCTCTTGTTGGTAAGTCAAGGGACAAGGTAACCTAAAAGCTTTCATGGACATCATCTTGTGTGTGCATCATTCTATGTCTATGGATATCCTTGTTTGTTCCTTGTGGGACTAACCCATGTAGGTATTGAAAGTGCAATTTACTCAAATGGGTAGCTCCAAGTGATCTACATCAACATTGAGCATCCACATCTTCAACATCTACATGAAGTCATCATCGACGAAACCCAAGGTTAGTTCATCCCTCTTAGGGGGGATATCACATCTAGGGGGAGCTTTACTCTAAGACTTGGGCTAAAGCAACTCTAATGATGTGAACACAACAATGCTTTATGTAAAAGTGGTAACCCCACTTGTGCTTCAACGATGAGTATGACCTATGATCAAATGTTCTCATTTGACTCCTAAGTCAATATACTCATATATAGATGACCTAGTCATCGCCAATTGCTTGATAGATGCTAGAATTGGTTGTGCATGCTTTGTCACATATTTCAATAGTCATTTTATTGTGTGAGCATGTTGGTTGCATATTATACTCATTCGAGGACATCCACTTGTTGTTTTGATTGTTTGTTTTATTTTCTTTTTCCAAGTGGATGGACAAGAATGCCTAAGAACCCTCTCTAGCTATCTATGCTTATCTCGTCTCAAACTCTATTCATGCTACATCACAAAATTGATCAAGTCAGATTCGAACCACTCTGTGTGAGGAGCACTCGGAGTCCCCGATTCGTCATAGACTTAAACTTCTAAAACTTCTTTGTGATTCTCGGTCTGACCGATTTCTCCTTTTCGGTCCTACGGAGATCATTAAGTCGATCTATGTTTTCGATCTCGGTGCAACCGATTTGAACCATTCGGTCACACTAAGTTGCAATAACTGTATACAGTTTTGCATCTCGGTGCCACCGAGTTGTTCCACTCGGTCACACCGACAGGGTCGGGCTATATATAGACACGGGCAAAAATTTGGAAATTTCTCCGAACCCCTTCGCCCGCGCGATAGCTTGCTCTGCCTACGTGGTCTCCGGATCGTCTCCTCGCCGCCAGCCGCCTCCAGTCGCTGGTCTCCATCGCCGTCAACGGAATTCAACCCCGCCGTTGCCGCCGTAGCGAGTCTCCGCCGAACTAGGGTATGGACTCGATCTTTGTGCTATTCCCCAATGTGATTCCTAGCACATTGTGATCATATTGATTCTAGCCACGTTTGAAACACTCCAATCGAGTCAATGCAATTCGTAGAATAGGTTTGATTTGAAATTTTAGGGTTAGGTTTCCACTGAAACCATCTCGGACCCACCGAGTTGAAGAACTCGGTCCCACCGATCTAGCTCATGCCATTGCACAAGTGAGACTCGGTCTGACCGAGAATTACTAAGCGGTGTGACCGATTTTGGAACTTTGTGAAACCCTAGCAGTCTCGGTGCCACCGAACTGTGACTCGGTCTGACCGAGTTCACTAGTTTAGGTTCCAAAAACTGCTTCGGTATCACCGAGTTTAAAAATCGGTAGATCCGAAATGATTTCTGTGGGAAACTAAAACTAAGATTTTGAATCATTCTTTTGCAAAAACCTCTGCATTTTGTGATGCTCATCTACTCTACCTCATCTATAAACTATTCAGAGGGTCAACAGTCATCTTGTTCATCATGTCAGATCAGAGTGACAGCCAGAATGTGTCAGAACAACAAGTGCACATGAGTGAGGGCACTAGTCCCTCCAGTTCTTCAAATGAAGGCAGCAGGAGTACCCCTAGTAACTTGCCAAAAGCTGCCACCAGACAAAGGAAGAAGAGAACCTCAGAATCAGAAGATGAGGACTATGTGGCAGAAGAGGAAGCCACTTCCAAGAGAGTCGTGCTCAAGAAGGAATATGGCTCAGCTGCAGCCATCAAGCCAGGAATGCACAAAAAGGCACCTGCTAGGAGAGTTCCTACCTCCAAGCCTAGGAAGGCTGTTCCTGAAGAAACTATAAAGTTCACCATGGAATCTGAAGAGGAAGAAGTTGGCCAGAACAAGAAAAAGAAGAGAGCCAGAACTACCATTGCCAGAGTTGTTGGCAAGCCTTCTATGAGGAAAGATCCTTCTGATGAAGAAGAAGAAGAAGAGGTTACTGCACCAGCACCTAAGATGCCAAAGCTGATGGGTGATGCTATAAGATCAGGGGCTACTGCATCCAAGCCCAAGGAAGCACCCAAAGCTGCATCAAAGGTCAAGACAGCTCCAAAAAGGAATACAAGGAGCATACCAGCTGCTGAGAAGAACAAGGCCCCAGTGCCTGACATTGGAGAAGAAGAAGAAGGACAAGTTCTCAGGAAGTTAAAGCCCAAGATCCCAGACCACAATGATGCTCATCCTGTGGCTGAGGATATGAAGATCAGAAGAGACTCAGGGCTGAGAAAGTGGAGAGCAGAAGATCCATATGCTACCAGAAGAAGAACTGCTGTTGACTACAGGTTCCACACAAAGGAACAACAAGACTTCTATGAGACAGTTTTGCTTGATAAGAAGCCCATTGTTTGTGACATGAGATGGGTTGATTGGGAGTAAATCAAGGACAATGAAGAGCACTATCCTGGAGTGCAAGACAGCTTCAAGGCTTGTGGAGTAGCTGACTTTGTTGGGCAGAAGCTCACAAAGTGGAATGAAGAGCTGATCATGCAGTTCTACTCCACAACACACTTCTATCCAGATGGAAGGATTGTGTGGACGTCAGAAGGAACAACGTATCAATCAACAGTTGCTGAGTGGGCACAGCTCATCAATGCCCCAGAGGAGCATGAGGATGACTTAGACATATATGCCAAGAAGAAGATGGGCCACAACTCTATGTCCAACATGTACAAGGAGATCCCAAACAAGGCACTTGATACTTTCAAGTTTGGATCAGTACATTATCTTCTGTCAGGGTTGCCAACTATCAATTGGATTCTGAGGCACACTCTGTTGCCCAAGTCAGGTGATCACAAGATGATCAGAGGCCATGCAATCAACTTGCTTCATATCTTTGGTGTGCCACAAAAATTCAAAGTCATGAGTCTCATGGTAGAAACAATCAAGAGAACTGCAGCAGAACAAAAGAGGAGCTGTGGATATGCCCCTCAGATCCAAGAGCTGGTTAACTCCAAGATGGGCACAGGCATATACTTATTGGACAAGGAACACCTGCCCATCCATCCAGATTTTGAAGATAATCAGGTTGTCATGAACAAGGATGAACCATCATCAGCTCATGCTCAAGCACAGAAGGAGAAGGCAAGGAAGGAGAAAGCTACCAAGATGCCAACTCAAGAGTAGGCATCTGAGTATTTCTTGAAAACCAAGCAAGAGCAGCTTAGTTACTTGATTGCATCCACACTGAGGATTGAGAAAGGACTGGCCACCCTCACTCAGAATCAGGAGAGCTTAGAGAGAATCGTAGAACGAAAGTTCTATGACTTGGATGTCAAAGTAACAGAGATTCAGTCTGCAGTGGAGCAACTTCAAGATGACATGCAGGAGAGGAAAGGGAAGAATACAACTGATGCATTTGCCAGAGTGCCGCGAGCTCAGAGGTCAACTGCAGTGCCAGTTCCTGACACCAGAGCCACCACCTCAGCTCCAGCTACAACACCAGCCCAACCAGCTCCAGCATCCACTTCAGCTCCAGCTCCAACCACTTCTACAGAAGCCTTCGTCCTTGGAGTGATCCAGACCCCACCACCACCAGAAGATCAAGCCTGAGAGTCTATCTAGCACTATGCATTTTCTAGGAACTTTTTGGTAACTTGTTGCCAAAGGGGGAGAAAAATGTATAGATCATAGGCTTTGAGAGAGAGTGTTGCTTTTATTCTCTCTTGCTTTACTTGGTGGTTTTTCAAACTTTGTTTGCTTTTGGTTGAGATACTACGATATGCTTGTGAGACATTGATGATCATGTGTTTGATCATAAGCTACACTTATGCATGCTTGATATTATCCTATCTATCTTATGTGATCATTCACTTTTCTTGGTGATGAGTGCATTGTTGGGGAACGTAGTAATTTCAAAAAAATTCCTACGCACACGCAAGATCATGGTGATGCATAGCAACGAGAGGGGAGAGTGTTGTCTACGTACCCTCGTAGACCAAAAGCGGAAGCGTTATATAACCGCGGTTGATGTAGTCGTACGTCTTCATGATCCGACCGATCTAAGCACCGTTACTCCGGCACCTCCGAGTTCATGGCACACGTTCAGCTCGATGATGATCCCCGGGCTCCGATCCAGCAAAGCGTCGGGGAAGATTTCAGTCAGCACGACGGCGTGGTGACGATCTTGATGTACTACTGACGCAGGGCTTCGCCTAAGCACTGCGACAATATGACCGAGGTGGAATTTGGTGGCAGGGGGCACCGCACACGGCTAAGGAAAGATCTCAATGATCAATTGTGTGTTTCTGGGGTGCCCCCTGCCTCCTTATATAAAGGATCCAGGGGGAGGGGCTGGCCGGCCAAGGGTGGCGCGCCAGGAGAGTCGTACTCCCTCCGGGAGTAGGATTCCCCCCCCCCCCAATCCTAGTTGGAATAGGATTCCTCAAAGGGGGAGAGAGAGAGAGGGGGCCGGCCACCTCTCCTAGTCCTAATAGGACCAGGGGAAGGGGGGAGGCGCGCGGCCACCTAGGGCAGCCCCTTTCTCCTTTCCACTAAGGCCCACTATGGCCCATTTGACTCCCGGGGGGTTCCGGTAACCCTCCCGGTATTCCGGTAAAATCCTGATTTCACCTGGAACACTTCCGATGTCCAAACATAGGCTTACAATATATCAATCTTTACGTCTCGACCATTTCGAGACTCCTCTTCATGTCCGTGATCACATCCGGGACTCCGAACAACCTTCGGTACATCAAAATGCATAAACTCATAATAACTGTCATCGTAACGTTAAGTGTGCGGACCCTACGGTTCGAGAACAATGTAGACATGACCGAGACACGTCTCCGGTCAATAACCAATAGCGGGACCTGGATGCCCATATTGGCTCCTACATATTCTACGAAGATCTTTATCGGTCAGACCGCATAACAACATACGTTGTTCCCTTTGTCATCGGTATGTTACTTGTCCGAGATTCGATCGTCAGTATCCAATACTTAGTTCAATCTCGTTACCGGCAAGTCTCTTTACTCGTTCCATAATACATCGTACCGCAACTAACTCATTAGTTGCAATGCTTGCAAGGCTTAAGTGATGTGCATTACCGAGAGGGCCCAGAGATACCTCTCCGACAATCAGAGTGACAAATCCTAATCTCGAAATACGCCAACCCAACATCTACCTTTGGTGACACCTGTAGTACTCCTTTATAATCACCCAGTTACGTTGTGACGTTTGGTAGCACCCAAAGTGTTCCTCCGGCAAACGGGAGTTGCATAATCTCATAGTCATAGGAACATGTATAAGTCATGGATAAAAGCAATAGCAACATACTAAACGACCGGGTGCTAAGCTAATGGAATGGGTCATGTCAATCAGATCATTCAACTAATGATGTGACCTCATTAATCAAATAACAACTCCTTGTTCATGGTTAGTAAACATAACCATCTTTGATTAATGAGCTAGTCAAGTAGAGGCATACTAGTGACACTCTGTTTGTCTATGTATTCACACATGTATTATGTTTCCTGTTAATACAATTCTAGCATGAATAATAAACATTTATCATGAATTAAGGAAATAAATAATAACTTTATTATTGCCTCTAGGGCATATTTCCTTCATGCATGTATTTAATTCTTATCATTTTGAGCGCTCCACCAAGATGTATGTGACATGGAAGAGTAACCCATGATTTTAACTCCTTGTGCATTTGCAGTCCAAAGCAAATTTTAAATATGCACAAATTTAGGGGGAGCTCTTACTTATCACATACTTCTCAAAGCGACGATATATTTCATTCTTATTATCATTTGTCAAAGCTTTGATCTATATGTTGTCATCAATTACCAGAAAGGGGGAGATTGAAAGTGCAACTATCCCTAGGTGGTTTTGGTAATTCATAACAACATATAGCTCATTGAGCTAATGCTATTCCAAGATGATTATTTCAGGAAAGCTCAATGATTGGCATGGCATGGATGGTGAAAGTGGAACCCTCAAAATGCTAAGGACAAAGGATTGGCTCAAGCTCAAAAGCTCAAGTCTCTTTATTTTACATTTTAGTGATCCAAGATCACATTGAGTCCATAGGAAAAGCCAATACTATCAAGGAGGGATGAGGTGTTGCTTAATGAGCCTTTTGCTTCATGTGCTTAACGATATGCTCCAAAACCTCAGCTACTTTCTCATATCCACTCTTGACCTAAACCGAAAACCAAACTCGGACCTACCGATTCTTCCTATCCGGCGCCACCGAGTTCCATTTGTCATAGCCACTGCCAAACCCTAAGCAAATCGGTTCTACCGATAGGGATCTCGGTCTCACCGAGATGGGATTGCAATTTCTCTGTTTCCTTTTCGTAACTTTTCGGTCTCACCGAAAGAGCGGATCGGTCCCACCGAGATTGCAATGTAAACTCTCTGTTTCCTTTTTGTAACTTTTTGGTCTCACCGAAAGAGCAAATCGGTCCCACCGAGTTTACCTGACCAACTCTTTGGTTAGCTTATTACCAAATCGGTCTCACTGAGTTTGTGTAATCGGTCTCACCGAGATTACGTTAAGCCCTAACCCTAACCATATCGGTCCTACCGAGTTGCATGTCAGTCCCACCGAAAATCACTAACGGTCACTAGGTTTACTATTTCGGTCCGACAGAGTTTGTTGATTCGGTCCCACCGAGATTGGTAAATTGTGTGTAACGGTTGGATTTTGTGTGGAGGCTATATATACCCCTCCACCTCCTCTTCATTCATGGAGAGAGCCATCAGAAGACATCTACACTTCCAACTCATATGTTTTGAGAGAGAACCACCTACTCATGTGTTGAGACCAAGATATTCCATTCCTACCATATGAATCTTGATCTCTAGCCTTCCCCAAGTTGCTTTCCACTCAAATCTTCTTTCCACCAAATCCAAATCCTGTGAGAGAGAGTTGAGGTTGGGGAGACTATCATTTGAAGCACAAGAGCAAGGAGTTCATCATCAACACACCATTTGTTACTTCTTGGAGAGTGGTGTCTCCTAGATTGGCTAGGTGTCACTTGGGAGCCTCTGACAAGATTGTGGAGTTGAACCAAGGAGTTTGTAAGGGCAAGGAGATCGCCTACTTCGTGAAGATCTACCACTAGTGAGGCAAGTCCTTCGTGGGCGATGGCCATGGTGGGATAGACAAGGTTGCTTCTTCCTGGATCCTTCGTGGGTGGAGCCCTCCGTGGACTCGCGTAATCGTTACCCTTCGTGGGTTGAAGTCTCCATCAACGTGGATGTAGGATAGCACCACCTATCTGAACCACGGGAAAAACATCCGTGTCTCCAATTGCGTTTGAACTCTCCAAACCCTTCCCTTTACATTGTTGCAAGTTGCATGCTTTACTTTCCGCTGCCTATATACTCTTTGCATGCTTGCTTGAATTGTGTGATGATTGCTTGACTTGTCCTAAAGTAGCTAAAATCTGCCAAGAACTAAAATTGGGAAAAGGTTAAGTTTTTATTTGGTCAAGTAATCTAATCACCCCCCTCTAGACATACTTTCGATCCTACACCGGCCCTGGCCAAGTTCATGGTGGTGACTCATCATGGTTACAATGTTGTCAAGATGCCAAGCTGCGGCATCATCACGGTTGCCTGCAAGGAGAAGGATGCGGTGTGCTCTCTCGAGCGCGCCTGCCAGGCTGCAGCAGTCGAGGACCCGGACAACGAGGGCGTTGTCAATCCTCCTGAGGTCGTCCCCAAGAAGAAGAAGTAGCTGCTCCGCCAGGGACCTCAGGAGGGCGGAGCGTCCGACGGTGCCACCTTAAGCCCTGCACCCACTGATGGAGCACCTCCCTCTCTCGCATAGGAAGGTGCGCCCAGTGCCCCCCTCAGGCCGGGCTCGGGGGCTCTCCTATGGAGGGCCTCTGACCTGGCCAACATCACGAGGGAGGTGTTCAGGCACCATGTGGAGGCGTGCTTCAACGCGCGCTTCCGTGAGGATAGCGCAGTGCGCGAGGCACCCAACGCTCAGGAGTTCATCACCAAGGCAACCGAGGAGCTTCAGGAGGCAAGAGCTATATGGGGCAACCGTCGCCCACCACCCGGCGCAGCTCCCTGCCCCAGCGAGGACAGTGAGCTGCGCGCCTGCGTCAATATCCCCGGGCTCAACAGGATCGCCTCTCGGCAGCTCTTCTGGCCATCCCGCGTTGGCCGGTGCGAGGGCCCACCTCACAACTATGTTCGCATGCCCTTCAGCCTACTGAACAAGGCTGCCGTGCATCAGCGCCACATGCGGAGCGTCCTGGCAGCTCAGGAGGCCAGGCACCTAGCGATCCTATCGGAGATGGCGATGGATCCTCGCGAGCCCCTCAGGCCTCCAGAGCCTCCCGAGGTTCAGGACCTGGGCAGCTCATGAGGAGCTACTTCTGCAGCGCGCGCCTTCAGCTACTCGAACACTACTTCAGCAAGGTGCCAGGTGATATCTTTTGGTTTATTCAGTTGGGGGCGCCCCTCGGGCTGCATTATCCCCAGGTCGCATGGGTCCGTCCCTGCAGCATGTATTCTTCCTGCATCTTCTGGTTTGTTCAGTTGGGGGCGCCCCTCGGGCTGCATTATCCCCAAGCCGCATGGGTCCGTCCCTGCGGCATGTATCATTTTTCTACATCTATCAAAACTGGCTTTACCTTCTTCCATGAGTTGCTTGTTGATTATCACCTGTCTGTCCGGTGCATCGACACCATGAATGTCGTGCGCCCTTGCAAATCCACCCTCGACTGCCTCATGATTAAGGACTGGCATGACATCTGTGCTCGGGTCCGTCCTTGCAGCGTTGATAAACCCAACGGTTGAGCTCTGTCTGGTGGGCCGACCCCGTTCACGTCACCTCCTGGGGTCGTTGGTGTTTGGCCTTCTCATGCGATAACCTCAGGAGATTCACTCGGCACAGGTTGCCTAACCATCTCGCAGGACTGTCACAAGTGTTCTGAATCAAATTCAGGCACAACCCGCCTTGAGGTAGGGCCTCGTGAGTCTCGCACTGGCTCACGAGTGCCCACACACACCTCCTCTAGCCCTGCCGCGCAAGCCATGTGTCAGGGCGGGGCTGTACATGCCCCGGGGTCTCCACTCAGAGGGAGCCCCCACCCACACACCAGTGGAAGCACCATGCTCCGTGCTGGTAGTCGACACGATCGAGGAGCGGCTATGCCCGTGCAAGAGCGGAAGTGCCATGCTCCGCGCTGGTGATAAATAACTGAGGGCGGCCTCACGGCTGCAATAACCTCAGGGAGCCGCCAGGCTCGGTGTTCAGCCTCACTGCAACGCTTTCCCTTCAGGAGAGTCGCGCGAGGGGGCTGGGCACGGGGGCTATGCTCAGGTCACGCCTAGCATACGCCACCCTGCCAGGTCCCTCGTACCTGGTCTTCGCGCACCCCTCCCGAGCAGGACCTCGGCGAGGAAAGGTATGGAGGTCTGTTTGTACGTCAAGGGGGACTCCTGAGCATCGCGACTCAGGAGCCTAACTGGTCATGTAGCCCTTCACCCCTTAGTCTCATCCTGGTGTTCCGGGCGACCCAACGACGGCTGAGGTATGCGCGAGGCCGGGCCCTTCCGATGCAGAACGCTAAGACCCACTCTCGTATCTCCTTCCCAAGGGCTATTTGTACGTCAAGGGGGACTCCTGAGCATCGCGACTCTGGAGCCTAACTTGTCACGTAGCCCCTCACCCCTTAGTCCCGTCATGGTGATCCGGACGATCCAACGGCGGCTGAGGTATGTGCAGGGCCGGGCCTTGCCGGCGCAGAACACTAAAGCAAACGAAAAGGAAATTGCAGAACCCTAGCAAATTATTACAAAACGTATTGTTTCTTAAAAGTACCAAGCACAAGTTCTTACGCCTCCACGAGGCACGATACATGTTGCAGGACTTGAACAGAGCGGAGCGCATCCATCAAGCTTCTTCTTCAGTCTTGGCCGCCGCCATCGCCCGCTTGGGGAGCCCCCTCGTCAACAACATCGCCGCCGTCCTTGCCGTCAGCCGTGGTCATGGGGTCAACAGTGAGAAACTTCCTCAGCAGGGCCTCCACCTGATCCTTCATGGCCTGGGCAGCGACGGTATAGAACTCAGGGTCCATGGGCTCGAGCAAGGCACCAAGATCGAAGCTGGGATCCCGAAGGTAGAGTTGGCTGAAGACACGCGTCACAGCCGAGGTGGAGAGCGCGCAGGCTTCTCCCTCCACCATGGGGCCCACTCCGACAATGATGCCCCCGAGCGCCATGGTGAGCTTGAGGAGCAGCCCTGCGGGGCCTTTCTCTGGTCACCAGCGGCTTCTCGTACCCTCTTCCATAGAGATCCTTCAGCGTCTTGGCGGGACCGCAGCTCAAGGGAATTCAAGGCGGCGCGCCCCGCGGCAGCTGTCTCCTCAACTGCGACAAGGAGCTTCTCCCTGGTCTCCAGCTGAGCTTTATCCTTGGAGACAAGCTTGGTGTGGGCTGCCTGGGCCGCCTTGAAGGAAATATGCCCTAGAGGCAATAATAAAGTTATTATTTATTTCCTTATATCATGATAAATGTTTATTATTCATGCTAGAATTGTATTAACCGGAAACATAATACATGTGTGAATACATACACAAACAGAGTGTCACTAGTATGCCTCTACTTGACTAGCTCGTTAATCAAAGATGGTTATGTTTCCTAACCATGGACAAAGAGTTGTTATTTGATTAACGGGGTCACATCATTAGTTGAATGATCTGATTGACATGACCCATTCCATTAGCTTAGCACCCGATCGTTTAGTATGTTGTTATTGCTTTCTGCATGACTTATACATGTTCCTTTGACTATGAGATTATGCAACTCCCGTCTGCCGGAGGAACACTTTGGGTGCTACCAAACGTCACAACGTAACTGGGTGATTATAAAGGAGTACTACAGGTGTCTCCAAAGGTAGATGTTGGGTTGGCGTATTTCGAGATTAGGATTTGTCACTCCGATTGTCGGAGAGGTATCTCTGGGCCCTCTCGGTAATGCTCATCACATAAGCCTTGCAAGCATTGCAACTAATGTGTTAGTTGTGAGATGATGTATTACGGAACGAGTAAAGAGACTTACCGGTAACGAGATTGAACTAGGTATTGGATACCGACGATCAAATCTCGGGTAAGTAACATACCGATGACAAAGGGAACAATGTATGTTGTTATGCGGTCTGACCGATAAAGATCTTCGTAGAATATGTAGGAGCCAATATGGGCATCCAGGTCCCGCTATTGGTTATTGACCGGAGACGTGTCTCGGTCATGTCTACATTGTTCTCGAACCGTAGGGTCCGCACGCTTAAGGTTTCGATGACAGTTATATAATGAGTTTATGAGTTTTGATGTACCGAAGGAGTTCGGAGTCCCGGATGAGATCGGGGACATGACGAGGAGTCTCGAAATGGTCGAGACGTAAAGATCGATATATTGGACGACTATATTCGGACATCGGAAGGGTTCTGAGTGGTTCGGGTATTTTCGGAGGTACCGGGAAGTTACGGGAATACGAGGAAGAAGCAATGGGCCTTGATGGGCCTTAGTGGGAAGGACCAGGAGGTGGCGCGCGCCCCTCCCAAGCCCAGTCCGAATTGGACAAGGGGTTTGGGGCGCGGCCCCTCTCTCCCTTCCTTCCCCTCTTCCCCTCTTTCCCCCCTTGACCTAGTTGGACTAGGAAAGGTGGAATCCTACTCCCGGTGGGAGTAGGACTCCCCTGGTGCGCCCAAACCTAGGGCCGGCCTCCTCCCTCCCTTGCTCCTTTATATACGGGGGCAGGGGGCACCCCATGGACACACAAGTCGATCATTGAGATCGTTCCTTAGCCGTGTGCGGTGCCCCCCTCCACCATATTCCACCTCGGTCATATTGTAGCGGTGCTTAGGCGAAGCCCTGCGACAGTGGAACATCAAGATCGTCACCACGCCGTCGTGCTGACGGAACTCCTCCCCGAAGCTTTGCCGGATCGGAGCCCGGGGATCGTCATCGAGCTGAACGTGTGCCAAGAACTCGGAGGTGCCGGAGTAACGGTGCTTGGATCGGTCGGATCGGGAAGACGTACGACTACTTCCTCTATGTTGCGTCAACGCTTCCGCTTCGGTCTACGAGGGCACGTAGACAACACTCTCCCCTCTCGTTGCTATGCATCACCATGATCTTGCGTGTGCGTAGGAATTTTTTTGAAATTACTACGTTCCCCAACAGTGGCATCCGAGCCTAGGTTTTTATGGTTTGATGTTATTTGCACGAGTAGAACACAAGTGAGTTGTGGACGATACAAGTCATACTGCCTACCAGCATGTCATACTTTGGGTCAGCGGTATTGTTGGATGAGACGACCCGGACCAACCTTACGCGTACGCTTACGCGAGACCGGTTCCCTCGACGTGCTTTGCACACAGATGGCTTGCGGGAGACTGTCTCACCAACTTTAGTTGAACCGAGTATGGCTACGCCCGGTCCTTGCGAAGGTTAAAACGGAGTCTATTTGGCAAACTATCGTTGTGGTTTTGATGCGTAGGTGAGATTGGTTCTTGCTTAAGCCCGTAGCAGCCACGTAAAACTTGCAACAAACAAAGTAGAGGACGTCTAACTTGTTTTTGCAGGGCATGTTGTGATGTGATATGGTCAAGACATGATGCTAAATTTTATTGTATGAGATGATCATGTTTTGTAACTGAGTTATCGGCAACTGGCAGGAGCCATATGGTTGTCGCTTTATTGTATGCAATGCAATCGCCCTGTAATGCTTTACTTTATCACTAAGCGGTAGCGATAGTCGTAGAAGCATAAGATAGGCGAGACGACAACGATGATACGATGGAGATCAAGGTGTCGCGCCGGTGACGATGGTGATCATGACGGTGCTTCGAAGATGGAGATCACAAGCACAAGATGATGATGGCCATATCATATCACTTATATTGATTGCATGTGATGTTTATCTTTTATGCATCTTATCTTGCTTTGATTGACGGTAGCATTATAAGATGATCTCTCACTAATTATCAAGAAGTGTTCTCCCTGAGTATGCACCGTTGCGAAAGTTCTTCGTGCTGAGACACCACGTGATGATCGGGTGTGATAGGCTCTACGTTCAAATACAACGGGTGCAAAACAGTTGCACACGCGGAATACTCAGGTTATACTTGACGAGCTATGCATATAAGATATGACCTCGGAACACGGAGACCGAAAGGTCGAGCGTGAATCATATAGTAGATATGATCAACATAATGATGTTCACCATTGAAAACTAATCCATTTCACGTGATGATCGGTTATGGTTTAGTTTGATTTGGATCACGTGATCACTTAGAGGATTAGAGGGTTGTCTATCTAAGTGGGAGTTCTTAAGTAATATGATTAATTGAACTTTAATTTATCATGAACTTAGTCCTAGTAGTATTAGCATATCTATGTTGTAGATCAATAGCTCGCGTTGTTGCTTCCCTGTGTTTATTTTGATATGTTCCTAGAGAAAATTGTGTTGAAAAATATTAGTAGCAATGATGCGGATTGGATCCGTGATCTGAGGTTTATCCTCATTGCTGCACAGAAGAATTATGTCCTTAATGCACCGCTAGGTGACAGACCTATTGCAGGAGCAGATGCAGACGTTATGAACGTTTGGCTAGCTCAATGTGATGACTACTTGATAGTTTAGTGCACCATGCTTAACGGCTTAGAATCGGGACTTCAAAGACGTTTTGAACGTCATGGAGCATATGAGATGTTCCAGGAGTTGAAGTTAATATTTCAAGCAAATACCCGAGTTGAGAGATATGAAGTCTCCAACAAGTTCTATAGCTAAAAGATGGAGGAGAATCGCTCAACTAGTGAGCATGTGCTCAGATTGTCTGGTTACTACAATCGCTTGAATCAAGTGGGAGTTAATCTTCCAGATAAGATAGTGATTGACAGAATTCTCTAGTCACCATCACCAAGTTAGTAGAAATTCGTGATGAACTATAGTATGCAAGGGATGACGAAAACGACTCCCGAGTTTTTTCATAATGATGAAATCGATGGAGGTAGAAATCAAGAAAGAGCATCAAGCGTTGATGGTTGACAAGATCACTAGTTTCAAGTAAAGGGCAAAGGGAAGAAGGGGAACTTCAAGAAGAACGGCAAGCAAGTTGCTGCTCAAGTGAAGAAGCCCAAGTCTGGACCTAAGCCTGAGACTGAGTGCGTTTACTGCAAAGGGACTGGTCACTAGAAGCGGAACTACCCCAAGTATTTGGTGGATAAGAAAGGATGGCAAAGTAAACAAAAGTATATTTGATATACATGTTATTGATGTGTACTTTACTAGTGTTCATAGCAACCCCTCAGTATTTGGTACTAGTTCAGTTACTATGATTAGTAACTCGAAACGGGAGTTGCAGAATGAACAGAGACTAGTTAAGGGTGAAGTGACGATGAAAGTTGGAAGTAGTTCCAAGATTGATATGATCATCATCGCACACTCCCTATACTTTCGGGATTAGTGTGGAACCTAAATAAGTGTTATTTGGTGTTGAGCATGAATATGATTTGATCATGTTTATTGCAATACAGTTAGTCATTTAAGTTTACATGAATAAAACGTTCTATGGTTATACACACCAACGAAAATGGTTTGTTGGATCTCGATTGTAGTGATACACATATTCATAATATTGAAGCCAAAAGATGCAAAGTTAATAATGATAGTGCAACTTATTTGTGGCACTGCCGTTTAGGTCATATTGGTGTAAAGCGCATGAAGAAACTCCATGCTGATGGGTTTTTGGAATCACTTGATTATGAATCACTTGATGCTTGCGAACCATGCCTCATGGGCAAGATGACTAAAACGCCGTTCTCCGGAACAATGGAGCGAGCAACTAACTTATTGGAAATAATACATACTGATGTATATGGTCCGATGAATATTAAGGCTTGCGACAAGTATCATTATTTTCTAACCTTCACAGATGATTTGAGCAGATATGGGTATATCTACTTGATGAAACATAAGTCTGAAACATTTGAAAAGTTCAAAGAATTTCAGAGTGAAGTAGAGAATCATCGTAACAAGAAAATAAAAGTTTCTACGATCTGATCGCGGAGACAAATATTTGAGTTACGAGTTTGGTCTTTAGTTAAAACAAATGTGGAATAGTTTCACAAAATCATGCCACCTGGAACACCACAGTGTAATGGTGTATCCGAACGTCATAACCGTACTTTATTAGATATAGTACGATCTATGATGTCTCTTACCGATCTACCACTATCGTTTTGGGGTTTATGCATTAAAGACAATTGCATTCACGTTAAATAGGGCACCATCTAAATCCGTTGAGACGACACTATATGAACTATGGTTTAGCAAGAAACCAAAGTTGTCGTTTCTTAAAAGTTTGGGGTTGTGATGCTTATGTGAAAAAGTTTCGTCCTGATAAGCTAAAACCCAAATCGGAGAAATGCGTCTTCATAGGATACCCAAAGGAGATTGTTGGGTACACTTTCTATCACAGATCCGAAGGCAAAATCGTTGCTAAAGATGGATCCTTTCTAGAGAAGGAGATTCTCTCAAAAGAAGTGAGTGGGAGGAAGTAGAAAACTTGATAAGGTAATTGTACCTTCTACCTTATTGGAAAGTAGTTCGTCACAGAAATCTGTTCTTGTGATTACTACACCAATTAGTAAGGAAGCTAATGATAATGATCATGTAACTTCAAGATCAAGTTACTACCGAATCTCGTAAGTAAACCAGAGTGAGATCCGCACCAGAGTGGTACGGTAATCCTGTTCTGGAAGTCATGTTACTAGACCATGACGTGCTTGCGAACTATGAGGAAGCGATGATAAGCCCAGATTCCGCAAAATGGTTTGAGGCCATGAAATCTAAGATGGGATCCATGTATAAAGAACAAAGTATGGACTTTGATGGATTTGCCCGATGATCGGCAAGCCATAGAAAATAAATGGATCTTCAAGAGGAAGACATACGTTGATAGTAGTGTTACTATCTACCAAGCTAGAATTGTCGCAAATGGTTTTTCGACAAGTTCAAGGTGTTGACTACGATGAGAGTTTCTCACTCGTATCTATGCTTAAGTCTGTCCGAATCATGTTAGCAATTGCCGCATTTTATGAAATATGGCAAATGGATAAACAAAACTGCATTCCTCAATGGATTTGTTAAAGAAGAGTTGTATATGATGCAACCGGAAGGTTTTGTCGATCCAAAGGGAGCTAACAAAGTGTGCAAGCTCCAGCGATCCATTTATGGACTGGTGCAAGCCTCTCAGAGTTGGAATATACGCTTTGATAAGATGATCAAAGCATATAGTTTTATACAGACTTGCGGTGAAGCCTGTATTTACAAGAAAGTGAGTGGGAGCACTACAGCATTTCTAATAAGTATATGTGTATGACATATTGTTGATCAGAAATAATGTAGAATTATTCTGCAAAGCATAAAGGAGTATTTGAAAGGAGTTTTTCGAAGAAAGACCTCGGTGAAGCTGCTTACATATTGAGTATCAAGATCTATAGAGATAGATCAAGACGCTTGATAAGTTTTCAATGATTACATACCTTGACAAGATTTTTAAGTAGTTCAAAATGGAACAGTCAAAGAAAGAGTTCTTGCCTGTGTTACAAGGTGTGAAGTTGAGTAAAGACTCAAAGACCGACCACGGCAGAAAATAGAAAGAGAATGAAAGTCATTCCCTATGCCTCGGCCATAGGTTCTATAAAGTATGCCATGCTGTTTACCAGATCTATTGTATACCCTACACTGAGTTAAGCAGGGGAGTACAATGGTGATCTAGGAGTAGATCACTGGACAGCGGTCAAAGTTATCCTTAGTGGAATAAGGATATGTTTCTCGATTATGGAGGTGACAAAAGGTTCATCGTAAAGAGTTACGTCGATGCAAGTTTTGACACCGATCTGGATGACTCTAAGTCTCGATCTAGATACATATTGAAAGTGGGAGCAATTAGCTAGAGTAGCTCCGTACAGAGCATTGTAGACATAGAAAATTGCAAAATACATAACGGATCTAAATGTGAAAGACCCGTTGACTAAGATTCTCTCACAAGCAAAACATGATCACACCTTAGTACTCTTTGGGTGTTAATCACATAGCGATGTGAACTAGATTACTGAATCTAGTAAATCCTTTGGATGTTGGTCACATGGCGATGTGAACTATGGGTGTTAATCACATGGTGATGTGAACTATTGCTATTAAATCACATGGCGATGTGAACTAGATTATTGACTCTAGTGCAAGTGGGAGACTGAAGGAAATATGCCCTAGAGGCAATAATAAAGTTATTATTTATTTCCTTATATCATGATAAATGTTTATTATTCATGCTAGAATTGTATTAACCGGAAACATAATACATGTGTGAATACATAGACAAACAGAGTGTCACTAGTATGCCTCTACTTGACTAGCTCGTTAATCAAAGATGGTTATGTTTCCTAACCATGGACAAAGAGTTGTTATTTGATTAACGGGGTCACATCATTAGTTGAATGATCTGATTGACATGACCCATTCCATTAGCTTAGCACCCGATCGTTTAGTATGTTGCTATTGCTTTCTTCATGACTTATACATGTTCCTTTGACTATGAGATTATGCAACTCCCGTTTGCCGGAGGAACACTTTGGGTGCTACCAAACGTCACAACGTAACTGGGTGATTATAAAGGAGTACTACAGGTGTCTCCAAAGGTAGATGTTGGGTTGGCGTATTTCGAGATTAGGATTTGTCACTCCGATTGTCGGAGAGGTATCTCTGGGCCCTCTCGGTAATGCTCATCACATAAGCCTTGCAAGCATTGCAACTAATGTGTTAGTTGTGAGATGATGTATTACGGAACGAGTAAAGAGACTTACCGGTAACGAGATTGAACTAGGTATTGGATACCGACGATCAAATCTCGGGTAAGTAACATACCGATGACAAAGGGAACAACGTATGTTGTTATGCGGTCTAACCGATAAAGATCTTCGTAGAATATGTAGGAGCCAATATGGGCATCCAGGTCCCGCTATTGGTTATTGACCGGAGACGTGTCTCGGTCATGTCTACATTGTTCTCGAACCGTAGGGTCCGCACGCTTAAGGTTTCGATGACAGTTATATAATGAGTTTATGTGTTTTGATGTACCGAAGGAGTTCGGAGTCCCGGATGAGATCGGGGACATGACGAGGAGTCTCGAAATGGTCGAGACATAAAGATCGATATATTGGACGACTATATTCGGACATCGGAAGGGTTCTGAGTGGTTCGGGTATTTTCGGAGGTACCAGGGAGTTACGGGAATACGAGGAAGAAGCAATGGGCCTTGATGGGCCTTAGTGGGAAGGACCAGGAGGTGGCGCGCGCCCCTCCCAAGCCCAGTCCGAATTGGACAAGGGGTTTGGGGCGCGGCCCCTCTCTCCCTTCCTTCCCCTCTTCCCCTCTTTCCCCCCTTGACCTAGTTGGACTAGGAAAGGTGGAATCCTACTCCCGGTGGGAGTAGGACTCCCCTGGCGCGCCCAAACCTAGGGCCGGCCTCCTCCCTCCCTTGCTCCTTTATATACGGGGGCAGGGGGCACCCCATGGACACACAAGTTGATCATTGAGATCGTTCCTTAGCCGTGTGCGGTGCCCCCCTCCACCATATTCCACCTCGGTCATATTGTAGCGGTGCTTAGGCGAAGCCCTGCGACAGTAGAACATCAAGATCGTCACCACGCCGTCATGCTGACGGAACTCCTCCCCGAAGCTTTGCTGGATCGGAGCCCGGGGATCGTCATCGAGCTGAACGTGTGCCAAGAACTCGGAGGTGCCGGAGTAACGGTGCTTGGATCGGTCGGATCGGGAAGACGTACGACTACTTCCTCTATGTTGCGTCAACGCTTCCGCTTCAGTCTACGAGGGTACGTAGACAACACTCTCCCCTCTCGTTGCTATGCATCACCATGATCTTGCGTGTGCGTAGGATTTTTTTTGAAATTACTACGTTCCCCAACACGCCTCCACCTCCTCCTTCAGCTTGTCGAGGTGGCCATGCTTCGAAGCCTGTTCCCGGGCTACCTACTCCTGCTCGATGTCACGGTTGGCTGCCGTAGCTTCCCGAGTCTTTAGCTTCTCCTCCTGCTCCTCGAGTTGGCGGCACGGGTGGCCTGCTCGTCGCGAAGGGTTTTCAGCTCGGCCTCCACCGCGCGGCAGCGCTCCCCGGTAGCCTCGACATCCTTCAACGCCACGTCGCGGGTGGCTGCGGCCTGGCCGGCCACCTTCTGGCCCTCCTCTGAGGCCGCCACGGCCTGGGCCCAGGCCGCCCTAACGGACAAGTCGGCCTGAAGCCACCCTGAGACCAACTCCAGGCACCCTGACACCCTGCGCTGGTCGGGGCCCTGAAGATCATCCCGAAGCTGGTCGCCTCCTCTAGGGCACTGGGCACGACAGAAGAACCACGATCCGTTGACGCGACGACTAGGGGAGGAAGCGGTGCCGGCAGGCCCGGTCCTGATGGGGGGAAGGGGGGCGACCGCCCGGGCCCCCAGAACAGAGGGGCCCCCCAGGTACGTGCACTTAATATAGATTAAGCCTGTTAGAGAATAAAAATAATGCAATGTTGTATGTGTTGTCGTGTTGAACCTGGCCTGGTCAAAATAGCAATTGGATATAACCGAACGTCCAAGATTTCAGCCCCCATCACGCGCGTATGAATCGCACGACGCTTGCAGATGGAACGGGACGGAATGATTTCTCGCCTGATTGGTCTGATTGCCTTCTGTTTTACCTGGATTACCTAGCGACGCCATCGCCTTGGACAACCGCATGGACTTATCCCTAACCTTGACTCCATCACCTCTCGTCCTCGTAGTGCCTGCAGCCACTCCGGCCGCTAGGAACAGATCGAACAGCAGCGAGGAGGCCACGGGAACGGCCAGTGGCAATCGGAAGTCTCCGTTGTCCACGCGGCCACACACGAATCCAGCAGAAAAGGTAGCCTACAAGCCTATGCCTTAGTGATTTCTACAAAGTTACAGATCATGACCGTGTTATCATTATTACAACAGGACATTGACGATGATCGACTGATTGAACAATGTTAAGTGACATATTATTGGGCTTTATGCACTTGTAATTTGTCAGCGCTCGACTTTACAATCGGTAAGATTTTATTAATTGATTTAGCATTTTTGTAGGTTCCAGCTAGTTTTGAATTACCAATTATTTCTTTAAATTTCAGCACCTCATGTCACCTAGTAAAAGGCATGCATCCAGTAACTACAATTACTAGATGAGATTGATAATGATGCATCGCAGAATGTTGTAAGAAATTTCTAAGATATGCATATGTAATTTGATATGAGTGTTTGAGTGCACATGAAATAATGTTTGGTACATCTCATATATAGACATATTGATTATTATGTCCCTGTTGATACTAAAGGGCCCCGAGTTCTAGATTCGCCCCGGGCCCCCGAAAACTCAGGACCGGCCCTGGGCGCCGGCGTCAAGCCTGGCGAGGCGGCATCAGCAGAGAGGGTCGGGGGCTCCGGAGCCCTCGGGTCCTCAGCAGGCGCGCTGAGGGCGAGCGCCTCCGGAGTCACCTCGGCCTCAGGAACCATCTTCTCCTGAGGCTGGGCTTCAAGGCCTCAGGAGGGCGACCTCGCCGCAGGGGCACGGGAGGCAGCCTCGTCCTTCCGCACCGGAGTCATTGCGACCATGACATGTCGCTTGGCCTCGGTGGCTCCAGCATCCTCCTTCTTTCTCTTCGCCACTGACGTCAGCCTGACCTCAAGATGGAGACATTGAATACTGCATCCAAATCAAAGATCAAGGGCAAGGCGAGGAGATACACTCACTGGTCCTCGGCGACATAGTCCCCCTTCTGGCCTAGGAGCGGGACGCCCGCTGGTTTTTTGGGCACGGGCGTCGCCGCGCTCTCACGGGCGGACGTGTGCTCGGCCGGTTCTGCGGTGGCGGTCGGCGGTGAGGTGGAGCTGCAGCCCAGAGGAATCAGTGCCGACCTATCCCTCTTCGGGATCCCCTGCCTCAGCCTCTTCCGGGGGTGCCCCAGACCCCGTGGTGACCCCGGTAGAGCATGGTGACTCCCTGATTGGGTGCGTGCCAGCGTCATCGTCAGAGAAGGCTCGCAGAAGCTCGCTCTGCCATGGGTGCGAGGTCTCTTCCACCTCCTCCAAGGTCGCCTCTGAGTCTGCCTTCTCCTCCCCCTCGAGCTCGCCGGAGGACACCGGTACTGGGGAGCCCCGGGGCTAGGAAGGCTTCAGTGGCGCGAGCCCATGCTCGTTGAAGGTGGGCATGGCAGCGACCACCTTCTCTCCATCGGTGCGGTGATATAGCGGGAGATGGGAGTCCAAGGGCATCCCTGGTTCTTCCCGAGCAAGGTGCGCACGACCTTGCCCAGGTCCTCATTGGGCAAGTTGTCCGGGCGCAGCCACAGGTCGTCTTCCGCGCCCTTGAATCTCCACAGGGGGCGCGAGTGTGCTTGGAGCGGAGCCAGGCGCAACATTAGGAACTCCTTGATCATCATGGCCCCTGTCAGCTTCTCTGCCTTCGGGTCCTCCACCTTCAGGTTAGCCGTCATCCTCTCCAGCAAACAACTCCGCCCGGGGGTCGGTGAGCTTCTCGTGAGCCCATCCTTCCAGGGTGTTGGCGGCGCGGTCGGCAGCTCCAGCCGGGCATGGGTGCGATTGGCTTCCATGAAGATCCACTCGTTCCAGAAGACCTCCACCTTCTTCCCGGTTCGAGAGATCGCGTTGCTGCCGTTGGCCGCGATGAATCTGGCACACCCGAGCACTGGCTGCCACTTATCCGGAGGTAGAAAAACTGTCAGAACAGCGCAACGGAGGGCATCACCCCCACGAACACCTCGCAATAGAAGGTGAAGATCGACAACAGGAGAATGGAGTTGGGATGAAGATGAAGGGCGTGGAGCCCGTAATGGCGAAGGATGGCGTAGATGGAACTGCAGAAAGGGGGAACCAACCTAGCAAGGACGCTATGCAGGAAGAAGGGATAGAAGGTGTTACCCAAGGCTTCCGGTTTGGTGGAGCCGACCCGGAGCGCCATCTCTCCCCCCTCGTTGTAGCTACACGCGATTAGCAGAAGCACGGCGGTGAGGTGCTTCTCTTCAGCGATGGTGGACCCGCTCAGGGCCGGCTCGAACCAAGAAGCCGGACGCGTAGCCGCGGCCAAAGACTTTGCCTTCTCGGTGGCCATCGGCCGCAAGCTTGGGGAAGAGATTTGGCAGATCTGGAGGTTTTCTGAGTAGGGGAGAAGGAGATCTGGAGCAAGGCGAAGGAAGGGCAATGAACGCTCAGCACCAAGCACCAGCTTTTTTGTCAGGCCCAGAACAATTGCCAAGGCAGCGTGGGAAGCGGAGACGCCCACGTCCCATCAATCGCCACGCATCGACCAAGGCTGCAGGTGGTTAGGGCCCGCGGCGTTCCACACTTGCCATTTGGCTTCGCCTCAAAGCCAAGTTCGAGCACGCCTTGGGCCCGGGGGCTACTGCCGCCGTTCTGGGAATGGGGTACCCAGACTTGCCTGCCTGCGGCCCATGACGTGGCTCCATCGGCGTCCTGGTACGGCCCAACTTCAGCATCAACGACTCAAGACCCTCGCGAGGGGCCAAGCCTCGTGAGGCAGACGACACCAAGACCTCCAAGAGGAGCGGCCTCCCCAGGCTGGCTCCCGAGGAGCGGAGAGTTCTAGGCAAGACTCACTTCGCGAGGCTCGGATGACGTGAGCCATGACGACCAAGGCCAGGCAGGCACCAGCGGGTGCAGTGTACCAGTTTCCTCTTTGGTGCTAAGGAGGCAAGCACAGGTGCGGAGTCCCAAGGAATCAGCCAAAGGTTTCCATTCCGGTGCAACGAGACCAAGACCACCAGGACGACTGGATGGAGGTCATCACCAACAAAGGTGAATAAAGTGTAGCAAGGTAGCCCAATCCTTTTGTGGCAAAGGACAGGCCAAAACGGTTTCTTATAATAAGCAAAGTGTTCTTGAGGGCACATGGGAATTTCATCTAGTCACTTTTATCATGTTGGTTTGATTTGCGTTCACTACTTTGATAATTTGACATGTGGGTCGACCGGTGCCTGGATGTTGTTCTTACTTGAAAAAAACTGCCACTTATGATTAACTCCCTCACAAGCATCCGCAACTACAAGAAAAGTATTAAGATAAAATCTAACCACAACATTAAACATTTGGATCCAAATCGGCCCCTTACGAAGTAGCGCATAAATTAGGGTTTAAGCTTCTGTCACTCTAGCAACCCATCTAATAACTACTCCACAATGCGTTCCCTTAGGCCCAAGATGGTGAAGTGCCATGTAGTCGACATTCACATGACACCACTAAGGGAATCACAACATACATATCATCAAAATATCAAACACATATCAAGTTCACATGATTACTTGCAACATGACTTCTCCTGTGACCTCAAGAACAAAATTAAATACTCACATGATATTCATGCTCAAGATTAGAGGGGTATTAAATAGCATAATGGATCTGAACATATAATCTTCCACCAAATAAAGCATATAG
This sequence comes from Aegilops umbellulata, assembly GCA_032464435.1. Classification (NCBI taxonomy): domain Eukaryota; kingdom Viridiplantae; phylum Streptophyta; class Magnoliopsida; order Poales; family Poaceae; genus Aegilops; species Aegilops umbellulata. The sequence goes on from CP136057.1 coordinate 446,026,386, forward strand.
TAATCAACTACAAAATGTAATCAACACTACTAGTCACCCACAGGTGCCAATCTGAGGTTCCACTACGAAGATTGAACACAAGAGATGAACTAGGATTTGAGAGGAGATTGTGTGATGTTGATGGAGATTGTCCTCCCAAAGATGAGAGGGTTGTTGGTGATGACAATGGCTTCGATTTCCCCCTCTGGGAGGGAAGTTTCCCCGGTGGAATCGCTTTGCTGAGGGCAAAAGTGCTCCTGCCCAAGTTCTGCCTCGAGACGGCGGCGCTCCATCGCAAAAGTCCTCTCCTTATTTTTAGGTCAAAATGACTTATATACCAGAAGATGGGCACCTGAGGTGGGCCGGGCTAGCCACAACCCACCAAGGCGCGCCTCGGGGGCCTGGCGCGCCCTGGTGTCTTGTGGTCACCAGGTGGCCCCCCTCCGGTAGTTATTTGCTCAAGTATTTTTTTATATATTCCAAAATAATTCTCCATAAATTTTCAGCTCATTTGGAAATGTGCAGAATAGGTATCTCCGATGTAGCTTTTTCAGGACCAGAATTCCAGCTGCCGCCATTCTCCTTCTCTGTGTAAACTTTGCATATTGTGAAAGAAAAGGCATTAGAATTACTCCGAAAGGCATTATTATGCATAAAAACATTATAAATAACAGTAGGAAAACATGATGCAAAATGGATGTATCAACTCCCCCAAGCTTAGACCCGCTTGCCTCAAGTGAAAATCCGATACCGAAAAACATTTCCACATGCTTAGAGAGAGAGAGAGGTGTCGATAAAAACCAAATACGGACATAGCAGCCTCATGCTTATTATCATAATAGCAAAAACTTTATCATATAAGTTCTCATGAACAAGTAGAAATTCATCACAACATCGAAGTAAAAGCATAAACTCTATTGAAAACCAATAAAATATGTTCTCAGTCAACTTTGCAACTACAATTCATCATATTTTCAGGAAGGGTCTTGTATCGGAGCCTTTTGGCAAGTCCACATACTCTACCATCATTTAATCTTCTATGATTGTTAACACTCACAACATACCCATGAGCAAAAAAATTCAACTGGACACATAGAAAGATAGGGGCTTATTGTTTCGCCTCCCAACGTACTCACCTCAAGGGTGATGTCAACAATAATAACTCATGCTCACTCATATCCAACTGGATATATGTGCCGAGATCTTTGCTCACCACATGATGCTTGCAAAAGGAGAAAATAAAAAGGAATAGGGAAGAATACTTTGACTCTTGCATAAAAGTAAATACATAAAAGTAAAAGATAGGCCCTTCGCACAGGGAGGCAAAAGTTGTCATGCGCTTTTTGGTTTGTATGCCAAATCCCTTGATGCAAAAGAACGTCACGTTGTATTGCCCCCTTATGATAGCAACCTTTATTATGCATTCTGTCGCTTTTATTACTTTTCCATCACAAGTTCGTACAATGCTCAATTTTCTCTTAAACTAAATGATCAAACACATTTAGAAGCAATTTTTATTGCCTTATTGCACCGATGAAAACCTACTTGAAAGATCTTACTCAATCCATAGGTAGGTATGGTGGATTATCAAAACATGAGTTTGGGTTTAGGGTTTTTGGATGCACAAGTAGTATCTCTACTTAGTGCAGAATTTTGGCTAGCAAAGATATTAAGCAAGCACCACATGTTGGAGGATCAATTACAATATACCTTGTATGTGAATATGAACAAACATAAATCAGTACGTTGTCTTCCTTGTCCAACGTTAACAATTTTGACATATAATATTTAATGAGGGCTCGCAATCATAAAAGTTGTCTAAGATAGTGTATTTGCATGTGAATCTTCTCTTCCCTTAATTCTTTCATGAGTTGCATCATTGACCAATGCTATGTTTATCAATCTCCAATAAATTTTACCACTTATACTTTTCCTTATGTGATGTCACTACTTACCTTAAGGTTAGCATATGATCTTTTTCAATTATTTCTTTTTACTTGATTGCAACATAAAATTAAAGAAGCAAAAACTCAAACTAAACTTTATTATATAAGTCTCACTCGATTACATAGATAGATAGATCACGAAAACTAATACTCAAAGATAGATCATGATAAACTTTTATTCAACTAATTCATGATAAAACTAAAGATCGAACTAAAATTGGTAAAGGCAATAAAAGTGATGGTGATACGATACTGGGGCATCTCCCCCAAGCTTGGGAAAAGCCAAGGGGAATGCCCATACCCATGTACTCAAGTCTCCTTTGGTGGGGGAGATGATAATGGTGGTGGTGATGATGTAGTAGCAAACTTATCCTCCAGCTTCCATGGCAGCTGCTCACCATCATAAGAGGAAGCACGAATCTCATGAGTCCTGGAGCTGGCAGCTAAACTCATATCTTTAAATCTTGCCTCGTATTCAAAGACTTGATTTTGGAGATCCTAGATTTGGCTTTACAAAAAGTTGATTTGCTCATTGAGGGTGAAGATGATGTCCTTCATGGACCGGCCATCCACTTTGTGATCACACGTGAAATCCATAATCCCGAGGTGATTGGCACTCGGTCACCGCTCCACCATCCCTTTGCACTTGATGACCTCCCGCTCCATGGCTTCGAGCTTGGCCTCCACGGTTCCTGTCCTCTTGGGCCCTTGAACATCCCGGATGTGGAGCACCCCCTCATGCATCTCAATGGTTTGAGAGTGCTTCATCACCTCCGACAAGTAGGGGTTGATTACCCTCTCGAAGAACTTTTACTTGGAGGAGCTCGATGTGGCCATGGCGATCTAGATCTGTCAGAAAACAGCAAGAAACAAGAACATAAAATTTCTCCGTGATGCGGTGGTTAATATGTTTGGGGGTAATAAAGATTTTTTATATTGGGAAACAAGCAAACGGGAGGAAAACGGAGTCGGGAAGGTTCTCGAGGTGGGCACAACCCACCTGGGCACGCCAGGGAGGGCATTCATGCCCTCCTCGCTTTCCTTCTTGGTTATTTCTTATTTTTCCTACTTTTTCTAATATTTCAAAACTGACAGAAAATATTTTTGCAGATTTTTTGGAGTCCGTTTACTTACCGTATCACGTACCTCCTCCTTTTCTGGATTGTGGAGTACTCTGGAAGGTTTCTTTTATGTGTTCTTCCGGTGTCATGGTTTGGATAATATTGCTTTTAACATTAATAGGCGGACCTGATATATAATGTTTAATTCTTTGTCCATTGACCACCTTCGGGTTAGTACCTTCGTCATTATTAATCTTGATAGCTCCAGGGCGATAAACCTCTTCGATAATATATGGTCCTTCCCATTTGGAAAGAAGTTTTTCTGCAAAGAATGTAAAATGAGAGTTGTACAAAATAACATATTCTCCAACTTTGAATTCCTGCTTTTGGATTCTTTTGTCATACCATCTTTTAACCTTTTCTTTGATAATTTCGCATTTTCATAAGCTTGGGTTCTCCATTCATCTAGTGAGCTAATATCAAATAACCTCTTTTCATCGGCAAGTTTGAAATCATAGTTGAGTTCTTTAATTTCCCAATATATGCTTTATGTTCTAACTCAAGAGGCATACAACAAGCTTTTCCATAAACCATTTTATAAGGAGACATCCCATATGATTTTTATATGTTGTTCTGCAAGCCCAAAGTGCATCATCTAATTTCTTAGACCAATTCTTTCGGGACCTATTAACAATTTTTTGTAATATTAGTTTTATTTCTCTATTGCTAAGTTCTACTTGACCACTAGATTGAGGATGATAGTGTGATGCAATTCTATGGTTAACATCATATTTAGCAAGCACTTTATGGAAAGCACCATGAATAAAGTGTGAACCACCATCAGTCATTAAATATATAGGGACTGCAGACGTTGGGAAAATAACTTCTTTAAGCATTTTAATGGAAGTGTTGTGACACCACTCTCCAAAAGGCAATAGATGGTGTGTTGATGATGAACTCCTTGCTCTTGTGCTTCAAATGATAGTCTCCCCAACACTCAACTCTCTCACACAGATTTGGATATGGTGGAAAGATGATTTGAGTGGAAAGCAACTTGGGGAAGGCTAGAGATCAAGATTCTTGTGGTTGGATTGGAATGTGCTAGTCTCAACACATGAGTAGGTGGTTCTCTCTCAGAAAATGAGTAGTGGAAGTGTAGACACGTTCTGATAGCTCTCTCCATGAATGCAGGATGGGTGGAGGGGTATATATAGCCTCCACACAAAATCGAACCGATACACACAATTTACCAAACTCCGTGGGACCGAATAGTGAAACTCGGTCAGACCGATTCAGTTCAAAATGTGAACGTTAGGCTTTTCGGTGGGACCGACAAGATCAGCTTGGTGGGACCGATGTGCTAGGGTTAGGGCATAACTTGATCTCGGTGAGACCAATCACATGAAGTCACTAAAACCAATTTCAGTAATAGGCAAACAGAGAGTTGGTCAAGCAAACTCGATGGGACCAGTCGCTCGTTTCGGTGAGACCGAATCGTTACGAATAGGAAACAGAGAGTTTGCATTATGAACTCGGTGGGACCGATCGCTCATTTCGGTTAAACCGAAACGTTATGAAGGGAAATAGAGAGTTTACAATCCCATCTCGGTGAGATTGAGAACCCTATCGGTGAGACCGAACTGATTAGGGTTTCTGGCTATGGCTATGTCAAATGAACTCGGTGGCACCGGATAGATCAAATCGGTGGGGCCGAGTTTGACTTTAGGTTTATGACATATGTGGAATTGAGAAAGCGGTTGAGGGCTTTTGGAGCATATCACTAAGCATTTTGAGCAAGCAAGCCATTAAGCAACACCTCATCCCCTTTTAATAGTATTGGATTTTCCTATGGACTCAATGTGATCTTGGATCACTAAAATGAAAATGTAGAGTCTTGAGCTTTTGCCAATATGTGTCCTTAGCATTTTGAGGGGTCCACATCTGTAGTCCATGCCATGCCAATCATTGAACTTTCTAAAATGATCATCTTGAAAGAGTATTAGTTCAATCAGGTATATGTTGTTAAGAATTACCAAAACCACCGAGGGATTAGTTTCACTTTCAATCTCCCCCTTTTTGGTAATTGATGACAACATATAGATCAAAGCTTCGACAAATGATAATAAGAATGAAATACATGGTCGCTTTGAGAAGTATGTGATAAGCAAGAGCTCCCCCTAAATTTGTGCATTATTTAAAATTTGCTTTTGAATGCAAATGCACAATCTATTAGGATCATGGGTTACTCTTTCATGTCACATCACTTAAAAAAAAAAGACACATCCGTGACATTTTGGGCCGAACGGATTTTTTTCCTGTCATACTTATGACACTTCTATGACGATAATTGTGACAAAACCTGGTATCATCATAGATGTGATGGGGTCCTACTTCTATGACAAAAAATCATGACAGAAAACGGGCTTTTCGTCCTGGGCGGGCCGGAGACGCAGCTGCATGACATTCTTTGGGCCGTCCATGATGGAAAAAACCATGGTACAAGCGAGGGTGAGGAAAATATCGGGGTGTTCCAGGTTACGGTGGGTGGTCGGGGCCGAGCGATGCGCGTTTCTCTCATACACGCACGCGCGTGGGTGCGAGGCGTTGGGCTCTAACTGAACCCGAGCAAGGCGTTGGGCTCTAACTGAACCCGAGCGATTGGACTGCAAGCTACGCGTTACTGAACCCAAGCGATCGATCGATGGCTGTTAACTGAACCAGATCGAGCGATTCCTTCGCTACTGCTGCTAACTGAAGCCGATTGATGCTGCCTCTGGATGAACAGTGAGCGTTGCTGGGGGGGTTTGGATGAACATTTCCCGGTGGGGGTGGATGAACAGGCCCCCGTGGTGTTGCCTTTGGATGAATAGGACCCCGATCGATCGAGCCGGTTGGGGCTGGATGAACAGGACCCCGTGGAGGGCTGGATGAACAGGACCACCCCGTGGAGGGCAGGATGAACAGTAGATGGTGGAGGGCTGGATGAACAGTAGCCCGTGGAGGGGTGGTTGAACAGGAGCCCGTGGAGAGGGCTGGTTGAACAGTAGCTGGTGGAGTAGCATGCAGTGGAGGTTGGATGAACAGGAGCTCGTGGATGAACAATCGGAGGTGGAGGCTGGAGGAGGTCGACGGTGGATGAACAGTAGCCCGTGGAGGCTGGAGGGGGTCGACGATGGAGATGCACAGTATCCCGTGGAGTCCTGTTTTGCGGTACGCCACACCCCTCCTGATGAAGAGGACCCCCGTTTCGACCGTAGCACTCCAACACAAGTCCGTTTCCTCTGTTTTGCGGTACGCCACACCCCTCCCGATCAACAGGACCCTCATTTTGACCGTAGGAGGTCCGTTTCCTCCGTTTTGCGGTACACCAGACCCCTCCCGATGAACAAGATCCCGTTTCGACCATGGTCGGTCGAACACAAGGTTGTTTCGTCCGTTTTGCGGTATGCTAGGCCTCATTTCCATCAGCTGTTCCATCCAAGCCTTCCTGATGAACACGATGAGGCATTCCGTTCCGACCCAGCCTGTTGGCTCCCCATGAACACGACAACGATGCAGTTTCTCCGTTCCCACCCAGCCATGTACACGAGCCCTGGCCGTACGTATGCGCGAGTAGGTGTTCGAGACCCTGCCCGTATGTACGTACGTGGCCGTATTTTCTTTCTTGCACACTGGCCGCTGTACGTACGTGTACGTGCTACGTGCGCGCCTCTACTACAACATGTGCACGCCTCTACATCGACCAATATGTACGTACACTTTCGCGACCAGAATGACAACGCTACATACGCTTCGACCAGGTGGGTCCCGACTGTCAGGCACTTCCTTGCCTACGAAGATGTAGCTGGTGGGTCCCAGCAGTCAGGGGGGCGAATCATTTTTTTTGCCTGGACGCACTTTGTTGCATGCGAAGATGTAGCTAGTAGGTCCTAGCAGTCAGGGAGAAACGTTTTTTTCGCGAAATACAGTTGCCCGTCCGGTGGGTCCCTGCTGTCAGGTGGAGGAATAATTATTTTGCGCGTAATAAGGAGGCACTTCCTTGCGGCCATCGTGGACCCAGCTGTCAGCCTCTCCACGTACAGTACTCTTCCGATGGAAGTCGTTCCTTGACCATGTTGACCACGCCGCGCGGAGAGCACCAGGGCGGTGGACGATGGCGAGGCCTAGGAAGGGGACGACGCGGAGCCGGGGAAGACGCGGCAATGGAAGCCCGCACATAGAGGAGTACGAGGGTTCACTGGTTCGGCTGCGGTGTGAGGCTGCCGTCGCTGCAGGGCCTGGCCAGCAGTGGGAATAGTAGGGGGCAGTGAGGCCTCTACGGCAGCACAGCCGGCCACGGGAGGCAGGAGCATGCGGCACGACCGGCGCTGCTTTGGGCGGCTGGAGCAAGAATACCAGAGGTTGAAGAAGCACTACGGTCGTTGGATGGACATCGTACGGTCACTGGAGCTGGAATCGTTCATATTGACTAAGTTGACAAAGCACTCCGTCCCCGTCAACTTAGTAGGCCCACAAGTCAGCCTCCCACCAAGGTGGGTCCCAACTAGCAGTGGGAGTAATAATTTTTTGTGCGTAATAAGGAGGCACCTCCGGTGGGTCCGAGCTGACAGCGGGGGGAATGTTTTCCACCGCGCCGAGAGCACCAGGGCGGTGGACGATGGCGAGGCCTAGGAAGGGGACGACGCGTAGCCGGGGAAGACGCGGCAGTGGATGCCCATGCAGAGAGGAGTACGAGGGTTCACTGGTTAGGCTGCGGTGTGGGGCTGCCATCACCGTAGAATAACATGGGGTGTGGGTGAATGGAGGGATGCCCTGGCCAGCGGTGGGAGTAGTAGGGGGCGGTGAGGCCTACGCGGCAGCACATCCGGCCACGGGAGGCAGGAGTAGGCGGCACGACCGGCACTGCTTTGGGCGGCTGGAGCAAGAAGACCAGAGGTTGAAGAAGCACGACGGCCATTGGATGGACATCGTACGGTCACTGCAGCTAGAATCATTTATATTGACTAAGTTGACAAAGCCCTTGGTACGCGTCAACTTAGTAGGCCCACAGGTCAGCTTCCGAAATGGTGCGCCCCCAGATTTCAGGGGGAGGAATCATTTTTTAGGCGGGTGAAGCTAGAATATCCTAGATTGAATAAGAAGCATGACATCCGTTGGATGGACATCCAACGACCACTGCTGCTAGAACCGTGTGTTGACTATAAGTTGACAAAGCCTTACGCATCAACTCTTTTTTTTGGGGCACCTGTCAACTTAGTAAGGCCACAAGTGTGTGGCTGAGAACTTATAGCCCATTTGAGATTTGTAAGAATGTGCAACCAATTTTTGAATTCTAATGGAATTTACTACATCCTATTTACAGTTTGTTAAAAGTAAGCCCATTTCAACCAACCGTTCAAAACCGAATTCAATAAAATTTCCCACATTTTGATGGGATCTGTAATATTTTTATCCCAAAATTTCTAGTCAGGTTAAATACAATTTCAATATAAATTTATATTACGTAAAAATCCAACGAAACATTGCGCTCGCAACAATTTATGAAATTAAAATTTTGAATATCCAAAAATAATATTTTATAAAGTAATCACGTGTTTGGTGCATTTTTTATAGTTACTGCCCAGTTTTTATAATCACATCCCATTTATTATTTCTTAAAGCCAATTTTCTTGTTAAGCCTAATGCATCCCTCCTAGGAAAGATTTGCAGCCCAGCGGGGCGGAGAATAACAACTTGACCTTGCCTGGGTATTCCTAAAAAAAGTATTGCTGGGCTAGCCATTTTCAGCTTGAAAAAAAATCAGTATCTGGGCTAGATATCTGGCCTGGGCCAGATGGGCCATAGCTCGCCCAGTTAATAGTTGCTGCGATGTTTTCTTTGTTGTTCAGAGGAGAAAAATTAATATCTGGGCTAAACATCGCTCAAGAAAAACTCTGCAGTGCTCACACCTCAAAAACACAAATACTGCTCGAACTGCTTGGTTCCAGCTGTCGACCGCTTCTTGTGCAATTCTCTTGTTTATTGACTACATAGGTTGACAATGGTGTGGGACCGTGATGACAGGAAACCAGGAGGAAGAAAAAAAATTATAGTTTTGTATTACTAATAAGGAGGCAATTGCGTACATGCGGCTATGGCCCTGGTGGGTCCCCACTGTCATCCTCTCCAAGTAAAGTCATCTCCTCATCCTCATGTCCATTGACCATATTGACAACGCGAGACGGCGGCGCCACGGCGAGCGCAACAACTCGAAGGACGACGAAGAGGGCCTTGCGGGCCCTACGGATGGTCTGATACAGTGCCCGCTGCTCATTCGGGAAGCCAGGATTATAGGGCCACATGTCCACGAAGGCATTGTCGTTCGCTTGTTAACCGGTGCTTGTTGAGGAGACGGAGGTTGCAGCACAGGTCCTCCTGCGCTGGTAGCTCTTCCGCCATTAGGGCGTCGAAGTACGGCCACACCTGCTCTATGGTGAACATGGCATGAACCGGCTTGGACAGTGGGGTCGGCTCATGGTCGGAAGCTACGTCCATCGTCTGATTGTCGTCGCTCAGCTCGGCGAGGTAGCTGGCGAGCTAGCATGTCCGGCTGCTGGATCGACCCGCTGCCAAGCATGAGTTTGACTGCCGTGGCCACTACAAAAAAAGACACATCCGTGACATTTTGGGCGGAACGAAATTTTTTTCTGTCATACATATGACACTTCTATGACGATAATTGTGACAAAACCCGGTATCATCATAGATGTGGTGGGCTCCTACTTCTATGACAAAAAATCATGACAGAAAATGGGATTTTCGTCCTGGGCGGGCCGGAGACACAGCTGCACGACATTCTTTGGGCCGTCCATGACGGAAAAAACCGTGGTAGAAGCGAGGGCGAGGAAAATTTCGGGGAGTTCCCGGTTACGGTGGGAGGCCGGGGGCCGAGCGATGCGTGTTTCTCTCGTACACGTACGCGCGTGTGTGCGAGGCATTGGCTCTAACTGAACCCGAGCGAGACGTTGGGCTCTAACTGAACCCGAGCGATTGCACTGCAGGCTATGCGTTACTGAACCCGAGCGATCGATCGATGGCAGTTAACTGAACCCGATCGAGCGATTCCTTTGCTACTGCTGCTAACTGAAGCCGATCGATGGGATGAACAGTGAGCGTTGCGGGGGGTTTGGATGAACAGTGAGCGATGGCGTTGCCTTTGGACGAACAGGACACCCCGTGGTGTGGTGGAGGGCTGGATGAACAGTAGACGATGGAGGGGTGCTCGTGGAGGGGTGGATGAACAGGACCCCGTGGTGTGGAGGGCTGGATGAACAGTAGACGGTGGAGGGGCGGTTGAACAGTAGCCCGTGGTGTGGAGGGCTGGATGAATAGTAGACGGTGGAGGGGTGCCCGTGGAGGGGTGGTTGAACAGGAGCCCGTGGTGTGGAGGGCTGGATGAACAGTAGACAGTGGAGGGGTGGTTGAACAGTAGCCGATGGAGTAGCGCGCGGTGGAGGCTGGATGAACAAGAGCCCGTGGAGGCTGCAGGAGGTCGACGGTGGAGATGAACAGTATCCCGTGGAGTCCCATTTTGCGGTACGCCACACCCCTCCCGATGAACAGGACCCCCGTTTCGACCGTAGCGCTCCAACACAAGTCTGTTTCCTCCGTTTTGCGGTACACCACACCCCTCTCGATCAACGGGACCCCCGTTTCGAACGTAGGAGGTCCGTTTCCTCCGTTTTGCGGTACGCCAGACCCCTCATGATCAACAGGACGCCGTTCCGAACGCAGGAGGTCCGTTTCCTCCGTTGTGCGGTACGCCAGGCCTCGTTTCCATCGCCTGCTCCGTCCAAGCCCTCCCGATGAACACGACCACGCATTCCGCTCCGACCCAGTCGGTTGGCTCCCAGCGTTCCGTTGCCTCCCGATGAACACGACGCATTCCATTGCCTCCCCATGAACACGACGCATTCCGTTGCCACCCCATGAACACGACGACGACGTTGTTTCTCCGTGCCGACCGAGCCATGTACATGAGCCCTGGCCGTACGTATGCGCGAGTAGGTGTTCGAGACCCTGCGCGTATGTACGTACGTGGCCGTATTTTCTTTCTTGCACCCGGGCCCCTGTACGTACGTGTACATGCTACGTGCGCGCCTCTACTATGACACGTACGCGCCTCTTCTACGACACGTGCCCGCCTCTACATAGACCAGTATATATGTACGTACACGTTCGCAACCAGAATGACAATGCTACGTACGCTTCGACCAGGTGGGTCCCGACTGTCAGGCACTTCCTTGCCTGCGAAGATGTAGTTGGTGGGTCCCAGCAGTCAGGGGGCGAATCGTTTTGTTTTTTTGCCCGGACGCACTTCCTTGCGTGCGAAGGTGTAGCTGGTGGGTCCCAGCAGTCAGGGGGGCGAATCGTTTTTTTTGCCCGGACGCACTTTCTTGCGTGCGAAGGTGTAGCTGGTGGGTCCCAGCAGTCAGGGGGAAACATTTTTTTTCACGAAATACGGTGGCCCGTCCGGTGGGTCCCTGCTGTCACGTGGAGGAATCATTATTTTCCGCGTAATAAGGAGTCACTTCCTTGTTGCCGCCATGGACCCAGTTGTCAGCCTCTCCATGTAGAATCCACGTCCGATGGAAGTCGTTCCTTGACCACGTTGACCACGCCGCGCCGAGAGCACTAGGGAGGTGGACGACGGCGAGGCCTAGGAAGGGGACGACGGCGAGGCCTAGGAAGGGGACGACATGGAGGCAGGGAAGACTCGGCAGTTGTTTCCCACGCGGAGGGGAGTACGAATGTACGAGGGTTTACTGGTTCGTCTGCCATCGCCGGAGAATAACAACAGGTGTGGGTGAGTAGAGGGATGGCTAGGCCAGCGATGGGAGTACTGTCGGGCGGTGAGGTCTGCGTGCCAGCACAGCCGGCCGCGAGGAGGAGGGAGCAGGCATTCCCGTCGGCGCTTGTTTGAGCGGCTGGAGCAGGAAGAGCAGAGATTGAAGAAGCACGATGGCCGTTGGATGGACATCCAACAGTCAGTGCTTGTGCGTCAACCTTTTTTTAGGAAAGCCTCAAATCTGTGGAAAATAGCATACATCCCATCTGCCATTATTTCTAATAATTTACAGCCCATTTGCTAGTTCTTAAGGTTTATTTGGAGCCCATATTCTTCTTGTTAGCATTGCAGCCCATATTGTGGCAACGGTTAAAAAATTATACGAAATTTTGCATATTTCGGTGCGGTCCGAACTGTTTTTAATCCTGAAATTTCGACTCACATTCAAACTGATTTTAAAAATAAATGTATATCAATATAAAATCCAACAAATTCTCCACGCATAAAAATTAATTTAATTTAAAATCTTGAAATGAAGCGGCAATGGAAGCCCGCGCGGAGAGGGGACGACGCGGCAGTGGAAGCCCGCGCGAAGAGGACTACGAGGGTTCACTAGTTCGGCTGCGGTGTGAGGCTGTCGTCGCTGCAGGGCCTGGCCAGCAATGGGAATAGTAGGGGGCGGTGAGGCCTCTGCGGCAGCACAGCCGGCCACGGGAGGCAGGAGCATGCGGCACGACCAGCGCTGCCTTGGGCGGCTGGAGCAAGAAGACCAGAGGTTGAAGAAGCACTAGGCCGTTGGATGGACATCGTACGGTCACTGGAGCTAGAATCGTTCATATTGACTAAGTTGACAAAGCCCTTCGTCCCCGTCAACTTAGTTGTCCCGCAAGTCAGCCTCCTAGCAAGGTGGGTCCCAGCTAGCCGGGGGAGTATTCATTTTTTTGTGCGTAATAAGGAGGCACTTCTGGTGGGTCCGAGCTGATAGCGGGGGGAACGTTTTTTTCGCGAAATACGGTGGCCCGTCCGGTGGGTCCCAACAGTCAGGGGGAAATGATTTTTTTTCGCAAAATACTGGCGGCCCGTCCAGTGGGTCCCTGCTGTCAGGTGGAGGAATAATTATTTTCCGCGTAATAAGGAGGCACTTCCTTGCGGCTGCCATGGACCCAACTGTCAGCCTCTCCACGTACAGTACTCTTCCAATGGAAGTCGGTCGTTGACCATGTTGACCACGCCGCGCCGAGAGCACCAGGGCGGTGGATGACGGCCAGGACTAGGAAGGGGACGACTCGGAGCTGGGGAAGACGCAGCAGTGGATGCCCATGCGTAGAGGAGTACGAGGGTTCACTGGTTCGGCTGCGGTGTGAGGCTGCTGTTGCCGCAAAATAACAGGGGGTGTGGGTGAGTAAAGGGATGGCCTGGCCAGCGGTGGGAGTAGTAGGGGGCGGTGAGGCCTCCGCGGCATCACAGCCAGCCACTGGAGGCAGGAGCACGCGGCACGACCGGCCCTGGTTTGGGCGGTTGGAGCAAGAAGACCAGAGGTTGAAGAAGCACTACGGCCGTTGGATGAACATCGTACGGTAACAGGAGCTAGAATCGTTCATATTGACTAAGTTGACAAAGCCCTCCGTCCCCGTCAACTTGGTAGGCCCACAAGTCAGCCTCCCAGTATGCTGGGTTCCAGCTGGCAGGGGGAATATTCATTTTTTTGTGCGTAATAAGGAGGCACTTCCTTGCGTGCGAAGATAGCTGGTGGGTCCGACATGTCAGTGGGGGGCACTTTATTTCGCGAAATACAGAGGCCCTTCCGGTGGGTCCCAGATGTCAGGTGGAGGAATCATTATTATACGCGTAATAAGGAGGCATTTCCTTGTGTGTGGCCGTGGACCCAGCTGTCAGCCTCTCCATGCACAGTCTACTTCCGATGGTGCCGTTCGTTGACCACGTTGACCACGCCGCGCCGAGCGCATCCAAGGTGGTGGACGACGGCGAGGCCCCGGACAGCAACGAGCCGGAGATGGGAAGACGCGGGAGTAGAGTCGCAAACGGAGAGGTGTACGAGGGTTAACTGGTTCTAGTGCGGTGTGGTTCGGCAGTCGGTGGAGAAGAATAGGAGGTGTGGAGGGGTGGAGGGATGGCCTGGCCAATAGGGGAGTAGCGCTTAATAGCGAAGCATGCTAAGCAGAGCTGCTAGCAGCAGGAGGCGGGAGGTGGTCCCGGCGGCGCTGGAGGAAGAAGACGAGAGATTGAAGATGGATGCCGGTCGTTGGATGTAAATCCAACGGCTAGCATGTCAGAATCATTTGTTGACTAAATTGACAACGACTTGCATTGGCTTCGACCTATTGGCCCACATTTCAGCCTCCAAAAATGTGGCACGTATTCAACCCAATTTTTCAGAATTTACAGTCTTTTTTTTGCGCGGTAAAATTTACAGTCAATTTGATATATTTTTTGAATTACAGCCATTAGCTGGGCTGGGTGAACAAATAATGTAGCGTCCATGCGGCCCGTTTATTTTATTTCCTAAAAAATTACAGGCCATTTGCACTTTCTCAAATACACGATTTTGCTGGGCTGATTCTAATTATAATGTTGGGTTGGGCCAACAATGTTATCAAAAAATAAAAAGGGGCTGAGCATTTTGTCATAAATATATTTAAATAATAAGTGATATTATTACATTCGTCCTCAAATCTTACCAAGCTTTTGTACAAAATCACTAGGATTTTCGTGCCAAAACAATCTAGGATTTTATTTGTTAAGAAATTATTTTTATAAGTTAATAAGATGTGGGATATTGTTTTCTTACATATGTAAATATTTGTTAAATATATGATGACAATAAAAATAATATATAATAACATATGATTTTTTTTTAGAAAAACAGGGAGCATCTCCCCGGTTCCATTGCTGAGAACGAAACCACAACATATTCGGATACAGCAGCTCAAAGTGCAGTTTGAAAGCAAAGGTAGAAAAGCTACAAGCTAGGGGGGTGGATGAACAAGTTCTCTGAATAACACAAATCACACGAGCGGTGCCAAAGGCAGAGCGGATAGAGCACTCAAATGACACAAGGAGGGTCCAGCGAAGCCTTCATGGTCTTCAGCCGAGGGGCCGTGTCAGCCTGCGGCGACCAGTAAGCAAGCGGAGACACTGGGCTGGAAGGCGTAGCATGGTGGATGTCCCTCTTTTTCGGCGCCAGGTGCCCATCATCTTCATCAGAGATCTTGATAAGATCCCATGGGTCCAGCCCCAGAGCAGGTCGAGCCTTGTTCAGCCACAAGTGATCGCCAACGGTTTCTAGAGGGATCTTGTTAGGGTTTCCATGAAGCTGATCAACTTGTCCTTGTCCGAACCGGAGGAGAGAATCGCCCAGTTCCTCACCATGTTCCTGATCAACCTCAAGACCTGTGGAATGGAAATACAGGAGGTGTTACTGAAAATCATAGCATTTCTATATTTCCAGAGGCACCAAAAGGACAACTGAGCTAACAGTGTTTAAAAACGAGCACTTTTTGGTAGCAATCCAGAATATGGCGACAGATTCGAAGAATGAGCCAATCTGACTAGAGAAATATTCCTCAATGTGGGCCCAGAGATGTTTAGCAACTATACATTCAAAAAATAGGTGAGAACAAGACTCTTGTTCCAAGCAGTAAACACAATCAAGGGGTTTGATGATGTGTCTCTTCCTAAGGTTATCCCTAGTCATCAATTTGTTTTTGGAGAGAAGCCAGAGAAATACATGAATTTTAGGGGGAACTCTTAAATTCCAGACAGCAGGGATAAACACGGGTTGAACCCCTCTAAAGTTCATAACATGATAGAGGGAGCTGGAGGAATACTTCCCCTTATTGTCCAGCTGCCAAATCAGGGCATCCGGCTCGGTAGTAAAGGTAATGCTTTTGTTAAAGAGAGTTTTAGGCATTGACCGTCCCAAACTTCATTGACACTTTTGTTAAGCTCATTGCGGACAGAGTAAATAGGCGAAAATTGGACTACTAGGGGGGATGTGCCAAACCAACTATCTTCCCAGAACCTGGTTGTGCTCCCATCCCCTATGTTCCATATGTAGCCAAATTTCACAGCCCGCATAATAGGTTTTAATCCTTTCCAGAATCTGGAGGTCTTAGGGTTGGAGGAAGGGACAAAAATATTAGGTTTATTTCCTAGGTATTTATGGGCAATAAGAAGCTTCCAGTGTTTCAGGTCTTCCTCATAGAATCTTTTAATCCAAGACCCTAGAAGACAGATGTTAATTTGTTGGAGGTTAGGTATGCCTAGGCCTCCAAAATCTTTTTTCATAGAGACTAGGGCCCAATTAGCAAGGTGTAGCTTCCTATTTCCCTCAAAATCATTCCACAAGCAATGAGACATCTGAGAATTGATGAGGTTCACTGCCCATTTAGGGAACTTGAAGAAGGAGAGGAGATACACTGGAATGCTAGCCAAACAAGCTTGTATGAGGATCAATCTACCTCTGTAAGAGAGAAGTTTGCCCCTCCACCCAGCAATCCTTTTAATGATTTTATCCAGAAGGGGTTGGATATCCTCTCTCCTTAGTTTATCATAGTGGAGAGGGATACCTAGGTACCTAATGGGGAAGTTACCTTTATTATAGACTAGAATAGAGAGGAAGTCAGCTAACTCCTGATCATCCATGTTGATAGGGATGAGTTCACTTTTAGAGTAGTTGATTCTCATGCCTGAGACTTGTTCAAACCAGGTTAGAACAGTTTTCAGATTGCTAGCATGTGTGGAGTCATTGTCTAAGAAAAGGATGGTATCATCTGCATATTGAAGGCAGATGATGCCACCAGGGCAGACCTCAGGACAGAGCCCTGCAATCAGACTATGATCAGCAGCTTTGCTCAGCATTTTAGTAAGAACGTCCACTACTAAATTAAACAAAAGCGATGAGATGGGGTCACCTTGCCTAAGGCCTTTACCAGCATGGAAAAAATCACTTTCACAGTTATTTAACTTGACCCCAACAGACCCCCCATGAGTAAGTTGCTGGATCCAACTCTCCTCTATGAAAGGATTGGAAAAGATCTAAGAGATCATTTTTCACCAAGTCCCAAAAATGCTGGTAAAACAAGAAGGGGATCACATCAGGACCAGGAGCCCCATCAGGAAAAGAGCTAAAAATGGCTTCCTTCACCTCTATCTCTGAAGAAGGGGCTTCTAGCAGCTCATTTTCAGCAGGAGAGACTTTTTCAGAAGCAGAGAAAAAAATGTTTTGTAGAGAGAACCCAAAAGGGTTTTCTTTCTTAAATAGGTCTTTGTAGAAGTCACTAGCCACTTTCAGCATCTCATCTACCTCAGTAACATGGCCATTAGGGCCATCAAGGGAGTGAATGAGGGTTTTCCTTCTCCTCTGGTTAGCTACTGCATGGAAGTAAGCAGTATTTCTATCACCCTCCTTAATGTTCCTATCTCTAGACCTTTGTTTGGATTTGATTTCTTCTTGAAGACAAATTTTCTTGAGCTCTCCATGGACAAAGTTTAATCTATTAGTCTCAGCCTCAGAGAGGTCAGTGGTTTCTGCCTTAATATCTAGAGAATCAAACTCAAGGAGGAGAAGCCTTTTGTATCTTCTAAGATTAGCTTCCTCATTGGAGTTCCACCCTTTGGTAGTTCTTCTAAATCTCCTGATTTTGATCTGCCAATTTTCTAGGGGGCAGCTGCTCCCAGTAGGCTCATTCCAGATTTTCCTGACTAGCTCAGTAAAATCTTCTCTAAGCAACCACCACTTTTCAAATTTAAAAATATTGCTCTTTGGAGTTTGGTTAAGACCAGAGTCCCAGAGCAAAGGAGTGTGGTCACTACCACATCTGGGCAGAGCTCTACAACTAGAAAGGGGAAAGAAACTATCTAATTCTGTGTCATGGAAAATTCTGTCAATGGTGGACATAATCCTGGAGCAGCACTTCCAACATATCTAGCAGAACTGTGGGTTTTCTTTCTGACAGGGCAATTCTCAACTCTATGGGTAACCATTTTGCAGATAAAACAACTCTTGGGCTTGACACATTTATCCAAATGATGCCCTGGTTCCCCACAGTTGTAGCAGATCACCTCAGAGTATGCCATAAGGCCCGAAGCAGGGGCAGGAGCAGTTTTCTGGATGTCCTATCTCTTCTTTTGCTGATTCTTGCCTTGAGATTTCCCACTGATCTGAGAGTCAGAACCACCAGCAGATTGATCTTGGGCAATTACAGGAGCCTGCCCAGATTGTGCTCCCATTTGGGGCGGAGGTGGGCCGTACCACTGCCCAACCGGCGCTCCCCCCATTGTGATAGGGGAAATTCATCGGAGTTCCTGGTTCCTTCTCATCCTCCAGCCAGATGTTGTCTCTCAGGAAGCAGAAATAACCACCAGACAGTTCAATTGAAGCAGATTGCAAGCCTAATTTCAATCTTCTGCAGGTTTGGGGGAGAGGTAAGGTAGGGGATCCACCTGCTCCGGCTCCGGTGGCGTGCTGGTGGGCAGGAGTCTAGTCAAGCATTCGCATCTCGCAGCACGGCGTGGATCTCCTGAATTCACTTCTCCTTTCGCCCATCGAACGGACGCAATCGGCGGCTCACTTGGGTGGGGCATCCTGTGCTTCTCCGAGAAATCTCCTTCGAAGTAGATCCGCAGGGCTAGATTCAGCAGCTCCCAATCCACATGATCCTTGCACATCCGAGCATACCTGCGCGAGTGAGAGAACGAATTCAGTCCCTCCTCGGCTTCCTCCCTCGCAGCTTCCTCCTCTGCTTCCCTCCATTCGCGCGTGCACTGGGTCCAGGAGAGAGCGTCGTCGCGGATCCGCATCGCCCGCTCCCTCCATCTCCTCCCTCGAGTCTCCCGCAGCACCGCCGGCGCGACGGAGTCGAGCGGCTGGGGCATCCGCGGGAAGGCTTTGTAGACATGTGGGAGATGCATCTTGTACATCTGCCTGTCTTCCAGCCATTCCCCCGTGGATATGGCCGGCGACTCCATGGGGCGCGCGAGCGGACTTGCTGAGGGGGGCAGGCGCGCCCGGAGTCAGGAGGCGGGGGTGGCGGCGAGATCTATTTGCCAATTACTCCCTCCTTTTCGGTTTATAGGGCTCAATTCAAAAATCTCACCAACCAAGGTAGATGATGAATGGTGGAATACTTTTTGTAGTTTGCAAAAGCACCTAATTAATGCACTTGTTTTCCTCAAAAAATTATGTTTATCAATGCATAAATTGCAATGCATGCATAAAGTACATGCATTGGTCAATTTTCACTTAATACTTGCATGCAATGATTTAATGCACCTTGGAATCTAAACATGTGATGGAAAACAACCAAATTGAGCCTTATAAAATGGAAAAACTAAAATTTTGAGATAAGCCCTATAAACCGAAAAGGAGGGAGTATGTGAACTAAACAGTCAACATATAAAATAATTTAAATATATATAATATAGTTAGAAGGGAAACATAAGTACATATAAAAATAGAACAAACCTCTGCGTTTTCTTCAAAAAAATACATAAATTGGGCTGCCAAAAATAAAACCTCGGATGGGAGGTCCATAGGCCGGTCGGTACATGACGGCCCGAAGAAATACAAACAGGCCTATGGACCTCCAAAACCACGTCCAACACTTGCCAAAACTTCGTCCCTCGTTTTCTCTGTGTTTTGCACACTCGACATTGTGTGGGCATTTTGACTGTGCATCATATGAAGATGTGCTATGCATGAATGTTGATCAGCATGATGTTAACTGGACGGTAGTTCCATTTTCGACCATGAATAAAACTTTCAACATGATGTTAACCCTGTTTGAAAAGGCCGTGTTAATATAAATGCTCTGCCTCTAAAAGTTGCAGTTTCTTATCTGAAACTGAACTTACAGTTTCTTATCTGAAACTAAAACTTGCAGTTTCTTCTCTGAGAATCACATTGTCTGCACTTTTATACTCCTATGAAACTACATTTTTTAAGTGCTAAAAATAGATCTCTAGAATTCATAAAATACTTTATATGCTCAATACTGCAATTCTGAAATTCAAAAGACATTCATATCTGAAAGTACTCTCAAAATACACAACACAAAACACAATTGACAACCTACAAATACTGACAACCCTAAGCTCCTCCTGACAATTCACAACCTGCCCAACTATTGGGCTGGGGGTGCAGCCCCCTCCTATTCCTCGGCGGCAGACAACCACCCCGTGAGACAATGTGAACGGCGAGGGAGACGATGGTGGGGAAGCGTCGTCGGGCCAACTGCTTTTCTCCTCTTGCAGTTGGGTTCGGTCGACGAAGACTCCATCGACTCGCTCTGGCAGGACACCCTCACAAACGACACCCTGTAGATGTTCGATCCTTCAATTTCTGGTGGATGCTCCATCTGGGATCGATACTCCCACCACCGCTCCCTCACGATCGGATTTGGTGAATCTGTTTGCTCCATGGCCCAGAGGAGCAGCTCTATGTACTCCAGCGCGACTCCGTCCGGGAGTATCGCCGCTTTTCGCTCTGTTGCAGATATTTGGCCATGGATGTCGCCGTCGCCGCTAGTTGGTCCTTGTTGTCAAACCAAGACTGTATCGCCAACATCCTAGCTAGCTTCACAGGGTCGCCGTCTGCGATCCTCACGTATCGGTTGTACTCCTCCATCGATCTACTTCTCCACAGCACCTTCACTCGCCGGCGGTGGTTTTTGAATGGAAGAGGAGAGGAGCATCGCTGGTTTTGGATTAGAACGGGAGAGGAGCGATGCTGGTTTTGGACTGGAACAGGAGAGGAGGGGCGGTGGTTTTGAAATGGAAGAGGAGATGAGTGGCGCTGCATTTAGATTGGAATAGGAGAGGAGCGGCGGTGGTTTAAGAGGAGAAGAGCGGAAGAGCAGCGCTGGTCTTGGAAGTATTTTGTTGTTGTTTCGCGTATTTTGGGTCAAAGTTTGACCACATATAGTATTTTACAAGCAAAATGTGAATGCATGTCACCAAAAATTGTATCGTTTGGTTCGTATCTGAATGTACTTTCAAATTATACTCCCTCCATTTTTGTATACAAGGCCACAAACTCATATTACATGTAGCAAGGTAAAAATCAATACTATGTTTAAGTCAATGTTGCAAGCTAGCTTGTCACCTTGATTGTCGTGTTAATTAATGTGGTTTTTCTCTCCCAAGCACAACAAGCCAACCCTCTTACTCCTCATTGGTTGATTAATGTTGGGAATGCAAGCTAACCTTCTCACTCCCGCATGCACACAAGGGATATTAATGTCCATGGGTGCTAGTACGAGGCAAACTCCATCAATTTTGCCTCGATTAATGTTAGTGGCCTTCTATAGTTGCAAATTGTAATTTTGATAGTGGCCTTGTATACAACGTATAACATACTCCCTCTGTCCCATAATATAAGAACGTTTTTGACACTAGTGTAGTGTCAAAAACGTTCTTATATTATGGGACGGAGGTAGTATATTTATGTGCGAAAATCATGGTCAATTATGACCCAGAATAAAAGGGAGACTAGTTAATGTGGGGTCGCTTTCTTAATTGAAGGGTAAATTGATTTTGATTTTGATCCAGTCAGAGCCCGCCGGCCCTCTCGTCCAATCCTAAATCGCTGCCGCACGCTCCTCTCCCTCTTCTCCATTGCAAAACCACCTCCTCTCCTCTCCATCATCTCGATTCCAAAACCACCGTCTCGCCTCTCCCTCTTCTCTATTGCAAGACCACCGTATCTCTTCCGTTTTCTAGACGCTTTGCTCCATGGCGCGAGCGCAATCCATGGATAAAAAATTAGTATACTGTATACTATTTAAAAGTTGAAGGCGGGGCTTTTCCTGCGTGGTAGGCGGCAGGGCAGTTCCGCTTAGTCGGTTCGATAGAGACGCGATAAGACAAGGGAGTAGGCTGCTGCAAACGTAGGGCTGTGTGATTTGACAGCGAGTTACTGCTGGACAGGTGGGGCCCCGTGATTTGACTTGCCATTATCATTTTAACTGCGGCGCTACGACCGGCGTGAGTCTCCCAGATTCCTGACCACCTCCATACAGGTGCCTCTCCCAATGCTCCACCATGTAGTAGAGGCTGGCTCTTGCATGAGAGCCCACTTCTCCACTTTTTCCTTGCCTCTCTTTCCTCCACATATGCAATAATGCCATGTAAAGCGCACTATTGTACTTACTTTTGCTTGCTCCTACAGGTGCTTAAGCTTGCCACATAGGCATAAAGTCTGATGTGGCAAGTTAATCAAGAAGAGAGAGACTAGTTTGGTGACCCAAGGAAGAAATGGTGCTAAGCGCGTGTACCTAGCTGAAAAGACAATTTTGAGTCTATAGCTAATTAAATGAAGCAAACTTAGCAACACCATTTCATTGGAAGAGGTCACTCCTTGGCAAATGCAATAAATACACATGCTTACTAGCACTGTTTCTTCCTTGAGTACGAAGAAAGAGATCGAGAGGAGTAAAAAAAATACACTTATAGCCAACCTTGTTGTAGTATGGGTGACTAAGTGATGACTATGTATGACATGCCAACGTCAGATAGCCCAACGCACCGTATTAAATTTCCAAGGGCGCGACCGCGCGAGCGACGCGACGGTCATGGTAGGCGCGACCAATATACGGGCTGCTGGCAGCCCTTGGATCTGAGATCAAACGGTCGCATGCTAAGTTGCTGAAAATTTGCAGAATAACCCTCCAGGATAGGATATTCACCCATAGTTCTAGAATCACGCCATGCAACCGTTCGATCTCAGATCCATGGGCTCTCGGAAGCCCGTATCATGGGAGAATGGAAAGCCACTACCCTGCCGTTCGCATGCTGGTAGTTCGCTCCTACTCGTCCCCGCACGTCCTTCAATACTACAGCGGTTCGCTCCTAGTCGTCCCGTCCATTCACATTACGGCAGTTCCACTAATCCTAACCCTCCTCCCAAATCCATGGTGTCCCAAATCTCCAGGATCGGCAGTGAGTACAAGGTTAGAACCATCACCGGCGATGAGTTCGACGTCATCTACACCCGTTCTTCCGCGATGGTGAAAGGATGCCTTTCTCGCTTCAGACGCATGTTCGAAAACTCAGATGATGAGTGGGTCGCTGGGCTAGATGTTGAGTACACCATAGTCCTGGGACGAGAGAAGGATCTAAACGACGAAGAGAGGAAGAAGCCCGCCGTGATCCAGGTTTGCGTGCATGACTTATGCTTGGTCTACCACATATGCCATGCCGACGTTTAGTGCCAGGATTTTAAGGACTTCCTCGGGAGCAACCTAGTCAAATTTGTTACTGTAGACTTCAGTAACGACAAAGAAGTTCTGTGTCGGGTAGGCCTTGTTGTAGGCAACACCTTCGACCTCCAGAAGAATCGGCTGGTGTCCTCTCTTCAGCCTTCAATGCTGACCCTGGCAGGAGCCATGGTTCATCCTTCGTACGGTAAACAGGAGAAACCTCCATACACGTTTCATCATCATGCATGACCACATCCACTATGCTGCAATGGATGGCTACCTTTGCTTCAATATCTATAAGGGTTGGATGAAGAGCAACAACCAAGTGTGCGGTTCAAGCAAAGAAGTATCGGCCAAGAGGAAGAGGGACAAGGACGAAGTCGAGGACGTGGACGAGAACTCCGAGTAAGGTGGCAGTGTCGTTGCTCATGGTGGTTCTAATGCAGTGTCTACCGGAATAGTTGCAAAGTTTAATTTCAGGTGTGCTTAATTTAATTTGAGGGGTGTGTTGTGCTGAGCCCCCAGCTGAACTATGTTATGTTTCTTCTTGTTACTTTAACTCTTCAGTACGTACATACTAGTATTTCTTACATTTCATCTTTTAGTTGGTATAGTACTACCACTCGTTTCTTCACATTATATACGTACAATATATATGGCCAACATCATATAGCCAGCAGTTTAGTTGTCAAAGAATTTCAGGGTGCTTAGTTTTGTCAAAGAATTCCAGGATGCTTAGAGGGTGCTTGGATCCAAGGGACTTATTTTAGTCTGACTAAAAATAGTCTCTTTAAGAGGCTAAAGTTTCAAGCATCCCTGACTAAAGAGGGGCTAAAACTAGTCTTGAGACTAATTTTTTTTAGTCAAGGGTACCCCTACTAAAATGTGGATTAGTCCTCTCTCTACTTATTTAACTCCTCTCCTTTAACACAGGCGAGTTCTGGATTGGAGGGTTTGGAGGATAATAAATGCTCATTAACTTGATTTTAGCCTATTTAGTATTTGGATCCAAGCATGGGTGAGGCTAGCATGTTTTAGTCCCACTACTTTTAGTCATGGGACTAAAACGTATCCAAGCACCCTCTTAGTTTTATTTGAGGGGTGGGTTGTGCTGGACACCATTATTGTGACTATCCTTTTTAATAGTACTATATGCATAATTTGGCGATGAGCACTCTCTACATGTACCACCTTTTTTTAAATTTCAAGTTTTGCTCCATGGCGCAATCCATCGATACTACTGCTGTACAAAAGTATACATTTTTAAAAAGGCTAGAGGGCGGGGCAATCTAGCTTGGTCGGATTCACGAGAGGTGAGGGCCTTTGTGATTTGACGGCTCATTACTGCCGGAAGGCGGGGCCTTGTGATTTGACTGCTTGTATAAATGCGCCGACGACCTGATCGAGGAGGAGCAAAGAACCGTGCGGTATACTCAAGTTTTCCACTGGAGTAGTACTGCGACGGAGGAGCACGAAACACGGCAGCCCAGTGCCATATGGCGATAAAAATGATCTAATTTGCTAGTCATCTCATTATTAGCATTGTTCTATTCATTCCCTCAAAAAACATTGTTCTATTCATGCCTCGCAGAGAACATGACACATGCGGCGAAACACCCGAAGCAAAAGATGAAACACAGGAGCAAAAGAAGAAGGAAGATTATCACCCCAAATGATCGAATTCGCCATGGAGTCGTAACTGCTTCTTCATTGCCTCCACGACCTCCATCTCTTTGCGCGTCTCCTCCGCCATCTTCATCATTGTGTCCATGACGCGGCATTTCTCGACGCGAGCCTTCATCATCTGTTCCACGGCCATATTACGTACCTTGACAGCAGCCAGGTGCTCGATGCGGAGCTTCGCCAACTCTTCCTTCTGTTCCATGGTGAGGGCCTGCAGCATCTTCATCGAGGAACTACTATTCTCATGCAGCTTCTTCCAGCCGGCGTTGTTCTCCTTCAACAGGTCGATCTTGTGGCAGAGCTTCGCATTGTCCTCCCAAAGTCGCAGGATTTCGCCGGTCGCCTTCTTCTCCGAGGCAATGCTCTTCTTCAGCAGCATCACCAAGCCGGCGGTCAACTCCCCCTACTGATTGAGCTCAGCGGGCATGTCGTCGAGGCTCTCCTTCAGCAACTTCATCAAGCCTTGGATGAACTCCTTCTGCTTATTGAGCTGATCGGGCATGCCGTCGAGGGATAATGACTCCAGCTCTGCCGACTCGGCATGTTCGCTTCCGCGGCTAGGGCGCTCCTGGGAGCCATCGCCTGCCCGTGAGAGATCTTTCGAGGTCTCTGCGTGGCGGCGAGCCCTCTCTTTTTTTGCAGCCTTGGTTGCCGCTCCCTTGTTACAGTAGTTCTTGGCCTAGAGCTCTGCTCACCGGCCATGGCAACGACGGACGAAGAAGAAGCACTTATGAGGAGGAAAGGTAGAGTGATCTTCGGTTAGGTAGTTCCCCTTTTTATAACCTAAGTACTAGCACTAGTACTAATACCTGCATAGTGGGAACACGTTCAGGTTTGGTACATACTACTAGTAGGTGTGAGCAGGCTTTCGAATGTGATGGGAACAAGGTAAAGATTAATTGATGGTTTTGGTTTCGAGGCCCGAAACGGCTCCCGATGAGTTTAGCGGAACATAAATTTCAAGTACTACACTACTCAAATGCGTAAATATTATGTTACTGTCAAAAATTGGCACAAAATACGAAGGAGACCAATGGAAGTACTACTAGCAACCCACGATTTAACTACTCGCATGCGCGCAGTGGAGTAATAATGTCTTTCTTCCGCCCTCACGTCCACTCAATTTGCATGCGCTGTATTAATTGACCATCAATGAAGTGAAGGACTTTACACGCGTCAAATTATCACATGGGGTGGATCTTGGTACAAAATTGTGTCCGCCCGTGTACCCGCGTGTGCGTGCGAGGAATGAGTGCGTGCATGGCGTGCGTGCACATCTTTGCTTCATGCATGTACCGCCAGTATGGCTCAGGGAGGACGAGTACATTCTTCTAGAACCAGCAGCACGTCACTCTGATTAATCTATGCAAGGAGGTTGCAACAACGCCTACACATGTGCCACGTGGCTTCATGAACTATAAGAGAGACACTGTGTATCGTGCCATTCATATTCTAATTTACGTGTTTTGCACAAACTCGAAGTACTAGTAAGGTACACGTGCATTGCATGCATCAGATTTTGCAACTAAATTATGAATAAATACCAGACTATATCATTTAAGCTCTGAGTCATATATGCCTGATGTAGCCCTTCGTTTAATTCCTATAGTTCATCTCATTCTAAATCAATTAGTTTTTATAAAAAAGCTAAGAACGCGGGAATAGGAAAAACATGGGATTATAGTGGAATGTCGTCTTAAATCCTACAGGATTGTATGAGTGTTTGATTGTGCATAGAAAAAACGCAGAATTCTTTCAAAGAGGTTTGAGTGGATGGGATGTTTCCTATGAAATCTAGTGCAAATGAATCATATGGAAAAATTCCTATGGTTTACTATCCTACGAATCAAACAACCAAGATAGGAAAATTCCTAATGATTAGAATCCTCCAAATTCCTTTGAGAATCCTTTGAATCAAAGAAGCCCTTAATCTATTTTATGATTCATGGAATTGTGCGTTGTAAAGCATAAAGTAAAAACAAATAATGGCAATTCAACTAGAAAAAAAGTTTGGGCAGTTATGATATGGAAGATTCTAGAACAAAAGAGAACCACTGTTGTTTTGAGGTTTGTGCATTATGCTTAAGTTCAACCATGGAGTCTGCTAGATTGTACATGTGGCAAAATCCGGTGGGGGGCTAGAAGATGGTGCGAGGGGCCAAGTGGAGGGAGACTATGAAGGAATGCACAAGTGCGAGATCGATATTTAGAGAGAGGGGGCGAACACGTGCGCTGATGCACGCAATGGCGGAGCCATGAAAAATAAATGAGCTAGGGGGCCAAGCATTGCTAATCCTTTATGAGGAGGGTCAATTCATGAACTTAAACCATTTTTAGCAGCAATTGTCTAATGATCCCATTCATATTAGCCTTGATATATAGTGATGCTAGGGGGAGGGGGCAGGGCCCTTACCGCCCCCTGTCTTCTCCATTGTGCACGCGTCTGAGAGATGAAGCGGAAGGCATGGATGATGAGACGGGGACGTTGGATACATAATTAATGTGGGTGTATTAGCTATATATGTTAATCCTATATAGAGAGGTATAGATTGATCGATGTGGACGTGGGAAAGAGGGTGAGACCTCACTGGATATATCGATTGATCGATTTGTGTGGAAAACTATGAAAGACCTAGCTATATAAACACATACATAGAGGAACATCGATGGTTGCGCATGCACGCGTGAGAGATAAAGAATGCCCATATGATGGAGAGGGGGATGTGTGTTGGTGTGTGCCTTCATGGGAGACCGACCTAAAGAAAAAGATTGCATGCGTACGATGGATAATGCCGACTGGTAGTGTGTGTGCATGCATGCACGAGAGAAAGTTAGTGGTACAATTATAAAGAGAAGACTACTGTGTGGGTGTAAAAGAATAGCTGAATGGGTGAGGTCACAATCAATGTAAAGTTGAATTCAAATATTTGAATAAGAGATCCCGATGTTTGAAACCCATGCATGCATGAATATAACGAAGATCTGCGTGGTGTGGTTTGGAAACGAGCATGTTGTAATGTATACACATTGAACAAGGTCTGACTGATTTGAATTTGAGATACCTATGGCAGACATCGTTTGGCCACGTCGCATCCGTGCATGGACACACTATTCTAATTGGAGATGATGGGCGGCTTTTGCATCACATATCTATATCTATACCCCTATATATATTATATTATATATTTTTTTATATTGTGTGCGGGTAACTTTAACTTTGAAAGATGGTCGTTGGATGAGGCGAATCCAATGGTCCAAAGATGGCAAATTTGAGCACTACTGGCCGTTGGATATCATCTAGATTCCACCAGATTTCGCCACATGTATAATCTAGAAGACTCCATGGTTGAACTTAAGCATAATGCACAAACATCAAAACACAAGCACTTCTTATTGGTTCTAGAATCTTCCGTATCAGAATTGCCCAAATGTTTTTCTACATGATTTACCATTATTTGTTTTTACTTTATGTCTTACGACGCACAATTCCATGAATCTTAAAATAGATTAGCTTTCTTATTATAAAAACTAGATGATTTTGAATGAAATGAACTATAAGAATTAAATGAACATCTACATCATGCATATATGACTCAAAGCTTGCATGCTATAATGTGGTATTTATTCATAATTTGCTTGCCAAATCTCATGCGTGCAATGCACGTGTACCTTACTCTAGTCTAAATGGTGTTTGTGTGTGTGTTGTGTGTGTTGAGGTGCAAATTGTCTTTTTTGGGGTACATGTTAAGCTTGTTCTTCTGAAATTTCAAGCGGCGCCTTGTTATGCCGAAAATTCAAGCTAGCGTCTCTGTCTATCATGCTGCGAAACTCCCGCCTCTTCAACCCGCGCCTTGTTAGCCCGAAATATTTAAGATATATCTTTGTCTCGTTGTGCTTGGACAACTCCCTCCATCTCAACCCGCGCCTTGCTATTCCGAAATTAAAACGCGCACGAAAACTCCCACCTCCTGTGAAATCCCGACACGCGAAATGCCTGTGGTACCCCTGAACCGAAAGAACCGCCTCAAATCGGTGGGGGTACTTTTGTAACTTACCCCATATTTCGGACAAGCGTGTCTCTAAGCCATGGTTCCCCACTGCCATCCCATCCGCCCACCCATTCGTACACCGAGGCCACGAAAACCCGTGATGAAACCCCACACCCTGCTCCGTCTGCCACCCAGCCGGAGCCTCTTCCCCGACGACGTCGTTCACAACAACACCTCGACGTCCCTCATCCATTGTAACGGATGAGGATCCGTCGTCGATCTCATCGCCCCGCCGGTTCAGCCACCCCGTCCTCCACCTCCAAGGAGCTGCCCCGATGTTCCCCTTGTCTTTTGCGCCACCTCCATTCCCACACCGCCGTCTTCACCTGCACCACCGGAAGAGCATCATCATCACCGTTTCCTTGGATGAAGCTGCGGCCTAATCGGCCACACCAAAGAGGTTGTACACTAATCGCCACATTTTCTTCCTGATTCGATCTCACGGTGCTGCCGGTGCTCGGTCCCGAGCCGACACGGCGCGGCTCCATCCACGGCGGCGTCGCCGGCCACTTCCTCCATGGCGTCGCTCCCTTGGCGGCGACGTCCACATCAGTAGGACTTGCTGCTGCTTTAGCTCTCGCTCGCGCTGCTGCTCTGCTCTTGCTCTCGGTCCCCTACCTGTTCTGCTCTTGCTATTGCTCTTGCTCGCGCTGCTACTCTCGCTCTTGCTCTTGCTTGCGATGCTGATCCGATTTAGCTACACTTCACTCCGATGCCGCCGGGGTGAAGGAAGAACCAGCCGCAGCAGGGAGGGGGGCTCGCCGGAGAGGTACCCCACTATCTATATTAGGGTTCAGGATGGGGGCGGTGGTCACCGGCAGTGGCGGGGCGTTGGCGGGGCGGTGGCGTGGGGATCGCCAGAGAAAAAGCTCAGCATCGGGGGAGGGGGGCTAGAGGGATGGCCGGGGTGGCGGCGGCAGCGGACCGGCGGTGGGGTGTGTTTTCGGGGCGGGCGGGGTGGCGCACCACCGGTCGCGGGCGGTGGGGGGCTGCTGTTTGGCCGGCTCAGGGTGGTGGAGGTTGAAGATGAACCACATGCCCTTGATTTCGTATCCAACGGCTACAAAATCGACTGACCAGAGATGAAAAAGTTAGTCGACTGACGTGTAGCCTCACCTTGCTAGTGCATTCAGTTTTGACAGCAAAATTTAGTTTCGACAGCAAAATTCAGTTTCGATAGTTATGTTCAGTTTCGACAGTTAAGTTCAGTTTCGACAGTTAAGTTCAGAGATGAGCGGCTGATGTATTTTACATCTAGCACTTTGTGGTTATGTATTTTACGTCATGTATTGGAGATGCTATTAGAATTCCACTCAGGTTAACGTTGTTCGTTGTCTCTCTTGTCCTGCTTCAGCCTCGGCGTCGTACAACTCATCGGAGCTGCTCCAACGACGATACCCTCCATCATAGCGGAGCAGTACCTCGGGCTCCATCTCCAGACGCCTAAGATCTTCTTCCCCTCCTCTGACAGCCAAGTCAGCCGGAGCATCCTCACCGGCCAACCCAATCACGCTGAGATCGACATGGCTTCGCCAAAGCGGTTGTACACTTGTTGCATCTCTTTTTTACTCTATATGTTATATATATTGTCCACTGAGCACTCGTAGTAATGGGAAATACGATTATTTTATCCTACTATATGACAAGCAGTGAGGTACCAGGCAACTTAGCTATCCGTGATGGACTCTCTTGAACGCCATCATTATTTATCTCTGCGCGTTTCAGCTGTGCATTTGTCAATGGGCCTGGGAGTTGAGCTAGTATCGCAGTGGCCTAGGTCCAAAGTAATAGAAGTAGCAAAAAAACATTTTTTTAGTGTAGGGTTTTCCATGCTCAAGCCTGCCTACTAGAATCGTCAGTGCTTGAAAGGAAAAGTGAATGAAAAACATTGGAATTGGAAAGTTTCCTATGGTACTACTTTTCATGAATTCGGTGCAAAGGAATGGAGCAAAGGAAAATTGTAGGATTTGTTCCTTTAGTGTCTCCTTGAAAAAAACCCGTAGGAATTCTAATTTCCACTTCTCCTCCTTTTCATATTCCTATTCGTCAAGCACAAGACTAAGAGATAGTAGCATAATAGCACTATAACCGTACTTTTTCTTGTGGTTTGACTTAATCTCACCATGCTTTTTTGCATCCTGTGATCTTCCAATTGTTGTGAATCAAACACCCAGATTGGCAGAAATCCTGTGTTTTTAAATTCTCTATTTTGCGAGTGCATTCCAATCCTATTCCTGTCTATTTCCTATCCCTGCATTGTTAGAATCCTCAAATTCAAACAAGCCCTTACTCAATTACTTCTGTTACAGATATGTGTCAAAGAAAACCTTGTGTGGTTTGTCCTGCTCCTGTGGCGTTGTGTTCCACCACAGCTGCGCTGCTCCAACGACAGAAGGGTTCACCACAGCAGGGTTCCGCTCTCCAGACTGTCTTGCGCCGCCTCAGATCTTCTTCCCTGCCGCCGGCAGCCACGGCAACTGCATTACCATCATCAACTGAGTAGATGACCTTGAGGACTACACGGGTCCGCAAGAGAGGTCGCACTCTTCCGTGTCTGCTTACGTTATGCGTTGCTTAATATGATGACATGCTACATTATCGTCATGTTCACCTATTAGACTCCGAGTCAGGTCCAAACTAATGCTGAAACTTGAGTTTTTAAATGGTTGTGGGGTACATATTGGGGCAGCAATCAGTACTATCTGTCTACTATCTGCCTACAATGGAACTGATCATGTAGAGCAAAAGAGACGAGGCTTGCGTGGCAATAAAATTTCATGCAGACGTCGTTCCATGGTGGGCGCAAAGGCAGCCCCCCCTCCACCCATTTCGGATCATAATCAAGAGGAAGATAACTATTACGAGGGGGATTTAGAAGGAGAAGACCACTCCTATTAGCCCCATGAGGTCTTCGCTCTAACTTGGCATGCTAATGTTGGTAATATTATGCATATGGTGCCTTGCATTGCTTACTGTATACATTAAAGATGTCATCTGCTTAGTTTAGACATGCTTTGTGTCAATGCCATCTGTTTAGTTTCTTTATCGTATATGTCAATCATGCAATGCCATCTTGTCTAGCCAGGCATCATATATGTGAATTTTGCAATGCCACCCTAGTTAGCCAGTCATATTATATGTGAATTATATCATGCCATCATTTTTTTATTAGGTGTTAAATTTGTCAACAATTTTAGTACATTCAATTACTCTTCCTATGCATCAGCCATTTGGCACGGTCATGGAAAAATCTGGAGTGGAAACAAGGTCTTTAGAGCAGACAATGCTATATGACGAAGCGCATGTCTTGCTGGTTACCGATAGCTCCTCAGAGGAGGATTCAGAGACAGATGACCAGTCATATTCCCCCCCCCCCGAGGTGCATGCCCTAACTTGGCAGGGTTATGTTGCTTATATCGTGCCTATGGTATCTTGCATTGCTATGTCATTTGCTTAGTTTAGACATGCTTTGTGTGAATGCCACCTGTTTAGTGTCTAATTACCATATATGTGAATTATGCAATGCCATCTTGTTGCAAGACATTATATATGTGAATTATTCAATGTTATCTTGTTGCAAGGCATTATGTATGTGAATTATGCAATGCCATGCTGTTTAGGCAAGCGTCATATATGCGAATTATATCATGCCGTCCTTTTTTTGTATTTCTCATTGCTTTTGTCGACAATGTTTGTATATTCAACTGCTCTTCCTGTGCATCAGCCATTTGAATTGGTGATGGAGAAATCTGGAGTGAAAACAAGGTCTTCAGAGCAGACAATGCTACCTGCTGAAGCAGATATCTTGCTGGTTACAGATAGCTCTTCAGAGGAGGATTCAAAGGCAGATGACCAGTCCTATTATCCCCCTGAGGTGTATGCTCAAACTTGGCAGGGTTATATAACTCATATAATGCATATGTTGTATTGCAATGCTTAGTTTTTACATCATATACACAATATTGAATGTCATCTCCTTAGTTGACACATCATATATGTGATTTCCCTCTGCTCACTTCCTTACTATATAAATCATATATTTCAATTATGTCATGCTATGATGTTTACATAGACAGCATGTATCTGAATTAAGGCATGCCAACCCATTTTCTAAAGACATAATATAGTTATATCATCTCATCCTGTTTACATAGTCATCATATTTAAATTATGTCATTCTATCCGTGAATTATATCATGCCATCATGTTTCCATCGATGGCATGTTTGTGATTTATGGCATGCCAACCACTTTAATAGACACATCCTATAGTCATATCATGTCATCCTGTTTACATAGTCATCATATTTTGAAGTATGTCATTCTATCCTGTTTATTTAGCCATCATACATGTGAAATTGTGTCATGCTATCCTGTTTAATTAGCCATCATATATGTGAAATTATGTCCTACTATTCTGTTTGCTTAGACAACATAAATGTGAATTATTTCATGCCCTGTTTTCTTCCCTACTATCCATTGCACCTGTGTATCTTACAATATCTGTACATTCAATTACTTTTCTTGTTTATCAGCCATTTCAATTGGAGGGAGTGATGGCAGTATCTGTGGGAGTAAAAACACGGTCTTCAGAAAAGATCATGCTACCTGTCGATGCAGATTGAACCACGGTTGTACTTGCCCAAGAACCAGCCCCACCACACATAACCCACACTCATGCAGATTGTACCCCTACCCAGTTGGACAGAGAACCAGCTACACCCCTTCTAACCCCAACCCCAGGAGATAGACACCCAGTTCCCGTTGACACAGCACCATCTCCACCACAGAGCACCCAAACACGAGCAACTAGTAAGGCAACTGCAGTGCCAAATCATGAGGACCACCACTCCGAACCCGAAGTCAACGCTTAAAGCATAAGAAGAATTGTTCTCAGGTCAGGTTCCGTAGCTATGGTTCATACTACTTTGCTCTTGCATCACTGTATTTACTGATACCAACTAATTTCAAATTTAAAGGATGCAATTGAAACTCCAATGGCGCAACAAGTATGTTTTAAACCTGTTTCTTCAACGTGTTTGGCTGTTTGCTGTTGTAACTTGCTCTATGTTGATTTCAGTTTCAATTGAATAAACAGTTATGTTCTCATGCCATGCACAATACAAGTGTTGTTATTGCTGTGTAGTTTCCCACACTTATATTCTATCTATGCTGCTTTGTCTTAAATAGATATGATTTGAACTGTATCTATCTTGATTTGGCAACATAAACTAGAATGATATAGACCATACAGTGATCATACTACATAGATATATGCTTGTTTCATGCTGTTATCCTGTCCACCTTACTACTGAACAGGTTTACCAAAATGAGTTTCATATACTACATTGTAAACCTGAGATGTGTTTGTTTGTTTCTCTTTTAGAACGCGGATAAACTATTGGAGAAGAGTACCCCTGTTATGCAATGGTAAAGGAAGTAATGCAGATAAGGTTCAAGATAGTGAGACATCCCTGTTGGTCTCCAAGAAAGCTGATAAAAACTATATTGAAGACACTGAGACAACCCCAAAGTCCTGTCTTGATGTAGTGTTCGAGTTACTGGCTACCACTGCTGGCACCAGCTCTTCGAACTCATTGCCTAAATCAGTTAGGCTTCTTGTGTCTCAACTTCAAGTTGAAAGACATCGATCAGATGTTATGCGACAGGAAGCCGAAGGACTGAGGAAGTCCCTGCAGAATTCAGATGCATACTTTCTGGTGCAACAAGAAGCGCTGGAGGACTTAAGCGCCAAACAAGAGAAAGTTAATAAGCTTGCTAAGCATCTTGCCAGCATTATGGGTACCCAGGATATCATTTCTTGAGCTCTTCTGAAGTGGTTTCAGTTCTGGACTTGTTTTGCTACGACGTTTATATGCTGTTGTGTTCCCTATATTTGCACTGGTGGTGAACTTTGATGCCCAGTGGATGTAATATGTGTAATAGCCGTGATAGCCTATTGTAAGTTGCTTGCTTATTTATGTCCTTGTTGTCTTGTTTATTTGTTTGCTTGTAGTCAGTGCAGTTCTTTTTCTGCGGTTTGCTAGTGGCTGCAATAACCTATTTTTAAGAACTAGGCCACAATAACCATGGGCTAATATTTACTGTAGTGACACTGGGCCTCCTACAGGTCGTAGAAACTGTGGGCCTTCTACGGGCCGTATAAATAGTGGGCCTTCTACGGGCCGTAGAAGCAGTGGGCCTTCTATGGGCCGTAGAAACAATGGGCCTTCTACGGGCCGTATCATCAATGGGCCTTCTACGGGTCGTATCATCAATGGGCCTTATACGGGCCGTATGATCGATTGGCCAAACATGGGCCAAACAGACCGCATTCTGGCTGTAAACGGGCTAGAGTTGGAATCATCCATTCATGGGCCACCATAACGGGCCTTCGTTAATAGGCCGTATTTGATGACGCTATGAAAACGGCCCAACGTATTAATGGACCACAAACGGGCCGACTGTAACCACGGGCTAAATTTGGCCCACAAGCAGAAAATGACAGTAACGGGCCGTAAGTAAACGAATGCTGGAAATGAGCCCAAGAATAAATGGGCTCTGAGAAGGCCGAAAGATAACATGGGCTGGAGACGGCCCAACGGAATAATGGGCCGTTAATGGGTATAAAGTGATACACTGTTCATTACAGGCCAGTTTCACCACGGGCTGTTAATGGGTGTAAAGTGATACACTGTTCATTACGGGCCAGTTTCACCACGGGTCGTTAATAGGCCAAGAGTTACATAGGGCCTTATATGGGCCGAAAGACGTCATGGGCCATACATGGGCCAGAAGTGAAAACGGGCTGGAATCATATTGGATGGCCCAGATGACGCTACTAGGCCTAATTCGTATAGGGCGTAACGGGCCTTGGGTTAGCGGGCTGTAAATGGGCTATATGCAAACATGCCATTAACAGGCTTTCCATGGGCCGGCCCGCCACCTTTTGACCAAGTCAAATGGGCCGGCCTTTTCACAAGAATGGGCCTTTGTTGGGCCGTGCCATGTGTCAACGTATCATAGGCGCCTATCTGACCCACTGACGAGCTGACACGTGTTTCGTCCGGCCAATAAGAATTTTACACATGGAAATTTCCCATTTGTCGGGGATGTTAACGGGTTATCGGATCCAAAACCCGACCCGATAGCTTAACGACGTTCCGTTACGGTGGATGCCACGTGTCGGTCACCCTTGACGAAAGCACTTCTGTGACGCGCAATTTATCGTCATGGAAGTGGAGACTTCCGTGATGATAATTTTGGTAATGTCATGGAACACTTCTACGACAACACAGGTATGACTATCTTGATTCTGTCATAAATTTGTCATGGATGTACATGCATGACAAAAAAAGCGACCTACTGTGACAAACACGTATCATCACGGAAGTGTATTTTTTTTGTAGTGGGCCCACGCAGACCGCCTCCCTCGCCCGCTCGCGCTTTCTACCCGAAACGGTCAGCGCCGCCCGCCCCGCTTCCCGGTGCATGTGATTGCTCCGTCTTCAAACAACACAAGTGCCGTCCGTCCGCCCTTCCGTCGCCCACATTAATGATACGCGGTTGCCGAGGCGGCTCCTTTGGTGCCACACGTCCGTCCCTCCGTCGCCCACCATTGCTATATAAACTCTTGCGCCGGCCATAGCCGCAGTCATCCACATCCGTTCCTATTCTCCTGTCCACACCACAACTGCCCACCATGGCTTCCTCGCGCTCCAGCGCTCTTCAGGATGGGCGGACGACAGACCACAAGGAGATGGCAACCATTGCTGCCGACTGGCTGGCCGGCAGGCAGCCGGAGGATGACGACGTCCCAATGGAGAACATGGTAGTCGACGATCCGGCGCCAACCCCCTCCTCCGCGCCATCCTCGCCAGTGCATTGCAGCATGACCATCGGCGTGGCCCGTGCCCAATATATGGACACGGTGAGGCAGAAGCATGAGGAGCAGTTCCGGGAGGCGCAGGACGACGCCACCGACAACCACCATCTCCTCCAGGAGCACCTGCAGGCGGAGGAGCAGATCATCGCCGAGCGGGCGGAGCAGGAGGCGCTGCTCGACTCGTACCGGTCCGCCCGCGAGGGCCGCCTCGAGCGCTGGCGGTACCGCATGCGGGTGGCGGAGGTTGCGGCTGCCTACAAAGAGGGCGATGAAGCGGGCGAGGCGTTGTTTGGCGAGACCGAGGACGAGGCAGAGGACAATGCCGGCTCCGACTTGTCCCTGCTCCGCTGGTGTCGACGAGGCCCTGCTCCGCCGAGGCCCTGTGGCGCCAATAACGAGGCAGAGGACACCACCGGCTCCGCCGAGGCCCCACCCTGCTGGCAACGAGGGGAGGATTTCCCCCGCTCCGCCGAGGCGCCGCCCGCCGGCAGCGAGACATAGGACATCGCCGGCTCCGCCGAGGCCCCGCCCCGCTGCCAGCGAGGCCGCGCCACATAGAAAACAAGGAAGAGTAGAACACGGTAGGTCGCCGCCGCTCGGGTCCAAGTAAGGCCACCGCTGCTACCCTCGGTTGAAGCCAAGCTAGGCGGGTTGACCACTAACGGCCGGTTAGCTTCTTGGCGGCGACGTGGAGTCAGAGAGCTATGTTGGAGAAGGACGCTGCTTCTACTTAACTGCTGGTGCAGTTGGCTGACTGACACGTGGGCCCAATAGGCATCTGGGCCACATGCAGTTATGCAACTGCACCTGCAGTTAAGTCACTGAAGCTTCTGTTCGGTTCAGCCGGACATAGGTGGGTAGCTTCGGTTAATTAATTATACCTCCAACACACCCCTTTTTAGTTGAAGAATGTATGAAATGTAATGAAATCCGGCATGTTTATATGAAATCCGAGCGTGTATGAATGAATTTATTTCGATTAGTTCGAATTCTTGTATCACTTGCATTGCATGAACATGCAAAACAATACGTACTAGCATTATTCCCAGGGTGATCACCTCGTTTGCAGTAGTTTCACATGTACTCCCTCCGGTCCTTTCTAGTCTGCATACAAGTTTTGTCTGCAGTCAAAGTATCTCTACTTTGACCAATCATATAGAAAAAAGTATGCACTTTCACAATGTGTGAAGTAAAAAGGAACATAAGGAGTATAAAGAGTTCGAGCATCTTTTTAGCGTTCCTGTACATTGCAATCAAACACACATGCCTGGCAATTCATAGAGAACATTTAAAACAATCGATGATTATGCATCTCAGCGATTCACATGTCAGAGCCAATATTTACTTCACAACTAAAGAATAAAGAAAAAAATGTATTGATGCTGCTGACAGCAAAGGGCGTCCCATTCGAAAATATCAAACGCATGTCTTCTTACTAAAATCAATGAGCAAAATTTGACAAGGTTTTCCCATTCCAAAATATCAAATGCCTATGATTATGGAATGGACAGGGTTTGCCATCAGTTCGGACATTGACATGGCACCTCGTGCTAAATAAACCTGCTGTTCTTTTTGTGCAGTTCCACCAAAAATCAACCAAATTCGCGTGTAGCTTGTATGATTTCGCCCTTATATGTTGCAACACCTTGAACTTATCGGCACCTCCTTTCTCGTGGTGGAAATGAATGATTCGGTGTATTCATGAACATTTTGTGCAGTTCCCATTGAAATCAAGCTGAGCACCCCTGTTTACACAAATACAAAAAAGTGATTAGTGTAAAGCAAACTGTACTATGAATTGACAGTTTAAATAGGCACCTACATGGTGCATGTAGAGCACACTTTTAGAAAAATGGAACTCACCGGAACAAATCCTAGAACAACATTCTACTCGCGCATCACAACAAGAAAATGGAGATTTGTCAGTCCTTCTGAGCTGAAGTTAGTTTGGTCTTGTGGGGGGTAATGTAACCATCCTTCAACTGCTCCTTCTGATGACAAGATAGACATGGCTTCTTCATCCTGGCATAATCGGAACTAGTCACTTCACGTACTCCATGTTCTTCTTCAGAGGAGGATGATCCTGTTGTGCAAAGACAAGAGGATAGCTAAATGCTAGCATCCCAGTTTGCTCGAAAAAAAGGAAAGGAAATATTTAAAATAGCACAGATGAAGCACTTCTCCAGGACAATACCATGTTTTGGTGACAGTATCTAAACAGTAGTACAACACCAATAGAGATGACAAAGCTCAATCATATGGATGAAATCAGTGGGCGAGTACCAACCTTTGTCAAGAGGCTTATTGTGTAGAGCATACAGATGAAGCACTTCTCCGGAACCATCTATTGTGGTGGCCATGCTTACTATATACTCCTCGATTAGAGTAATGTTTCCAACATCTTCTTGTGCAGTTCCACTAAAATATATGGTATCTTCAAAGAAGATCCCTGTTTGCACAAGTAGAGATAATTACGTATTACATTAAGAGTGGCATCAAATCAGTGGCAAAACAATTGCTCGTTCCAGCCATAGCAATAAATTAAGATGCAAAACTATATCATTACTTGTGTCATCACAGTTCCAGTGCTTCATTACAGCACCAGGAGTTGATTTTTGTTTTTCTTCTGCTTGTTCTTCCCCTTCATCACTTGGTTCTATAACAGACAAGCTTCGCCTTCAATGTAAGATTTGGCATGTCAATTAGGTTGCACAAGTATAGCACTAAACAATGACATTAATTTTCTGATGAAAGTGGCAAAATACAGGCCAACGGTTGTGAAATATCCTTATCTTACCTCAATGGGATATTGCGGTGCACATACAGATTGGAAGTCTTGTCTCCATTTGTGCAGTTCACTAAAATCAAGAAACATTACCGTACAAGTAGCACAACATATGAAAGCACACTGCAGAATCATGTGAAAGAAGGCTAGTACTGACCTCTCATGACGCGGAATTATAACAACTGACAAGAAGAGGATCTGAACCAATTTTGCCAACACAGATAGGAAGTAAGATCTCCTCTTGTGCAGTTCCACTAAGATCAAGCAATCAAGCAATGTTGTCAGTGTGACATTTTGGTTGAACTGCACAAAATACTCTTAAAACAAAAGTGTTTTGTGCAGTGCAAAAAAAGGTCACAATGGCAACGAGGTGAAGTAGATAACCCTGTTTACACAGAGGTGCAAAGGAAACAACTAGTGGTCAATAACGGTGGATGACACAGAAGCCAACAAAAAGAAGCATCTACCTTATCTAAATGGGAAAGAAAGCAAGACAGTAGCATTTCTCAAACGGTGGCATTGATTAATATTAACAGAGAGATTATATTAACAATAAAATTCGTTAAACATGTAATTTGCTTTTAACTGTGGCATTGCATCAATTTTCCAGCGGCATTATTAGAGGGTGCTTGTTTACAGGGAAATTTTGGTGGAGGGACTAAAAGCTCCGTGTCAGTCCCATCTAAACCAAATAGGAGGGACTTTTAGGGACTAAAAGTGGGCATTTGGGACTAATGAAAGAAGACCCCGAGGGAGAGTCTTTTTGGGACTTTTTCCAACAGTTGCCCCTGCCACGCATCACACCTTGTCTCTATCAGTTCATTACTAGGGGTAACATGGTCTTTTAGCATGTCATTTAATAACCTCTAGTCCATGTTTAGTCCCTGGAACCAAGCAGGTAGGGACTTGGGAGTTTTTAACCAAACAAGGCTGAGGGAGTCCTGGATTAGGGGGTATCCCGACAGCCGGACTATAACCTTTGGCCGGACTGTTGGACTATGAAGATACAAGATTGAAGACTTTGTCCCGTGTCCGGATGGGACTCTCCTTGGCGTGGAAGGCAAGCTTGGCAATACGGATATGTAGATCTCCTTCCTTGTATCCGACTATGTGTAACCCTAGCCTCCTCCGGTGTCTATATAAACCGGAGGGTTTAGTCCGTAGGAAGGATAACAATCATAGCATAGGCTAGATTCTAGGGTTTAGCCTCTCTGGTCTCGTGGTAGATCAACTCTTGTAATACCCATATCATCAAGATCAATCAAGCAGGAGTAGGGTTTTACCTCCATCGAGAGGGCCCGAACCTGGGTAAAAACATCATGTCCCTTGTCTCCTCTTACCATCCGCCTAGACGCACAGTTCGGGACCCCCAACCCGAGATCCGCCGGTTTTGACACCGGCATTGGTGCTTTCATTGAGAGTTCCTCTGTGTCGTCATCGTTAGGCTTGATGGCTCCTTCGATCATTGATAGCGATGCAGT
Source organism: Aegilops umbellulata (assembly GCA_032464435.1). Taxonomy (NCBI): domain Eukaryota; kingdom Viridiplantae; phylum Streptophyta; class Magnoliopsida; order Poales; family Poaceae; genus Aegilops; species Aegilops umbellulata. Next base: position 446,067,300 of record CP136057.1, read on the forward strand.
CCAGGGTGAGACTTTTCTTCCCGGACAGATCTTCCTATTTGGCGGCTTCGTACTGCGGGCAAACTCGCTTGGCCATCTGGAGCAGATCGAGAGTTACGCCCCTGGCCACCAGGTCAAGTTTGGAAGCTTAAACTACACGGCCGACATCCACGGAGACTTGATCTTCAACGGATTCGAGCCCCTGCCGAGTGTGCCGCGCTGTCACGATAAGCATGATTTAGCTCTGCCATCGGACAGTGTTCTGGAGAACGCGCCTGCAGCAGCTCCGACCTTCAATTCGGAGCCAAGTGCGCCATCATTGGGCAGGTGGCTATACCCCGCACCGGAGGCCGCAGTCTCTGTCGGATTTCGGGTTCCGGCAGACCCTTGAGGTTCAAACAGTGGGGTACGCGCGGAGATTTCGCCTCCTACCTACCTGTACCCCACCACCTCACTAAGATCTAAGCAATGGAAAGAATAGCACAAGAGACAGAGGGTTTATACTGGTTCGGGCCACCATTGTGGTGTAATACCCTACTCGAGTTTGTGGCGTGGTGGATCGCCTCTTGGGCTGATGATGATGAACAATACAAGGAAGAACAGCCTCGCGAGGGTCTGTTCTTGGCCAGGGCGATGAACTGCTAGGAGGAGTTTAGTCACCCTTCTTTCTCTCTCTCTCTCTCTCTCTCTCTCTCTCCGATTCTCCGATCTATATCTCTATCTTCTGATTGCCGATCGATTCCCCCCTCTACCCTGGGGGTGGCTAGTCCTATTTATAGGCAAAGGCCCTGGGCCTCTTCCCAAATATTGAGCGGGAAGGGCGCCAACAATTGGCCATTTTGAAGGGGAACATCTGGTACACTTACCCTGACTAAAGTTGGTCTACGCCTGCCAAAGGCTCTGGTGGTGACGCTGGCTTGGGCTCCACAATGACTTCCTTCCTATCGTTGGGTTGGTCTTGGTCTCGTTGCACCGAAACGGGTGCCTTTGCTTGATGCTCTCACCTGCGCTTGCTCCCTTTGCACCAAAGAGGAAAGGAGGACACTGCGCGGGCTGGCGCCCTTGGTCGTCATGGCTTGCGTCACGTGCACCTCGTGAGGTACCCCGCCTTGATCTCTCCACCTCCTCGCGAGCCAGCCTGATGAGGCCGTGCCTGAGGAAGCTCCGTGTCATCCGCCCCGCGAGGCTTGGCCCCTCGCGAGGGTCTTGGGTCTGTGTTGATGAAGATGGGCTGCGCTGGGCCCCCTTTTGAGCCACGCCGCGGGCCGCAGGCAGGCAAGTCTGGGGACCCCCGTTCCGAGAACGCCGACAGTAGCCCCGGGCCCAAGGCGCGCCCGGACTTGGCCGTGCAGGGAGGCAAAGGGCAAGGGCGAAGCGCCGCGGGCCCTAACAGCCTGCGGCCTTGGGCGCCGCGTGGCGGTTGATTGGACGTGGGCGTCTCCTCTTCCCCACGATGCCTCGGCAACTGCGTGGATTGGACAAGTTCCAGCATGCAAAGCGGGTCATGATTACCTGCGATCGTGGAGGTCGGCGGTTGTTGCCCCGGGCGAGGTCTTCATGACTCGAGGCTGGGGCGAAATCGCCCAGGTTTGTAGAACAAGAGGCGCCTTCGTGATCCACTTGGAGTACGACGGTGCTTCGGTGATGTCCTTCAAGGTCTTCGATGCGAACGGGCGCCGGCTGGAGTGCTGCCCCGGGAGAGGTGGTCGGGACCCTGCTACGGCGAGGACTGGGCCCGCCGACCGCTCCCTTGGCGGCTCCTTGGGCGGAGGAGGCGGAGGAGGATCCAGCGACTCCGGCGAGCTCTTCGCGACTCCGGAGACGAGCGACGACAGCTACGAGCCCCCGAGCCGGCGCCGCTCCTGGAGCAGTGCGGGCACGTCTGGCCGTCGTCGACTCTGATCTGGATGGGGTTGGCGCCGGTGCTTGACGTCCCACTGTTGATGATGGCGTATTTTGCAGGGGCGCGTGTAGTTAGTGTCCCCTTAGGATCTGTTCCCTGCGAGGAATCAAAGACGCGCCCCGTGGGGGCTTGTAAGGTGCCCGTGATCCTGTTTGTTAATATAACCCTTGTTGTAGAATTGTGTGAGTTGCTCATTCCGTCTTAGCTCAGTTCTCCCTTTTGAACCTCACGAGGGCTTGGTGCTCTGCGCCGACAGGTCCCAGTCCCATGGCGGCTTCAGCCGTCGTTGGTATGCTAGGTCGCGATGCCGTGGTCAAGGCCAGGAGGTGAGCGACCCGGGGTCCGGTAAGAGCCCCTGAGTCACGATGCTCAGGAGGTCCCCTTTGGCGCTCAAGCAACCGTCATTCGGTGAGAAAGGAGAGAGGCCTCGCTAACACGGGATTGCATTAGGTGCGGGGACAGTGCCACGGTAGCTGGTACTTCTGGGTAGTGACTTATCTCGAGAATCAAGGACCGCTCCCTGGTGTGTCACCGGGTCCGTGCAGCGGCAGGCGTGAGGTTGCTCGGCGAGGTCCTCTCATGTCTCTCCCCTCTCGCCTTTGCTCCCCTTTATGCTCTACGTCCTCGGGTCCCGGCCCTCGAGCGAGTCTCAACCGTCGCTGGTATGCCAGGTCGCGATGCCGTGGTCAAGGCCAGAGGGTGAGGGCCGGAGAACCAGTAGGAGCCCTGAGTCGCGATGCTCAGGCACCCCCCTTTAACGTGCAAGTGGTTCGCACGGATGAGAGTGAAGGAGGCACCGCAAGGGCCTCACCTGACGCAGCTCCTTTAGGAGACCCTGTAGACTCATCATAGAAAGAACGAGGGGTTGCCATGACAATCGACAGTCAGCCGTTGGTTGCTTCTGAGGGGTGATGAGGCACTGAAGGCTTGACAAGGTGGCGCCATGCGGGGCTGCCGCGGCCAGAGCTCAGCCATTCAGGTTTGTCGGCGTTGCAGGGACGGACCCATGCGCAAGCGTCGTGCCATTTTGGGAGCAGCTCCGTCAGTTGGCGTCAGTTGAGTGGGCAACTAGATCAAACACATTAGCCGCGAAGGAGTGGATTCATTCAAATAGATGCTGGGAAGGCGGACGTCACTAGGTCAGGCCCGAGCGACTTCGGGATGATGCAGCCCGAGGGGCTCCCCCAACAAAGTAAGCTAACAACATGAAATAAGAGGGATACAGGCCGCAGGGACGGACCCATGTGGCCTGGGAATAATGCAGCCCTGGGGGGCGCTCCCAGTTGGAAATGAAACTTGAAAGATGTCACCTGATGATGTTGAGGACGAAGCAGTGTTAGTGTAGCAGACTCGGTGGGCTGTGCAAGCCGATCCTCACGAGCCCCCAGGCCCAGGGGCCTCGGGAGGCTCCGGAGGCGCTGGTGGCTCCTTGCGGACCATCTCCATCTACCCCGGGGCTGCAGAACGCCTGGCCTCTTGAGCCTCCATGATGCCCCTCATGAGGCGCTGGTACGCGGCAGCCGCGTTCTTCAAGCCGTAAGGCATGCGAACGTAGCTATGGGGTGGACCTTCGCAGCGCCCCACTCGCGAGGGCCAGAGGCGCTCCAGAGAGGCGACTCGATTGAGCCCTGGTATGCCGATGCAGACGCGCAGCCCACCATCCTCGCCTGGATGGGGAGCCACAGCTAGTAGGCGGCGGCCGCCTCTCATGACTCTTGACTCCTGTAGCTCCTGAATGGCCTTGCTGACGAACTCCTGAGTGTCTGGCCCTCCTTGCCTTACTCCTTGAGGGAAACGTGCTTCGAAACACGCCTCCATGTGGTGCCTAAGCGCCTCCCTCGTGACCTTAGCCAGGTCGGTGGCCCTCCAGGGGAGAGCCCCGGAGCCCTGCCTGAGGAGGGCGCCGGGCGTGCCTTCCTATGCGATGGAAGGAGGTTCCCCCTGGGCAGGCACGGGCCCTGAGGGGCCTGCCTCCTGAGGGACCGGGCCGGACGATGTCTTCTTCTTCTTGGGGGTGATCTCGGGAAGCCTCCTGCCTCCGTGATCCGGGTCTTCCAGTGATGCGGCCTGAAAGGCTTGTTCTAGGGAACACACCGCGTCCTTCTCTTCACAGGGCACCGTGATGACTCCGCCACTTCCTGGCATCTTGAGGACGTTGTAGCCATGGTGAGTTACGGCCATGAACTTGGCCAGCGCTGGGTACCCAAGGATGGCGCTGTACGGCAGGCGAATGTGAGCGACGCCGAAGTTGATGAGCTCGGTGCGGTAGTTGTCGCGTGCCCCGAAGGTGACAGGGAGGCGGACCTGCCCAATCGGGACCGTGGAGCCGTCGGTGACTCCGGAGAAAGGCTTGGTTGGCTGAAGCTGGTTGTAGGGCACTTGGAGATTGTTGAATGTTTCCACGGACAGGACGTTGAGCCCTGCCCCGCCATCGATGAGGGTCCTGGTGACCACCACGTTGCCAATGATTGGGGAACAAAGCATCGGGAGGACTCCGGCTGTGGCCGCACACTTGAGCTGATCCGCTGAGCTGAACGTGATGGCGCATGCCGACCACCTGAGAGGGCGCGTGGCTTCGAGCTTGGGGAGGACTGCGCTTACTTCGCGGGCGAACTGCTTGAAGATGCGCTGAGAGGCTGGGGCTTGAGCTCCGCCCAGGATGCAGGCGATCGCGCGCGGCTCTTGGAAGCCCCTAGCCCCCTCGTCCTTATGGCGGTCCTCGTTTCTTCTTGGCTGCGGCGGCAGCGGAGGGAGGCCTGCGTTGCCTTGCGAGCGATCCTCGCGAGGCTGGTCCCTCCAGTCTACCTCGCGAGGCGGGTCTTGCCAGCGGTCCTCGCGAGGTCGATCGCGCCACCCTTGGCATGGGCCGCGGTCTTCCCAGCGTCATGCGTTCCTTCCTCCTCCTCGACCGTAGCCCCAATCACCGCGGTCGGGACGACAGCCGATCCTTCCTTCTCACATGGCTTGGAGCTCTTGACATTCGTTGGTGTTGTGGGTGTGGAGGTTGTGGTACACACAGTACCGACTGCCCTTGGAAGATTCGGGATGATCTCTGCCCCGCTTGGTGTCTGGTTCTGCCGCGAGCACGGCAGCCCCCTTGCGCTTCACATCCTTGGCCTTGGACTTCTTCTCTTCTAGGTCCGCGGCAGGCAGCTCGAGGAGGGAGAGACGCCCTTCCTCAGCCCTGGCGCACTTGGTCGCCAAGTTGAATAGCTCCAAGGAAGTGCACAGGTCTTCATGCATCGCCAGCTCCTCTTTCATCTTGACGTCGCGCATGCTGTCGGAGAAGGCTGGGATGATGGCCTCCTCGGTCACCTTGGGAATCTTGAGGCGTGTGTTGTTGAAGCGCTGGATGTACTTTTGTAGGGTCTCTCCGAGTTGTTGCTTGATGCGGCGCATGTCGCTCACGGCGGGTGGCCGGTCGCGAGTACCTTGGAAGTTGGCGATGAAGCGGGTGCGCATCTCATCCCAGGAGGAGATCGTGCATGGGACCAGGTTCAGGAGCCAGGTGCGGGCCCCGTCCTTGAGCGCCATGGGAAACCAGTTCGCCATGACCTTCTCGTCTCCGTTGGTAGCTTCGATGCCCAGCTCATAGAGCTGGAGGAACTCCGCAGGGTCGACCGTGCCGTCGTAACGAGGAGGCAGGTCTCGCTTGAACTTGCCGGGCCACGCGACGCTACGTAGCTCGGTGGTGAAGGCACGGCAGCCTGCTGTGGCCACGGGAGGCCTTGGGTGAGGGAGAGCTTGGTCTTGCAGGTTCCCATGCGCTGCAGCTGGGAGCAGCGCGGGGTCTTGACGCGTGGGAGCAGGAGCTTGGTCGCGACGTGCTGGAGCAGGGAGCGCCCAGGCAGCTTCTTGCGGGCGAGGGACTTCTTGGCAGCTCCGCTCTTGCTGCGCTGGCACCTGACAGAATGGGTTCCGCCCAGGGGCCACGCGCCTTGGAGCCGGGGTGCCTTCTTGAGGAGGAGGCGGCTGGGGCGCCCTCGGAGCTTCGTCGCCCGCGCAGGGCGGGGTGCGGTGTAGCGGGACGGACGGCGCAGGAGAGCCCCCTGTGGCGTTGACGAGCTCGGCGACGCGATCGAGCCATTCTTCGTAGACGTCGTCGATGGTACGGTAGCGCAGGAGCTCGTTTGCCGCGATGAGCGCAGCTCAAGCCTCCATGGGTGCGCGGAGCGCGCGGGACGAAGAACCAGCTGGGGTGAGCGAGGGAGTAGCGGTGTGGACGTCTTGCCGCACGGACGGATGCTGAGACGACGCTTGCTGCTCGTTCCCCGTTGGGCCGGTGGCGGCGTTGACGGCAGGCGACGGGGAACGGCGAGGACCCCCGCCGACAGGGGCTGTCTGGGCGACGCGGGAAGCGAGAGCGGCTCGGCGCTCGGCGCGGGCCCGATGAGCGTCAGACATGGACGCGATGGTCGGAGGAGAACGGGGCGGTGGAAGAAGAATTCCGGCGCACCCCTACCTGGCGCGCCAAATATCGGATTTCGGGTTCCGGCAGACCCTTGAGGTTCGAACACTGGGGTGCGCGCGGAGATTTCGCCTCCTACCTACCTGTACCCCACCGCCTCGCTAAGATCTAAGCTATGGAAAGAACAACACAAGAGACACAGGGTTTATACTGGTTCGGGCCACCATTGTGGTGTAATACCCTACTCCAGTTTGTGGCGTGGTGGATTGCCTCTTGGGCTGATGATGATGAACAATACAAGGAAGAACAGTCTCGCGAGGGTCTTTTCTTGGCCGGGGCGATGAACTGCTAGGAGGAGTTCAGTCACCCTTCTCTCTCTCTCTCTCTCTCTCTCTCTCTCTCTCTCTCTCTCTCTGATTCTCCGATCTATATCTCTCTTCTGATCGCCGGTCGATTCCCCCCTCTACCCTGGGGGTGGCTAGTCCTATTTATAGGCAAAGGCCCTGGGCCTCTTCCCAAATATTGAGCGGGAAGGGCGCCAACAATTGGCCATTTTGAAGGGGAACATCTGGTACACTTATCCTGACTAAAGTTGGTCTGCGTCTGCCAAAGGTTCTGGTGGTGACGCTGCTTGGGCTCCACAATGACTTCCTTCCTGCCGTTGGGCTGGTCTTGGTCTCGTTGCACCGAAACGGGTGCCTTTGCTTGATGCTCTCGCCTGCGCTTGCCCCCTTTGCACCAAAGAGTAAAGGAGGACACTGCGCGGGCTGGCGCCCGCCTGGCGCCCTTGGTCGTCATGGCTTGCATCACGGGCACCTCGTGAGGTACCCCGCCTTGATCTCTCCACCTCCTTGCGAGCCAGCCTGATGAGGCCGTGCCTGAGGAAGCTCCGTGTCGTCCGCCCCGCGAGGCTTGGCCCCATGCGAGGGTCTTGGGTCTGTGTAGATGAAGATGGGCCGTGCTGGCCCCCTTTCTGAGCTACGCCGCGGGCCGCAGGCAGGCAAGTCTGGGGACCCCCGTTCCCAGAAAGCCGACAGTCTCAGCGGCGATCGAGCCGAATACCAACCTTACCCTTCATGAGATCCATTACTCCAAGCTGCCGGATTCTTCTCCTGCCACGGACTCCGAACTGCCCGCGCCCGTGCCAATCGAATTCGACTGGGCGCCTATCATGGAGTTCACCTCCGCAGATATATTTCAGCACTCGCCCTTCGGCGACATACTAAAGTCACTAAGGTCCCTCTCCTTGTCAAGAGAAACCTGGCCTACTATCTCCGACAGGATTGGGATGCGGATGACGAAGAAATTCGCCGCCCACCCACCACCCATTTAGTAGCCACTATCGATGATTTAACCAACATGCTTGACTTCGACTCCAAAGACATCGACGGTATGGACGACGATGCAGGAGATGAACAGGAACCACTGCCCACAGGGCACTGGACGGCCACCTCATCCCATGATGTATACATGGTGGACACGCCCAAAGAAAATGACGGCGAGGAACGGAAGGACGCAACGAAGGATCGTTCCCTCGAAAAGCAGTCAAAGCGGCGGTGTAAGCGCCGCTCCAAATCCTGCCTCGGCAGAAACAACGGTCATACAGGCCCAGCAATAGAGCAGGGTGAGCCCGCGGATGACGAACACGGCTTTGAACAACCGTCCGACAATGGCAACACGGAGAATCAAACCGAACAACCCGTCTCCGGCGAAGATAACAGTCCGGATGACCTCACGCCGGATAAGCTCCTGGAGTAGAAGAACCTCCATAAAAGGCTTGTCGCCATTGCGCGGAGCCTGAAAAAGCAGAAGCGAAAGCTCAAGGCTACGGAAGATACACTCAGAATCATATGGAGTAAAGTACTCAACACTGCAGACAAGTATGGCGACATTCGCCACACAAAGAGCTACCTGAAGCGGAAGCTACTGCCTGAATTCGATGAGGAAGCCTTAGAGCCCCCGCAATCAAAAAACAAAACAGCCATCCGGTCGGATAGACGACCTCATGGCCAACAAAGAGCGGCAAATGACGCCACACACAAGCCAGTCGCGATCCACATGAGGACTCGCATCAAAAGGACGTCCCAACCAGATCTATCTACGGGCCAAGAAAGCGCGCTCCAGCACGCAATGCAACACAACAAAAATCCGAACACCACGGTACACCCGAATACAGGGGTGCCGCACACCCCCTATGTTTCACCGATGAGGTGCTGGACCATGAATTTCCAGAGGGATTCAAACCCGTAAACATAGAGGCGTACGACGGAACGACAAACCCTGGGGTCTGGATTGAGGACTACATCCTCCATATCCACATGGCTCGAGGAGACGATCTCCATGCCATCAAGTACTTACCCCTCAAGCTCAAAGGGCCAGCCAGGCACTGGCTTAAAAGCCTCCCCGAAAACACCATTGGAAGTTGGGAAGAGCTCGAGGACGCTTTTCAAGCAAATTTTCAAGGGACTTATGTCTGACCACCGGATGCAGACGATTTAAGTCATATAACTCAACAACCTGGAGAGTCAGCCCGAAAGCTTTGGAACAGATTTCTTACTAAAAAGAACCAAATAGTCGATTGTCCGGACGCCGAAGCCTTAGCAGATTTCAAACACAGCGTCCGAGTTAATGGCTCGCCAGACACCTCGGCCAAGAAAAGCTGAGAACAATGTCTACATTAACAAGCCTCATGACCCGCTTTTGCGCGGGCGAGGATAGCTGGTTAGCCCGATGCAGCACCAGCGACCCAAGTACATCCGAAGCCAGGGACGGAAACGGGAAGCCTCGACGCAGCAATAACAAGCGCCGGAATATAAAAACAGCCTGAAGAGCACGGCGATAAACTCCGGATTCAAAAGCTCTCGGCCAGGTCAGCAAAAGCTGCCCTCCAAAGGCAACATAGACGAACTGTCTAGCCTAAACAAGATTCTGGACAAACAGTGTCAAATCCACAGCACCCCCGATAAACCTGCAAATCATACCCATAGAGAATGCTGGGTCTTCAATCAGTCCGGCAAGCTCAACGCCGAACACAAGGGGCTGGATACACCAAGCGAAGACGAGGACGAGCCTCGCAAGCAAAGCATTGGGAAACAGAAGAAATTCCCACCAGAAGTCAAAACAGTAAACCTGTTACACGTGATAAATAAAAACAACGCGACACTCATAGAGATACGTGCCTCAGGGCCTGTCACCGCTAAGTTCCGCCACTGGTCGTCCGAACCGATCACCTTCGACCATCGGGATTACTCTACAAGTATCCGGCACGCAGGATGGGCTGCCTTGGTGTTAGACCCAATAATTGACGGATACCACTTCTCAGGAGTCCTGATGGACGGCGGCAGTAGTTTAAACATGATATATCAGGAAACAAAAATTAGCCATAGCAATACTTCCTTTAAAGGAGTAATGCCAGGCCCAGAAGCCCATTGCACGGGCTCCCTCCTACTAGAGGTTGTATTTTTTGAATATGTACTGCAAGGCAACAGCCTCACAGCTCTTTATTGAAAACAACAAAGTAACAAAGTCCTGTTACAAGTCCATACAAGTAAAGAAAAGAAGAAGACAGAAATACTTACAAACTTACAACCCAAGCAGGGTAAAAGAAAACACTAACTAAGGGAGGTTAGAGATCCAAGTTAGAAGGCTATCCTTGTATTTACATTTTATCCTATGAGAAAGAATGGTTATGTCATGGATAAAGTTGTGCCTCCAGGCTCTGAAAGAAGGTGTCTCATTCCTGAAAACCTTGCCATTCCTCAAGATCCAAATGTTCCAAGCTGCTGTAAAGACCACTTTAGTGAAGAAAGAATGCCCAAAATCCTTCCTAGCCTTTACTGCCATGTTGTATGTTGTCATCCCAGGCTGTGGGTCCCAGAGAATCTGCAAGTAATTCCAGACTCTAACGCTAAAATTACAAGAGAAGAACAAATGTGCACAATCTTCATGGATCAGATATGGACATAGGACACAAGTATGATCTTCCACATGCCAATGCCTCCTGAGTAGCATTTCTCTGGTGTTTAAACGATCCCTCAGCAGTAGCCATCCAAACATTTTGATTTTCAATGTACATGAAGATTTCCAAATCCATTGGAAGATTGGATCTACAACAATATGTTGATGCTCATACACATAAAAGGATTTGGGTCTGAAACAACCCTTATGAAAAGGCCAAATCCATGTGTCATGAGTTGCAGAGCAAGAATAAGCATTTGTCAGCTGTTGAAGACATTCAAGCTCAGCATAGGCTTGTGTAGAGAGGGGCAAATGCAAATTTGACAAAAAATCCTGGGAAAGCACATCAGACACTGAAAGCTGCTCATCAATAACAAAGGAGAAGAGCCTGGGAAATTTTTCACTGAGGCAGGAACCCTTAAGCTCAACCACCCATCTGTCAGACCAAAAGAGAATGGACCTGCCATCACCCAACATTGGATTAGCCAGCTAACAATATTCGTTAGCCAATTTAAACACATCATGCCACCAAAAGGATCCACAGAGTGTGGTAGTATGAGGGACAAAGTTGGCATAGTAGGCATTCCAAATAAGGTCAACCCAGGGGATGTCACGATGATTATAAAACTTGTGCAAGAACTTCATAAGCAAGGCCTCATTCTGCACCCTGAGGTTGAGCACACCAAGAGCCCCTTTGTTTTTTGGTAAGCATACAAAGTCCCAAGCAGCCAGGGATTGTCTTGGGGTATCAGAGTTCCCTCCCCATAGGCATTGTCTCTGAATCCTTTCAATTTGTTTCAGAATTCCAGGTGGGATGACAAGTGTGCACAGGAAATATATGGGCATTGATGTTAAAACAGACTGGAGCAACTGCAACCTGCTACCTTGATTCAGAAAGCATGAAGTGGCAGACAATCTTCTTTCAATCCTATGCACAAGAGGCATGAGGTATTGGATTGAGGGCCTTGTAGTCCCCATGGGCAGACCCAAGTAGGTAAAAGGCATGGCTCCAACACTGCATCCAAGAACTGAGGCCAACCTGTTAGCTTCATGAGATGACATGTTCATAGGCACCATAAGGGATTTTGCAAAATTCACAGATAATCCTGTTGTGGCAGCAAAAACATCAAGCATGTCTTTAAGAGCAAGCAGTTGGTGATCAATAGCAGGCAACACAATTAGTGTATCATCAGCATACTGAACTGTGGGATAATCCTGGCTGTTAGAAGGGATTGGCAAAGTCAGAATTCCTTTACTGCACTTGTCATTCACAACAGACTGAAGTAGGTCAGCAGCAAGGGCAAAAAGAAGAGGTGACATTGGGTCTCCTTGCCTAACTCCCCTCTTACATTTAAAATGGTTGCCAGGAACACCATTAAGAAGCACAGAAGAAGAACCAGAAGACAAAATAGTTTGCATCCAGGAAATCCATTTTCATTAAAACCCTTGTATCTTAAGATTCTAAGAATGGCATCATGCTCAATAGTGTCAAAGGCTTTAGTAAAATCCAATTTCAGCAAGACTATTGGTCTCTTTGAAGCATTACACTGGTGGATGTACTCAAAGCACCAAGCTAGACAATCCTGAATAGACCTGGATTTAATAGATCCATATTGGTTTTTATGAATACAGGAAAGAATAACTTTCTGCAACCTGTTAGCCAGAAGTTTAGTGAGGAATTTCAAACAGGTATTTGTCAAAGATATTGGCCTGTAATCATTCAAACCATCAGGTGAAAGCTTTTTTGGAATCAAGGTTATGAGGGAACTGTTGATACACTCCAAATCAAGGTGCCCCTCAGAAAACTCTTTGACCAGTTGATGAAAGTCATCTTTAATATGTGCCAACACTTCTTAAGAAAAAGGCCAGTGAAACCATCTGGCCCAGGTGCTTTGTCAGGAGGCATTTCCTTAATAACACAATCAATTTCTTGCTCAGAAAAGGGCTTGGTCAATTCATCAAGTCCCTGAACCTTCTTGATAATATTTGGCATATCAAAACCCATTTGTGTATTATTTGTGCATCCCATCCTCTGCTTGAACTCCTACAAAAATAGTCCAGCAATTGATGCATGATCAGAGGTCACTTGCCCATCATCAGAAATTATACTAGAAATAGAGATATTCCTGTATCTCTCAATGGCCATGGCATGGAAAAATCTGGTGTTTCCCTCTCCCACTTTAGTGTTTCTAATAGTACATCTCTGCTTCCAGTAGATAAATTGCAACCTTAGAGTTTCCTCCAAATGCAACTTTACAATTTTCCTGAAATTTTCCTCAGGCCCAGACAAAGGCCTTAACTCCTCAATACCATCCAGACAAAGAATTACTTTATTGCAATTGGAGATTAGAGCCTTGACTGTAGAAAGACTAATGTGCCACTGTTTGAGTGCCTGCCTGAGAGCTTTGAACTTTGCAGATATTACAGCTGCAGAAGATCTCTTATGAACTGGCCTACTCCAAGATTCACTGACACAATCAAGGAAACCAGGCAAATTAGTCCAGTAATTTTCAAATCTAAAAACTTTGGCCTTGGGAATAGAGGTTTTGATTTGCACCACACATGGCACATGATCTGAAGCGGTTCTAGCCAGAGGTAAGACCATAGTGTTAGGATAAGAACATGTCCATGAAGGAGTTGTAAAAAACAAATCAATCTGTTCAAGCAAAGGAGCAGTTTGCATATTTGTCCATGTATACTTTCTGCCCTTGAGAGGTAATTCAATTAAGCCGAGGTGCCCAATAACCTCATTAAAGATAAACATGTCATTAATAACACCACCTGGTTTATTCCTATTTTCCATCGAGCGCATGAAATTGAAATCACCCAGTAATAGCCAGTTAGCATCATCAGGGATAATTATATCATGCAACCAATTAATAAAATTATCTCTAGTTGTGTTTTGACAGGGTCCATAGACTGAAACTAGAGTCCAGGTTTGGGAGTTATGAACATACATGAACTCCACCACAATACCAAAGCTATTGGACTCAATTAGTTTTCCAGCAAACAAAGCAGTATTCCATACGACTAACAACCCACCCGAAGCTCCAGACGAAGGCACATGGATAAACTGATCAAAACGTCGCGGACAACACTTACGAATGAAACGCTGATCAACGATCTCATATTTTGTTTCTTGGAGGCAAGCAATGGAACGGGCACTTTCATCGATTTTCTGACAAACTGCACGCTTTCTGTCATCTGAATTCAGACCTCGCACATTCCAGCAAAGAACTTTCCAATCTCTAACACCATACTGATTCATTACAGACCATAATAAAGTAACAGCAAAAGACTGCCACATAATGACAGTACCAGTTCAACCAAGGGATAGCATAAAAGTTCAGATAAAGCCTAAAAAATAAGAGCAGATAAATGGTTTTCACAAGGGTTAACCATAAACCCCCACCATTTGAAAAGATCAGCTATCATTGGAACTAGAAGAAGCAGAAGGCTTGCAAGAAGAAGCCTCAAGCTTCTCCTTAGTGATCTTCTCAGGTCCAATGCCGAGGCGAAGGCCAACCTGCTGTAGCACATTGATTCGCATAGGCGGCGGCACAGCAACTTGATCTGCATCTTGAGGAGGAGCCTGCGGTAGCTGACCATCCACAGTAACCTTGCACTTCTTCCGAGGCTTTGCTATAGGTTTCTTCAGAGGGGACTTGGCTGGAGTAGAATGCCTGAAGCCATCACGTAAGGCAGAGAGCCTGGCACTGCGCCTGACCTCAGACTCAACAATCACAGACTTTGGTTTACGAGCACGAGCTGGACGCTCACTTGGAGCAGCAGAGAAGTTGAAAGCAGACATCTCAACAGCAGACAAAGCTGGATCATCCATGGCACAATCCTCAGCAACAGTGTCAAAACAAAGAGCACGAGCAACAGGAGGCTTCCTTGGAACAGTCACCGTCCGATGAACAGGTGAAGGATGAAAAACCAGCTTGTTCTTCATAGCAGAGTAAGAGAAAGATACTTCCCAAGAGCGCTTAGACAGTAAAACTGGTTTAAAAGGACTGAAGAACTGCAACCCTCGAGGAATGTGCATTATATCAAAGACTGGCATCATACGCAGAAAAGATCTTGTCCATTGCATTACCGTAGGAAGCTCAGTTCTGAAAACTGTCAGTACTTGACCAATAACAATAGGATGCTGGATCAGAGGAGGCACATAGGCTGCCACAACACCTTGCTGATCATTGATGGATCCCTCAGCAGAATCAACAGGCCCTGAGTTCTCCAAGACCACTGACTCTTGAGAAGCAGGTTGTGCTTCATCCTCATGAATCTCCTCAATAATGACATTGTCATGCTGGTTATGAGGTTGCGGATCATCATTGTGAGCATGAGGGGCCTCATTCCAACCCAGCTCTGGAAACTCAGGCATGACAAAGTTAACATCATCAAAAGCCATGTTCTCGGGCAGCAGGTGAGGGTTTCCATTAAAAGGCATCGGAGCTGTTGGGGAACGTAGTAATTTCAAAAAAATTCCTACGCACATGCAAGATCATGGTGATGCATAGCAACGAGAGGGGAGAGTGTTGTCTACGTACCCTCGTAGACCGAAGCGGAAGCGTTGACACAACGTAGAGGAAGTAGTCGTACGTTCTCCTCGCGATCCAACCGATCACAGCACCGTTACTCCGGCACCTCCGAGTTCTTGGCACACGTTCAGCTCGATGACGATCCCCGGGCTCCGATCCAGCAAAGCGTCGGGGAAGAGTTCCGTCAGCACGACGGTGTGGTGACGATCTTGATGTGTTACCGGCGCAGGGCTTCGCCTAAGCACTGCAACGATATGACCGAGGTGGAATTTGGTGGAAGGGGGCACCGCACACGGCTAAGGAAAGATCTCAATGATCAATTGTGTGTCTATGGGGTGCCCCCTGCCCCCGTATATAAAGGAGCGAAGGGGGAGGGGCTGGCCGGCCAAGCCTGGCGCGCCAGGAGAGTCCTACTCCCTCTGGGAGTAGGATTCCCCCCCCCCCAATCCTAGTTGGACTAGGATTCTCCAAGGGGGAGAGAGAGAGAGGGGGCGCCCACCTCTCCTAGTCCTAATAGGACTAGGGGAAGGGGGGAGGCGCGCAGCCCATGAGGGCAGCCCTCTCACCTCTCCTCCAAGGCCCATGTTGGCCCATTATGCTCCTGGTGGGTTCCGGTAACCCTCCCGGTATTCCGGTAAAATCCTGATTTCACCTGGAATGCATCCGATGTCCAAACATAGGCTTCCAATATATCATTCTTTACGTCTCGACCATTTCGAGACTCCTCGTCATGTCCGTGATCACATCCGGGACTCCGAACTCCTTCGGTACATCAAAATGCATAAACTCATAATAACTGTCATCGTAACATTAACCGTGCGGACCCTACGGTTCGAGAACAATGTAGACATGACCGAGACACATCTCCGGTCAATAACCAATAGCGGGACCTGGATGCCCATATTGGCTCCTACATATTCTACGAAGATCTTTATCGGTCAGACCGCATAACAACATACATTGTTCCCTTTGTCATCGGTATGTTACTTGCCCGAGATTCGATCGTCGGTATCCAATACCTAGTTCAATCTCGTTACCGGCAAGTCTCTTTACTCGTTCCGTAATACATCATCTTGCAACCAACTCATTGGTTGCAATGCTTGCAAGGCTTTATGTGATGTGCATTACCGAGAAGGCCCTGAGATACCTCCCCGACAATCGGAGTGACAAATCCTAATCTCGAAATACGCCAACCCAACATGTACCTTCGGAGACACCTGTAGAGCACCTTTATAATCACCCAGTTACGTTGTGACGTTTGGTAGCACACAAAGTGTTCCTACGGTAAACGGGAGTTGCATAATCTCATAGTTAAAGGAACATGTATAAGTCATGGATAAAAGCAATAGCAACATACTAAACGATCGGGTGCTATGCTAATGGAATGGGTCATGTCAATCAGATCATTCAACTAATGATGTGATCTCGTTAATCAAATAACAACTCTTTGTTCATGGTTAGGAAACATAACCATCTTTGATTAATGAGCTAGTCAAGTAGAGGCATACTAGTGACACTCTGTTTGCCTATGTATTCACACATGTATTATGTTTCCAGTTAATACAATTCTAGCATGAATAATAAACATTTATCATGATATGTAAGGAAATAAATAATAACTTTATTATTGCCTCTAGGGCATATTTCCTTCAGTCTCCCACTTGCACTAGAGTCAATAATCTAGATTACAAAGTAATGATTCTAACACCCATGGAGTCTTGGTGCTGATCATGTTTTGCTCGTGGAAGAGGCTTAGTCAACGGGTCTGCAACATTCAGATCCGTATGTATCTTGCATATCTCTATGTCTCCCACCTGGACCAAATCCTGGATGGAGTTGAAGTGTCTTTTGATGTGTTTGGTTCTTTTGTGAAATCTGGATTCCTTTGCCATGGCAATTGCACCAGTATTGTCACAAAAGATTTTCATTGGACCCGATATGCTAGGTACAACACCTAGATCGGATATGAACTCCTTCATCCAGACTCCTTCATTAGCTGCTTCCGAAGCGGCTATGTGCTCAGCTTCACATGTAGATCCCGCCACGACGCTTTGTTTAGAACTGCACCAACTGACAGCTCCACCGTTTAATGTAAATACGTATCCGGTTTGCGATTTAGAATCGTCCGGATCAGTGTCAAAGCTTGCATCGACGTAACCGTTTACGATGAGCTCTTTGTCACCTCCATAAATGAGAAACATATCCTTAGTCCTTCTCAAGTACTTAAGGATGTTCTTGACCGCTGTCCAGTGATCCACTCCTGGATTACTTTGGTACCTGCCTGCTAAACTTACAGCAAGGCACACATCAGGTCTGGTACACAGCATTGCATACATGATAGAGCCTATGGCTGAAGCATAGGGAACATTTTTCATTTTCTCTCTATCTTCTGCGGTGGTCGGGCATTGAGTCTTACTCAACTTCACACTTTGTAACACAGGCAAGAACCCTTTCTTTGCCTGATCCATTTTGAACTTCTTCAAAACTTTGTCAAGGTATGTGCTTTGTGAAAGTCCTATTAAGCGTCTTGATCAATCTCTATAGATCTTAATGCCCAATATGTAAGCAGCTTCACCGAGGTCTTTCATTGAAAAACTCTTATTCAAGTATCCCTTTATGCTATCCAGAAATTCTATATTATTTCCGATCAGTAATATGTCATCCACATATAATATCAGAAATGCTACAGAGCTCCCACTCACTTTCTTGTAAATACAGGCTTCTCCAAAAGTCTGTATAAAACCAAATGCTTTGATCACACTATCAAAGCGTTTATTCCAACTCCGAGAGGCTTGCACCAGTCCATAAATGGATCGCTGGAGCTTGCACACTTTGTTAGCTTCCTTTGGATCGACAAAACCTTCTGGTTGCATCATATACAACTCTTCTTCCAGAAATCCATTCAGGAATGCAGTTTTGACATCCATTTGCCAAATTTGATAATCATAAAATGCGGCAACTGCTAACATGATTCGGACAGACTTAAGCATCGCTACGGGTGAGAAAGTCTCATCGTAGTCAATCCCTTGAACTTGTCGAAAACCTTTTGCAACAAGTCGAGCTTTATAGACAGTAACATTACCACCAGCCTCAGTCTTCTTCTTAAAAATCCATTTATTCTCAATTGCTTGCCGATCATCGGGCAAGTCAACCAAAGTCCACACTTTGTTCTCATACATGGATCCCATCTCAGATTTCATGGCCTCAAGCCACTTTGCGGAATCTGGGCTCACCTTCGCTTCTTCATAGTTCGTAGGTTCATCATGGTCTAGTAACATGACTTCCAAAATAGGATTACCATACCACTCTGGTGCGGATCTTACTCTGGTTGATCTACGAAGTTCAGTAGAAACTTGATCTGAAGTTTCATGATCATTATCATTAGCTTCCTCCCTATTTGGTGTAGGTGTCATAGAAACTGATTTCTGTGACGTACTACTTCTCAATAAGGGAGTAGATACAGTTATCTCATCAAGTTCTACTTTCCTCCCACTCATTTCTTTCGAGAGAAACTCCTTCTCTAGAAAGTTTCCGACTTTAGCAACAAAAATTTTGCCTTCGGATCTGTGATAGAAGGTATACCCAACAGTCTCTTTTGGGTATCCTATGAAGACACATTTTTCCGATTTGGGTTCGAGCTTATCAGGTTGAAGTTTTTTCACATAAGCATCGCAGCCCCAAACTTTAAGAAACGACAACTTTGGTTTCTTGCCAAACCACAGTTCATAAGGCGTCGTCTCAACGGATTTTGATGGTGCCCTATTTAACGTGAATGCGGCCGTCTCTAAAGCATAACCCCAAAAAGATAGCGGTAAATCGGTAAGAGACATCATAGATCGCACCATATCCAGTAAAGTACGATTACGACGTTCGGACACACCATTACGTTGTGGTGTTCCGGGTGGCGTGAGTTGTGAAACTATTCCGCATTGTTTCAAATGTAGACCAAACTCGTAACTTAAATATTCTCCTCCACGATCAGATCGTAGAAACTTTATTTTCTTGTTACGATGATTTTCCACTTCACTCTGAAATTCTTTGAACTTTTCAAATGTTTCAGACTTGTGTTTCATTAAGTAGATATACCCATATCTGCTTAAATCATCAGTGAAGGTGAGAAAATAACGATATCCGCCACGAGCCTCAACATTCATTGGACCACATACATCAGTATGTATGATTTCCAATAAATCTGTTGCTCTCTCCATAGTACCGGAGTAACGGTGCTTTAGTCATCTTGCCCATAAGGCACGGTTCGCAAGTGCCAAGTGATTCATAATCAAGTGACTCCAAAAGTCCATCAGTATGGAGTTTCTTCATGCGTTTTACACCGATATGACCTAAACGGCAGTGCCACAAATAAGTTGCACTATCATTATCAACTCTGCATCTTTTGGCTTCAACATTATGAATATGTGTATTACTACTATCGAGATTAAGTAAGAACAAACCATTCTTTAATGGTGCATGACCATAAAAGATATTACTCATATAAATAGAACAACCATTATTCTCTGATTTAAATGAATAACCGTCTTGCATCAAACAAGATCCAGATATAATGTTCATGCTCAACGCTAGTACTAAATAACAATTATTTAGATCTAATATTAATCCCGAAGGTAGATGTAGAGGTAGCGTGCCGACCGCGATCACATCGACTTTGGAACCATTTCCCACGCGCATCGTCACCTCGTCCTTAGCCAATCTTCGCTTAATCCGTAGCCCCTGTTTTGAGTTGCAAATATTAGCAACAGAACCAGTATCAAATACCCAGGTGCTACTGCGAGAATTAGTAAGGTATACATCAATAACATGTATATCATATATACCTTTGTTAACCTTGCCATCCTTCTTATCCGCCAAATACTTGGGGCAGTTCCGCTTCCAGTGACCAGTCTGCTTGCAATAGAAGCACTCAGTTTCAGGCTTAGGTCCAGACTTGGGTTTCTTCTCTTGATTAGCAACTTGCTTGCTGTTCTTTTTGAAGTTCCCCTTTTTCTTCCCTTTGCCCTTTTTCTTGAAACTAGTGGTTTTGTTAACCATCAACACTTGATGCTCCTTTTTGATTTCTACCTCCGCGGCTTTCAGCATCGTGAAGAGCTCGGGCATAGTTTTGGTCATCCCTTGCATATTATAGTTCATCACGAAGCTCTTGTAGCTTGGTGGCAGTGATTGGAGAATTCTGTCAATGACGCAATCATCCGGAAGATTAACTCCCAGTTGAATCAAGTGATTGTTATACCCAGACATTCTGAGTATATGCTCACTGACAGAACCGTTCTCCTCCATCTTACAGCTATAGAACTTATTGGAGACTTCATATCTCTCAATCCGGGCATTTGCTTGAAATATTAACTTCAACTCCTGGAACATCTCATATGCTCCATGGTGTTCAAAACATCGTTGAAGTCCCGGTTCTAAGCCGTAAAGCATGGCACACTGAACTATAGAGTAGTCATCAGCTTTGCTTTGCTAGACGTTCACAACATCTGGCGTAGCTCTTGCACCAGGCCTGGCACCTAGCGGTGCTTCCAGGACGTAATTCTTCTGTGCAGCAATGAGGATAATCCTCAAGTTACGGACCCAGTCCGTGTAATTGCTACCATCATCTTTCAACTTTGCTTTCTCAAGGAACGCATTAAAATTCAACGGAACAACAGCACGAGCCATCTATCTACACAACATAGACAAGAAAGATACTATCAGGTACTAAGTTCATGAAAAATTTAAGTTCAATTAATCATATTACTTAAGAACTCCCACTTAGATAGACATCCCTCTAATCCTCTAAGTGATCACGTGATCCAAATCAACTAAACCATGTCCGATCATCACGTGAGATGGAGTAGTTTCAATGGTGAACATCACTATGTTGACCATATCTACTATATGATTCACGCTCGACCTTTCGGTCTCCGTGTTCCGAGGTCATATCTTATATGCATAGCTCGTCAAGTATAACCTGAGTATTCCGCGTGTGCAACTGTTTTGCACCCGTTGTATTTGAACATAGAGCCTATCACACCCGATCATCACGTCGTGTCTCAGCACGAAGAACTTCCGCAACGGTGCATACTCAGGGAGAACACTTCTTGATAATTAGTGAGAGATCGTCTTATAATGCTACCGTCAATCAAAGCAAGATAAGATGCATAAAAGATAAACATCACATGCAATCAATATAAGTGATATGATATGGCCATCATCATCTTGTGCTTGTGATCTCCATCTTCGAAGCACCGTCATGATCACCATCGTCACCGGCGCGACACCTTGATCTCCATCGTAGCATCGTTGTCGTCTCGCCAGTCTTATGCTTCTACGACTATCGCTACCGCTTAGTGATAAAGTAAAGCATTACAAGGCGATTGCATTGCATACAATAAGGCGACAACCATATGGCTCCTGCCAGTTGCCGATAACTCGGTTACAAAACATGATCATCTCATACAATAAAATTTAGCATCATGTCTTGACCATATCACATCACAACATGCCCTGCAAAAACAAGTTAGACGTCCTCTACTTTGTTGTTGCAAGTTTTACGTGGCTGCTACGAGCTTAAGCAAGAACTCATCTTACCTACGCATCAAAACCACAATGATAGTTTGTCAAATAGACTCCGTTTTAACCTTCTCAAGGACTGGGCGTAGCCACACTTGGTTCAACTAAAGTTGGAGAGACAGTCTTCCGCAAGCCATCTATGTGCAAAGCACGTCGAGGGAACCGGTCTCGCGTAAGCGTACGCGTATGGTTGGTCCGGCACGAGCCTAGGTTTTTTATGGTTTGATGTTATTTGCACGAGTAGAACATAAGTGAGTTGTGGACGATACAAGTCATACTGCCTACCAGCATGTCATACTTTGGTTCAGCGGTATTGTTGGACGAGACGATCCGGACCAACCTTACGCGTACGCTTACGCGAGACCGGTTCCCTTGACGTGCTTTGCACATAGATGGCTTGCGGAAGACTGTCTCTCCAACTTTAGTTGAACCAAGTGTGGCTACGCCCAGTCCTTGAGAAGGTTAAAACGGAGTCTATTTGACAAACTATCATTGTGGTTTTGATGCGTAGGTAAGATGAGTTCTTGCTTAAGCCCGTAGCAGCCACGTAAAACTTGCAACAACAAAGTAGAGGACGTCTAACTTGTTTTTGCAGGGCATGTTGTGATGTGATATGGTCAAGACATGATGCTAAATTTTATTGTATGAGATGATCATGTTTTGTAACCGAGTTATCGGCAACTGGCAGGAGCCATATGGTTGTCGCCTTATTGTATGCAATGCAATCGCCTTGTAATGCTTTACTTTATCACTAAGCGGTAGCGATAGTCGTAGAAGCATAAGACTGGCGAGACGACAACGATGCTACGATGGAGATCAAGGTGTCGTGCCGGTGACGATGGTGATCATGACGGTGCTTCGAAGATGGAGATCACAAGCACAAGATGATGATGGCCATATCATATCACTTATATTGATTGCATGTGATGTTTATCTTTTATGCATCTTATCTTGCTTTGATTGACGGTAGCATTATAAGACGATCTCTCACTAATTATCAAGAAGTGTTCTCCCTGAGTATGCACCGTTGCGGAAGTTCTTCGTGCTGAGACACGACGTGATGATCGGGTGTGATAGGCTCTATGTTCAAATACAACGGGTGCAAAACAGTTGCACACGCGGAATACTCAGGTTATACTTGACGAGCTATGCATATAAGATATGACCTCGGAACACGGAGACCGAAAGGTCGAGCGTGAATCATATAGTAGATATGGTCAACATAGTGATGTTCACCATTGAAACTACTCCATCTCACGTGATGATCAGACATGGTTTAGTTGATTTGGATCACGTGATCACTTAGAGGATTAGAGGGATGTCTATCTAAGTGGGAGTTCTTAAGTAATATGATTAATTGCACTTTAATTTATCATGAAATTAGTCCTGATAGTATTAGCATATCTATGTTGTAGATCAATAGCTCGCGTTGTTGCTTTCATATGTTTATTTTGATATGTTCCTAGAGAAAATTGTGTTGAAAGATGTTAGTAGCAATGATGCGGATTGGATCCGTAATCTGAGGTTTATCCTCATTGCTGCACAGAAGAATTATGTCCTTGATGCACCGCTAGGTGACGGACCTATTGCAGGAGCAGATGCAGACGTTATGAACGTTTTGCTAGCTCAATATGATGACTACTTAATAGTTTAGTGCACCATGCTTAACGGCTTAGAATCGGGAATTCAAAGACGTTTTGAACGTCATGGACCATACGAGATGTTCCAGGAGTTGAAGTTAATATGTCATGCAAATACCCGAGTTGAGAGATATGAAGTCTCCAACAAGTTCTATAGCTAAAAGATGGAGGAGAATCGCTCAACTAGTGAGCATGTGCTCAGATTGTCTGGGTACTACAATCGCTTGAATCAAGTGGGAGTTAATCTTCCAGATAAGATAGTGATTGACAGAATTCTCTAGTCACCGTCACCAAGTTAGTAGAACTTCGTGATGAACTATAATATGCAAGGGATAACGGAAAATATTCCCAAGCTCTTCGCGATGCTAAAATCGGCGAAGGTAGAAATCAAAGAAAAACATCAAGTGTTGATGGTTGACAAGATCACTAGTTTCAAGAAAAGGGCAAAGGGAAAGAAGGGGAACTTCAAGATGAACGGCAAGCAAGTTGCTGCTCAAGTGAAAAATCCCAAGTCTGGTCCTAAGCCTGAGACTAAGTGCTTCTACTGCAAAGGGACTGGTCACTGGAAGCGGAACTACCCCAAGTGATTGGCGGATAAGAAGGATGGCAAAGTGAACATAAGTATATTTGATATACATGTTATTGATATGTACTTTACTAGTGTTCATAGCAACCCCTCAGTATTTGGTACTAGTTCAGTGCTAAGATTAGTAACTCGAAATGGGATTTGCAGAATGAACAAAGACTAGTTAAAGGGCAAGGTGACGATGTGTGTTGGAAGTGGTTCCAAGATTGATATGATCATCATCACACACTCCCTATACTTTCGGGATTAGTGTTGAAACTAAATAAGTGTTATTTGGTGTTTGTGTTGAGCATGAATATGATTTGATCATGTTAATTGCAATACAGTTATTCATTTAAGTTAGAGAACAATTGTTGTTCTATTTACATGAATAAAACCTTCTATGGTCATACACACCAACGAAAATGGTTTGTTGGATCTCGATCGTAGTGATACACATATTCATAATATTGAAGCCAAAAGATGCGAAGTTAATAATGATAGTGCAACTTATTTGTGGCACTACTGTTTAAGTCATATTGGTGTAAAGCGCATGAAGAAACTCCATGCAGATGGAATTTTGGAATCACTTGATTATGAATCACTTGATGCTTGCGAACCATGCCTCATGGGCAAGATGACTAAGACTCTGTTCTCCGGAACAATGGAGCGAGCAATAGATTTGTTGGAAATCATACATACTGATGTATGTGGTCCGATGAATATTAAGGCTCGCGACAAGTATCATTATTTTCTGACCTTGACAGATGATTTGAGCAGATATGGGTATATCTACTTGATGAAACATAAAGTCTGAAACATTTGAAAAGTTCAAAGAATTTCAGAGTGAAGTGGAGAATCATCGTAACAAGAAAATAAAAGTTTCTACGATATGATCGTGAAGGAGAATATTTGAGTTACGAGTTTGGTCTTCAATTAAAACAATGTGGAATAGTTTCACAAACTCCTGCCACCTGGAACACCACAGCATAAAGGTGTGTCCGAACGTCATAACCGTACTTTATTGGATATAGTACAATCTATGATGTTTCTTACCGATTTACCAATATCGTTTTGGGATTATGCATTAGAGACAGCTACATTCACGTTAAAAAGGGCACCATCTAAATCCGTTGAGACAACACCATATGAACTGTGGTTTGGCAAGAAACCAAAGTTGTTGTTTCTTAAAAATTTGGGGTTGCCATGCTTATATGAAAAAGTTTCATCCTGATAAGCTCAAACCCAAATCGGAGAAATGTGTCTTCATAGGATACCCAAAGGAGGCAGTTGGGTACACCTTCTATCACAGATCTGAAGGCAAGATATTCATTGCTGAGAATGGATCCTTTCTAGAGAAGGAGTTTCTCTCGAAAGAAGTGAGTGGGAGGAAAGTAGAAACTTGATAAGGTAATTGTACCTTCTCCCTTATTAGAAAGTAGTTCATCACAGAAATCTGTTCATGTGACTACTACACCAATTAGTGAGGAAGCTAATGATGATGATCATGTAACTTCAGGTCAAGTTACTACCAAACCTCGTAGGTCAACCAGAGTGAGATCCGCACCAGAGTGGTACGGTAATCCTATTCTGGAGGTCATGTTACTTGACCATGACGAACCTACAAACTATGAGGAAGCGATGATGAGCCCAGATTCCGCGAAATGGCTTGAGGTCATGAAATCTGAGATATGATCCATGTATGAGAACAAAGTATGGACTTTGATAGATTTGCCCAATGATCGGCAAGCCATAGAAAATAAATGGATCTTCAAGAGGAAGACAGACGCTGATAGTAGTGTTACTATCTACAAAGCTGGAATTGTCGCAAAAGGTTTTCGACAAGTTCAAGGTGTTGACTACGATGAGAGTTTCTCACTCGTATCTATGCTTAAGTCTGTCCAAATCATGTTAGCAATTGCCGCATTTTATGAAATCTGGCAAATGGATAAAACAAAACTACATTCCTTAATGGATTTTTAAAGAAGAGTTGTATATGATGCAACCAGAAGGTTTTGTCAATCCTAAAGGTGCTAACAAAATATGCAAGCTCCAGCGATCCATCTATGGACTGGTGCAAGTATCTCGGAGTTGGAATATACGCTTCGATGAGTTGATCAAAGCATATAGTTTTATACAGACTTGCGATGAAGCCTGTATTTACAAGAAAGTGAGTGAGAGCACTACAACATTTCTGATAAGTATATGTGAATGACATATTGTTGATTGGAAATAATGTAGAATTATTCTGCAAAGCATAAAGGAGTGTCTGAAAGGAGTTTTTTCAAAGAAAGACCTCGATGAAGCTGCTTACATATTGGGCATCAAGATCTATAGAGATAGATCAAGACGCTTAATTGGACTTTCACAAAGCACATACCTTGACAAAGTTTTGAAGAAGTTCAAAATGGATCAAGCAAAGAAAGGGTTCTTGCCTGTGTTACAAGGTGTGAAGTTGAGTAAGACTCAATGCCCGACCACTGCAGAAGATAGAGAGAAAATGAAAGATGTTCCCTATGCTTCAGCCATAGGCTCTATCATGTATGCAATGCTGTGTACCAGATCCATTGTATACCCTACACCGAGTTAAGCAAGGGAGTACAATGGTGATCTAGGAGTAGATCACTAGACAGCGGTCAAAAATTATCCTTAGTGGAATAAGGATATGTTTCTCGATTATGGACGTGACCGAAAGGTTCGCCGTAAAGGGTTACGTCGATGCAAGTTTTGACACTGATCTTGATGACTCTAAGTCTCGATCTAGATACATATTGAAAGTGGGAGCAATTAGCTAGAGTAACTCTGTGCGGAGCATTGTAGACATAGAATTCGCAAAATACTTACGGATCTGTATGTGACAGACCCGTTGACTAAAATTATCTCACAAGCAAAACATGATCACACCTTAGTACTCTTTGGGTGTTAATCACATAGCGATGTGAACTAGATTACTGACTCTAGTAAACCCTTTGGGTGTTGGTCACATATCGATGTGAACTATGGGTGTTAATCACATGGTGATGTGAACTATTGCTGGTAAATCACATGGCGATGTGAACTAGATTATTGACTCTAGTGCAAGTGGGAGACTGAAGGAAATATGCCCTAGAGGCAATAATAAAGTTATTATATATTTCCTTATATCATGATAAAGGTTTATTATTCATGCTAGAATTGTATTAACCGGAAACATAATACATGTGTGAATACATAGACAAACAGAGTGTCACTAGTATGCCTCTACTTGACTAGCTCGTTAATCAAAGATGGTTATGTTTCCTAACCATAGACAAAGAGTTGTTATTTGATTAACGAGGTCACATCATCAGTTGAATGGTCTGATTGACATGACCCATTCCATTAGCTTAGCACCCGATCGTTTAGTATGTTGCTATTGCTTTCTTCATGACTTATACATGTTCCTTTGACTATGAGATTATGCAACTCCCGTTTGTCGGAGGAACACTTTGGGTGCTACCAAACGTCACAACGTAACTGGGTGATTATAAAGGAGTACTATAGGTGTCACCAAAGGTAGATGTTGGGTTGGCGTATTTCGAGATTAGGATTTGTCACTCCGATCGTCGGAGAGGTATCTCTGGGCCCTCTCGGTAATGCACATCACTTAGGCCTTGCAAGCAGTGCAACTAATGAGTTAGTTGCGGGATGATGTATTACGGAACGAGTAAAGATACTTGCCGGTAACGAGATTGAACTAGGTATTGGATACCGACGATCGAATCTCGGGCAAGTAACATACCGATGACAAAGGGAACAACGTATGTTGTTATGCGGTCTGACCGATAAAGATCTTCGCAGAATATGTAGGAGCCAATATGGGCATCCAGGTCCCGCTATTGGTTATTGACCGGAGACGTGTCTCGGTCATGTCTACATTGTTCTCGAACCGTAGGGTCCGCACGCTTAAGGTTTCGATGACAGTTATATAATGAGTTTATGAGTTTTGATGTACCGAAGGAGTTCGGAGTCCCGGATGGGATCGGGGACATGACGAGGAGTCTCGAAATGGTCGATACGTAAAGATCGATATATTGGACGACTATATTCGGACATCGGAAGGGTTCTGAGTGGTTCGGGTATTTTCGGAGGTACCGGGGAGTTACGGGAATACGGGGAAGAGTATTGGGCCTTACTGGGCCTTAGTGGGAAGGAGCCAGGAGGTGGCGCGCGCCCCTCCCAAGCCCAGTCCGAATTGGACAAGGCGTTTGGGGGCGTGGCACCCTCTCCCTTCCTTCTCCTCTCCCCTCCTTTCCCCCCTTCTCCTAGTTGGACTAGGAAAGGTGGAATCCTACTCCCGGTGGGAGTAGGACTCCCCTTGGCGCGCCCAAACCAGGCCGGCCGCCCCTCCCCCTTGCTCCTTTATATACGGGGGCAGGGGGCACCCTAGGACACACAAGTTGATATTCGTGATCGTTCCTTAGCCGTGTGCGGTGCCCCCCTCCACCATATTCCACCTCGGACATATTGTAGCGGTGCTTAGGCGAAGCCCTGCGACAGTAGAACATCAAGATCGTCACCACGCCGTCGTGCTGACGAAACTCTTCCCCGACGCTTTGCTGGATCGGAGCCCGGGGATCGTCATCGAGCTGAACGTGTGCCAAGAACTCAGAGGTGCCAGAGTAACGGTGCTTGGATCGGTCGGATCGTGAAGACGTACGACTACATCAACCGCGTTGTTATAACGCTTCCGCTTTCGGTCTACAAGGGTACGTAGACAACACTCTCCCCTCTCGTTGCTATGCATCACCATGATCTTGCGTGTACGTAGGAATTTTTTTGAAATTACTACGTTCCCCAACACTTTGCAACTAAGTTCCTCTCTTTTACAGATGACCATCGTGCTACACCCGTCCAAGACACGGCACAACGGAGACACAGGCGCAGACGTGCAGCAGGGACCCGTTCCAAGGATTCTCTTCAGATTAAGACCCTACGTAAACCTTTTTTTCTTGTCTCTTGTTGATACACATCCCCCAGATTGTCAGTAAAACTGAGATGGATGCTGACGTATTGGCATGTGGCCACGTCATATTATTGCACGTACCTGGACACCAGGGGCTTATTACAAAGGGCGACGTTTCACCTGGTTTATATCATAAAGACCGAATACCTTAGGGAGTGTTCGGCGTCGCGAGTTTGGCCTTATATGCATCAGCTCCGAATCATGTCTTTGGTCAAATGTTGGGTTTGCCCAGCTCCTATGTTTTGCTGCCTTACGTTCCGCTCTATCGGCTAAGGTGGCACCAGGAGAACTACTGCGATTGTGCCCTGGTTCAGCCAAGCGAGCACCTCAGTAGAGAAAGCCGAAAACTGACTGTCATGATATAGCGTGAGACTGGTCAACCACTCGATGACCCAGCGGAATCTTCGGAATTCCTCCGCCTTAACGAAGGGCCGTTTCTCGGCCAGGCATGTACGCGCCTCGAATTCGGCTGAGCATGGAGGCACCAGGGGCTATATAGTAGCCCCACTATCAAACTCCTATAGCTAAGTGAAAGTGATAAAGCATTATAGTCCGATTGCCTAGTTCGCTGCGCTATCACCTCCTTAATGGACCAAGATGTTGGATCAAGTGTGAATATGCGTCTTCTGCGAGCACCCCCGCATTATATGCGTGGGGGCTGAAGCCGACGACTGCCATCTTTCAGGTTATATACATATATACATAAACGGCCGCACAGGAGGTATTATAATTCTTGCAGGCACAAGTATAAAATTGCCTTTACATTTTAGCAAAACATTGTTTTCAATGGGAATACATGTCATTAGAACATAATATTCTTCGAGGACTGCGCCTCTATTGAACGAGCGCCCTCAAGAACTCGGAAGTAGTGCTCGGCAGGAACTCGGCTTTGGTCTGAGTCTTGGGCTGCAATGGCGGTGGCCTCCATCTCTGCCCAGTATGTCTTGACACGGCCAAGGGCCATCCGCGCACCTTCTACGCACGCCGACCTCTTCATCGCGTTGATATGCGGCACGACGCCAAGGAACTGCTGCACCAAACTAAAATAATTGTTCAGCTTTGGCCTTTCTGGCCACAAATGACCCACAATAGACCTCATGGAAAGTCCGGACAACCTATTCAGCTCGGCCCATACGGCCAACCGATCAGTCAAGGGAAGCGAACGCTCTGGATTGTTAAACTGTGACCAGAACATCTTTTCCACTTCACGATCTTTTTGATCTCGGAAGAACTCGGCCGCATCGGCAGCACTCGCTGCCAAGTCCAGGTATGCATCCGCCGAACTCCACAGACGGTCCAAAGGGGCGTACTTAGGATCGCCGAAGTTCATCCGCAGCATAAAGGGCTTCCTAGCCGCGATATATCTCCGGCTTGACGCAGCTCCTCCTTCATCGCTCTCATGGCAGAGCGGGTGTCTTTGGCCGTCACCACGGCCTTCTCTAGGTCTGCCCTCTTCGCTTGATCTTCATTTTCAAGAAGCTTGTAACGGTCAGCGGCATTCTTCAATTCCACAGCCATCCTGGCTATTTCCCCCTTGCTTTGGCAGTGAGCAGCATGTTCGGCTTTTAGCTCCTCAACCGCCTTTAGGGCAGCCGCATCACTTTTTCTGGCTTGTTCTTTGAGTCGAGCAAGTTCTGCTCGCAGGTTCTCCACGGCCGCAGCTTCATCGGCATTCACACACATGTTACAGATACTGGCATCATGCTCCTCTTACCATGTGTCTCCGGAGAAATCACATACCTTGTGCCTCGTCAAGCCGCTTGTTGACAAGTACGATGTCGGCATCTGCCACGTCAAGCTGCCGCTTTAACTCGGCAAATTCATCAGTCCGGCTGGCCACCGGATACTTCGCCACCTGCATATTAAGGCGGCAAAATTATACCTGGGACTATGATCCTCTGCGCGCCGTCGTCTTCGATAGCACCCAGAGTCTCAGGGGCTACTATCTACACAGGGCACATTTTAAATTATGTGGTACTGTCAAAAAGGTACATTATTTCACGTACCTCAAAACCCGTCAGTAGACTCATAACTACTTCATGCAACCCGCTCTCCATGGACGAAATCCTTTCAATTACCGTACCCATCAACGTCCGATGCTCTTCTAAGATAGCCGCTCGCTCTAACATATCCCTCAGTACCTCCGACCGCGCTCCAGACAGTGCCGAGCTCTTTCGATTGCCCTCTTCAAAAGCCGGATACTGAAGGCTTCGGGTGGCCATATGACTACCTTCTGGCCTTGCCGGATCAAGAGAAACCCTCCGCGACGATACCTCGGGGTCGCCCGCCTCATGAGGCGGTATGGCAGGGGAAGGTGTTCCGCTTTACATCATCTCTGGAAGAAGATCCCCCGAAGACGAGCTCTGCTGAGAAGGGCTAAGATCCGAACTACAAGATGAATGCTTCGGTTATTTTCCTCACGAGAAAAGGACGGTTTTTCTCACTATTAAGTACCCTTTTACTTACAGCTTGGTGGAGGGCTAATCCCCTTGAGGGCATAGTACGGCCGGGGTATCCCCCGATACAGGACCCTGTGGCGAAGATTTGTTCCCCCGCTTTACGACCATTGTCTCTGGGTCCTCAGAGGCGGTCCTCTTCTTTCCCTGGGGAGAGGAAGTTTCGATTCCTCCCTTCCGGCTAACCTCCTCCGCGGAGGCGGTAGCTTCCCTGTTCCCCCCTTTATCTTCTCCCAAAGGCGCTTGATAAGGCGCGATCTCCAGCATCCTGGTAAACACAGGGTCTGGCAAGGTCTCAGGGAGGGGGGCCGGACACCTGATCAACTTTGCCTTCGCTGTCCACTCCTGGTTTAAGAGCGGCTTTTCTAAGGGCGATGTTGCGATAGATAAACGGATGGTGTGTTCGTATGCAGAGCTACTTACTTGGGTATCCGGACGATTGCAGCTCAGACCTGCATCCTCAGTGGAGTCCGGACACATTATTTGTGGTCCAAAGAACAATTTGTACATCTCCTTGGGCGCCATGCCGAGATAATATTGAAGAGCTCGCGGTCCCTCCGGATTGAACTCCCACAGGTGGAGAGGACGACATTTGCAGGGCAGGACTCGGGGAATTAACATAACTTGCATTACCACGACTAGACTGGTATCTCTCTCAAGGAGATCTCGAATGTGGCTCTGCAATGTGGGCATGTTCATTACTGGCCCCCAGTCCAGCCCCTTATTGACCCATGCCGTTAGTCGTGGCGGGGGACCCGAGCGAAAGATCGGGGGAGCCACCCACTTGGTACCCCTGGGAGCTGTGATATAAAACCACTCTTGTTGCCATAAACTGGACTCCTCCTGGAAAGAGCTCTCGGGCCATGGGGCGTCGGTGTTTTTTCTTATTACGACACCTCCGCACTCTGCGTGCCGCCCCTCGATCATCTTCGGCTCTACTTTGAAGGTCTTGAGCCACAGTCCGAAGTGAGGGGTAATACGGAGGAAGGCTTCACACACAACGATGAACGATGAGATGTGGAGGATAGACTCCGGAGCTAAATCGTGGAAGTCCAGCCCATAATAGAACATGAGCCCCCTCACGAAGGGATCCGGCACAAAGCCTAGCCCCCGGAGGAAGTGAGATACGAACATGACACTCTCACCGGGCTTGGGAGTGGGAATAACTTGCCCTTGGGCAGGCAGCCCATGCGGGATTTCGCCGGTTAGGTACCTGGCCTCCCTTAGCTTTATTAAGTCTTCCTCCGTGACGGAGGAAGGCATCCACCGACCTTGAAGGTTGGATCTTGACATATTCGGAGGTCCGAAGCGCCTAAACCTGAGCTTTGGGTGTTGGAACTCGAGGCGGGAGGCGGATTCGATTGAGGTCGAAAGAAAAGAACAGGCCTTGGTCTCTTTATAAAGAGATTGAATACCAAGAGCCCTCCTCGTGACCGTTTGGGACTTACCTCCAATCGAGGGGTCGTACCAACGGGCGCAATTGGGTTACCCACGTCCGTGTTGATGAGAATCCCGTAATAAAGGGGACACGATCTCTGCTCCGACAAGACGTGCCAAGGAAACCGCCTCGCGAAACGCGCCGAGGGTGGTTGTAAAAAAATATTCGAATAAAGGCTATAGAATACGTCAGCAAATTAGATTTGTGGAAATATTATTCTCTCTACGGTGGTATGTGGAATTTATTTTGCAGAGCCGGACACGATCCTCGTGTTCAAAATCTTCTATGAAGTATTCGAAGGAGGAACCCGCCTTGCAATGCCGAAGACAACCTGTGCGCCGGACTCATTGTCATTGAAGCGTGGTTCAGGGGCTACTGAGGGAGTCCTAGATTAGGGGGTATCCGGACAGCCGGACTATAACCTTTGGCTGGACTGTTGGACTATGAAAGTACAAGATTGAAGACTTTGTCCCGTGTCCGGATGGGACTCTCCGTGGCGTGGAAGGAAAGCTTGGCAATACGGATATGTAGATCTCCTTCCTTGTAACCGACTCTGTGTAACCCTAGCCTCCTCCGGTGTCTATATAAACCGGAGGGTTTAGTCCGTAGGAAGGATAACAATCATACCATAGGCTAGCTTCTAGGGTTTAGCCTCTCTGGTCTCGTGGTAGATAAACTCTTGTAATACCCATATCATCATGCTCAATCAAGCAGGAGTAGGGTTTTACCTCCATCGAGAGGACTCGAACCTGGGTAAAAACATCGTGTCCCTTGTCTCCTGTTACCATCTGCCTAGACGCACAGTTCGGGGCCCCCTACCCGAGATCCACCGGTTTTGACACCGACAAGGGCCTTAGATTAACAACAGCTAAAGAGTTGCACGGGACAGTGGACGCACCAGCACCATGTGCATCTATCGATGTACTGGGGTGATGCACAGTATGTTGCAACAAAGAACAAACAACCAAGGAGCATATTTGTGTTGGTCCCAGTTTTGTTATCTTTAGAAACCTTTCCCTATGTGAGCGCAACAAATCTTGTCCTGCTCAAACTCTATAGCCTTGTCCCCCAAAACAAAAGATCAGTTTGTTACAGATGTGCATACTGCGTTTGCCATTGTTTTCCCTTTTCGACCAATGTAGGTGCTGGATAGCCATTCTGTACTAGTACTTTCCCCATTTCCTTTCCTCTGTGAACCACGTCCTAGATTTATGCTATACAACTTTCCCCACTACTTTCCCCCATTCCTGTCCTCTTTGAACCACGTCTTAGATTCATGCGATACAACTTTCCCCCTTCCTTTCCTTTTTGAACCACGTCCTAGATTCATGCTATACAAGTTTTCCCACTACTTTCCCCCATTCCTTTCCTCTTTGAACCACGTCCTAGATTCATGGTATACAACTTTCCTCACTACTTTCCTATTTGATCCAACACCTAGATTCAAGTGCAGAAGCGGAAAAAGCCCACATGCAGCTAGAGCAATGCATGTGGAATAAGTAAATTATACCTTAAGGTTCTTGGGGTGTGGTTCGGTGGGCGACCGGAGGCCGTTCGACCCACAATATGTACGAAAACAAAGAAGAAGGGGCCGGAGGCCCTCCCGTGCCGCCGCTGGGTGAAAGTGAACAGCTGTGCCGGTAGTGGATTCCCTCCCTCGCCGATGGCAACAGCGTTAAGCCTTCTTCCCTTCCCGGCGGACGGATCCTGCCGGCTCTTTGACCAGTAATGAGGGGAGAGAGAGAGGCCAACGAAGTCTTGTTTAGATCTGGAGAGGGTGAGAGTGTGTGAAGAGAGCAAGTATAAGCAGACCAACAGTGAGGGGATAGAGAGAGGCAAACGAAGTCTTGTTTAGATCTGGAGAGGGTGAGAGAGTGTGAAGAGAGCAACTACAAGCGCTGAGGCTCCAGCGTGTATATATATAATGGAGAGAGTGTGAAGAGTGCAAACCCTAGAAAAAAACGCCGAGGCTGCAGCTTATACGTGATGAGGTGATTATACGGTCACTACGATATCATATAGCTCTGTATCCATCCATTTTGACCAGTCAAAGAATCCTCCTGGCACGAATTATGCTCAAGTGTAGTTATCGAACCCGAGACCTCAAGTTTGATGAGCGAACAAGTTAACCAGCTACACAACCCTCCCGTTATGTTCAACGAGAGGAAAATAACCTTTTATACATTCCTGCATGCGTGTGACAAGCATGCCGTGTTTTTTGTGTGTGTGGGAGTCATTGGGATTTAAATCATAATCGTGTCATGTGGCTTTGGTGGTAAGACTATCCACAGTGGTGCAGAAATAATGCAGCCTTAGTCACCTTACCTCTCTCCACGTAGTACGTTGGGTCCCACCAGTTAGAGGGTGAAACAAACAAATTAATAAGAAAATTAAAAGCGCCAGCGGTGTATCTTACCTCACACGTCTCGCTATTGCTCGGGAACACTGTCCAATTAATGCCTCTGTTCGCTCACGTACTACTTTAAGTGAATCCTTATTATAACATGCACGCAATTTTCGGCACTTGTACTCGACCTAAGTCAGTGTGCCACCGTATCTCGTACGACTCCCTTCGTCTAGGTGTAACAAGTCACGTTAGAAGGTGCAGCGGGACCAAGGTGCAAGCAGATTGGAGGAGAAGGAGAAACTTGACCGGTCATTCCTCCAATCAAAGCCCTGATTTCTGTCTCTAAACGCAACAATTAATCCAAACAACTAAGATATGCCGTTTTAGCTACCATGTAGGGCCACGTATTAACTCGCATGCAAGCCGACTTTGATTTCTTGACTGATCAACGCGTAGTTTCGCTCCATGCATTGGGTTTCCGGGGAGATAACTGTCACATCCCTAGTTCTGGTATGCTCAAGGCTAGCTAGTCATGTGTGCATCATGTTTAAATTTCATTTAAATTTGAATTGGGGATTTGTAAAACCCTCAGAAACCATTTCTGGGAATGACCCAAATAAAAATTGCTCCAAAAAGGTCCAAGAAATGTTCATGTCTCTCTCTGAAAATATTGGGCAGAGATAAAAATCAAACCAATATTTTTGGGAGCTCATAAGTATTTATTTTGGGCATTTGGAGTTAATGCATAATTATTTGCATTGGATATATAAATGTTATATATTTTTTATATGTCCAAAAATTGTGCCATTTGTTGAGGAGCTCTGGATTAATGCCATTAGCCCCTACAAAAACTGGCATAATAAAATAAAATGATTTAGTATTATTACTAAATCAAAACAAATGTCAGAAAATAGAAAAGAAAACAAAAAAAGGTAAAACCCTTACTGGACTTACCTAGGCCACCTGCTGGCCTGGCTTTGTACCGGCCCAGCCGACTGGCCAGCGCCAGTCGTCGTCTCCACCGCGCCAGGAGGACGCCGGGCGCGTGGCCGCCGCACGCCGCGCGCATGCGCGCCACGGCAGCTGCCTGCCTGCCCCTCCCCTCCTCGCCTGGACGTCTGGAACGTCGCCACGCGACGCCCCGCACCTCTCTCCCTCTCCCTCGCTCTCCCTCCTCCCCTGGAATCCTCCCTCTCCCCACCACCGAATGGGTTATCGCCGCAGCTCACCGCCGGCGCGCTCCCCGCCGTCCCCTCGCCCTCTCTCCGAGTCCGGGTGCTCCGCCTCGTCGCCCGCATCATCCTCGACGAGCCAAGCGACCAGGGATGCGCTGCATCGCCGCCACCATCATCGTCTTCGTCACCGACTGCCCGAGATCACCGACGACGCTCCGCCCGCACCAGTGCTTCCCCGAGCTCGTTGACGCCTCCGCTGGATCCGCTGTGAGCTCTACTCCGTTTCCCCCTCCTCCCCGTGCTCGTTTGCCCCGTCCAGCTGGATCAACCACCGCGCCCGCGAGCTCCACGCCGCCGGCCATGGCGCCACGGTGGCCAGAGCCCAAGGCAGCCACTTCCACGCGCGTCACCGTGCTCCTGGTGACGCCAGGAGGCCGTAGATGCCCTCCGCAACCCCCGCCGTGCCCCGTAGCTCGCGCCCGCTCAAGGCCGAACTCCGGCCGCCGCCCTGAGCTCCGCTCCGGCGAGCTCCGGCGCCCCCGCAGCCTCTCACCAGCTCCCCTGGATGCGGACGACGACGGGCTACGCCCCGGTGGTCTTCGCGCGTCCAAACGCCGCTCGCAGCGCAAGTCCGGCGAGTCGCCGCCGCGGTTTTTGGTCGTCGCCGGCGAAACTCCGGCGAGGCTGACGTGGTGTGATTAGCTGCTAACCCTGCCGCCTAAACCACCCCCTAAGCCACTGACCGTGGGCCCCAGGGCCAAGTCAAACCCCGGTCAGCGCGGGTTTGGCCGGGTTTAGCCCCTGTGAGACTGACGTGTGGACCCCACACGTCAGGTTTGACCGGTCAGCGCCGTTGACCGCTGATGCAGTGCTGACGTCATGCTGACGCAATTATTTATTTTCTGGATTTAATTTTAAACAGGAAATTCCAGAAAATGATATAAACTTCTAAAATTCATATCAATTCAACCGTAGCTCAGATTGAAATAAGTTATATATGAAAAATCATCAGAAAAATGCAAGCTATCCATCTGTACCAGTTTCATGCATGAAAAACCAAGTTAAACCTGCTGTATAGATGAAAACATATGAATGGCATATATAAGAACTTACCTTGGAGTTGCATTGAACCTTTAGTGCAAATGGACCTCAAACAAATGAATGCTAGTTGCATTAGCTCAAACAGCATCACATCTTCATGCCATGTTCATGCATCATATTGTTGCATATGCTTGTGTTTTGATTGTTGGCACCGTTCCTTCTCGATAGGTCCTGCTCCGGAGACCGTTCCAGAGTATCTGTCTGTGAAGCAGTGCCTCCCTTGTTGATCTATCAGGCAAGCAAACCCCCCTTGTTCATTCCGATATGGTCCCACTCTCACTCCTGCTCTCTTTTATTGCATTAGGACAACAACGAATCAACTGCTACTTTATGCTGCGGTAGTTGAACCCATTCCTCTGCATGACCTGTCATTGCCACAGTAAATAGTTGAAACCCACTAGCATGTGTAGGAGTTGATTGAGCCATGTTGTGCTTCTACCATGCCATGCCTGCTATTGCTTAGAGTTGTGTCAGGTCTGATTCATTGGGAATGGATTGGAGTGATATGATATGTTCTGATGCTGAGAGTTAAGTGTGTGAACACGATTTTGGTAAAGGTAGCGGTGAGAGGCCATGTAGGAGTACATGGTGGGTTGTCTCATTGGGACCGTCCTTAAGAACCGAGTTCTGTGTAAGTTGTCCAATGACTAGCTACTACCACACATTGGGCTCCGGGCGCTCCAAGCTCTCTCGACTTATTAATCACCTCGGTCTATGTCCAGGAGTCGCAACTAGTTTCTGGTGTTTGTAGGTAGTGTTAGTAGTCTACCAAGTGGCACCCGGCCAGGTGGGCTTGGGACAGACTAGGCACAGGTGGCACGGTGTACCAAGCGTAGATCCACCCGGCGAGGTGGGCTTGGGAACCCTGCACACATCGTTTGGGGCCGTGAGCGACACCCCGGCCGGATCTCCTTGCGGATGGAACCCGAATAGGCGATAAACCTGGATTAGAGTCTTGTGTGGTTAGTCAGGTCGTGGCCGACACCCTCGCCAGGCTTCCGCTTGAAGGTTGCCGAGATACATGACGTGTACATGGTGATAAGTGGTGAGAGCGTGTGTGAAGAAGTACACCCCTGCAGGGTTATCATGATCTATTCGAATAGCCGTTTCCTCGGTTATGGACTTCTTGGATGCTTACGTGGTACATAGACAACTTGAACTGGATACTCTAAAATGCTCAAGATAAGTGTGAGTGCTATGGATGGCCTCCTCGTGGTGAGACGGGGATGAATCCATAGTGGTGTATTGATGTGGTGATTAGTGGACTCGTGTGCGCCATTTCAAAAGAGTTACCAGCAGTCGTAGAACAGGATAGCCACAGAGTCAAAGCTGGCTTGCTGCAACTAAACCCCACATTACCTTCTTGATACAATGCATGTATGATAGGATCTGAAGTAAGTCTTGCTGAGTACCTTTGTACTCATGTTGCTTTATTTATGTTTTTGCAGCGGAGACTTCGGTCTTACTAGTTACGTGGACTTCGACAAGTAGCTTGTACCTCAGCTATGATCTTGATCGGATCTTGTAGATAGTCAGGCTTCTCAGCCTTTTTCTTTTGTAGTTGTCTGTACTCAGACATGTAATGCTTCCGCTTGTTGCTTGTATGCTCTGAATGATGGGTCATGTGACACCTGTTTGTATTTAATGCTATGTGGCTCTTCTGGGCCTTATCTATATAAGTTTGCGTTATGTTGTGATGCCATGTTGTACAGCACATACTTGCATGTTATGCGTACGTGTAACGTGTATTGCTATGTGTGGGATCCGACTATCTAGTTGTTTATCCTTGGCAGCCTTTCATATGGGGAAATGTAAGTCTAGTGCTTCTGAGCGATTGTAGTCCGCTACAGCCCGGTTCACCGGAGTCCTGCTAGCCCAGCACTACTGGTCGGAACACTTGACTGGCCGGCATGTGTTTCACCTCGTTCCTGTGTCTGTCCCCTTTGGGGAAATGTCACGCGGTGTTATCCGGAGTCCTGCCTAGCCTGCTACAGCCTGGGTTACCGGAGTCCTGTTAGCCCAGTGCTACAGCCCGGATTTATACGTTGTTGACCGACATGCTCGATGTGATTCATGTATGCCTGTCCTCATGGGTTAGTGCCGCTTTGGGTTCACGACTAGCCAAGTTGGCTCGGGTTCTCTGTCATATGGATGCTAGCGACACTATCATATACGTGGGCCAAAAGGCGCAAACGGTCCCGGGCCAGGTAAGGTGGCACCCGTGGGAATACCGTGCGTGAGGCCGCAAAGTGATATGATGTGTTACATGCTAGATCGGTGTGACTTAGGATCGGGGTCCCGACAGCTTTGGTATCAGAGCCTGACTGCTTGTAGGATTTCCAAGCCAACCTGGTCGAAGTTGAGTCTAGAAATGCTTTAGTTATGTAAGGGAATTGATTGTGGAAGGGAACGTAAGGCTCTTTTTACTCCTTATACCTCATGCCCTTCTGATCTGAGTCATCCTATCTTTCCTACGGGGTTAAGGAACTAGGCCTTCTCTTCTGTCTATCAGGATCACGTGTTACTACTCCGTAGTCTCTTAGGATTGGTTGATCAGAGTCTTATCCCAGTTTGGGTACCTCCGGTGTAGTCTGTTTAGTAATGTCTCAGAACTTTGACTGATGATGTTGAGTATGGTGCTATCCCATCTTTTGCAGAATGTCCCATTCTGAGCATTTTACTGCCGTTATGCTGCTGAAATTGCCCTAGGAGTTTGAGAGATACTAAATTTCTGTGTGCTACATGTTGCATTCTATAGTTGTTGTTGACCCCGTCCTTGGTTCCGCTTCTCAGGATGTCGTCAGTTAACCGAAGTTCTGTTGCTCGTTGCCTGAACCACGGAGGTGGTAGGGATGAAGGGGATCCTCCCGACCAACGTTCGTTGGCAGAGTTCATGTTAGAGGTTGAGATGAACAAGCGTGAGTCTAACCGCTTGTTGGCACGTATCGAGGAGAACACCGCACCCCAATGCAAAGAGTCAGCGACCATCTATGATTTCATTCGTCTGAAACCACCCACCTTCCATCATTCCATTGAACCACTCGATGCAGATGACTGGCTCCGTAGTATCACACACAAGCTGCGTTCCGCGAACGTAGCTGAAAGTGACAAGGTCACCTATGCTGCATATCACCTGGAAGGTCCTGCTAGTCTTTGGTGGCAGAACTATGAGGCTATGCTTCCAGTTGGTCAGATTCCTACCTGGAGAGAATTCACTGAGGCTTTTCGCGAGCATCACATTCCTGAAGCCCTCATCGATCGCAAGAGAGAAGAGTTCTGTAGTTTCACCCAGGGTAAGATGGCTGTTGATGCTTACAGTAGAGAGTTTGAGAACCTCGCCCGCTATGCTACAGAAGAAGTGTCCACGGACGCCAAGAAGCAGGCTAGGTTCCGGAAGGGTCTCAACCCCAAGTTGCGTCGTGATCTTCATTTGCACCATTGCAATACATTCCAGGCTCTTGTGAACAAGGCCATTAACGCTGAGACAACTCAACTCACTTACGAGGAGTCTCGCAAGCACACCCGTGATTTGGTTTCTTCCTCCGGTTCTAGTTTGCAGAAGCGCCGGATTTGGATTCCGAACTCCACTCTTCCACCCGGTTATATACCGAGGCCATCTCATGTGGCGCCTCACCCAGTTCAGCAGTATGCTCCACCCAAGTCTGTTGGTAGACTTCCTTCCAATGCGGGTCCACGTCCTACTTTCAAGATTTGTTACAAGTGCGGAGAGCCAGGCCACATTGCCTGTATTTGCACTCAGACCAGTGTTGCTCCATCTCAGCCCGAGAAGTTTGTTGGCCGTGGAAGTAAGCCATCACACAAGATGATTAACACCAAGTCAGCTCCCACTGAACGTGGACGTGTGCATCACGTCTCAGCTGAAGACGCTTATGATGATCCAGATGTCGTTCTTGGTACACTCCTTGTAAACTGTCATCCAGCATCGGTTCTATTCGATACTGGAGCATCTCATTCCTTCATTTCCGAAAGTTATGCCCGCTTGCACGACATGTCATTTTGTGATATGCCCTCCCCACTACTCATTCAAACTCCTGGATCCAAATGGCAAACTTCTAGGATAAGTTATGGCAATGAAATCCTTGTTGACAGACTTGTATTCCTTGCATCACTTATAGCCCTCAAGTCTACAGATATTAACATCATCTTGGCTATGGACTGGATGAAAGCTCATTATGCCAAGATTGATTGTTACACCAGGTCTGTTCAACTCACACACCCCTCTGGCAAGATAGTCACTGTCTCCACCAAAATTGCAAAGCGTCAGCTTTATTCTCTTAATGCCAGCCCTCTTCCAGACCTTGAAGATATCCCGGTAGTCCGTGACTTTCCGGATGTCTTTCCAGAAGAACTGCCAGGTATTCCACCTGACAGGGATGTAGAGTCCGTCATAGATCTTATCCCAGGAACTGCTCCAATTTCTAGTTGACCTTACAAGATGGCACCCTTAGAACTAGCCGAGCTTAAGAAACAACTCGATGAGTCCTTGCAAAAGGGTTTCATCCGTCCTAGTTCTTCTCCTTGGGCTTGCCCTGTCCTCTTCGTCAAGAAGAAGGATGGTACGGACCGGATGGTTGTAGATTATCGTCCCGTTAATTTGGTCACGATAAAGAACAAGTATCCGCTCCCCAGGATCAACGACCTGTATGATCAGCTCGCTGGATCCTCAGTCTTTTCCAAG
Source organism: Aegilops umbellulata (assembly GCA_032464435.1). Taxonomy (NCBI): domain Eukaryota; kingdom Viridiplantae; phylum Streptophyta; class Magnoliopsida; order Poales; family Poaceae; genus Aegilops; species Aegilops umbellulata. The sequence goes on from CP136057.1 coordinate 446,109,063, forward strand.
ATGGATTTGAGGTTAGGCTATCATCAAATCAAGATTAGAAACGGGGACATTCCTAAGACGGCTTTTGTCACTCGTTATGGCCAGTACGAGTACACCGTCATGTCCTTTGGTCTAACCAATGCTCCAGCTACATTTTCTCGCTTGATGAACTCGATCTTCATGGAGTACTTAGATAAGTTCGTCGTGGTTTACCTCGATGATATCCTTATTTACTCGAAGAACGAGGAAGAGCATGCCGAACATCTTAGACTTGTGCTAGAAAAACTCAGAGAGCACCGCCTTTATGCCAAGTTCTCCAAGTGTGAATTTTGGTTGCCAGAAGTGACCTACCTAGGCCACGTGATCTCTGGTAAGGGCATTGCTGTCAATCCCGAAAGAGTTCAGGCCGTTCTTGATTGGACTCCACCTGAAACAGTTAAGCAAGTTAGGAGTTTCCTTGGTCTAGCCAGTTATTGCCGCCGCTTTGTCGAAACTTCTCCAAAGTCGCCAAACCTCTCACGGAACTTCTCAAGAAAGATAAAAAGTTTGAGTGGTCCCCACAGTGTGAGTACAGTTTTCAGGAACTGAAAAGACGCCTGACTTCTGCTCCCATACTTGTGCCACCGGATTTCACTAAAGACTTTGTTATCTACTGCGATGCCTCACGACAGGGACTAGGTTGCATTCTTATGCAGGATCGTCACGTGATTGCCTATGCATCTCGACAGTTGCATCCACATGAGGAGAATTATCCTACACATGACCTAGAGCTTGCAGCCGTAGTCTATGCACTCAAGACCTGGCGACATTACCTTATTGGTAAACGTTGCGAGATATACACCGACCATCAGAGTCTCAAGTATATCTTCACCCAACCAGATTTGAACCTTAGGCAAAGACGTTGGTTGGAGTTGATCTCAGATTACGATTTAGGGATTACCTACACCCTAGGCAAGGGCAATGTCATGGCTGATGCGCTAAGTCATAAGTCCTATTGCAACAATCTTATGTTGCAGCAGGGCCAACCACTTCTCCATGAGGAATTCTGTAAGCTTAACCTTCACATTGCTCCTCACGGATTCCTTTCTACCTTGGTGGCGAAACCTACTCTTGTGGATCAAATCATCTCTGCTCAGAAGCAGGATACGGGAATTTCCCGGATCAAGAGAAACATTAACAAGGGAGTTGGTGGAAGCTTCTCTATAGATGATCGAGGTGTTGTTTTCTTTGAGAATCGCTTGGTGGTTCCCAAGAATCAACATCTGCGGCAGCTGATCCTTAAGGAGGCTCATGAATCCCCTCTCACGATTCATCCCGGTAGTACTAAGATGTATCAGGACCTACGCCAGAGGTTCTGGTGGACCAGGATGAAAAGAGAAATCGCTCAGTTCATTGCTAACTGTGACGTTTGTCGTCGCGTTAAGGCAAAGCATCAAAGGCCTGCTGGCACCCTTCAGCCTTTAGCTATTCCTGAATGGAAATGGGATAAGGTTGGTATGGACTTCATCACCGGCTTTCCCAGGACCAAGAAAGGGAATAATGCTATTTTCATAGTCATTGATTGTCTTTCCAAAGTGGCTCACTTCCTACCTGTTCGAGAGAATATCACCGCTAGCCAGCTCGCTAACTTATATATTTCTCGAATAGTTTCACTTCATGGTGTCCCACTAGAGATCAATTCAGACCGTGGTAGTCTTTTCACTTCTCATTTCTGGGAGAGTTTCCAAACTGCCATGGGCACCCATCTTTCCTTCAGTACCGCTTTCCACCCTCAATCAAGTGGTCAGGTGGAAAGGGTCAACCAAATTCTCGAAGACATGCTTAGAGCTTGCGTTATCTCATTCGGTATGGATTGGGAGAAGTGCCTTCCTTTCGCCGAGTTTGCTTATAACAATAGCTACCAATCCAGTCTCAAGAAAGCTCCTTTTGAGATTCTGTATGGACGAAGATGTCGAACACCTTTGAACTGGTCAGAAACCGGTGAAAGACAATTCTTTGGACCGGATATGATCCAGGAGGCAGAAGAGCAAGTTCGCATCATTCGTGAGAATGTAAAAACAGCCCAATCTCGTCAAAAGAGCCAGTATGACCGTCGTCATAAGGAAGTGGCTTATGAAGTTGGTGACAAGGCTTACCTTCGGGTTACTCCTTTGAAGGGTACCCATCGATTCGGTATCAAGGGTAAGTTGGCTCCTCGTTACATTGGTCCTTTTCGCATTCTCGCTAAACGAGGAGAGGTTGCCTACCAGTTGGAACTACCGCCACACCTTTCTCGAGTACATGATGTCTTCCACGTCTCTCAACTCAGGCGTTGCTTCTCGGATCCCATCCGCGGAGTGGACCACGAAACGCTTGATCTCCAAGATAACCTCACCTACCGAGAGTATCCTGTTCGCATTCTTGATCAAGCAGAGCGTGTTACTCGACGTCAGAACATCAAGTTTCTCAAAGTTCAGTGGTCTCATCATTCCGAGAGAGAAGCTACCTGGGAGCGAGAAGATCGTCTTTGACTGGAGTACCCCGCCTTCTTTCCGTCGACCCCTGAATCTCGGGACGAGATTCTTTCGAGTGGGGGCGAGTTGTCACATCCCTAGTTCTGGTATGCTCAAGGCTAGCTAGTCATGTGTGCATCATGTTTAAATTTCATTTAAATTTGAATTGGGGATTTGTAAAACCCTCAGAAACCATTTCTGGGAATGACCCAAATAAAAATTGCTCCAAAAAGGTCCAAGAAATGTTCATGTCTCTCTCTGAAAATATTGGGCAGAGATAAAAATCAAACCAATACTTTTGGGAGCTCATAAGTATTTATTTTGGGCATTTGGAGTTAATGCATAATTATTTGCATTGGATATATAAATGTTATATATTTTTTATATGTCCAAAAATTGTGCCATTTGTTGAGGAGCTCTGGATTAATGCCATTAGCCCCTACAAAAATTGGCATAATAAAATAAAATGATTTAGTATTATTACTAAATCAAAACAAATGTCAGAAAATAGAAAAGAAAACAAAAAAAGGTAAAACCCTTACTGGACTTACCTAGGCCACCTGCTGGCCTGGCTCTGTGCCGGCCCAGCCGACTGGCCAGCGCCAGTCGTCGTCTCCACCGCGCCAGGAGGACGCCGGGCGCGTGGTCGCCGCACGCCGCGCGCATGCGCGCCACGGCGGCTGCCTGCCTGCCCCTCCCCTCCTCGCCTGGACATCTGGAACGTCGCCACGCGACGCCCCGCACCTCTCTCCCTCTCCCTCGCTCTCCCTCCTCCCCTGGAATCCTCCCTCTCCCCACCACCGAACGGGTTATCGCCGCAGCTCACCGCCGGCACGCTCCCCGCCGTCCCCTCGCCCTCTCTCCGAGTCCGGGTGCTCCGCCTCGTCGCCCGCATCGTCCTCGACGAGCCAAGCGACCAGGGACGCGCTGCATCGCCGCCACCATCATCGTCTTCGTCACCGACTGCCCGAGATCGCCGACGACGCTCCGGCCGCACCAGTGCTTCCCCGAGCTCGTTGACGCCTCCGCTGGATCCGCTGTGAGCTCTACTCCGTTTCCCCCTCCTCCCCGTGCTCGTTTGCCCCGTCCAGCTAGATCAACCACCGCGCCCGCGAGCTCCACGCCGCCGGCCATGGCGCCACGGTGGCCAGAGCCCAAGGCAGCCACTTCCACGCGCGTCACCGTGCTCCTGGTGACGCCAGGAGGCCGTAGATGCCCTCCGCAACCCCCGCCGTGCCCCGTAGCTCGCGCCCGCTCAAGGCCGAACTCCGGCCGCCGCCCTGAGCTCCGCTCCGGCGAGCTCCGGCGCCCCCGTAGCCTCTCACCAGCTCCCCTGGATGCGGACGACGACGGGCTACGCCCCGGTGGTCTTCGCGCGTCCAAACGCCGCTCGCAGCGCAAGTCCAGCGAGTCGCCGCCGCGGTTTTTGGTCGTCGCCGGCGAAACTCCGGCGAGGCTGACGTGGTGTGATTAGCTGCTAACCCTGCCGCCTAAACCACCCCCTAAGCCACTGACCGTGGGCCCCAGGGCCAAGTCAAACCCCGGTCAGCGCGGGTTTGACCGGGTTTAGCCCCTGTGAGACTGACGTGTGGACCCCACACGTCAGGTTTGACCGGTCAGCGCCGTTGACCGCTGACGCAGTGCTGACGTCATGCTGACGCAATTATTTATTTTCTGGATTTAATTTTAAACAGGAAATTCCAGAAAATGATATAAACTTCTAAAATTCATATCAATTCAACCGTAGCTCAGATTGAAATAAGTTATATATGAAAAATCATCAGAAAAATGCAAGCTATCCATCTGTACCAGTTTCATGCATGAAAAACCAAGTTAAACCTGCTGTATAGATGAAAACATATGAATGGCATATATAAGAACTTACCTTGGAGTTGCATTGAACCTTTAGTGCAAATGGACCTCAAACAAATGAATGCTAGTTGCATTAGCTCAAACAGCATCACATCTTCATGCCATGTTCATGCATCATATTGTTGCATATGCTTGTGTTTTGATTGTTGGCACCGTTCCTTCTCGATAGGTCCTGCTCCGGAGACCGTTCCAGAGTACCTGTCTGTGAAGCAGTGCCTCCCTTGTTGATCTATCAGGCAAGCAAACCCCCCTTGTTCATTCCGATATGGTCCCACTCTCGCTCCTGCTCTCTTTTATTGCATTAGGACAACAACGAATCAACTGCTACTTTATGCTGCGGTAGTTGAACCCATTCCTCTGCATGACCTGTCATTGCCACAGTAAATAGTTGAAACCCACTAGCATGTGTAGGAGTTGATTGAGCCATGTTGTGCTTCTACCATGCCATGCCTGCTATTGCTTAGAGTTGTGTCAGGTTTGATTCATTGGGAATGGATTGGAGTGATATGATATGTTCTGATGCTGAGAGTTAAGTGTGTGAACACGATTTTGGTAAAGGTAGCGGTGAGAGGCCATGTAGGAGTACATGGTGGGTTGTCTCATTGGGACCGTCCTTAAGAACCGAGTTCTGTGTAAGTTGTCCAATGACTAGCTACTACCACACATTGGGCTCCGGGCGCTCCAAGCTCTCTCGACTTATTAATCACCTCGGTCTATGTCCAGGAGTCGCAACTAGTTTCTGGTGTTTGTAGGTAGTGTTAGTAGTCTACCAAGTGGCACCCGGCCAGGTGGGCTTGGGACAGACTAGGCACAAGTGGCACGGTGTACCAAGCGTAGATCCACCCGGCGAGGTGGGCTTGGGAACCCTGCACACATCGTTTGGGGCCGTGAGCGACACCCCGGCCGGATCTCCTTGCGGATGGAACCCGAATAGGCGATAAACCTGGATTAGAGTCTTGTGTGGTTAGTCAGGTCGTGGCCGACACCCTCGCCAGGCTTCCGCTTGAAGGTTGCCGAGATACATGACGTGTACATGGTGATAAGTGGTGAGAGCGTGTGTGAAGAAGTACACCCCTGCAGGGTTATCATGATCTATTCGAATAGCCGTGTCCTCGGTTATGGACTTCTTGGATGCTTACGTGGTACATAGACAACTTGAACTGGATACTCTAAAATGCTCAAGATAAGTGTGAGTGCTATGGATGGCCTCCTCGTGGTGAGACGGGGATGAATCCATAGTGGTGTATTGATGTGGTGATTAGTGGACTCGTGTGCGCCATTTCAAAAGAGTTACCAGCAGTCGTAGAACAGGATAGCCACAGAGTCAAAGCTGGCTTGCTGCAACTAAACCCCACATTACCTTCTTGATACAATGCATGTATGATAGGATCTGAAGTAAGTCTTGCTGAGTACCTTTGTACTCATGTTGCTTTATTTATGTTTTCGCAGCGGAGACTTCGGTCTTACTAGTTACGTGGACTTCGACAAGTAGCTTGTACCTCAGCTACGATCTTGATCGGATCTTGTAGATAGTCAGGCTTCTCAGCCTTTTTCTTTTGTAGTTGTCTGTACTCAGACATGTAATGCTTCCGCTTGTTGCTTGTATGCTCTGAATGATGGGTCATGTGACCCCTGTTTGTATTTAATGCTATGTGGCTCTTCTGGGCCTTATCTATATAAGTTTGCGTTATGTTGTGATGCCATGTTGTACAACACATACTTGCATGTTATGCGTACGTGTAACGTGTATTGCTATGTGTGGGATCCGACTATCTAGTTGTTTATCCTTGGCAGCCTTTCATATGGGGAAATGTAAGTCTAGTGCTTCTGAGCGATAGTAGTCCGCTACAGCCCGGTTCACCGGAGTCCTGCTAGCCCAGCACTACTGGTCGGAACACTTGACTGGCCGGCATGTGTTTCACCTCGTTCCTGTGTCTGTCCCCTTTGGGGAAATGTCACGCGGTGTTATCCGGAGTCCTGCCTAGCCTGCTACAGCCCGGGTTACCGGAGTCCTGTTAGCCCAGTGCTACAGCCCGGATTTATACGTTGTTGACCGACATGCTCGATGTGATTCATGTATGCCTGTCCTCATGGGTTAGTGCCGCTTTGGGTTCACGACTAGCCAAGTCGGCCCGGGTTCTCTGTCATATGGATGCTAGCGACACTATCATATACGTGGGCCAAAAGGCGCAAACGGTCCCGGGCCAGGTAAGGTGGCACCCGTGGGAATACCGTGCGTGAGGCCGCAAAGTGATATGATGTGTTACATGCTAGATCGGTGTGACTTAGGATCGGGGTCCCGACAATAACAAGGCAGAGTAAGGAGCGTTTGGTTACATTGCTTAGGCTAGTCATAGTGGTGAGTAACTTGGACTAGTACAACATGCATATGTTACTAGTCTATGTTACTACTACGCGAAGTTTGCCGTCGGAAGCGAGCCGATCTGGCTCTCCTGAGCTAGCAAGGTTATTCTAGCCCACCCAAGCTAGCTGGCCCACAAAAGCTAACATATTTTAACAGTTCCAAACGCCTAACCTTGCCCGGCTATGCTATAAGCTGTTCTTGCTAAGGATCCAAACGCTCCCTAAGTATCAACGCTCGCTAGCAACAAGGCTAGGAGGGGATTGAGATGCGAAGTTAATGGACGATGCCTAAACATTTTGGGAATATCTGATTTCTGTAGGATGACTTAACACCTAGACGGAGGGAGTACTACTCCTCAGTCCAGGTTTGATGGAATATTTGTTACCTCTTCTCTTCTTGTACGTACTCCATTTGTATCTCACTTCTTGTGGCTTCGCACTCGCACGATTTTCCTATTCTATGAACCTGTGTGTGCGTGTGTGTGTTTAACAGCATGTGTGTGTTAGAGAGAGCGACAGATCGACCTACTCCTACAGAGAGATGGTGTATAGTGTATGATTTTAGCCGCAAGAGTCGATGCATCCTCTCATTTCCTGGCGTCTAGTAAGGACAGGCGGACAGCTGCCACGCCCGCTCTTGACCAGCCTGGCCCACCCAAAGCCCCTCCATCGCCCGCGTGCGCTTCCCGCCCGAAACGGTCAGCGCTGCTCCAAAGAATCGGTGCCGCATTCATGCCCGGGCAAAGCAGACACGACCTCTCACTGGCGCCTGCATTGAAGGGAGAAGCGGATTCAAGAGTGATGGTTTCTTCGTCTATCCAACTTACTGCTGGGTCTATGTGATTTGATGGGTCATTGGTCATTATTACTGAGGTGGTAGGACTGCTAGATGTCCCACACTTTCGGCAAAAGGAAGTACTACTAGATTACAATTTTCTCCATTCTTACAGCGGAGAAGTGCAAGAGCAGTGAAAACACGCAGGCTAGTGATTACATGGCCCACCTCACACTATCACCATATTTTCTGGACACCGTGCGACACCTAACTCTTTACATAGTACTCCCTCCATTCCTAAATATAAGTCTTTGTAGAGATTCCACTAGGTGGACTACATACAGAACAAAATGACTGAATATACACTTAAAATGCATCTATATACATCCGTATGTGGTTCATGGTGAAATCTCTACAAAGACTTATATTTAGGAATGGAGGAAGTACTTGTATAGTACGTACTGTAATTTATCAGCGAGATAGTACAATGCTATGAAGCTTCGAGCTTCTGTTACATGTATGTTGCGTCCAAGGTTGCCCGTTGCAACATTTCATCAAATACAAAGGAGACTAACATGCATGCTAGACTAACATGCATGCTATTGCATCTCAATGATTGACAAATCATAGCAAACATGTACTCCCTCCGTTCCAAAATAAGTGTCTCGACTTATGCTACATACGGAGCAAAATGAGTGAATCTACACTCTAAAATACATCTATATACATCAGTGTTTGGAGTATGCACTAGTAGTTCATATTTAAATCTACTAAAGGACATACATATTCCAAACAATATGATAATCTCTCTAACCAAGGTAGTAGGGACGAGGAGTAAATGGAGGAGTAGTAAAATTTTCTCCTCGTCCTGCGAGCCACCGTGCGCGTGGGCGAGGGAGCGGGCGTAAGGCGTACAATACTACTACTACTCATGCAGTCCCTAGCCATTAAAACAGAGACAGCTAAAGAAAAAAACAATCCATGCAGTCCCTAGCCCTTGAACCGTAAACCCTAACCAGGCTTTAATTTGCTGGCAACGTTGGCGCTTCCTATGAAATGAAGTTTGCAACCCTTTGACCATCGGATCATTTTGTGCAGTTTCACCAAAATCAAGATGAGCATCCCTGTGGCAAAGAAATTGAAGAAGCATGATTAGAATAAGATTACTGGGACTAGTTGATGAGACATAAGCTCATCACAAATACAATACGTAGAAGCTAGTAGAGGTATGTGCGGGGCAAAGAAGTAGAGAAATATCCACATGGAGTGATGTGGGCAGACGGAGCAGTGGTGCATGCCGGCTGTAAAGGGAGTTGTACCTGAGGGATGTCGGGACGTAGCTCAACCTAGAGGAGGGCGGCGGGAGGAGGCAACTACCCACGTCGCGGTAGTGAGCAATGGACGAAGGCAACCTCACCAGCTTTGTGAGCGAGAATGGCGGGGACCCCTGATCAGACGTGCCGACAGTGGGTTTTCGTTACCGGCGACGGCGACCGCATCTACACTATGCATCCACCCCTTCCCCCGGTGGACGTGATCCGCCGGGATGTTAGAGATGTGGCCACAGTGGTTTTGTGCGAGAGAGTGTGAAAATTGAAGGGAGCAACCCCAGCAAGCAACCGTGTAGGCTCGTCCTGCCTATGTATATAGTGGAGCGGTTTCCTTTTCTCTCCATATGAACCTATTTATATTGCGTACGTGCCACTGAAAAAAAACTTTATTTATAAATGACGCAACACCTACTACTCATTCTCCTATAAACCTTGCGCTTGGCATCTCCAAACTATTAACCTTGCGATTGGCTCTTTGCCTCTTCGGGAAGTCGAGCAATAATGTACTACCGTATATATCATTCTGGCTATATGAGACCGAATGAATTGCTGCACATCCACCACGTGGCGAGGGAGAGTGCGTACTACTACGTCCGTTTCAACATGTACTGCATACGGAGCAAAATGAGTGAATCTGCACTCTAAAATGCGTCTACACTACTAGAAAAAGGGCTATAGCTAATATGGACATTAATGGCGCACCATGTATGCGGTGCACCACTACTATATAGCAGTGGCGCACCAGATACAGGTGCGCCATTAATGACATATTACTAATGGCACACCTGGTGTGTGTTGCACCATTACTAGTTTTGAAAAAAAATAATTTTTGTTAGCAGTGGCGCATCAGGGGATAGTGCGCCATTACAAGTTGACATAGTAATGGCGCACCTGTACAAGGTGCGCCATTACTATGTGTATGGCTGGGTCAAACCTTGGTCAAACTTAGTAATGACGCACTTTGCATTGGTGCGTCATTACTATGTCAAACTTAGTAATGGCGCACCTACACAAAGTGCGCCATTACTAACTTTGACCAAGGTTTGACCAAGTCATACACATAGTAATGGCGCACTTTGTGAAGGTGCGCCATTACTAACTTTCTTTGCACCCCCCCGGTGGACCGCCTTTTCAATTTAAAAAAAATAAAAGAAAATGATGGAAATGTCAAAAAAATAAAATAAAATAAGTTTCCCATGTGATATGTGGTCTAGTTGTTGGGAAAATTTACAAATATGAATTTCGACTTTATTCGCAAAATCTCTCTGGAATTTAGTAAAATGGGCATAACTTTTGCATACAAACTCGGATTAAAAAGTTTTTATATGAAAAATTATCTACTCGAAAAGTTACATCCGGGGAACCCCGTTGAAGATTTTCAGAATCCCCAAAACCTAGCAGAACGAAAGATACGGGGCTTTTAAGATCTAGAGGGGGGAAATGGAAAAAAAATTCTAACTTAGTAGTGGCGCACCATTTGCTAGGTGCGTCACTAGTAACAGGAAAAAAATTGGTTTCCAAATTTTTTTGGATTTTTTTTCAAAATATTACGTAATATGACCGGGAAGTTTGAAATATTTTTTCAAAATTTCATCACACTCATGAACATGAACAAAGTCCTAGACATCAACAAGGTTTAATAGGATTGATATGATAGATATATCAACAAGTGCCTGTTAAGTGAGGTGGTGCTGGGGTTGGATAGAACTGCGAAGTTAAGCGTGCTCGGGCTGGAGTAGTGTGAGGTGCGCCATTAGTATTTGTTACTAGTGGTGTGGTGATATTGGCGCACCTATAGTGCGCCATTAATGGCCAAAACAGGTGCGCCACAAATTAGCCTTTTCCTAGTAGTGCTATATACATCAGTGTTTGGAGTATGTACTAGTAGTTCATATTGAAATCTACTAAAGGACATATATTCCAAACAATATGATAATCTCCCTAACCAAGGTAGGGACGAGGAGTAAACGGAGGGAGTACTAGTAAAATTTTCTCCTCGTCCTGTGAGCCACCGCGCGCGTGGGCGAGGGAGCGGGCGTAAGGCGTAGTAAGCAAGCTTCACCTCATCCTGCGAGCCACCGCGCCCGTGGGCGGGGGAGACGGCGTACTAAGCAAGCTTCTCCTCATTCTGCAAGTTGACAGGACACATCAAAAGTACTCCAGTGTATAGAGCCTTGCCTCTAAGGTAGGCCCCACATGGTTTGCCTCTTTTTTAACATAACGCGTCAAGTCACAATTTGTTTGTTCACCTGAGGTAGACGATCCTCCCTCCATCTAGTGGACAACCAGTACATGTGTCAAATTACCACGTGGGCTGCCTTTTCATACAGAAATAAGCTCCACCGTGTACCCGCGCGGGTGTGGTTGGGAAAGAGACGGGAGTACGTGCGCCGTGCGTGCACCTCTTCTCTTCGTGCACGTCCCCCACCTACGTGGGTGTGTGTGAGAGATACAAACCTAGACAAATGGCTTGTGCATTCATGAGTTTTTTTTTTGTTTTGGGGGGAGGTTGATTTCGTGAATGTATTTGTGGGAATATGTGTCGATGGCATCTCAAACAAAATTTTGCATGCAATGTGTGTGAAATGGAGGCTTATTCATATCATATATAGAGGGTCGGGCGATCCACGAGAAGAGAGGGAGGGGTCATAGATATCGATAGAGTCGAAGAGAGGATCAAGTGGGTGGGTGCGAGATCAATGAAGAGAGCCATCGAAATTGTGTGTGTGTGTGTGTGCAAGTCAAAGATATAGGGCGACTGACCTAGCTACCGGAACGTCAAAGGGCACAGGTCAAGTTTGTGTGTGGCAGGGAGACATGACTAGAGTGCTCGATGTATCGGTGTGTGTGTGGGAGGGGGTGGGGGGAGGGGTAGGCAGAGGCCTAACTATAGAGGTAGAACGACTCGTATATGTGTTGAGAAGGAGAGACCCAACTATGTCTTGAGGGAGATCGGTCGAAATCCATACATAACTGAAGGACGGGAAATAGGATGGGACAGAGAGAGAGAGGAGAGAGAGAGGGAGGGAGAGGGGTAGAGTGCTGGATGGGTGATGGAGTTGCTTCTCGAAGATGGTGGGAGAGGCCTACTAGACAAACTGAGGGTGGAACTGCAATATTATCAATAAGAGTGGGGATGTGTTTGAAGGAAATATGCCCTAGAGGCAATAATAAAGTTATTATTTATTTCCATATATCATGATAAATGTTTATTATTCATGCTAGAATTGTATTAACTGGAAACATAATACATGTGTGAATACATAGACAAACAGAGTGTCACTAGTATGCCTCTACTTGACTAGCTCATTAATCAAAAGATGGTTATGTTTCCTAGCCATGAACAAAGAGTTGTTATTTGATTAACGAGATCACATCATTGGTTGAATGATCTGATTGATATGACCCATTCCATTAGCATAGCACCCGATCGTTTAGTATGTTGCTATTGCTTTTATCCATGACTTATACATGTTCCTTTAACTATGAGATTATGCAACTCCCATTTACCGTAGGAACACTTTGTGTGCTACCAAACGTCACAACGTAACTGGGTGATTATAAAGGTGCTCTACAGGTGTCTCCGAAGGTACATATTGGGTTGGCGTATTTCGAGATTAGGATTTGTCACTCCGATTGTCGGAGAGGTATCTCAGGGCCTTCTCGGTAATGCACATCACATAAAGCCTTGCAAGCATTGCAACCAATGAGTTAGTTGCGAGATGATGTATTACAGAACGAGTAAAGAGACTTGACGGTAACGAGATTGAACTAGGTAATGGATACCGATGATCGAATCTCGGGCAAGTAACATACCGATGACAAAGGGAACAACGTATGTTGTTATGCGGTCTAACCGATAAAGATCTTCGTAGAATATGTAGGAGCCAATATGGGCATCCAGGTCCCGCTATTGGTTATTGACCGGAGACGTGTCTCGGTCATGTCTACATTGTTCTCGAACCATAGGGTCCGCACGCTTAACGTTACGATGACAATTATTATGAGTTTATGCATTTTGATGTACCGAAGGAGTTCGGAGTCCCGGATGTGATCACGGACATGACGAGGAGTCTCGAAATGGTCGAGACATAAAGAATGATATATTGGAAGCCTATGTTTGGACATCGGATGCATTCCAGGTGAAATCAGGATTTTACCGGAATACCGGGAGGGTTACCGGAACCCCCCGGGAGCATAATGGGCCAACATGGGCCTTGGAGGAGAGGTGAGAGGGATGCCCCATGGGCTGCACGCCTCCCCCCCTTCCCCTAGTCCTATTAGGACTAGGAGAGGTGGGCGCCCCCCCTCTCTCTCTCCCCCTTGGAGAATCCTAGTCCAACTAGGATTGGGGGGGGGGATCCTACTCCCAGAGGGAGTAGGACTCTCCTGGCGCGCCTGGCTTGGCCGGCCAGCCCCTCCCCCTTGGCTCCTTTATATACGGGGGCAGGGGGCACCCCAAAGACACACAAGTTGATCTACGGATCGTTCCTTAGCCTTGTGCGGTGCCCCCTTCCACCAAATTCCACCTCGATCATATCGTTGCAGTGCTTAGGCGAAGCCCTGCGCCGGTAACACATCAAGATCGTCACCACGCCGTCGTGCTAACGGAACTCTTCCCCGACGCTTTGCTGGATCGGAGCCCGGGGATCGTCATCGAGCTGAACGTGTGCCAAGAACTCGGAGGTGCCGGAGTAACGGTGCTGTGATCGGTTGGATCGCGAGGAGAACGTACGACTACTTCCTCTACGTTGTGTCAACGCTTCCGCTTCGGTCTACGAGGGTACGTAGACAACACTCTCCCCTCTCGTTGCTATGCATCACCATGATCTTGCGTGTGCGTAGGAATTTTTTTGAAATTACTACGTTCCCCAACAGTGGCATCCGAGCCTAGGTTTTTATGGTTTGATGTTATCTGCACGAGTAGAACACAAGTGAGTTGTGGACGATACAAGTCATACTGCCTACCAGCATGTCATACTTTGGTTCAGCGGTATTGTTGGACGAGACGATCCGGACCAACCTTACGCGTACGCTTACGCGAGACCGGTTCCCTCGACGTGCTTTGCACATAGATGGCTTGCGGAAGACTGTCTCTCCAACTTTAGTTGAACCGAGTGTGGCTATGCCCGGTCCTTGAGAAGGTTAAAACGGAGTCTATTTGACAAACTATCGTTGTGGTTTTGATGCGTAGGTAAGATGAGTTCTTGCTTAAGCCCGTAGCAGCCACGTAAAACTTGCAACAACAAAGTAGAGGACGTCTAACTTGTTTTTGCAGGGCATGTTGTGATGTGATATGGTCAAGACATGATGCTAAAATTTTATTGTATGAGATGATCATGTTTTGTAACCGAGTTATCGGCAACTGGCATGAGCCATATGGTTGTCGCTTTATTGTATGCAATGCAATCGCGATGTAATGCTTTACTTTATTACTAAGCGGTAGTGATAGTCGTGGAAGCATAAGATTGGCGAGACGACAACGATGCTGCGATGAAGATCAAGGTGTCGCGCCGGTGACGATGGTGATCATGACGGTGCTTCGAAGATGGAGATCACAAGCACAAGATGATGATGGCCATATCATATCACTTATATTGATTGCATGTGATGTTTATCCTTTTATGCATCTTATCTTGCTTTGATTGACGGTAGCATTATAAGATGATCTCTCACTAAATTATCAAGAAGTGTTCTCCCTGAGTATGCACCGTTGCGAAAGTTCTTCGTGCTGAGACACCACGTGATGATCGGGTGTGATAGGCTCTACGTTCAAATACAACGGGTGCAAAACAGTTGCACACGCGGAATACTCAGGTTTAACTTGACGAGCCTAGCATATAACAGATATGGCCTCGGAACACAGAGACCGAAAGGTCGAGCGTGAATCATATAGTAGATATGATCAACATAGTGATGTTCACCATTGAAACTACTCCATCTCACGTGATGATCGGACATGGTTTAGTTGATTTGGATCACGTGATCACTTAGAGGATTAGAGGGATGTCTATCTAAGTGGGAGTTCTTAAGTAATATGATTAATTGAACTTAAATTTATCATGAACTTAGTACCTGATAGTATCTTGCTTGTCTATGTTGTGTAGATAGATGGCTCGTGTTGTTGTTCCATTGAATTTTAATGCGTTCCTTGAGAAAGCAAAGTTGAAAGATGATGGTAGCAATTACACGGACTGGGTCCGTAACTTGAGGATTATCCTCATTGCTGCACAGAAGAATTACGTCCTGGAAGCACCGCTGGGTGCCAGGCCTGGTGCAAGAGCTACGCCAGATGTTGTGAACGTCTGGCAAAGCAAAGCTGATGACTACTCTATAGTTCAGTGTGCCATGCTTTACGGCTTAGAACCGGGACTTCAACGACGTTTTGAACACCATGGAGCATATGAGATGTTCCAGGAGTTGAAGTTAATATTTCAAGCAAATTCCCGGATTGAGAGATATGAAGTCTCCAATAAGTTCTATAGCTGTAAAATGGAGGAGAACGGTTCTGTCAGTGAGCATATAATCAGAATGTCTGGGTATAACAATCACTTGATTCAACTGGGAGTTAATCTTCCGGATGATTGCGTCATTGACAGAATTCTCCAATCACTGCCACCAAGCTACAAGAGCTTCGTGATGAACTATAATATGCAAGGGATGACCAAAACTATGCCCGAGCTCTTCGCGATGCTAAAAGCCGCGGAGGTAGAAATCAAAAAGGAGCATCAAGTGTTGATGGTTAACAAAACCACTAGTTTCAAGAAAAAGGGCAAAGGGAAGAAAAAGGGGAACTTCAAAAAGAACAGCAAGCAAGTTGCTACTCAAGAGAAGAAACCCAAGTCTGGACCTAAGCCTGAAACTGAGTGCTTCTATTGCAAGCAGACTGGTCACTGGAAGCGGAACTGCCCCAAGTATTTGGCGGATAAGAAGGATGGCAAGGTTAACAAAGGTATATATGATATACATGTTATTGATGTGTACCTTACTAATTCTCGCAGTAGCACCTGGGTATTTGATACTGGTTCTGTTGCTAATATTTGCAACTCAAAACAGGGGCTACGGATTAAGCGAAGATTGGCTAAGGACGAGGTGACGATGCGCGTGGGAAATGGTTCCAAAGTCGATGTGATCGCGGTCGGCACGCGACCTCTACATCTACCTTCGGGATTAATATTAGATCTAAATAATTGTTATTTAGTACCAGCGTTGAGCATGAACATTATATCTGGATCTTGTTTGATGCGAGACGGTTATTCATTTAAATCAGAGAATAATGGTTGTTCTTTTTATATGAGTAATATCTTTTATGGTCATGCGCCATTAAAGAATGGTTTGTTCTTACTTAATCTCGATATTAGTAATACACATATTCATAATGTTGAAGCCAAAAGATGCAGAGTTGATAATGATAGTGCAACTTATTTGTGGCACTGCCGTTTAGGTCATATCGGTGTAAAACGCATGAAGAAACTCCATACTGATGGACTTTTGGAGTCACTTGATTATGAATCACTTGGCACTTGCGAACCGTGCCTTATGGGCAAGATGACTAAAACACCGTTCTCCGGTACTGTGGAGAGAGCAACAGATTTATTGGAAATCATACATACTGATGTATGTGGTCCAATGAATGTTGAGGCTCGTGGCGGATATCGTTATTTTCTCACCTTCACTGATGATTTAAGCAGATATGGGTATATCTACTTAATGAAACACAAGTCTGAAACATTTGAAAAGTTCAAAGAATTTCAAAGTGAAGTGGAAAATCATCGTAACAAGAAAATAAAGTTTCTACGATCTGATCGTGGAGGAGAATATTTGAGTTACGAGTTTGGTCTACATTTGAAGCAATGCGGAATAGTTTCGCAACTCACGCCACCCGGAACACCACAACGTAATGGTGTGTCCGAACGTCGTAATCGTACTTTATTGGATATGGTGCGATCTATGATGTCTCTTACCGATTTACCGCTATCTTTTTGGGGTTATGCTCTAGAGACGGCCGCATTCACGTTAAATAGGGCACCATCAAAATCCGTTGTGACGACGCCTTATGAACTGTGGTTTGGCAAGAAACCAAAGTTGACGTTTCTTAAAGTTTGGGGCTGCGATGCTTATGTGAAAAAGCTTCAACCTGATAAGCTCGAACCCAAATCGGAAAAATGTGTCTTCATAGGATACCCAAAGGAGACTATTGGGTATACCTTCTATCACAGATCCGAAGGCAAAATTTTTGTTGCTAAAGTCGGAAACTTTCTAGAGAAGGAGTTTCTCTCGAAAGAAGTGAGTGGGAGGAAAGTAGAACTTGATGAGATAACAGTATCTACTCCCTTATTGAGAAGTAGTACATCACAGAAATCTGTTTCTGTGACACCTACATCAAATAGGGAGTAAGCTAATGATAATGATCATGAAACTTCAGATCAAGTTTCTACTAAACTTCGTAGATCAACCAGAGTAAGATCCGCACCAGAGTGGTACGGTAATCCTATTTTGGAAGTCATGTTACTAGACCATGATGAACCTACGAACTATGAAGAAGCGATGGTGATCCCAGATTCCGCAAAGTGGCTTGAGGCCATGAAATCTGAGATGGGATCCATGTATGAGAACAAAGTGTGGACTTTGGTTGACTTGCCCGATGATCGTCAAGCAATTGAGAATAAATGGATTTTTAAGAAGAAGACTGACGCTGATGGTAATATTACTGTCTATAAAGCTCGACTTGTTGCAAAAGGTTTTCGACAAGTTCAAGGGATTGACTACAATGAGACTTTCTCACCCGTAGCGATGCTTAAGTCTGTCCGAATCATGTTAGCAGTTGCCGCATTTTACGATTATGAAATTTGGCAAATGGATGTCAAAACTGCATTCCTGAATGGATTTCTGGAAGAAGAGTTGTATATGATGCAACCAGAAGGTTTTGTCGATCCGAAGGGAGCTAACAAAGTGTGCAAGCTCCAGCGATCCATTTATGGACTGGTGCAAGCCTCTCGGAGTTGGAATAAACGCTTTGATAGTGTGATCAAAGCATTTGGTTTTATACAGACTTTTGGAGAAGCCTGTATTTATAAGAAAGTGAGTGGGAGCTCTGTAGCATTTCTGATATTATATGTGGATGACATATTACTGATCGGAAATAATATAGAATTTCTGGATAGCATAAAGGGATACTTGAATAAGAGTTTTTCAATGAAAGACCTCGGTGAAGCTGCTTACATATTGGGCATTAAGATCTATAGAGATAGATCAAGACGCTTAATAGGACTTTCACAAAGCACATACCTTGACAAAGTTTTGAAAAAGTTCAAAATGGATCAGGCAAAGAAAGGGTTCTTGCCTGTGGCACAAGGTGTGAAGTTGAGTAAGACTCAATGCCCGACCACCGCAGAAGATAGAGAGAAAATGAAAAATGTTCCCTATGCTTCAGCCATAGGCTCTATCATGTATGCAATGCTGTGTACCAGACCTGATGTGTGCCTTGCTGTAAGTTTAGCAGGCAGTTACGAAAGTAATCCACGAGTGGATCACTGGACAGCGGTCAAGAACATCCTTAAGTACTTGAGAAGGACTAAGGATATGTTTCTCATTTATGGAGGTGACAAAGAGCTCGTCGTAAAAGGTTACGTCGATGCAAGCTTTGACACTGATCCGGACGATTCCAAATCGCAAACCGGATACGTATTTACATTAAACGGTGGAGCTGTCAGTTGGTGCAGTTCTAAACAAAGCGTCGTGGCGGGATCTACATGTGAAGCTGAGTACATAGCCGCTTCGGAAGCAGCTAATGAAGGAGTCTGGATGAAGGAGTTCATATCCGATCTAGGTGTTGTACCTAGCGTATCGGGTCCAATGAAAATCTTTTGTGACAATACTGGTGCAATTGCCTTGGCAAAGGAATCCAGATTTCACAAAAGAACCAAACACATCAAAAGACGCTTCAACTCCATCTGGGATTTGGTTCAGGTGGGAGACATAGAGATATGCAAGATACATACGGATCTGAATGTTGCAGACCCGTTGACTAAGCCTCTTCCACGAGCAAAACATGATCAGCACCAAAACTCCATGGGTGTTAGAATCATTACTTTGTAATCTAGATTATTGACTCTAGTGCAAGTGGGAGACTGAAGGAAATATGCCCTAGAGGCAATAATAAAGTTATTATTTATTTCCTTATATCATGATAAATGTTTATTATTCATGCTAGAATTGTATTAACTGGAAACATAATACATGTGTGAATACATAGACAAACAGAGTGTCACTAGTATGCCTCTACTTGACTAGCTCATTAATCAAAAGATGGTTATGTTTCCTAGCCATGAACAAAGAGTTTTTATTTGATTAACGAGATCACATCATTGGTTGAATGATCTGATTGATATGACCCATTCCATTAGCATAGCACCCGATCGTTTAGTATGTTGCTATTGCTTTTATCCATGACTTATACATGTTCCTTTAACTATGAGATTATGCAACTCCCATTTACCGTAGGAACACTTTGTGTGCTACCAAACGTCACAACGTAACTGGGTGATTCTAAAGGTGCTCTACAGGTGTCTCCGAAGGTACATATTGGGTTGGCGTATTTCGAGATTAGGATTTGTCACTCCGATTGTCGGAGAGGTATCTCAGGGCCTTCTCGGTAATGCACATCACATAAAGCCTTGCAAGCATTGCAACCAATGAGTTAGTTGCGAGATGATGTATTACAGAACGAGTAAAGAGACTTGCCGGTAACGAGATTGAACTAGGTAATGGATACCGACGATCGAATCTCGGGCAAGTAACATACCGATGACAAAGGGAACAACGTATGTTGTTATGCGGTCTGACCGATAAAGATCTTCGTAGAATATGTAGGAGCCAATATGGGCATCCAGGTCCCGCTATTGGTTATTGACCGGAGACGTGTCTCGGTCATGTCTACATTGTTCTCGAACCGTAGGGTCCGCACGCTTAACGTTACGATGACAGTTATTATGAGTTTATGCATTTTGATGTACCAAAGGAGTTCGGAGTCCCGGATGTGATCACGGACATGACGAGGAGTCTCGAAATGGTCGAGACATAAAGATTGATATATTGGAAGCCTATGTTTGGACATCGGATGCATTCCAGGTGAAATCAGGATTTTACCGGAATACCGGGAGGGTTACCGGAACCCCCCGGGAGCATAATGGGCCAACATGGGCCTTGGAGGAGAGGTGAGAGGGATGCCCCATGGGCTGCGCGCCTTCGCCCCTTCCCCTAGTCCTATTAGGACTAGGAGAGGTGGGCGCCCCCCTCTCTCTCTCTCTCCCCCTTGGAGAATCCTAGTCCAACTAGGATTGGGGGGGGGGGCAATCCTACTCCCAGAGGGAGTAGGACTCTCCTGGCGCGCCTGGCTTGGCCGGCCAGCCCCTCCCCCTTGGCTCCTTTATATACGGGGGCAGGGGGCACCCCAAAGACACACAAGTTGATCTACGGATCGTTCCTTAGCCGTGTGCGGTGCCCCCTTCCACCAAATTCCACCTCGATCATATCGTTGCAGTGCTTAGGCGAAGCCCTGCGCCGGTAACACATCAAGATCGTCACCACGCCGTCGTGCTGACGGAACTCTTCCCCGACGCTTTGCTGGATCGGAGCCCGGGGATCGTCATCGAGCTGAACGTGTGCCAAGAACTCGGAGGTGCCGGAGTAACGGTGCTGTGATCGGTTGGATCGCGAGGAGAACGTACGACTACTTCCTCTATGTTGTGTCAACGCTTCCGCTTTGGTCTACGAGGGTACGTAGACAACACTCTCCCCTCTCATTGCTATGCATCACCATGATCTTGCGTGTGCGTAGGAATTTTTTTGAAATTACTACGTTCCCCAACAGTGTTTTTGTGTGTGCCTGTGCGTGATAGATCTGTCGGGATACATCCATGGATGATGAAGGGGAACCATGTGTTTGGTAAGCAAACCTAACTAGATCGGTAGATCAATTGTTGTTTGTCGGAGGAAGGGAGATACATAACTAATGAGGTAGATCAATCGACGCGTGGGAAAAAACAAGTTATAAGGACCTACCTAGCTATATGTATAGCGGGATATCGGTCGGTGTACGTCCATTTGTTAGAGGCAAATAAGGCCCGGCGAGACGGATAGACAGAGAGAATGGAGCTAGGCAGTGGTGCGAGTGGCCCAGCTACTAGCTAGATAGGGGAAGGAGTGTGCGATTGTGAGATCGATGAAAAGTGGGGCGAGAGTTTACACGTGTGTGGGACCGTATGAGAGACACGAGGCAAGGACACATAAAGGATGAGATTGAAGGTGCGTGTGTATGTTGTAGGCAGACATCGCTCGAGAGGTTTATCATTCAATGTGTCTCGGAAAGGAGTTGTGGAGACTGTGGGAGAACGACCTAAGGAAAAAAATGAATGTGTGCAATGGATAGAATGCTGAGGGAGGGGGAGGGGGAGGGCGAGGAGGGCGTGTGCATGCACGAGAGAAAGTTAGTGGTAGCTACAAAGGTTAGAGGATTATGTGGGTGTAAGAGACTAACAAAGATCATAATTTGATATGAAAGTGGATTCATATATTTGAATAGGAGATCATAGTGTTTTAAACATATGCTTGCATGAATATAGCGGTGATACACATGTTGTGGTTTTGCACATGTTATACCATAATGTGATAATGCATGGCGTTTGCAAATCACAACTAAATGTCGAACAATCTAAACCATACTATACATCGAACAATCTCACATTTTATTTGAATTTGTGATAATGTGTGTCGTTTGCAGCTTACAACTAAATATAGAACAATCTAAACAATACTATATATCAAACAT
This sequence comes from Aegilops umbellulata, assembly GCA_032464435.1. Taxonomy (NCBI): domain Eukaryota; kingdom Viridiplantae; phylum Streptophyta; class Magnoliopsida; order Poales; family Poaceae; genus Aegilops; species Aegilops umbellulata. Next base: position 446,130,705 of record CP136057.1, read on the forward strand.
TCTTGCATTTTATTTGAATTTGTGGTAATGTGTGGTGTTTGCAACTCACATCTAAATACTTGTAGGCATAGGGGGCGGGGCACCATACATAATGTGATAAACACATTATACATATGAGACATGGTTTAGTTTGTGAAGATCTAGCTAGAACTTGAAATGTACTATGATTTGAAATCAACATAAAGTGGATTCAAAAAATCGAGTTCGAGTTCATATAGTACACATAGTTCATATGTAACTCGAGACTAATCATGTGGTGTGCTGTGAAGATAATACACAAATGATGGTTTAACTTAACAATAAAGACGATTGTAGATCTTATTAAAACAGAGAAACGAATTCAAATGCTTTGTCTTCAGAACAATCATTATTGTAGATCTTATCTAAATAGAGAAACGAATTCAAATTTAGTTCATATTGAAGCGGTAGTATATACGTTTGGAATGCACTAAAACGTTCATTTGAGTACTAGGTTGCATGCATTATACACGTAGCGAAATAGTTTAATTGAACATAACATGAATTCAAAGTTTTGTATGACATTTGTAGTGCGAATTGATTTGGTACAGTACACGTTAGGCTTGTCCAGAAATTTCAACCCGCGCCTTGTTAGCCCGAAATATTTAAGATACATCTTTGTCTCGTTGTGCTCCGACAACTCCCTCCATCTCAACCCGCGCCTTGCTATTCCAAAATTACAACGCGCGCGAAAAGTCCGACCTCCCGTGAAATCCTGAGACGCGAAATGCCCAAGATACCCCTGAACCGAAAGAACCGCCTCAAATCGGTGGGGGTACTTCCGTAACTTACCCCACATTTCAGACAAGCGCATCCCTAAGCCATGGTTCCCCACTCCCATCCCATCCACCCACCCATTCGTACACTGAGGCCGGCAAAAACTATGAAGCCCCACACCCTCCTCCGTCCGCCACCTAGCTGGAGCCTCTTCCCCGACGATGTCGTCCACAGCAACACCTCGACGTCCCTCATCCACCTTACCAGACGAGGATCCATCGTCGATCTGGTCGTCTAGCCGGTTCAGCCACCCCGTCCTCCACCTCCAAGGATATGCCCCGATGTAACCCTCGTCTTTCGCGCCACCTCCATCCCCACACAGACGTCTTCACCTGCACCATCGGAAGAGCATCATCATCACCGTTTCCTCGGATGAAGCTGCGGCCTAATCGGCGCCACCAAAGAGGTTGTACACTAATCGCGCATTTTCTTCTTGATTCGTGTCACAGCCCTAGCTTTGGCTTTGCCTGTCATTGCATCATCATCTTGCATCATGTTTTAATTCCAAAGAAACTAGAAATGGGGATTGTTGAAACCCTAGCACCAAATGAAATTCAACTAGGTTCACCTAAAATATTTTCAGTGTTCCAAATGGCTTTTAAAAATGTTCTTCATTTCTGGAAAAATGCTTTGAGCAGTAACCAGAGACATTGCACATTTTTCCATGACATTTGGAATATTGAATTAAATCATATAGTATTGCATTTGGGCATTTAAATTTTATATATTATTTTAAATGTCCAAATATTCATGAACTGAATTGCTGGTTATTGGAAATAATCCAAACAGTGGCCACAAGCAGTCTCATGATTTTTGGAAGTGCTTAGGTATTTTTAATAAAGCCCTCAAATTTACAGAATAATAGAAAATTGAAATAAATAGAAAAGGAGAGAGAGAAAGGAACTTACCTGGCAAAGCCACTAGAGCCGGCCCAGCTGTAGCCCAGCGCTGTGGCCCAGCCCACCAGGCCCTCCACCGTCTTCAACCTCCTGCCAGTGGGCAGGAGGGCGTGTGCTCGCCGCGCGCGCGCCACCTCCACCCTGCCTGCTTGCCGCCTCCCCTCGTCGCTCTGGACGCCCTCCCGCGACGCCACGCAGCCCCTGACCCCCCCGTCTCTCTCGCTCTCTCTCGTCCCCATCCTCTCCCCTGCTGCCCTCTCTCTCGCTAGACCGAGCGGAGCTCGTCGCCGCCGCTCGCTGCCCGCGTAGCCACCGTCCCCCTCTCGCCGCAGGGCCATGCCCAGTAGCTCCGCCACGACCTCCTCTTCGTCCCCGACGAGCCACGCACCGCCGGACGCCCTGCTGCCCCGCCATCGACTCGTCTTCTCCGTGCACGGCCGCCGGATCGCCATCGCCGTTACGCCGCCGTCTGGACCTCCCCGAGCTTGCTGAGCCTTCCTACCGACTCCATGTGAGCCCCTGCTTCGTTTACCCCTAACTCCATGCCCGATTTCGAGCTCTAACTGCCTTCTCCACCGGAGCCGAGACGCACCGCCGCACGAGCTCGACGCCGGCGACACTCCGGTGACCATTTGGTCCCGGGCATGCGTCCAATGTATTCGCCGCACCGCGTAGAAGCCATAGGTGCTAACCCCGCATCACCACGACCGTTGTAGCCTCGACCCCGAGCTCGCCCGAACTCCGGCCGCCGCCTGGCTCGACGCCGGCGCCATTCCCGGCCACCCCAGCAACTCCCACCATCACCACGGGATGCGCGCAAGCGCCAGCAACCCGTAGCCACAAGCCGCTCGTCGAACGGTGGCCCGTAGAGCAATTCCGACGCGGACGCCGCCGCGATCTGAGGTCGCCGGCGGTTAAACGCCCGTAGCTGACGTGGCGAGATTAGCTTAGGCGCTAAACTCGCTTAGTTAGTGCCTGTGTCTATGACATGTGGGCCCCCTAGCAAAATTAGGTTAGTCTAATTTTCTGTTAGGATTAGTATTAACACGGGTGGACCCCACGTGTCAGCTTTGACTTGGTCAAGTCAACGTTGACTGGCCCCACCTGTCATCCACCCACACCGGCCTGAGACGCTGATGTATGGGTCCCAGTCGTCAGGTTTGACCTGGACCGGCTGTTGACTTGCTGAGGTCAGCATGACCTCATGCTGACGCAGTAATTGTTTTCTGGATTTAAAATAATTCAGGAAATTTCAGAAAATACTCTAAACTTCTAAAATTCATATTAATTCAACCGTAGCTCAGATTAAAATAAGTTATATATGAAAAATTATCAGAAAAATTCAAGGAATCCATCTGTACCATTCTCATGCATGTTTGAACAATGTTTGTCCTCTGTTTGGACAAAACAAATAAAGGACATTTAAATAATCATATATGGAGTTGGATTTTGAATCATGTATTCAAACCAACTTCATTTAAATCATAGCTAGATGCATTAGCTCAAATTACAGCATATTGCCATGTCATGATCATGCATCATATTGTGGCATTGCATTGATTGTGTTCCTCTTTGTTTGCCGGTAATTGTCCCCTCTCAGTAGACGTGGTTCCGACGATGTGATCGTTGACACTGATGAAGACTCAATGTTATCTTCAGAAGTGCCAGGCAAGCAAAACCCCCTTGTTCATTCCGATACAATCCCACTCTCTCGCTCCTGCTCTCTTTTACTGCATTAAGACAACAACAATTCAACTATTACTTGCTGCGGTAGTTGAACCCCTTTATCCTTTGCATGACCTGTCATTGCCACAGTAATTAGATGAAACCCAATAGCATGAGTAGGAGTTGTTTGAGCCCTGATGTGCCTACTCATTCATGTTTGTTTGTCATGCCTGCTACTGCTTAGAGTTGAGTCGGGTCTGATTCATCGGGAATGAATTGGAATAGTGATGAACATGTCCTACTGTGTGTGAGCTAAGTGTGTGAACACGATTTGGTAAAGGTATTGGTGAGAGGCCATGTAGGAGTACATGGTGGGTTGTCTCATTGAAGCCGTCCTCAGGAACTGAGTTCTGTGTTTGTGATCCATGAAACAGTTACTACCACACATTGGGATCCTTAATTGACTCTCTCGGCTTCTTAATCACCCTTGTCCTCTGTCCAGGAGTTGCAAGTAGTTTCTGGTGTTTGTAGTATGCTGGGGGCCGCACGCAGCGCTGACCGTAGGGGTGGGCTGTGTTGCGGTAGGCACGTGGCCGGGCAGCCGGGCGCCCGTTTGGTGTCTCGGACCCTGTACACATCGTTCGGGGCCGTTAGTGGAAAACTCAGCCGGACTCCCTGCGGATGGAACCCGAATAGGCGATAAACCTGGACTAGAGACTTGAGTGTTTAGGTAGGCCGTGGCCGACACCCTCGTTGGGCTTCCGCTTGAAGGTTGCCGAGTACATGTCGTGTAAACGGCGGTAAGTGGTGAGAGCGTGTGTGAAGAAGTACACCCCTGCAGGGTTAACATCATCTATTCGAATAGCCGTGTCCGCGGAAATGGACTTCTGGGTTGCCTATATCAGTTCATAGACAAGTGAAAGTGGATACTCTAAAATACGCAAGATAAGCGTGAGTGCTATGGATGGCCTTCTCGTAGGGAGACGGAAGTGGATCCATAGTGGTGTATTGGATGGTGAATATGTGGACTCGTGTGCGCCACCTCAAAAGAGTTACTTGCAGTCGTAGTTCAGGTTAGCCACTGAGTCAAAGCTGGCTTGCTGCAGTCAAACTCCACCACCCCCTTTATTGATACTAATGCATATGTAGTTAGTTCTGATGTAAGTCTTGCTGAGTACAATTGTACTCACGTTTGCCTATTTTATGTTTTTGCAGAGAGACTTCAGTCTCGCTAGTAGTACCGCTTGGACTTCGACGTTTAGCTTGATACCTCAGCTACGATCTTGTGCCCTCGGCAGGATCTGGTAGATAGTCAGGCTTCTCAGCCTTTTTCATTTGTAGATGTCTGTACTCAGACATGTTAAGCTTTCGCATGTGTTTGACTTGTGTGCTCTGAATGTTGGGTCATGAGACCCATGTTTGTAATATCTCGCTCCTCGGAGCCTAATGAATAAATACTTGAGTCGTAGAGTCTTGTTGTGATGCCATGTTGTATTTACACATATCGAGCATATTGTGTGTATGATTGAAATGCTTGGTATGTGTGGGATCCGACTATCTAGTTGTTTATCCTTGGCAGCCTATCATATGGGGAAATGTAGTCTAGTGCTTCTGAGCGATAGTAGTCCGCTACAGCCCGGTTCACCGGAGTCCTGCTAGCCCAGCACTACTGATTGGAACACTTGACTGGCCGGCATGTGTTTCACGTTGTTCCTGTGTCTGTCCCTTCGGGGAAATGTCACGCGGTGTTATCCGGAGTCCTGCCTAGCCTGCTACAGCCCGGGTTACCGGAGTCCTGTTAGCCCAGTGCTACAGCCCGGATATATACGTTGTTGACCGACATGCTCGATATGATTCATGTATGCCTGTCCTCATGGGTTAGTGCCGCCTTGGGTTCACGACTAGCCATGTCGGCCCGGGTTCTTTGTCATATGGATGCTAGCGACACTATCATATACGTGAGCCAAAAGGCGCAAACGGTCCCGGGCCAGGTAAGGTGGCACCCGTGGGAATTTCGTGCGTGAGGCCGCAAAGTGATATGATGTGTTACATGCTAGATCGGTGTGACTTAGGATCGGGGTCCTGACAATTCGATCTCACGGTGCTGCCGGTGCCTGGTCCCGAGCCGACACGGCGTGGCTCCATCCACGGTGGCGTCGCCGGCCACTTCCTCCACGGTGTCGCTCCCTCGGTGGTGATGTCCACATCAGTAAGAGCTGTTGTTGCTTTAGCTCTCGCTCGTGCTGCTACTGTGCTCTTGCTCTCGGTCCCCTGCCTGGTCTGCTCTTTCTCTTGCTCGCGCTCGTGCTGCTGCTCTCGCTCTCGCTCTTGCTCTTGCTGCTGCTCTCGCTCTTGCTCTTTGCTTGCGGTGCTGCTCCGATTTAGCTACACTTCAGTCGACTGAATCGACTTTTGGTGGTGGGGGGCTTGTCGGAGTTAAGGAAGAACCAGCCGCAACGGGGACGGGTGATAACCCACAAGTATAGGGGATCGCAACAGTTTTCGAGGGTAGAGTATTCAACCCAAATTTATTGATTCGACACAAGGGGAGCCAAAGAATATTCTCAAGTATTAGCAGTTGAGTTGTCAATTCAACCACACCTGGATAACTTAATATCTGGAGCAAAGTGTTTAGTAGCAAAGTAATATGATAGTAGTGGTAACGGTAACAAAAGTAACGGAAGCAAAAGTAATATTTTTGGTGTTTTGTAGTGATTGTAACAGTAACAACGGAAAAGTAAATAAGCGAGAACCAATATAGGGAAAGCTCGTAGGCATTGGATCGGTGATGGATAATTATGCCGGATGCGGTTCATCATGTAACAATCATAACATAGGGTGACACCGAACTAGCTCCAATTCAATAATGTAATGTAGGCATGTATTTCGAGTATAGTCATATATGCTTATGGAAAAGAACTTGCATGACATCTTTTGTCCTACCCTCCCGTGGCAGCGGGGTCCTAATGGAAACTAAGGGATATTAAGGCCTCCTTTTAATAGAGAACTGGAACAAAGCATTAGCACATAGTGAATACATGAACTCCTCAAACTAAGGTCATCACCGGGAGTGGTCCCGATTATTGTCACTTTGGGGTTGCCGGATCATAACACATAGTAGGTGAATATAGACTTGCAAGACAGGATCAAGAACACACATATATTCATGAAAACATAATAGGTTCAGATATGAAATCATGGCACTCGGGCCCTAGTGACAAGCATTAAGCATAGCAAAGTCATAGCAACATCAATCTCAGAACAAAATGGATACTAGGGATCAAACCCTAACAAAACTAACTCGATTACATGATAGATCTCATCCAACCCATCACCGTCCAGCAAGCCTACGATGGAATTACTCACGCACGGCGGTGAGCATCATGAAATTGGCGATGGAGGATGGTTGATGATGACGACGGCGACGAATCCCCCTCTCCGGAGCCCCAAACGGACTCCAGATTAGCCCTCTCGAGAGGTTTTAGGGCTTTGCGGCGGCTCCGTATCGTAAAACGTGATTTTTTTCTTCTCCTTGATTTTTTTCTCCCCGAAAGCAAATATATAGAGTTGGAGTTGGCGTCGGAGGAGCTCCAGGGGGCCCACGAGGTAGGGGCGCGCCCTAGGGGGGAGGGCGCGCCCCCACCCTCGTGGATAGGGTGTGGGCCCCTGGTCTTCATCTTTGGCAAGGATTTTTTATTATTTCTGAAAAGACGTTCCATGGAGTTTTAGGTCATTCCGAGAACTTTTGTTTCTGCACATAAATAACACCATGGAAAGTCTACTTAAAACAGCGTCAGTCCGGGTTAGTTCCATTCAAATCATGCAAGTTAGAGTCCAAAACAAGGGCAAAAGTGTTTGGAAAAGTAGATACGACGGAGACGTATTAACTCCCCCAAGCTTAAACCTTTGTTAGTCCTCAAGAAATTCAGTTGACAAACTGAAAGTGATAAAGAAAAACTTTTACAAACTCTGTTTGCTCTTGTTGTTGTAAATATGTAAAGCTATCATTCAAGTTTTCAGCAAATATTATAACTAACCACATTTGCAATAAATTTCAGGTCTCATGTTTACTCATATCAATAGCATAATCAACTAGCGAGCAATAATAATAAATCTCGGATGACAACACTTTCTCAAAACAATCGTAATATGATATAACAAGATGGTATCTCGCTAGCCCTTTCTAAGACCGCAAAACATAAATGCAAAGCGCCTTTTAAGATCAAGGACTGACTAGACATTGCAATTCATGGTACAAGAGATCCAATCATAGTCATACCCAATATAAATTAATAGTAATGAATGCAAATGACAGCTACGCTCTCCAGCTAGTGCTTTTAATAAGAGGGTGATGACTCAACATAAAAGTAAATAGATAGGCCCTTCGCAGAGGGAAGCATGGATTTGTAGAGGTGCCAGAGCTAGGTTTTGAAATAGAGATAAATAATATTTTGAGCGGCATACTTTCATTGTCAACATAACAACCAATAGATGGCGATATCTTCCATGCTACACACATTATAGGCGGTTCCCAAACAGAATGGTAAAGTTTATACTCCCCCTCCACCAACAAGCATCAATCCATGACTTGCTCGAAACAACGAGTGTCTCCAACTAGCAACAGTCCCAAGGGGAGTTTTATTTACAATTATTTTGATTTAGTTTGCATAAAGCATGGGACTGGGCATCCCGGAGACCAGCCATTTTCTCGTGAATGAGGAGCGGAGTCCACTCCTCTTGAGAATAACCCGCCTAACATGGAAGATAAGGTCAGCCCTAGTTGATACATGAGCTATTCGAGCATACAAAACAGAATGTTCATTTGAAGGTTTAGAGTTTGGCACATACAAATTTACTTGGAACGGCAAGTAGATACCGTATATAGGAAGGTATGGTGGACTCATATGGAATAACTTTGGGGTTTAAAGGATTGGATGCACAAGCAGTATTCCCTCTTAGTACAAGTGAAGGCTAGCAAAAGACTGGGAGGCGACCAACTAGAGAGCGACAACAGTCATGAACATGCATTAGAATTAATAAACATTGGGTGCAAGCATGAGTAGGATATAATCCACCATGAAAATAAATATCGTGAAGGCTATGTTGATTTAGTTTCAACTACATGCGTGAACATGTGCCAAGTCAAGTCACTTAAATCATTCAAAGGAGGATACCACCCCATCATACCACATCACAACCATTTTAATAGCATGTTGGCACGCAAGGTAAACCATTATAACTCATAGCTAATCAAGCATGGCACGAGCAACTATGATCTCTAATTGTCATTGCAAACATGTTAATTCATAATAGGTTGAATCAGGAACGATGAACTCATCATATTTACAAAAACAAGAGAGGTCGAGTTCATACCAGTTTTTCTCATCTCAGTCAGTCCATCATATATCATCATAATTGCCTTTCACTTGCACGACCGAATGGAGTGAACAATAATAAGAGTGCACGTGCATTGGAGTAAGCTGGAATCTGCGAGCATTCAATAAACAGGAGAAGACAAGGCAATATGGGCTCTTGGTTAAATCAACAATAATGCATATAAGAGCCACTTCAACAATTTAATCATGGTGTTCTCCTATCGACCTCCAAAGAAAATAAAAGAAATAAAAACTATTTACAAGGGAAAGCTCCCAACAAGCAAAAGAAGAACGGGAAATATTTTGGGTTTTCTTTTTTAGTATTACTACTACAGCAAGAAAACTAAACTAACTAGAAGCTACACTAATAATCTTTTTGTTTTTCTTAAGGTTTAACAAACACACAAGAAGAAAGCAAGAAAAAGAAAATAAACTAGCATGGATATTGTAGTGAAAAAGTATGAGCACCGACATCTAGCAATGAGTGTGTGTGAACATAAATGTAATGTCGGTGGGAAATATATACTCCCCCAAGCTTAGGCTTTTGGCCTAAGTTGGTTCATTGCCAGGGATGGCCTAGTGGATACCCGGAGGTGTAGCTGGGGTCGTACTGAGATGCAGCGATTATCGCCTCCTGAGCTTCAGCGTGGCGGTGAGCTGCCTCCGCCCTCCTCTCGTACTCATCTGCCTCCTCTCTGGTAATAATATATCTTCCTTTTGCCTGATAATCAAAGAAGGCATGAGCAGGCAAGGTAATACGGACAGCACGCTGTTTGTCAAAGATTAGTCGATACTGGAGAGGTGATTCATTCCTCTCGACAAACTAGTGGTAGACCATAGAATTAAAATCTAAATAAGTAGGAGGCAACTCCATATCATCCTCACGAACATCCACATCAAGAAAATCATCTAAGCGGGTTGCATAAATTCCTCCAAAGAAATCTCCATTCAATCTATTATGATGCAACCTACGTGCAACAATGGCTCCCATATTATAAGATTGGTCTCCTAACACAGCACTCCTAAGAATACTGAGGCCAGGCACACACATATGACATGCTTCATCCTTACCATTTATGCACCTACCTATGAAGAGAGCAAAATAATGTATAGCAGGAAAGTGAATGCTCCCTATGGTAGCTTGTGCTATATCTCTAGATTCCCCTACAGTTATACCAGCAAGAAAGTCTCTAAATTCAGATTTACGGGGATCACTAACACTACCCCATTGTGGAAGTTTGCAAGCAGAAGTAAAATCCTCTAAGTCCATGGTATAAGATTTTCCATAAAGATCAAACTTGACAATTGGAGAATTACGTGAAGATGAAAATTCAAACCTTCACAAATGAGCTAGTGAGATGATGGTACTGGGGGCATTTGTTTGCCTCAAAGCTCACAAGATCGGCGTTACGCAAATATGCGTTAAATTCCTCTTTGATTCCCGCTCGATCCATAAAATTTTCTGAAGGCCACTCACAAGGCCACACTGGAGCGTCTCTTGGTAGCTCGTCATCAGCATCACGCATTGCAAGCATGGGTCCTTTCTTCCTTGAAGAACCACCTTGGAACATTATCCTAAGCATATTTCTTCCTCTGAAAAATTTCTGAAATTTTTAGTAACTTCAAACAAAAGTGAACCAAGCTCAACAAAATTGATAGCAGCTACTCCTACAAGTGCCTAGAGGATATATCATGCATTAGAACTACTTGGAACCATATAAATTTGATATGCAAGCTCAAGAACATGGTCACCTAGGCAGCACAAATTTGCAATGAATAAAGCATTAGAGCAAAAACTAATTGGACCAATGGAGGAGTCACATACCAAGGAACAATCTCCCCAAGCAGTTTTGTGGGTGGTGCTTTTTGCAAGGAGATTGAAAATCGCAGCAAAGTGAGCTAGAACTCGTGCTTGAGCTAGACATTCGTGTTTGTGGGAGGAAGAAGGAGTGTATGGGTGCAGGAATAAGTGGAGGAGGGCCACCGTGGGCCCACGAGGCAGGGGCGCGCCTTGGGGGGTAGGGTGCTCCCTCCACCCTCGTGCCCAGGTGGTTGACCCCCTGCTGTGTTCTCAGTTCCAGAAATCCTCAAATATTCTAGAAAAAATCATATTCCATTTTCAGGGCATTTGGAGAACTTTTATTTTCGGGGTATTTTTATGTTGCACGGATAAATCAGAAAACAGACAGAAAAATACTATTTTTACTTTATTTCAACTAAATAACAGAAAGTAGAGAGAGGGTACAGAAGATTGTGCCTTCTAGTTTCATCCATCTCATGCTCATCAAAAGGAATCCACTAACAAGGTTAATCAAGTCTTGTTAACAAACTCATTCCGAATAACATGAAACTGGAGAAATTCCGAATAACACTATGTTACCTCAACGGGGATATGCACATCCCCAATAATAAGAATATCATATTTCTTCTTGATAGTAGGAAGAGGAAATTCAAAACCTCCAAATATAATCGATGGAATTTTTCCAATAGAGTTGATACTATGAACTTGAGGTTGTTTCCTCGGAAAGTGTACCGTATGCTCATTACCATTAACATGAAAAGTGACATTGCCTTTGTTGCAATCAATAACAGCACCTGCAGTATTCAGAAAAGGTCTTCCAAGAATAATAGACATACTATCGTCCTCAGGAATATCAAGAATAACAAAGTCTATTAAAATAGTAACGTTTGCAACCACAACAGGCACATCCTCACATATACCGACAGGTATAGCAGTTGACTTATCAACCATTTGCAAAGATATTTCAGTAGGTGTCAACTTATTCAAATCAAGTCTATGGTATAAAGAGAGAGGCATAAAACTAACACCGGCTCCAAGATCACATAAAGCAGTTTTAATATAGTTCCTTTTAATGGAGCATGGTATAGTAGGTACTCCTGGATCTCCAAGTTTCTTTGGTATTCCACCCTTAAAAGTATAATTAGCAATCATGGTGGAAATTTCAGCTTCCGGTATCTTTCTTTTATTAGTGACAATATCTTTCATATATTTAGCATAAGGATTCATTTTGAACATATCAGTCAATCGCATACGCAGAAAGATAGGTCTAATCATTTCAGTAAAGCGCTCAAAATCCTCATCATCCTTTTTCTTGGATGGTTTGGGAGGAAAAGGCATGGGTTTCTGAACCCATGGTTCCCTTTCTTTACCATGTTTCCTAGCAACAAAGTCTCTCTTATCATAACATCGATTCTTTGATTGTGGGTTATCAAGATCAACAGCAGGTTCAATTTCTACATCATTATCATTACTAGGTTGAGCATCATCATGAACATCATCATTAACATTTTTCACTAGGTTCATGTTCATTACCAGATTGTGTTTCAGCATCAGACATAGAGATATCATTGGGATTCTCAGGTGGTTCAGCAATAGGTTCACTAGAAGTTTGCAAAGTCCTATCATTTTTATTTTTCTTCCTTTTAGAAGAACTAGGTACATCAATATTATTTCTCTGAGAATCTTGCTCAATTCTCTTAGGGTGGCCTTCAGGATACAAAGGTTCCTGAGTCATTCTACCAGTTCTAGTAGCCACTCTAACAACATAATCATTTTCTTACTATTCATTTCATTGAGCAAATCATTTTCAGCTTTAAGTACTTGTTCTACTTGAGTGGTAACCATAGAAGCATCTTTGCTAACGAGTTTAAGTTCACCTCTAACATTAGCCATATAATCACCCAAGTGTTTAATCATATAAGCATTTTGTTTTAATTTTCTACCAAAATAAGCATTGAAATCTTCCTTCTTAACCATAAAGTTATCAAACTCATCCAAGCATCGGCTAGCAATTTTAGTAGGTGGGATTTCAGCTCCATCATATCTATAGAGAGAATTTACCTTTACTACCTCTGTCGGGTTATCAACACCATGAGGTTCTTCAATAGGTAATGGATTACGATCATATGTTTCTTCAACAGGCGGTAGATTAAGACCATGTATTTCTTCAATAGGAGGTAAATTCTTAACATATTCAGCTTTAATACCTTTTTCTTTCATAGATTTCTTTGCCTCTTGCATATCTTCAGGATTGAGAAATAGAACACCTCTCTTCTTCGGAGTTGGTTTAGGAATAGGCTCAGTAATTGGAGCAGGAGCTGGCTCAGAAAGTGTCCAATTATTTTCATTTGTCAACATATTATTCAATAGAATTTCAGCTTCATCCGGTGTGCTTTCCCTAAAAACAGAACCAACACAACTATCCAGGTAATCTCTGGAAGCATCGGTTAGTCCATTATAAAAGATATCAAGTATTTCATTTTTATTAAGAGGATGATCAGGCAAAGCATTAAGTAACTTGAGAAGCCTCCCCCAAGCTTGTGGGAGACTCTCTTCTTTAATTTGCACAAAGTTGTATATTTCCCTCAAAGCAGCTTGTTTCTTATGAGCAGGAAAATATTTAGCAGACAAGTAATAAATCATATCCTGGGGACTACACACACAACTAGGATCAAGAGAATTAAACCATATCTTAGCATCACCATTTAATGAGAACGGAAATATTTTAAGGATATAAAAGTAGCAAGATCACTCATCATTAGTGAATAGGGTGGCTATATCATTTAATTTAGTAAGATGTGCCACAACAGTTTCAGATTCATAGCCATGAAAAGGATCAGATTCAACCAAAGTAATTATATCAGGATCAACAGAGAATTCATCATCCTTATCGGCAACACAGATAGGTGAAGTAGCAAAAGCAGGGTCAGGTTTCATTCTATCTTTAAGAGATTGCTTATTCCATTTAGCTAATAACCTCTTGAGCTCTACCTTTGCAAGCTAAAATAGCTGCAGAAGCTTCCATATCAAAAACATAACCTTCAGGAATAACAGACATATCTTCATCATCACTTTCATCAATATAATCAGTTTCAATAATTTCTTTCTCTCTAGCCCTAGCAATTTGTTCATCAAGAAATTCACCAAGTGGCACAGTAGTATCAAGCATAGAAGTAGTTTCATCATAAGTATTGATAACCCACAAGTATAGGGGATCGCAACAGCTTTCGAGGGTAGAGTATTCAACCCAAATTTATTGGTTGGACACAAGGGGAGCGAAAGAATATTCTCAAGTATTAGCAGCTGAGTTGTCAATTCAACCACACCTGGAAACTTAGTATCTATAGCAAAGTGTTTAGTAGCAAAGTAATATGATAGTGGTGGTAGCGGCAACAAAAGTAAAGACAGTTAAAGTAATGTTTTTGGTATTTTGTAGTGATTGTAACAGTAGCAGCAGGAAAGTAAATAAGCGAGAACCAGTATATGGAAAACTCGTAGGCACCGGAGCAATGATGGATAATTATGTCGGATGCGGTTCATCATGTAACGGTCATAACATAGGGTGATACAGAACTAGCTCTAATTCATCAATGTAATGTAGGCATGTATTTCTTATATAGTCATACGTGCTTATGGAAAAGAACTTGCATGACATCTTTTGTCCTACCCTCCCGTGGCAGCGGGGTCCTATTGCAAACTAAGGGATATTCAGGCCTCCTTTTAATAGAGAACCGGAACAAATCATTAGCACATAGTGAATACGTGAACTCCTCAAACTATGGTCATCACTGGGAGTGGTCCCGATTATTATCACTTTGGGGTTGCCGGATCATAACACATAGTAGGTGACTATAGACTTGCAAGATAGGATCAAGAACACACATATATTCATGAAAACATAATAGGTTCAGATATGAAATCATGGCACTCGGGCCCTAGTGACAAGCATTAAGCATAGCAAAGTCATAGCAACATCAATCTCAGAACGTAGTGGATACTAGGGATCAAACCCTAACAAAACTAACTCGATTACATGATAAATCTCATCCAACCCATCACCGTCCAGCAAGCCTACGATGGAATTACTCACGCACGGCAGTGAGCATCATGAAATTGGTGATGGAGGATGGTTGATGATGACGACGGAGATGAATCCCCCTCTCTGGAGCCCCGAACGGACTCCAGATCAGCCCTCCCGAGAGGTTTTAGGGCTTGGCGGCGGCTCCATATTATAAAACGCGATGATTTCTTCTCTCTGAAAGCAGATATATAGAGTTGGAGTTGGCGTCGGAGGGTTTCCAGGGGGCCCACAAGGTAGGGGGCGCGCCCTAGAGGGGGGGGGGCGCCCTCCACCCTCGTGGACAGGGTGTGGGCCCCCTGGTCTTCATCTTTGGCGAGGATTTTTTATTGTTTTTTCTAAGGTGTTCCGTGGAGTTCCAGGACTTTCCGAGAATATTTGTTTTCTGCACATAAACCAACATCATGGCAATTCTGCTGAAAACAGCGTCAGTCCGGGTTAGTTCCATTCAAATCATACAAGTTAGAGTCCAAAACAAGGGCAAAAGTGTTTGGAAAAGTAGATACGACGGAGACGTATCAAGTATCATGCGTAGCAGAAGTGGCATCATCAAGAACATGCGACATATCAGAACGTATAGCAGAAGAAGGTTTAGGTGTCGCAAGCTTACTCAAAACAGAAGGTGAATCAAGTGCAGAGCTATATGGCAGTTCCTTACCTCCCCTCGTAGTTGAGGGATAAATTGTTGTCTTACCATCTTTCAAGTTCTTCATAGTGACCAGCAGATATAAATCCCAAGTGACTCAAAGAGTAGAGCTATGCTCCCCGGCAACGGCGCCAGAAAATAGTCTTGATAACCCACAAGTATAGGGGATCGCAACAGTTTTCGCGGGTAGAGTATTCAACTCAAATTTATTGATTCGACACAAGGGGAGCCAAAGAATATTCTCAAGTATTAGCAGTTGAGTTGTCAATTCAACCACACCTGGATAACTTAATATCTGCAACAAAGTGTTTAGTAGCAAAGTAATATGATAGTAGTGGTAACGGTAACAGAAGTAACGGAAGCAAAAGTAATATTTTTGGTGTTTTGTAGTGATTGTAACAGTAGCAACAGAAAAGTAAATAAGCGAGAACCAATATAGGAAAAGCTCGTAGGCATTGGATCGGTGATGGATAATTATGCCGGATGTGGTTCATCATGTAACAATCATAACATAGGGTGACACAGAACTAGCTCCAATTCATCAATGTAATGTAGGCATGTATTCCGAGTATAGTCATACGTGCTTATGGAAGAGAACTTGCATGACATCTTTTGTCCTATCCTCCCGTGGCAGCGGGGTCCTAATGGAAACTAAGGGATATTAAGGCCTCCTTTTAATAGAGAACCCTAACATAGCATTAGCACATTATGAATACATGAACTCCTCAAACTATGGTCATCACCGGGAGTGGTCCCGATTATTGTCACTTCGGGGTTGCCGGATCATAACACATAGTAGGTGACTATAGACTTGCAAGATAGGATAAAGAACACACATATATTCATGAAAACATAATAGGTTCAGATCTGAAATCATGGCACTCGGGCCCTAGTGACAAGCATTAAGCATAGCAAAGTCATAGCAACATCAACCTCAGAACATACTGGATACTAGGGATCAAACCCTAACAAAACTACCTCAATTACATGATAGATCTCATCCAACCCATCACCGTCCAGCAAGCCTACGATGGAATTACTCACGCACGGCAGTGAGCATCATGAAATTGGTGATGGAGGATGGTTGATGATGACGACGACGACGATTCCCCCTCTTCGGGGCCCCGAACGGACTCCAGATCAGCCCTCCCGAGAGGTTTTTGGGCTTGGCGGCGGCTCCGTATCGTAAAACGCGATGATTTCATCTCCTTGATTTTTTTCTCCCTGAAGGCAAATATATAGAGTTGGAATTGGCGTCAGAGTAGCTCCAGGGGGGCCACGAGGTAGGGGGCGCGCCCTCCCCTAGGGCGCGCCCCCACCCTCGTAGACAGGGTGTGGACCCCTTGGTCTTCATCTTTGGCAAGGATTTTTTTTATTATTTCTGAAAAGACGTTCTGTGGAGTTTCAGGTCATTCCGAGAACTTTTGTTTCTGCACATAATTAAATAACACCATGGAAAGTCAGCTGAAAACAGCGCCAGTCCGGGTTAATTCCATTCAAATCATGCAAGTTAGAGTCCAAAACAAGGGCAAAAGTGTTTGGAAAAGTAGATACAACAGAGACGTATCAAGGGGGGCTGACCGGAGAGGTACCCCACTATCTATCTTAAGGTTCAGGGTGGGGGCGGTGGTCGCCCGCGGTGGTGGGGAGATTGCGTGGGGATCGCCGGAGAAAAAGCTTGGCACGGGGGGGCTGTCGGTGTTCTGGGAACGGGGGTCCCCAGACTTGCCTGCCTGCGGCCTGCGGCGTGGCTCAAATGGGGGCCCAGCACGACCCAACTTCATCAACACGAGACTCAGGACCCTCGCGAGGGGCCAAGCCTCGCGGGGCGGACGACACGGCGCATCCTCAGGCGCAGCCTCCTCAGGCTGGCTCGCGAGGAGGTGGAGAGATCGAGGCGGGGTACCTCGTGAGGTGCCCATGACGCAAGCCATGACGATCAAGGGTGCCAGGCGGGCGCCAGCCCGCGCAGCGCCCCCCTTTCCTCTTTGGTGCAAAGGGGGCAAGCGCAGGCGAGAGGATCAAGCAAAGGCACCCATTTCGGTGCAACGAGACCAAGACCAGTCCAACGGTGGGAAGGAGATCACCATGGAGCCCAGAACGGCATCACCAAAGGGCTTTTGGGAGGCGAAGACCAACTTTAGTCAGGATAAGTGTACAGATGTTCCCCTTCGAATTGGCCAATTGTTGGCGCCCTTCCCGCTCAAATATTTGGGAGGAGGCCCTGGGCCTTTGCCTATAAATAGGACTAGCCACCCCCAGGGTAGAGGCATCGATCTAGCAATCTGGAAGAGAGGTCTGACCAAACCTTTAGAGCAAGGAGAGAGAGAGAAGGGCGATCGAACTCCCCCTAGCAGTTCATCCCCCTAGCCAAGAACAGACCCTCGCGAGGCTGTTCTCCCTTGTACTGTTCATCATCATCAGCCCAAGAGGCAATCCACCCACCACAAACTAGAGTACGGTATTACACCACAATGGTGGCCCGAACTAGTATAAACCCTGCGTCTCTTGTGCTGTTCTTTCTGTAGTTTAGATCCTTGCGAGACGGAGAGGTAGAGGGCGTCATCTCCGCGCGCACCCCAGAGTTCAAACCTTAAGGGTCTGCCGGAACCCGTAATCCGACATTTGGCGCGCCAGGTAGGGGTGCGCCGGAATCTGTCTTCCACCGCTCTGTCCTTCTCCGGCCGCCGCACCCATGTACGGCGCCGGTCGGGCCCGCGTCGCCCCAGTAGCCCTCACCGGTGGGCGTCCTCGTCGTCCCCCATCGCCCGCCGTCAGCACCGCCACCAGCTCGGCGGGAGACGAGCAGCAAGCACCACCCCGGCATCCGCCTATGCGACGGGGCGACTACGCCACAACATCAACACCTTCGGTCGTTGCGGCCCTCCTGGGCGGCTCGCAAGCACCGCCCACGAGTCGCCATGTCAAGTCGTTTGCCCGCCGGGTCAGCACCGTTTCTGCACGGCAGGGGGCTTCCTCGGACCGGGCGGCGTGCGAGGACGATCTGACCTTCAGCTCGGAGGACCACGCCACCAACTTGGCCGGCTCGGGCGCGCTCCCCCTGTTGTGCACCCCCACCATCTGCCAGGTGGACGTCACCAGAACCCTCGTCGACGGCGGCGCGGGCCTCAGTGTTCTTTCGGTCGAGGCCTTCAACCTCCTCTGCATACCACGGGAGCGGCTGCGACCCAGTCTATCTTTCTCGGGCGTCGGGGGCGGATTGTTCGACTCCCTGGGACAGATCCGGCTCCCGGTAACATTCGGCACCTACGACAACTTCCGCACGGAGATGGTCGACTTCGACATCGCCCCTATCGGCCTCCCTTACAACGCCATCCTCGGTTACCCGGCGTTGGCTCAGTTCATGGCCGCCACACACCCGGCGTACAACCTCGTGAAGATGCCCGGGAGCAGCGGTACCCTCACCGTGCGCGGAGACACCGGGGACGCCCTGCGAGTACTCAAGCTCGCCTTCAAGACGGCGGAGTCAGCACGGCCCGCCGACGCGGAGACCCCTGAGCCCAAGGGGGCTGCGCCCGCCAAGAAAAAGCAGTTGTTCTCCCAGGACAAAGCAGAAACCAAGGAGATACCCGTCGATGAGGATGGGTCCTCCAGTGCCACTTTCACCATAGGCGCCAACCTTGAGCCTGAGCAGGAGGAGGCCTTGGTCAGGTTCCTGCGCGCGAATAAGAGGGTGTTCGCTTGGGAGCCCAATCAGTTGGCAGGGATTCCCAGGAGTGTCATCGAGCATCACTTCAACGTGTGCCCAAATGTGCGCCCCGTGAAGCAGAAGGCCAGGCGGCAGTCCGCAGAGAAGTAGGCCTTCATTGTCCAAGAGACCCGCAAGCTAGAAGCCGCAGAGGTCATTCACGAGGTCCGATACCCGGATTGGTTGGCCAACCCCGTCGTTGTGCCTAAGAAAGGGGGGAAGGAACGCATGTGTGTCGACTTCACCAATCTCAGCAAAGCATGCCCGCAAGATCCGTTTCCGCTCCCCCGCATCGACCAGATCGTCGATTCCACCGCAGAGTGCGACCTGCTATGCTTCCTGGACGCCTTCTCCGGATATCACCCGATCAATATGGCGGTAGAATACGTTGAAAAGACCGCCTTCCTGACCCCATGCGGGGTATACTGCTATACATGCATGCCATTTGGACTGCGTAACGCAGGAGCTACCTTTCAGTGGTTGATGCACATCACCTTGGGCCCGCAACTCGGAAAGAATGTTGAAGCCTACGTTGATGACATTGTGGTAAAATCTCGGGAGGCCAAGACCCTGATACAAGACCTGGAGGAGACCTTCGCGAGCCTCGACGCAGTAAACCTACGACTCAACCCGGAGAAATTTGTGTTTGGCGTCCCCTCGGGCAAGCTCTTGGGCTTCCCCGTATCCTATCGTGGCATCGAGGCCAACCCAGAGAAGGTCAAGGCGGTCGAGGACATGAGTCCGCCAAAGACCCTCAGAGAGATGCAGAAACTCACTGGGCGCGTGACCGTGCTAGGGCGCTTTATCTCCAAACTGGGGGAGCGAGCGTTGCCTTTCTTTCAGCTGATGAAGAAAAAGGGGTCCTTTGAATGGACTGAAGAGGCAGATAAGGCGTTTCAAGATCTCAAGAGGTACCTGACCAGTCCCCCAGTCATGGTGGCTCCGCGCCCTCAAGAGCCCCTGCTGCTCTACCTCGCCGCCACTCCCTACTCCGCCAGCGCAGCCCTGGTGGCGGTTAGGGAGGAGCGCCAAGCCAAAACCGCAACAGCAACCCGAGGCAAGGCAAAACGAGAGCAAGGAAAGCCTACAGAAGCCACACCCGCAGTTGAGGAGGGTCAGCTGCCGAAGAATGCACCGGAGGCAGGAGAAGCCGCACGCCCGGATGGTCCACCTCCCGAGGCCACGTCATCTCGTGAGGCGCCCTTACCTCCCGAGGGCGCCGCGACCTCGAATGCTCTCAGCCTTGTTCAGCATCCGGTCTACTTTGTTAGCACGGTGCTACGGGATGCGATGGCACGGTACCCAATGCCTCAGAAGCTCCTCCTCGTGCTACTGGTAGCCTCGCGCAAGCTGCGTCACTACTTCCAGGCTCATCCTATCAAAGTCGTCTCATCGTACCCCCTGGAGAGAGTGCTCAGGAGCCCTAACTCAGCCGAAAGGGTCGCCGAGTGGAACATAGAGCTGCAGGCATTTCAGCTCGAGTTCAGCACAACCAGGGTCATCAAAGGAGCAGCATTGGCGGATTTCATGGCGGAATGGGTGGAGGTACCAGGCCTCAAGGACAACGAGGATCGGTCCCTCTCTCCAGGGAGCGAGGCGCCGGAAGGCTGGGTCATGTACTTCGATGGGGCGTTCTCCAGGCACGGTGCGGGGGCTGGTGCGGTGCTGATATCACCCACTCAGGATAAGCTCTACTATGCCGTACAACTCTGTTTCTAGCAAGGCGAAAAGGTCTCCAACAACATAGCAGAATATGAGGGACTGATAGCCGGGTTGAAGGCCGCAGCAGCCCTGGGAGTGAAGCGCCTCACCGTCAAGGGCGACTCGTAGCTCCTAGTCAACTTCCCCAACAAGGTGTACGAGCCGAAGGACGAGCATATGGAGGCCTACCTAGCGGAGGTCTGCAGGATGGAAAAGCAGTTCTGGGGACTGGAGCTGAAGCATGTGCCCCGTGGCACCAATCAGGAAGCTGACGACATAGCCGGACGGGCATCCAGGCGGTTGCCGCAGGAACCAGGCATCTTCGAAGAGCGGCTCTTCAAACCCTCAGCACAGCCGACGTTATCAAACGTCGCTCAGCCTCGAGAGGAGCTCCCTCGGCCGCCAGCCTCGGGAGCCCCGACCTATGGACCGACCTCAGGAGCGTGTCTACTCCTGACGATGGAACCTCGGGAGGAGTGCTGGATCACAAAACTCCGGAGCTATTTAACACAAGGGACCCTACCGGAAAAGGAAGAGGAAGCAAAGCATGTGGCGCGGCAGGCCACGGCATACTGCATCAGAGATGGAGAGCTCTACCGGAAGCGACCAAATGATGTATCTCTGCGCTGCATCTCCCGGGAGCAAGGAAAGGAACTGCTGGAGGACATACACGGCGGAGACTGCGGGCATCACTCATCATCACGAACCCTCATCGGCAAGACATTCCGTAGCGGGTTCTATTGGCCCACCGCGCTCAACGACGCAGTCGAATTAGTAAAGGCTTGTGAGGCCTGCCAGTTTCATTCCAAGCAGATCCGTCAACCGGCGGGAGGCCTGCAGACTATACCCCTCTTGTGGCCATTCGCGGTTTGGGGGTTGGATATTCTGGGCCCGTTCCCTGGGGCGCCAGGGGGCTACCGCTACCTCTACGTCGCCATTGACAAGTTCACCAAGTGGGCAGAAGTGGAGGCCGTCCGTACCATCCCCGCTGGTTCCGCGGTCAAGTTCATCAGGGGCATCGTGAGCCGGTTCGGGGTGCCGAACCGCATCATCACAGACAACGGTTCGCAATTCACCAGTAATCTCTTCAAAACATACTGTGCTAACCTTGGGACGCAGATAAGTTACGCTTCGGTGGCGCACCCGCGAAGCAATGGGCAGGCCGAATGGGCAGACGCGGAGGTCCTGAGAGGCCTCAAGACCAGGACGTTCAAGAAGAAGCTGGAGGCTTGCGGCAGAGGTTGGTACGACGAGCTACAGTCCGTGTTGTGGTCCATCCGCACGACCGCGACCAAACCAACTGGGGAGACCCCGTTCTTCCTGGTCTATGGAGCTGAAGCAGTCCTCCCTCACGAGGTCAGGCGTCACTTCGCGCGGGTCCTAGCGTTCGACGAAGCGCAGCAGGACGCCATGCGGGGGATGGACCTCGTACTGGGGAGGAATGCCGCCGGGAAGCCGCGTTGCGAGCGGCGAGGTACCAACAGGCGCTGCGACGATATCACTGCCGCAACATCCGCCCCAGGACCCTCGAGGTAGGAGACCTCGTGCTCAGACTGGTTCTCTCCAGGGAGGGGCTGCACAAGCTCTCTCCCATGTGGGAGGGCCCGTTCAAGGTTGTTCATGTTTCTAGGCCAGGCTCCGTGCGCTTGGAGACTGAAGAGGGGGAGCCGATACAGAACGCGTGGAACATCCAGCACCTCCGGAGGTTCTACTCCTAAAAGGCCCAGAGCCTATGAAGAAGGCAAACGCCTGTGAAGACCTTCCCTTTTTGGAAAAGGCCCAGAGCGTGTGAAGAAGGCGAATGCCTGTGGCGACCTTCCCTTTTTGGAAAAGGCCCAGAGCCTGTGAAGAAGGCGAACGCCTGTGAAGACCTTCCCTTTTTGGAAAAGGCCCAGAGCCTGTGAAGAAGGCGAACGCCTGTGAAGACCTTCCCTTTTTGGAAAAGGCCCAGAGCCTGTGAAGAAGGCGAACGCCTGTGAAGACCTTCCCTTTTTGGAAAAGGCCCAGAGCTTGTGAAGAAGGCGAACGCCTGTGAAGACCTTCCCTTTTTGGAAAAGGCCCAGAGCCTGTGAAGAAGGCAAGTGCCTATGAAGCTGATCCCCTCTAAGGAGAAAGGCCCGGAGCCTGTGAAGAAAGCCAATGCCTGTGAAGCTCGCCGCCCCGTGACACTCTCACATAATAATGAGTGGGGCTGTACACGCCCCGGAGTCTCAGGAGCGCCGGCCTCAGGCCCTGGGGCTCCCTCCCACGTCCAGTGGCAGCACTTAGCTCCGCGCTGGTGAGAAGACATCGAAGACTAGATTAGGTGCCGGACGCGGCTTTTTTATTTGCTTTCCGCAGTTGACGTGTTTATTTGCATCTGAAGTCTTATCGAAACTATCACCGTCGTTGATTTGTGGTTCGTCGATTTTCGCTCCTCGTTTTGATTTCTCTCATGAAAGGCCTCGCGAGGGATGGAACTCGAACGCCCTCGCGAGCGTTTCTGCTCTAGCCGCTTAAAGGTTCCACGGCCCGGGCTCTCTACAGGAGCACCCCTCTAGTCCGTACCCCTCGGGCACCGCGACACGCACACAGGGCCTGGGTCGGTCGCCCCCCGGCTGGGGCCGAAAACTACCTACGCGAGGGCAAATAGTTGAGAAGCGCAACAACAAAGTCAAGGTAATGGCTACAATGGCAATGATTCTCAACACGCCCCCACGGGGCTCCATGCAGCTGTTTTGTCTTACACAGGGAGCAAAAGGAAAAGGAAAAGGCGAGCCCGGCACGGCCCGCCTCACATCGGCCTGCAGAGGCGACACGGGATGCCTCTGAAGCTCAGGCGGACTCCCTTTCGCGCTTCAGCGGGGCGCGGCGACGGGCGGATGAACAGCCATCCCCCAAGCAAGCGCGACGGCGAGGGGGCTGGCTGCGGCCACCGCTGGAGGAGCCTCCCGAAGAAGAGTTGGTGGAGCTTGGGGAGCGTCGGGCGCCGCCATCGGAGCGGGCGCTGTCTCATCCATCGTCTTCGGAGCGAGGCCCCTAGCCACGGTCGACGCCCTCGGGGCAGCATCCTGGGCGGCGACCATCTTCCCCAAACACCCTCACATAGAGGGTGTCGTCGCCGTCGAACTTGAAGTGCAGGGTGCACCGCTGGCCCAGGCCGCGCGCGCGGGCAAACGTTTGCCAGCCGCAGGTCAGGGCCTCATTCCCAGAAGGGGAGACCTCGAGCGAAACCCAGGAGTCCCTACTGCAGCAACCGTCAGCCTTAAGCCAGAAGCCGCACCGGGCGCTGGCCAGCAGCTCGCTGATGAAGAAGCAAGGGAGCTGGAGCCAGGTGTTGGTCGGGTCTGCCGACCACACGACGAACTCCAGCAGCACCTCCGCTGAGCGAAAGCGCGGCCTGGGGGGCCACGCAGTCATAGCCTGCCTCCCCTTGGCAGCCGAGCGCTCACCACCATGCGGAGAACCGTCCCTGTGGCCACGGGGAGCCACAGCGGGGACCGCGGGATGCTTGCGGGGATGACCCCGGCCGCGCTTGGTCGGAAGGGAGTCGGGCCCCGCAAGACTAGCCTTCCCCTTCTCCACGGCTGAGAACCTCTTCGGAGCCATGCGAGCGGCGGGCGGCAAAGGAGAGGAAGAAGAAGAGAAGCGGGAAGGGGCGGACTGGCGGAGCTTATGCGGCCCCGTACTTATAGCCGGAAAAGGCCAACCGTCGAGCACCACGATCGTAGGTAATAATGACCCGTATCTACGTATGCAGGGACTAGTCAAGTCACGCAGTTGCCAAGGCGTCGTGGGGGAGCAGAGACGCCCACGTCCTGTCAAACCGCCACGTGGCGCCCAAGGCCGCAGGCTATTAGCGCCCGCGGCGCTTCGCCCTTGCCCTTTTGCCTCTCGATGCGGCCAAGTCCGGGCGCGCCTTGGGCCCGGGGGCTACTGTCGGCGTTCTGGGAACAGGGGTCCCCAGACTTTCCTGCCTGCGGCCTGCGGCGTGGCTCAAATGGGGGCCCAGCACGGCCCAACTTCATCAACACGAGAACCAGGACCCTCGCGAGGGGCCAAGCCTCGCGGGGCGGACGACACGGCGCATCCTCAGGCGCAGCCTCCTCAGGCTGGCTCGCGAGAAGGCGGAGAGATCGAGGCGGGGTACCTCGCGAGGTGCCCATCACGCAAGCCATGACGATCAAGGGTCCCAGGCGGGCGCCAGCCCACGCAGCGCCCCCCTTTCCTCTTTGGTGCAAAGGGGGCAAGTGCAGGCGAGAGGATCAAGCAAAGGCACCCATTTCGGTGCAACGAGACCAAGACCAGTCCAATGGTGGGAAGGAGGTCACCATGGAGCCCAGAACGGCGTCACCACAGGGCCTTTGGCAAGCGAAGACCAACTTTAGTCAGGATAAGTGTACCAGATGTTCCCCTTCGAATTGGCCAATTGTTGGCGCCCTACCCGCTCAAATATTTGGGAGGAGGCCCAGGGCCTTTGCCTATAAATAGGACTAGCCACCCCCAGGGTAGAGGCATCGATCTAGCAATTTGGAAGAGAGGTCTGACCAAACCTTTAGAGCAAGGAGAGAGAGAGAGAGAAGGGCGATCGAACTCCCCCTAGCAGTTCATCCCCCTAGCCAAGAACAGACCCTCGCGAGGCTGTTCTCCCTTGTACTGTTCATCATCATCAGCCCAAGAGGCAATCCACCCACCACAAACTAGAGTAGGGTATTACACCACAATGGTGGCCCGAACTAGTATAAACCCTGTGTCTCTTGTGTTGTTCTTTCTGTAGTTTAGATCCTTACGAGACGGAGAGGTAGAGGGCATCATCTCCGCGCGCACCCCAGAGTTCGAACCTTAAGGGTCTGCCGGAACCCGTAATCCGACAGGGGCCTACAGGGATGGCCGGGGCGGCGGCGGGCCGGCGGTGGGGAGTGTTTTCGGGGCGGGCGGGGCGGCGCACCGCCGGCCGCGGGCGGCGGGAGGCAGATGTTTGGCCGGTGGTGGCTGGCGGCTCAGGGGGTGGAGGTTGAAGATGAACTGCATGCCCTTGATTTCGTATCCAACAGCTGCAAAATCGGCTGACCGTAGATGAAAAATT
The DNA here is from genome assembly GCA_032464435.1 of Aegilops umbellulata. NCBI lineage: Eukaryota > Viridiplantae > Streptophyta > Magnoliopsida > Poales > Poaceae > Aegilops > Aegilops umbellulata. Next base: position 446,156,439 of record CP136057.1, read on the forward strand.
TAGTCGACTGACTTGTAGCCTCACCTCTAGTGCGTTCAGTTTCGACAGCAAAATTTAGTTTCGACAGTTAAGTTCAGTTTCGGCAGTTAAATTCAGTTTCGATAGTTAAGTTTAGAGATGAGCGGCTGATGTATACATCTAGCACTTTGTGGTTATGTATTTTACGTCATCTATTGGAGATGCTATTAGAATTCCACTCACGTTTACGTTGTCTCTCTTGTCCTACTTCAGCCTCGGCGTCGTACAACTCACCGGAGCTGCTCCAACAACGAAACCCTCCATCACAGCGGAGCAGTACCTCAGGCTCCATCTCCAGACGCCTAAGATCTTCTTCCCCTCCTCCGACAGCCAAGTCAGCCGGAGCATCCTCACCGGCCAACCCAATCACACTGAGATCGACATGGCTTCGCCAAAGAGGTTGTACACTTCTTGTGGTTTGACTTAATCTCAACCTGCTTCTTTGCATCCTGTGATCTTCCAATTCTTGTGAACCAAACACCCAGATTGGCAGAAATCCCGTGTTTTTTAATTCTCTGTTTTGCACGTGCATTCCCTATCCTATTCCTGTCTATTTCCTATCCCTGCATTGTTAGAATCCTCAAATTCAAACAAGCCCTTACACAATTACTTCTGTTATAGATATGTGTCAAAGAAAACCTTGTGTGGTTTGTCCTGCTCCTGCGGTGTTGTGTTCCACCCCAGATCAGCTGCTCCAACGACGGAAGGGTTCACCACAGCAGGGATCCGCTCTCCAGACTGTCTTTCGCCGCCTCAGATCTTCTTCCCCGCCGCCGGTAGCCACGATAACTGCATTACCATCATCAACTGAGCAGATGACCTTGAGGACTACACAGGTCCGCAAGAGAGGTCACACTCTTCCATGTCTGCTTACGTTATGCATCGCTTAATATGATGACGTGCTACTTTATCATCGTGTTCACCTATTAGACTACGATTCAGGTCCAAACTTATGCTGAAACTTGAGTTTTAAAATGGTTGTGGGGTACATATTGGGGCAGCAATCAGTACTATCTGTCTACTATCTGGTTAATCTCGGGTGTCTACTATGAGTTTCATGTTGGGTGCAAACAAACATTAAAGGAGCCATTATCTGTATTTTTAACTAAAGCTATTATCTGCCTGCTATCATTGGTTTTGGGTCTATCCACAGTTTGCTACCTTCACTCTGGAGTTGTGCATGCACTCCTTACATAATCTCACTATGTCTTATTCCTATGCATGTCAGTTATTGTACACAATGGAAATGAACATGTAGAGCAAAAGAGGCGAGCCTTGCGTGGCAATAAAATTTCATGCACACGTCACTCCATGGTGGGCGCAAAGGCAGCCCCCCTCCACCCATTTTGGATCGTAGTCAAGAGGAAGATAACTGTTCTGAGGGGGATTCAGAAGCAGAAGACCACTCCTATTTACCCCATGAGGTCTTCGCTCTAACTTGGCATGCTGATGTTGGTAATATCATGCATATTGTGCCTTGCATGGCTTACTGTATACATCAAAGATGTCATCTTTTTAGTTTAGACATGCTTTGTGTCAATGCCATCTGTTTAGTTTCTTTATCATATATGTGAATCATGCAATGCCATCTTGTTTAGCCAGGCATCATATATGTGAATTTTTCAATGCCACCCTGGTTAGCCAGTCATCTTATATGTGAATTATATCATGACATATTTTTTTATTACGTGTTAAATTTGTCAACAATTTTAGTACATTCAATTACTCTTCTTGTGCATCAGCCATTCGGCACGGGCATGGAAAAATCTGGAGTGGAAACAAGGTCTTCAGAGCAGACAATGCTATCTGACGAAGCACATGTCTTGCTGGTTATAGATAGCTCCTCAGAGGAGGATTCAGAGACAGATGACCAGTCCTATTCCCCCCCGAGGTGCATGCTCTAACTTGGCAGGGTTATGTTGCTCATGTCATGCGTATGGTATCTTGCATTGCTATGTCATTTGCTTAGTTTAGACATTATTTGTGTGAATGCCACCTGTTTAGTGTCTAATTACCATATATGTGAATTATGCAATGCCATCTTTTTGCAAGACATTATATATGTGAATTATGCAATGCTATCTTGTTGCAAGGCATTATATATGTGAATTATGCAATGCCTTGATGTTTAGCCAAGCGTCATATATGTGAATTATATCATGTCGTCCTTTTTTTGTATTTCTCATTGCTTTTGTCGACAATGTTTGTATATTCAACTGCTCTTCCTGTGCATCAGCCATTTGAATTAGTGATGGAGAAATCTGGAGTGAAAACAAGGTCTTCAGAGCAGACAATGCTACCTGGTGAAGCAGATATGTTGCTGGTTACAGATAGCTCTTCACAGGAGGATTCAGTGGCAGATGACCAGTCCTATTATCCCCCTGAGGTGTATGCTCAAACTTGGTAGGGTTATATTACTCATATCATGCATATGTTGTATTGCAATGCTTAGTTTTTACATCATATACACGATATTGAATGCCATCTCCTTAGTTGACACATCATATATGCGATTGCCCTCTGCTCACTTCCTTAGTATATAAATCATATATTTGAATTATATCATGCCATGATGTTTACATAGATATCATGTATCTGAATTATGGCATGCCAACCCATTTTCTAAAGACATAATATAGTTATATCATCTCATCCTGTTCAGATAGTCATCATATTTTGAATTATGTCATTCTATCCGTGAATTATATCATGCCATCATGTTTCCATCGACAGCTTGTTTGTGATTTATGGCATGCCAACCACTTTAATAGACACATCGTATAGTTATATCATGTCATCCTGTTTACATAGTCATCATATTTTGAAGTATGCCATTCTATCCTGTTTAGTTAGCCATCATACATGTGAAATTGTGTCATGCTATCCTGTTTAATTAGCCATCATATATTTGAAATTATGTCCTGCTATTCTGTTTGGTTAGACAACATAAATGTGAATTATTTCATGCCCTGTTTTCTTCCCTACTATCCATTGCACCTGTCTATCTTACAATGTCTATACATTCAATTACTTTTCTTGTTTATCAGCCATTTCAATTGGAGGGGGTGATGGCAGTATCCGTGGGAGTAAAAACACGGTCTTCAGAAAAGATCATGCTACCTGTCGATGGAGATAGAACCACGGTTGTACTTGCCCAAGAACCATCCCCACCACACATAACCCAGACTCACGCAGATTGTACCCCTACCCAGTTGGACAGAGAACAAGCTACACCCCTTCTAACCCCAACCCCAGCAGATAGTAACCCAGTTCCATTGACACAACACCGTCTCCACCATAGAGCACCCAAACACGAGAAGTTAGTAAGGCAACTGTAGTGCCCAAAGCACGAGGACCACCACTCCGAACCCCAAGTCAATGCTTAAAGCAGAAGAAGAATTGTTCTCAGGTCAGGTTCCGTAGCTATGGTTCGTACTACTTTGCTCTTGCATCACTGTATTTACTCATACCAACTAATTTCAAATTTGAAGGATGCAAATAAAACTCCAATGGCGCAATAGGTATGTTTTAAACCTGTTTCTTTATCGTGTTTGCTGTTGTAACTTGCTCTATGTTGATTTCAGTTTCAATTGAATAAACAATTATGTTATAATGCCATGCACATTACAAGTGTTCTTATTGCTGTGTAGTTTCCCACACTTATATTCTGTCTATGCTGCTTTGTCTTAAATAGATATGATTCGAACTGTATCTATCTTGATTTGGCAACATAAACTAGAATGATATAGACCATACAGTGACCATACTATATAGATATATGTTTGTTTCATGCTGTTATCCTGTCCACCTTACTACTGAACTGTTTACCAAAATGAGTTTCATATACTACATTGTAAACCTGTGATATGTTTGTTTGTTTCTCCTTTAGAACGCAGATAAACTATTGGAGAAGAGTACCCCGTTATGCAATGGTAAAGGAAGTAATGCAGATCAGGTCCAAGATAGTGAGATATCCCTGTTGTTCTCCAAGGAAGATGATAAAAACTATATTGAAGACACTAAGGCAACCCCAAAGTCATGTCTTGATGTAGTGTTCGAGTTATTGGCTACTACTGCTGGCACCAGCTCTTCGAACTCGCTGCCAGAATCAGTTCGGCTTCTTGAGTCTCAACTTCAAGTTGAAAGACATCGATTAGATGTGATGTGACAGGAAGTCGAAGGACTAAGGAAGTCCCTGCAGAATTCAGATGCATACTTTCTGGTGCAACAACAAGTGCAGGAGGATTTAAGCGCCAAACAAGAGAAAGTTAATAAGCTTGCTGAGCATCTTGCTAGCATTATGGGTACCCAGGATATTGTTTCTTGAGCTCTTCTGAAGTGGTTTCAGTTCTGGACTTGTTTTGCTGCGATGTTTATATGCTGCTTTGTTCCCTATATTTGCACTTCTGGCGAACTTTGATGCCCAGTGGATGTAATATGTGTAATAGCCATGATAGCCTAGCATAAGTTGCTTGCTTATTTATTTCCGTTGTCTTGTTTATTTGTTTTCTTGTAGTTCTTTTTCCGCGGTTTGCTAGTGGCCGCAATAACCTATTTTTTAAAACGAGGCCACATTAACAATGGGCTACATATTTACTCTAGTTAACATGGGCCTCCTACGGGCCGTAGACACAATGGGCCTTCTACGGGCCGTATCATCAATGGGCCTTCTACGGGCCGTATCATCAATGGGCCTTCTACGGGCCATATGATCGGTTGGCCAAACATGGGCCAATAATAGACCACATTATGGCCATAAATGGGCTAGAGTTGAAACCTTCCGTTCATGGGCCGACAATAACGGGTCGTCGTTAATAGGCCGTATTTGATGACGCTATGAAAACGGTCCAACGTATGAACGGGCTGACTGTAACCACGGGTTGTATTTGACCCACAAGCAGAAAATGACAGTAACAGACCGAAAGTAAACGAATGCTGGAAATGAGCCCAAGAATAAATGGGCCCTGAGAAGGCCGAAAGATATCATGGCTGGAAACGGCCCAACGGAATAATGGGCCGTTAATGGGTATAAAGTGATACACTTTTCATTACGGGCCAGTTTTACCACGGGCCGTTAATGGTCCGTGGGTTACTAAGGGCCTCATATGGGCCAAAAGACGTCATGGGCCATACATGGGTCGGAAGTTAAAACGGGCTGGAATTATATTGGACGGCCCAGATGACACTACTGGGCCTAATTCGGATAGGCCGTAAATGGGCCCTGGGTTAGCGGGCTGTAAATGGGCTATATGCGAACATGCCGTTAACAGGCTTGCCGTGGGCCGGCCCGCCACCTTTTGACCAAGTCAAATGGGCCGGTCTTTTCACAGGAATAGGCTTCTGTTGGGCCGTGCCACGTGTCGACGTATCATAGGCGCTTTGGGTCCAATGAGTGGATGAAATCTATCCCAACGGTGAGCCGACACGTGTTTCCTCCAGCCAATGATGATTTTACACGTGGAAAATCCCCATTGGCCGGGGCTGTTAACGGGTTATCGGATCCAAAACCGGACCCGATAGCTTAACGACATTCCGTTATGGTGGATGCCATGTGTCGGTCACCCTTGACGAAAGCACTTCTGTGACGTGCGATTTATCATCATGGAAGTGGACACTTCCGTGATGATAATTTTGGTAATGTCATGGAACACTTCTACGACAGCACAGGTATGACTATCTTGATTCTGTCATACATTTGTCACAGATGTACATGCATGACAGAAAACATGACCTACTGTGACAAACACGTATCATCACGGAAGTGTATTTTTTTGTAGTGCATACATCTTGGTGGAGCGCTCAAAATGATAGAATATGAAATATACACTCATCACCAAGACAAAGTGAATGATCATACATGAGAGATAGAGACTATTATCATCCAAGCACAAACATTAAAGTATGATATGATCAAGCACATGACCATACAAGTATCTCACCCACACAACCATAGATTATCATCCAAGCAAGCAAACAAATAGGTAGCAAATAAGTAGCAAAAGAAGCAAAGCTCTCTCTCTCTCTCAAAGCCTATGATCTATACACTTTCTCCCCCTTTGGCAACAAGTTACCAAAAAAATTGAAAATGCATAGTGCTATGCGGCTCGCTAAGCTTGATCTTCGAGAGCTTATGAGTGCGAAGGTGGCGTGGAGAGGAGTCCTGCAACAAAAGCATCTGAAGAGGTTGTAGGAGCTAGTGGAGTTGCAACTGGAGGGGCAACTGAAGCTGTGGCTGCAGGAGCTGAGGTTGTGGCTCTAGTGTCTGTCACTGGCACTGTTGCAGACCTCTGCCTTCTGGGCACCCTTTGGTAAGCATCAGTAGTGGTCTTGTCACTCCTATCCTCAAGCTCTTCTTTGATCTTCTCCACAAAAGTCTGAATCTTTGTCACCTTGACATCCAAGTCATGAAGTTTTGTCTCAAAGATTCTCTCAAGACTCTCTTGATTCTAAGTTAGGGTGGCCAATCCTTTCTCAATCCTCAGAGTAGCCTGAATGAGATAGCCAAGTTGGTCTTGTTTTGACTTGAGAAAAACTTGAGATGCCTCTTCAACACTTGGCATCTTGGCTTCCTTCTCTGCTTTTACTTTTGCTCTCTTCTCCTGAGCCTCTACTGAAGTAGGATCTTTAGCATCCATGACAACTGTATTGTCCTCAAAATCAGGCCTCAAGGGAAGGTGCTCTTTGTCCAATAGATATATGCCTTTGCCCATCTTGGAGTTGATGAGCATCTGGATGTGTGGAGCATACCCACATGATCTCTTCTAATCAGCAACTGTCCTCTTGATTGTCTCTACAATCAATGTCATCACTTTGAACTTTTCTGGCACATCAAACATATGCAGCAAATTGATGGAATGTCCTCTTATCATCCTGTCATCTCCAGACTTAGGCAACAATGTGTGCCTGAGGATAGTATTGATTGTGGGCAGTCCTGACAGAAGATAATAGACTGAGCCAAACTTGTGATGTTCCAAGGCTGCATCAGGAATCTCCTTGTACATATGTGCATGGAGTTGTGTCCTTTCCTTGGCTTGGCATACACATCAGTATCATCATCATGCTCTTCAGGGGCATTGATAAGCTTGGCCCAGTCAGCAACAGTAGACTGGTACCTAGTACCCTCAGTCATCCAAACAATTCTTCCATCTGGGTAGAAGTGAGCTGTTGAATAAAACTGCATATAAGCTCATCATTTCACTTGGTCAATCTCCCACCCACAAAAGTATCAACTCCATTCATTCTGAAGCTCTCATGAACTCCAGGAAGGTGATCTTCATTGTCATCAATATATGACCAATCAACCCATTTCATGTTACTGACTATGGGCTTCTTATCCAGGCTCACAGTCTCATAGAAGTCATGTTATTCCTTAGTGTGGAACCTGTAGTCTACAACAGTTCTTCTTGTGGCATAGGGATCTGACTGTCTCCACAATCTGAGACCTGAATCCTTCATTATCTTCATGTTTTCAGCCACTTGATGTGTATCATCATGATCTGGGATCTTGGGCTTCAACTTTCTGAGCACTTGGGCTTCCTCTTCTTCTATTTCAGGCAACGGGACCTTGTTCTTTTCTGTAGCAGGTATGTTTTTGGTGCTTCTCTTTGGTGCATACTTTGAAGCTTGAGCAGTAGCTTTGGGGGCAATCTTGGGCTTTGATGGAGCATCCCCAAACTTGATGGCATCCCCCATCAGCTTCTGAGCTTTGGGTGCTGGTGTAGCATCCTCTTCTTCATCTTCTTCCTCATCTGAAGAGTGCTTCTCAAATTCAGCCATGGGATCAACACGCTTGTACCATCTCCCTCTCTTCCTTTCCCTCTTTTTCTTGCCCTCACCAGCAGCCTCTACAACAGCTGATTTGGAGGCTTCAAGAATTGAGGTTCTAGCCTTAAACATTGGCACTCTCTTGGAAGGAGCTTTCTTGTTCAAACCAGGCTTGGTTGAAGCTACAGTGCCAAATTCTTTCTTAACAACTTTCTTCTTGGAGCTGACCTCCTCCTCAGCAGCAACATAATCTTCATCCTCAGAGTCTGAGTTTGTCTTTCTCCTTGTCCTGGTAGCTGCTTTTGGCAAGTTTCTTGGGGTGCTTCTACTACCCTCATCATAGCTGCCAGAGGGACTAGTGCCCTCACTCAGATTGACCTGTTCCTCAGACTTGTTCTGGCTGTCACTCTGATCTGACATAGCCGGCACTGCAAACTGAAAGCTGGCCCTGTGAGTAGATGTAGTTGAGATAGAGTGGATGAGCATCACAAAGTGCAGAGATTTTGCAAAACAAATGAGTCAAAAACTTAGTTTTAGTTTTCTACAGAAAGCATTTCGGAGCTACCGATTTGTTAAACTCGGTGACACCGAAGCAATATTAGAGTCTGAACTAGTGAAATTGGTCAGACCGAGACACAGTTTGGTGATTCTGAGATTGCTAGGTTTCATTGAGAGTTGAACTCGGTCACACCGATTCGTAAGTTTCGGCCAGACCGAAAATTACAAGTGCAATGGCCTAGGCCAAATCGGTGAGACCGATTTCTACAACTCGGTCGGTCCGAGATGAGTCCGGCGGAAACCTAACCCTAAATTTTCGAATCAAAACTAATCTAAAGGAAGTTTTTGCTAGATAGAGTAATCTCATACGTGGTAAAAATCATGGCATTGACCTAAGTGCAGGAATCGGAGGTAAAGATTGCACATAGGGTCGAGTTCATACCCTAAATTGGCGGTGAACTCGCTACGGCGACAACGGCGGTGAAGATTCCAGTGACGAGAGGTCACTGGCAATGAGGAGACGATCCGGAGACTTGAGTCGGCAGAGCAGGATACGTGCGGGCGAAGGGTTTTGGAGGAATTTCCAAAATTTGACCGTGAGCATATATATCCTGACCCTGTCGGTGTGACCGAGTGGAACGACTCGGTGGCACCTAGATGTAGAATCGCAAGCGGTTACTGCAACTCTATGTGACCGAACTGTTCAAATCGGTTGCACCGAGATTGAAAACCTAGATCAACTCAATGAACTCGGTATGACCGAAAGGGGTGAATCGGTCAGACCGAAATACACAGAGAGGTCTTGGAAGTTTAAGTCCATGACGAATCGGTGGCTCCGAGTGCTCCTCAACCAGAGGGTTTGAATCTGACTTGATCAAACTTTGTGAGGTCGCATGAATAGAGTTTGAGACGAGAAAAACATAGATAGCTAGGGGAAGTTCTTAGGCATTCTTGTCCATCCATTTGGCAAAAGAAAAAGACCAAACAATCAAAGCAACAAATGGATGTCCTCGAATAAGAGAAATATGCAATCAACATGCTCACACAATAAGATGGTAATTGAAATATGTGGCAAAGCATGCACAAACACTCTAGCATCTATCAAGCAATTGGCGATGACTAGGTCAATTTATATATGAGTATATTGACTGAGGAGTGAAATGAGAACATTTGATCGTAGGTCATACTCATCGTTTAAGCATAAGTGGGGTTACCACTTTTACATAAAGCAATGTTGTATTAACACCATTAGAGTTGCTTTAGCTCAATACTTAGAGCAAAGTGCCCCCTAGATGTGACATCCCCCTAAGAGGGATGAACTAAGCTTGGGTTTTGTCGACGATGACTTCTTGTAGATGTTGAAGATGTGGATTCTCAATGTTGATGTAGATCATTTGGAGAAATCCATTGGAGTGAGTTGCACTTTCAATACCTACATATGGGTTAATCCCACAAGGAACAAACAAGGATGTCCACAGACATAGAGTGAAGTACATTCCATATGATGTCCATGAAAGCATTAGGTTCCCTTGTCCCTTGTCTTACCAACAAGAGGGTTTATGACTCCTTGAACTAGTACAAGATGTGGAAGTTGTTTGCACTTATCCATGCCAAAATGATATGAGTGAAGTATGTTGTCGGAGTTACCCTCAAGAACTCTATAGTTCTTCTTCTTCGGGATCCACATCAGCTTGATGGGAATCCTTGGAGTTGTTGTCGTACTTGATGAAGTAGAACTTGATGTAGTCTTGGGAACCCACTTGACCAAGGCCTTGGGAGCTTCTTCAAATGCATCAATCTCCTATTGAAGCTTGTCCTTGCCTTTTTGCTTGTGGTCTTGTGGTGGAAGATCATCTTGAGCTTGTGACCCCTTGAAGGAAGTAGGATCGTACTTCTCTTGTTGAGGAACAAACTTCATCTTGGGGTGTTGATCTTCTTCCCACTCAACTCCATTGGCATTGAACTTTCGTTCAAAACCAACACCTTGATTCTTCCAGTGCCTTCCTTGCTTGCGTACAATTTCCTCAAATTGCTTACTTTCGGCAAGGCTCTTGTAAACACCTTTCTCTATAATTCACTTCAATAAGCTATTTTCTTGCTCAAGTGTAACTTGGCTAAGAGAATCATTAGTGGAATCAAGAGAATTACTAGAAGCAATAATGTTGGATTTAGCATGATAATTGTTATTACTAGATGAAGAATCTTTCTTACTCTTGTTGCTAGATTTTACTTGTGGCATGTAAGTAGACAAGAGTAAACGCTTGGCAATGTAAGAAGAACTTTTCTTACGAAGATCATCATTGATTGGTTTTAAGAACCCATGCTCTTGCTCTAGCTTGAGATTTTCAAAGCGTAGCTTCTCATGAGTCTTTAAAAGCTCTCGATGATCTTCTAAGGTAGTTTCATGAGCTAACTTAAGCGTGTTTAGTTCTTTAGTTAGATGCTCAATCTCCTTCTTATCATCGTCATTCATTTTATCTTGATTGGCACTGGTACAACAACGTGCTAAACAAATGGGTTTTAACCCCTTTCCACGATGGCATTTGGAACCGTTGCCAAGTGAGTGTGTGCGATAGGGTGTCCTTCCCACACGACCCAGAAATCGTCGGGGATAGGCCCTCCTGGGACCCAGGATGGGTCCATGTGCGATCGGGCAAGGCATCGAAACCCAATCATTTCCGTAGGTATGTACATCACATACGGTAATCTGAGAAAATCATTTCCATAGGTATGAACATCCCACACGGTGAATCCCAGAAAATCATTTCCGTAGGTATGTACATCCCACACGGTGAATTCTAGAAAAACATTTCCATAGGTATGTATAGCACACACACTTCTTTGTGTGGAAACGTTTGTGCAAGGTGGCCTAACGCAAACAGTTCGCTGCCGGAAGCCGTGTGTGATTGTTAGTTGATCGAACACGCCTACTTTCTAGAAACCGTGCGGGTTGTTTGAGTTCATTGCCCACGGTGCTGTCTGAGTAACCGTCTGCAATAGAAAACCCCAATAAGCAGGGTAATTAGCCTATTATTGATAATCCATGTACTAATCAAACTAATATTTCTTATAAAACACGCCAGATATTTCATATCCATATAAAAGCAACCGGGATTTCATAATCGAATTACATCAGATAGCTTCGGCACTCAGTTACGCCATTACACAACAGCACCAAGTTTCACATGCAACATCAAAAACCTTTGGAAAGTAGCATCATACACGGTAAATAGACAGATGAATCTCATTTGGGAAACTGCAGAAGCGGAAGGCAAATATTGAGCCTTCAGTGATGTTGAATGTCCTTGCAACTTTATGCCAGTGGCTATGGATAATTGCCCGCCCAACCTTCGTCCATTTCAGGAAGACTTCAATATTGTATCGTGGGTGTTGAATGAATACCTTCCTCGCCTCTTGACCATGCAGGTGGTTTGAGAGGTAATCATCGATGAACTGCTTTGGAAAGTACTGAAAACAAAGCTATGCATAAATCGCTGTTGTAAATTTTGAAATGGCGCAAGGGGTAAAAACAAGGTAAAAGAGTTGGTACCATCCTATAGTTGACTGATGTCTTCTTCATTGTGCAAACGAAGATCTTGCTGTTATTCGTCGCAAGTTTTTCATCCTAACAATCTTTCTTAGTTTCTTGACTTGACTGATATTCATGGACATCTCATTTCCCCATATGCAAAATGGGTCGAACAGTGGGTCTAAGCCTCTGACGGCAGGACCTACATGTGCAAGACCAAATTGTAATAAACCTAAATATTAGAATGATTCCTGCAACTGCACGATAATGTGCTATTAGCCAAATGACCCTGCTTGAACAAACCTTGATGGTAAACCGCAGTGTCTCCCATTGTTTCCCTGCAACACACATAAGGAAGATCTTGATCAGGTTAATTGAGAGTTGCCATACTATCAGTAGAATATGTATTGAGTACAGCCAAATTTGATTGGTGTCACATGCATAACAATACAAAATTGTACCCACAACAAATGAGAATCAAATCGCAGAACTGAACCAAATAGTTAAATGGACAACAAACCAAATGAACCAAAATAGGTAACTGGGCACGACATTGCAGAGTAGAAACATGTACTAGAAGATAAGATAGTTAACAGAACAAAGAATGCTTGAGAACAATACGACAAAATGTAGCAATTGTTGGACCAAAGTGTTAACTGAACATTACATTTCAGAGGACCAAACTGTTAACTGAACATCAGATTGCATATTAACATTACAAAGGATGAATCACTAGAAGGCACTGGCGGTGGCCTCGAGAAAACATCATGGACTGTATTTTAAAGTAGACAACCGCGTGGCGGTGTCGACGGTGGCCTTGAAGACGAGGTGCTCCTCCAAGATCTGGCGGTCGACACGCATGGCAGCCATAGTGACCTTGTTCGCGCGTGCGGCCGCATGCTACTCAGCTCCATGTTATACTGCGTGTAAAATAGCTTTGGGCGGCGCTTAATTGGAGGAGTGGGGCAGTAATTTCAGTGGAAGGTGCCACTCCGTCGGTCGGGGCATGTGGGACGGGAAAGGAGGAGGATGGTGTGGGTGGGGTGTGGATTACCCGACCATATCGGTGAGGCCGTGCAGCAAGAAGAAGGGTCGGTGGCGAGGAGGCCACACAGCAAGAGGAAGGGTCGCCGACGAGGAGGTGGCACTACAAGAAGAAGGGTCGCCGGTGAGGAGGCGGCGCTGCAAGAAGAAGGGTAGCCGACGAGGAGGTGGCTGATACGTATCCGTTGTATCTACTTTTCCAAACACTTTTGCCCTTGTTTTGGACTCTAACTTGCATGATTTGAATGAAACTAACCCGGACTGACGCTGTTTTTAGCAGAACTGCCATGGTGTTATTTATGTGCAGAAACGAAAGTTCTCGGAATGACCTGAAACTCCACGGAACTTATTTTTGGAAATAATAAAAAATATTGGCAAAAGAATCAATGCCAGTGGGCCCACCACCTGTCCATGAGGGTGGGGGGCGCTCCCCCTGCCTCGTGGGCCCCCTGTTGCTCCACCGACCTCAACTCCAACTCCATATATTCGTGTTCGGGGATAAAAAATCAAAGAGAAGAAATCATCGCGTTTTACGATACAGAGCCCCCGCCAAGCCCTAAAACCTCTCGGGAGGGCTGATCTGGAGTCTGTTCGGGGCTCCGGAGAGGGGGATTTGTCGCCGTCGTCATCATCAACCATCCTCCATCACCAATTTCATGATGCTCACTGCCGTGCGTGAGTAATTCCATCGTAGGCTTGCTGGACGGTGATGGGTTGGGTGAGATCTATCATGTAGTCGAGTTAGTTTTGTTAGGGTTTGATCCCTAGTATCCACTATGTTCTGAGATTGATGTTGCTATGACTTTGCTATGCTTAATGCTTGTCACTAGGGCCCGAGTGCCATCATTTCAGATCTGAACCAATTATGTTTTCATGAATATATGTCAGTTCTTGATCCTATCTTGCAAGTCTATAGTCACCTACTATGTGTTATGATTCGGCAACCCCGGAGTGACAATAACCGGGACCACTCCCGGTGATGACCATAGTTTGAGAAGTTCATGTATTCACTATGTGCTAATGCTTTGTTTCGCTACTCTATTAAAAGGAGGCCTTAATATCCCTTAGTTTCCATTAGGACCCCGCTGCCACGGGAGGGTAGGACAAAATATGTCATGCAAGTTCTTTTCCATAAGCACGTATGACTATATTCGGAATACATGCCTACATTACATTGATGAATTGGAGCTAGTTTTGTGTCACCCTATGTTATGATTGTTACATGATGAACCGCATCCGGCATAATTCTCCATCACCGATCCAATGACTACGATCTTTTCACATATTGTTCTTCGCTTATTTACTTTCTCGTTGCTACTATTACAATCACTACAAAACACCAAAAATATTACTTTTGCTTCCCTTACTTTTGTTACCATTACCACTACTATCATATTACTTTGCTACTAAATACTTTGCTGCAGATACTAAGTTATCCAGGTGTGGTTGAATTGACAACTCAACTGCTAATACTTGAGAATATTCTTTGGCTCCCCTTGTGTCGAATCAATAAATTTGGGTTGAATACTCTACCCTCGAAAACTATTGCGATCCCCTATACTTGTGGGTTATCAAGACTATTTTCTGGCGTCGTTGCCGGGGAGCATAGCTCTATTCTTTGAGTCACTTGGGATTTATATCTACTGGTCACTATGAAGAACTTGAAAGACGAGAAAACAAAAATTTATCCCTCAACTACGAGGGGAGGTAAGGAACTGCCATCTAGCTCTGCACTTGATTCACCTTCTGTTTTGAGTAAGCTTGCGACACCTAAACCTGCTTCTGCTATTCGTTCTGATATGTCGCATGTTATTGATGATGCCACTTCTGCTATGCATGATACTTATGATGAAACTACTTCTATGCTTGATACTACTGTGCCACTTGGTGAATTTCTTGATGAACAAATTGGTAGGGCTAGAGAGAAAGAAATTATTGAAACTGGTTATATCGACGAATGTGATGATGAAGACTTGCCTATTATTCCTGAGGGTTATGTTTTTGATAAAGAAGCTTCTTTAGCTATTTTAGTTTGCAAAGATAGATATGAGCTCAAGAGATTATTAGCTAAATGGAAGCAACAATCTCTTAATGATAGAATGAAACCTGGCCCTGCTTTTGCTACTTCACCTATCTCTGTTACCGATAAGGATTATGAATTCTCTGTTGATCCTAATATAATTACTTTGGTTGAATCTGATCCTTTTCATGGCTATGAATCTGAAACTGTTGTGGCACATCTTACTAAATTAAATGATATATCCACCCTATTCACTAATGATGAGAGATCTCGCTACTTTTATATCCTTAAAATATTTTCATTCTCATTAAAGGGTGATGCTAAGATATGGTTTAATTCTCTTGATCCTGGTTGTGTGCGTAGTCCTCAGGATATGATTTATTACTTCTCTGCTAAATATTTCCCTGCTCATAAGAAACAAGCTGATTTGAGGGAAATATACAACTTTGTGCAAAATTGAAGAAGAGAGTCTCCCACAAGCTTGGGGGAGGCTTCTCAAGTTACTTAATGCTTTGCCTGATCATCCTCTCAAGAAAAATGAAATACTTGATATCTTTTATAATGGACTAACCGATGCTTCCAGAGATTACCTGGATAGTTGTGCTGGTTCTGTTTTCAGGGAAAGAACACCGGATGAAGCTGAAATGCTATTGAATAATATGTTGACAAATGAAAATAATTGGACACTTCCTGAGCCAGCTCCTGAGCCAATTCCTGAGCCTATTCCTAAACCAACTCCAAAGAAGAGAGGTGTTCTATTTCTCAGTCCTGAAGATATGCAAGAGGCAAAGAAACCTATGAAAGAAGAAGGTATTAAAGCTGAAGATGTTAAGAATTTGCCTCCTATTGAAGAAATACATGGTCTTAATTTACCGCCTGTTGAAGAAACATATGATCTTAATACATTACCTATTGAAGAAACTCATGGTCTTGATAACCCGACACAGGTAGTAAAGGTAAATTCTCTCTATAGATTGGTGAAGGTGATATTCCTCACTATAAGTCTGCTAGACAATGCTTAGAAGAGTTTGATAATTTTATTGTTAAACAAGAAAACTTTAATGCTTATGTTGGTATACAATTGAAATACAATTCCGATATGCTTGAACACTTGAGTAATTACATGGCTAATGTTAGAGGTGAACTTAAACTCATTAGTAAACATGCTTCTATGGTTACCACTCAAGTAGAACAAGTACTTAAAGCTCAAAATGATTTTCTCAATGAAATGAATAGCAAGAAAAATGATTATGCTATTAGAGTGGCAACTAGAACTGGTAGAATGACTCAGGAACCTTTGTATCCTGAAGGCCACCCTAAGATAATTGAGCAAGATTCTCAGAGAAATAATATTGATGCACCTAGTCCTTCTAAAAAGAAGAAAAAGAAAAATGATAGGACTTTGCATGCTTCTAGTGAACCTATTGCTGAACCACATGAGAATCCAAATGCTATATCTATTTCTGATGCTGAAACACAATCTGGTAATGAACATGAAACTAGTGAAAATGTTAATGATGATGTTTATGATGATGCTCAACCTAGTAATGACAATGATGTAGAAATTGAACCTGCTGTTGATCTTGATAACCCACAATCAAAGGATCAACGTTATGATAAGAGAGACGTTGTTGCTAGGAAACATGGTAAAGAAAGGGAACCTTGGGTTCAGAAACCCATGCCTTTCCCTCCCAAACCATCCAAGAAAAAGGATGACGAGGATTTTGAGCGCTTTGCTGAAATGATTAGACCTATCTTTTTGCGTATGCGATTAACTGATATGCTCAAAATGAATCCTTATGCTAAGTATATGAAAGAAATTGTCACAAATAAAAGAAAGACACCGGAAGCTGAGATTTCCACCATGCTTGCTAACTATACTTTTAAGGGTGGAATACCAAAGAAACTTGGATATCGAGGGGTACCCACTATACCATGCTCCATTAAAAGAAACTATGTTAAAACTGCTTTATGTGATCTTGGAGCCGGTGTTAGTGTTATGCCTCTCTCTTTATATCGTAGACTTGACTTGAATAAGTTGACACCTACTGAAATATCTTTGCAAATGGCTAGTAAATCAACTGCTATACCTGTCGGTATTTGTGAGGATGTGCCTATTGTGATTGCAAACGTTACTATTTTAACGGACTTTGTTATTTTTGATATTCCCGAGGACGATAGTATGTCTATTATTCTTGGAAGACCTTTTTTGGATACTGCAGGGGCTGTTATTGATTGCAACAAAGGCAATGTCACTTTTTATGTTAATGGTAATGAGCATACAGTACGCTTTTCGAGGAAACAACCTCAAGTTCACAGTATCAACTCTATTGGAAAAATTCCATCAATTATATTTGGAGATTTTGAATTTCCTCTTCCTACTATCAAGAAGAAATATGATACTCTTATTATTGGGGATGTGCATATCCCCGTTGAGGTAACATAGTGTTATTCGAAATTTCTCCAGTTCCATGTTATTCGGAATGAGTTTGTTAACAAGACCTAATCAACCTTGTTAGTGGATTCTTTTTGATGAGCATGAGATGGATGAAACTAGAAGGCACAACCTTCTGTACCCTCTTTCTACTTTCTGTTATTTAGTTGAAATAAAGTAAAAATAGTATTTTTCTGTCTGTTTTCTGATTTATCTGTGCAATATAAAAATATCCCGAAAATAAAAGTTCTCCAAATGCTCTGAAAATGGAATATGATTATTTCTAGAATATTTGAGAATATCTGGCATTGAGAACACAGCAGGAGTGGCAAGCACCTGTCCACGAGGGTGGAGGGTGTGCCCTCCCCCTAGGGCGCGCCCCCTGTCTCGTGGGCCCACGGTGGTCCTCCTCCACTTATTCCTGCACCCATACACTCCTTCTTCCTCCCACAAACACCAATATCCATCTCAATCTCGAGTTCTAGCTCATTTTGCTGCGATTTTCGATCTCCTTGCTCAAAGCACCTCTCACAAAACTGCTTGGGGAGATTGTTCCTTGGCATGTGACTCCTCCATTGGTCCAATTAGTTTCTGTTCTAGTGTTCTATTCATTGCAAATTTATGCTGCCTAGGTGACCATGTTCTTGAGCTTGCATGTCAAATTTATATGGTTCCAAGTAGTTCTAATGCATGATATAGTCTCTACGCACTTGTAGGAGTAGTTGCTATCAATTTTATTGAGTTTGGTTCACTTTTGTTTGAAGTTACTAAAAATTTCAGAAATTTTTCAGAGGAAGAAATATGCTTAGGAAAATGTTCCAAGGTGGTTCTTGGACCCAGGCTTGCAATGCGTGATGCTGATGAGGAGCCACCAAGGGACGCTCCAGTGCGGCCCTGTGAATGGCCTTCGGAAAATTTTATGGATCGAGCAGGAATCAAGAATTTAACGCATATTTGCGTAACGCTGATCTTGTGACCTTTGAGGCAGACAAATGCCGCCATTACCACTATCTCACTAGTACATTTGTGAGGAGGTTTGAATTTTCATCTTCACGTAATTCTCCAACTGTCCTGTTTGATCTTTATGAAAAATCTTATACCATGGACTTAGAGGATTTTACTTCTGCTTGCAAACTTCCACAGTGGGGTAGTGTTAGTGAACCCCGTAAATCTAAATTTAGAATCTTTCTTGCTTGTATACCCGTGGGGGAATCTAGAGATATAGCACAAGCTACCATAGGGAGCATTCATTTTCCTGCTATACATTGTGTTGCTCTCTTCATAGGTAGGTGCATAAATGGTAAAGATGAAGCATGTCATATGTGTGTCCCTGACCTTAGTATTCTTAGTAGTGCTGTGTTAGGAGACAAATCTTACAATTTGGGAGCCATTGTTGCACGTAGGTTGCATAATAGTAGATTTAATGGAGATTTCTTTGGTGGAATTTATGCGACTCACTTAGCTGATTTTCTTGGTGTCGACGTTCGTGAGGATGACATTGAGTTTCCTCCTACTTATTTAGACTACAATTCTATGGTCTATCACCAGTTTGTCTAGAGGAATGGATCACCTCTCCGATATCGCTTAATCTTTGAAAGACCTCATGCTTTCCGTATTACTCTCCCTGCTCCTGCCTTCTTAGATTATCAGGCAAAATGAAGACATTTTATCACCAGAGAGGAGGCAGATGAGTACGAGAGGAGGGCGGAGGCAACTTGCCGCCACGCTGCAGCTCAGGAAGCGATAACCGCTGCATCTCAGTATGACCCCAGCTACACCTACGGGTATCCGCCAGGCCATCCGTGGCAATGAACCAACTTAGGCCAAAAGCCTAAGCTTGGGGGAGTACGTGTTTCCCACCGACATTACATTTATGTTCAGGCACACTCATTTCTATATGTCGGTGCTCATACTTTTTCACTGTAATATCCATGCTAGTTTATTTTCTTTTTCTTGCTTTCTTCTTGTGTGTTTGTTAAACCTTAAGAAAAAAAATTAGAGTAATTTTTAGTTAGTTTACTTTTCTTGCTGTAGTAGTAATAATTAAAAGAAAACGCAAAAATATTTCCCGTTCTTCTTTTGCTTGTTGGGAGCTATCCCGTGTAAATAGTTTTTATTTCTTTTCTTTTCTTTGGGGGTCGATAGGAGAAGACCATGATTAAATTGTTGAAGTGGCTCTTATATGCATTATTGTTGATTTAACCAAGAGCCCATATTGCCTTGTCCTCTCCTGTTTATTGAATGCTCGCAGATTCCAGCTTAGCCCAATGCACGTGCACTCTTATTATTATTCACATCGTTCGGTTGTGCAAGTGAAAGGCAATTATGACGATATGTGATGGAAAGACTGAGATGAGAAAAGCTGGTATGAACTCGACCTCTCTTGTTTTTGTAAATATGATGAGTTCATCATTCCTGATTCAGCTTATTATGAATAAACATGTTTGCAATGACAATTAGAGTTCATAGTTGCTCGTGCCATGCTTGATTAGCTATGAGTTATAATGGTTTACCTTGCGTGCCAACATGCTATTAAAATGGTTGTGATGTGGTATAGTGGGGTGGTATCCTCCTTTGATTGATTTAAGTGACTTGCTTGGCACATGTTCACACATGTAGTTGAAACAAAATCAACATAGTCTTCACGATATTTATGTTCATGGTGGAATATATCCTACTCATGCTTGCATCTAATGTTTATTAATTTTAATGCATGTTCATGAGTGTTGTCGCTCTCTAGTTGGTCGCTCCCCAGTCTTTTGCTAGCCTTCACTTGTACTAAGCGGGAATACTGCTTGTGCATCCAATCCCTTAAAACCCAAAGTTATTCTATATGAGTCCACCATACCTTCCTATATGCGGTATCTACCTGCCGTTCCAAGTAAATTTGTATGGTCCAAACTCTAAACCTTCAAACAAACATTCTGTTTTGTATGCTCGAATAGCTCATGTATCAACTAGGGCTGCCCTTATCTTCCATGTTAGGTGGGTTATTCTCAAGAGGAGTGGACTCCGCTCCTCATTCACGAGAAAATGGCTGGTCACCGGGATGCCTAGTCCCATGATTTATGCAAACTAAATCAAAATAATTGCAAACAAAACTCACCCTGGGACTGTTGCTAGTTGGAGACACTCGTTGTTTCGATCAAGTCATGGATTGATGCTTGTTGGTGGAGGGGGAGTATAAACTTTACCATTCTGTTTGGGAACCGCCTATAATGTGTGTAGCATGGAAGATATCACCATCTCTTGGTTGTTATGTTGACAATGAAATTATGCCGCTCAAAATATTATTTATCTCTATTTCAAAACCGAGCTCTGGCACCTCTACAAATCCCTGCTTCCCTCTGCGAAGGGCCTATCTATTTACTTTTATGTTGAGTCGTCACCCTTTTATTAAAAAGCACTAGCTGGAGAGCGCAGCTGTCATTTGCATCCATTACTATTAATTTATATTGGGTATGACTATGATTGGATCTCTTTTACCATGAATTACAATGTCAAGGCAGTCCTTGATCTTTAAAGGTGCTATGCATTTATGTTTTGCGGTCTCAGAAAGGGGTAGCGAGATACCATCTTGTTATATCATATCATGATTATTTTGAGAAAGTGTTGTCATCCGATATTTATTATTATGGCTCGCTAGTTGATTATGCTATTGATATGAGTAACATGAGACCTGAGAGTTATTGTGAATATGGTTAGTCATAATCTTTGCTGAAAACTTGAATGCTGGCTTTACATACTTACAACAACAAGAGCAAACAGAGTTTGTAAAAGTTTTTCTTTATCACTTTCAGTTTATCAACTGAATTGCTTGAGGACAAGCAAAGGTTTAAGCTTGGGGGAGTTGATACGTCTCCGTCGTATCTACTTTTCCAAACATTTTTGCCCTTGTTTTGGACTCTAACTTGCATGATTTGAATGAAACTAACCCGGACTGATGCTGTTTTCTGTAGAATTGCCATGGTGTTATTTATGTGCAGAAACAAAAGTTCTCGGAATAACCTGAAACTGCACGGAACTTATTTTTGGAAATAATAAAAGATATTGGCGAAAGAATCAAGGCCAGGGGGCCCACCACCTGTCCACGAGGGTGGGGGCGCGCCTGCCCCCCTGGGCGCCCCCTGCCTCGTGGGCCCCCTGTTGCTCCACCGACCTCAACTCCAACTCCATATATTCGTGTTCGGGGAGAAAAATATTAGAGAGAAGAAATCATCGCGTTTTACGATACGGAGCCACCACCAAGCCCTAAAACCACTCGGGAGGGCTGATCTGGAGTCCAATCGGGGCTCCGGAGAGGGGGACCCGTCGCCGTCATCATCATCAACCATCCTCCATCACCAATTTCATGATGCTCACCGCTGTGCGTGAGTAATTCCATTGTAGGCTTGCTGGATGGTGATGGGTTGGATGAGATCTATCATGTAATCGAGTTAGTTTTGTTAGGGTTTGATCCCTAGTATCCACTATGTTCTGAGATTGATGTTGCTATGACTTTCCTATGCTTAATGCTTGTCACTAGGGCCTGAGTGCCATGATTTCAGATCTGAACCTATTATGTTTTCATGAATATACGTGAGTTCTTGATCCTATCTTGCAAGTCTACAGTCACCTACTATGTGTTATGATCCGACAACCCCGAAGTGACAATAATCGGGACCACTCCCGGTGATGACCATAGTTTGAGGAGTTCATGTATTCACTATGTGCTAATGCTTTGTTCCCGTACTCTATTAAAAGGAGGCCTTAATATCCCTTAGTTTCCATTAGGTCCCCGCTGCCACGGGAGGGTATGACAAAAGATGCCATGCAAGTTCTTTTCCATAAGCACGTATGACTATATTCGGAATACATGCCTACATTACATTGATGAATTGGAGCTAGTTCTGTGTCACCCTATGTTATGATTGTTACATGATGAACCGCATCCGGCATAATTCTCCATCACCAATCCAATGCCTACGAGCTTTTCACATATTGTTCTTCGCTTATTTACTTTCTCGTTGCTACTGTTACAATCACTACAAAACACCAAAAATATTACTTTTTCTTCCGTTAGTTTTGTTACCATTACCACTACTATCATATTACTTTGCTACTAAATACTTTGCTGCAGATACTAAGTTATCCAGGTGTGGTTGAATTTACAACTCAACTGCTAATACTTGAGAATATTCTTTGGCTCCCCTTGTGTCGAATCAATAAATTTTGGTTGAATACTCTACCCTCGAAAACTGTTGCGATCCCCTATACTTGTGCGTTATCAGTGGCGCTGCAAGAAGAAGGATCGCCGGTGAGGAGGCTGAGCAGCCAGTAAGCAACAATGAAGGTTTGAACTTGGAAAGCAAGGAGGAACAGTGGAAATGTGGCTTTGGTAGGAGGGAGGGGGCAGGGAGATAGATATTTCCGCGGTGGATAAAATTGTTTGCTCGGTGCCGCAAGAAACTGGTGCGCAAGTGTGGTTCAAGCGGGGGCGGTGGTCTGTAGACGATGAAGCTTCCTGCATAAGGCAGACAAGACGGTGCGCCAAGATATTTTATATCGCATCCCACACGATTCTTTCTTGTAAACTCTTTGTGGTATACCTGATTTTTTTCATTATGTTTTGAAAGACAAAATGGTGTTACGGAGGGAAAGGATGGTGTTTAAATTGCCAGAACATTCACGTATAGTGAACATGCAACTAGTACATGAGTTTCGTGTTTAAATTTGGAATTATTCCAGGTTCGTTTGGCTTTTTTATGCATTAATTGAGTTTCTGGGCATTTAATGTGCATAATTCAAAGTTGAACTACAAGCACATGCTCAATGCACCAAAGTTGTTTGAAAAATCACATGTGTGTCCTTGGGTGAATTTGTAGATCCCATGCAAGAGATGGGAGTGAAATTCAAACATCTGGGCGTCGTGGCTCGGCCGGAAAGATTGAGAAACTTGGTTTTTAAATTTTAGTAAATCCAAAACACGCCTGAAAATCATGAAACTTGGCATGGTGCCATGACATGGCACCAACATGCAGAGGTAATTTTTTTGCCCGAATTGGGACAAGCTTTGGTGTAAGCTTCTTGCAAACCGGAGCTTCCCTCAAGAAGGCTCGTGGTTCTGAGAAGGAACGTGTCACCTCCGTGTGCGAAACGACATACGTACACTGCCTTCTCCCGCCTTAATTTTTTTTACACAGGCAGATTAGACCAAATAGAAGTATCGTGCTAAATTTTGGAATTATTCCAGGTTTGTTTGGCCTTTTTTATGAATTAGTTGTTTCTGCGCATTTAATGCGCATAATTCAAATTTGAACTACAAGCACATGCTCCAGTGCACCAAAGTTGTTTGAAAAATCACATGTGTGTCCTTGGGTGAATTTCTAGGTCCCATGCAAGAGATGTGAGTGAAATTCAAACATCTGGGCATCGTGGCTTGACTGGAAAGATTGAGATTCTTGGTTTTTTTAATTCTTGCCAATCCAAAACACGCTTCAAAATCATGAAACTTGGCATGGTGTCATGACATGGCACCAACATGTTGCGGTAATTTTATTCGGCCGAATTGGGACAAGCTTTGGTGCAAGCTTCTTGCAAATTAGAGCTTCCCTCAAGAAGGCTCGTGGTTCTGAGAGGGAACGTGTCACCTCCGTGTGCGAAACGACATACGTACACTGCCTTCTCCCGCCTTAATTTTTTTACACATGTAGATAAGACGTGCTAAGTTTTGGAATTATTCCGGGTTCGTTTGGCCTTTTTATGCATTAATTGAGTTTCTGCGCATTTAATGTGCATAATTCAAATTTGAACTACAAGCGTAGCCTCCAGTGCACCAAAGTTGTTTGAAAAATCACATGTGTGTCCTTGGGTGAATTTATAGGTCCCATGCAAGAGATGGAAGTGAAATTCAAACATCTGGGCGTCATGGCTCGGCAGGAAAGAATGAGAAACTTGGTTTTTATAATTCCTGTAAATCCAAAACATGCCTGAAAATCATGAAACTTGGCATGGTCTCATGACATGGCTCCAACATGTTGCGGTAATTTTTTTGGCCGAATTGGGACAAGCTTTGGTGTAAGCTTCTTGCAAACCGGAGCTATCGCAAGAAGGATCGTCGTTCCGAGAGGGAACGTGTCACCTCCATGTGCGAAATGACATACGTACACTGCCTTCTCCCACCTCAATTTTTTTACACAGGTAGATTAGACCAAATAGAAGTACCATGCTAAGTTTCGGAATTATTCCGGGTTCGTTTAGCCTTTCTATGCATTGATTGAGTTTCTGCGCATTTAATGTGCATAATTCAAGTTTGAACTACAAGCACAAGCTCCAGTGCACCAAAGTTGTTTGAAAAATCACATGTGTGTCCATAGGTGAATTTCTTGGTCCCATGCAAGAGATGGGAGTGAAATTCAAACATCTGGGAGTCGTGGCTCGACCGCAAAGATTGAGAAACTTGGTTTTTTAATTCCTGTCAATCCAAAACACGTTTGAAAATCATGAAACTTGGCATGGTGTCATAACATGGCACCAACATGTTGTGGTAATTTTTTTGGCTGAATGGGGACAAGCTTTGGTGTAAGCTTCTTGCAAACTGGAGCTTCCCTCAGGAAGGCTCGTGGTCCCGAGAGGGAACGTGACACCTCCGTGTGCGAATCGACATACGTACACTGCCTTCTCCTGCCTTAATTTTTTTACACAGGCAGATTACACCAAATAGAAGTTCCGCGCTAAATTTTGGAATTATTCCGGTTTCGTTTGGCCTTTTTTATGCATTAATTGAGTTTCTGCGCATTTAATGTGCATAATTCAAATTTGAACTACAAGCACAGGCTCCAGTGCACCAAAGTTGTTTGAAAAATCACATGTGCGTCCTTGGGTGAATTTCTAGGTCCCACGCAAGAGATCAGAGTGAAATTCAAACATTTGGGAGTCGTGGCTCGACCGCAAAGATTGAGAAACTTGGTCTTTTTAATTCCTGTAAATCCAAAACACGCCTGAAAATCATGAAACTTGGCATGGTGTCATGACATGGCACCAACATGTTGCGGTAATTTTTTTGGCTGAATTGGGACAAGCTTTGGTCTAAGCTTCTTGCAAACCGGAGCTTCCCTCAAGAAGGCTCGTGGTCCCGAGAGGGAACGTGTCACCTTCGTGTGTGAAATGACATACGTACACTGCCTTCTCCTGCCTTAATTTTTTTACACAGGCAGATTACACCAAATAGAAGTACCGCGCTAAATTTTGGAATTATTCCTGTTTCGTTTGGCCTTTTTATGAATTACTTGAGTTTCTGCGCATTTAATGTGCATAATTCAAATTTGAACAACAAGCACAGGCTCCAGTGCACCAAAGTTGTTTGAAAAATCACATGTGTGTCCTTGGGTGAATTTATAGGTCCCATGCAAGAGATGGGAGTGAAATTCAAACATCTGGGCGTCGTGGCTCGGTCGGAAAGATTGAGAAACTTGGTTTTTTTAATTCTTGTAAATCCAAAACACGCCTGAAAATCATGAAAGTTGGCATGGTGTCATCACATGGCACCAACATGCTGCGGTAATTTTTTTGGCCAAATTGGGACAAGCTTTGGTCTAAGCTTCTTGCAAACCGGAGCTATCTCAAGAAGGCTCGTTGTTCCGAGAGGGAACGTGTCACCTCCGTGTGCGAAACGACATACGTACACTGCCTTCTCCGGCCTTAATTTTTTTACACAGGCAGATTAGACCAAATAGAAGTACCGTGCTAAATTTTGGAATTCTTCCGGGTTCGTTTGGCCTTTTCATTCATTAATTGAGTATATGCGCATTTAATGTGCATAATTCAAATTTGAACTGCAAGCACAGGCTCCAGTGCACCAAAGTTGTTTGAAAAATCACATGTGTGTCCTTGGGTGAAT
Organism: Aegilops umbellulata; assembly: GCA_032464435.1. Classification (NCBI taxonomy): domain Eukaryota; kingdom Viridiplantae; phylum Streptophyta; class Magnoliopsida; order Poales; family Poaceae; genus Aegilops; species Aegilops umbellulata. The sequence goes on from CP136057.1 coordinate 446,182,624, forward strand.
TTCTAGGTCCCACGCAAGAGATGGGAGTGAAATTCAAACATCTAGGCGTCATGGCTCGGCCCGAAATATTGAGAAACTTGTTTTTTTAATTCCTATAAATCCAAAACACGCCTGAAAATCATGAAACTTGGCATGGTGTCATGACATGGCACCAACATGCTGCGGTAATTTTTTTGGTCGAATTGGGACAAGGTTTGGTGTAAGCTTCTTGCAAACCGGAGCTTCCCTCAAGAAGGCTCGTGGTTCCGAGAGGGAACGTGTCACCTCCGTGTGCGAAACAACATACCTACACTGCCTTCTCCCGCCTTAATTTTTTTACACACGCAGATTAGACCAAATAGAAGTACCGTGCTAAATTTTGGAATTATTCCGGTTTCTTTTGGCCTTTTCATGCATTAATTGAGTTTCTATGCATTTAATGTGCATAATTCAAATTTGAACTACAAGCACATGCTCCAGTGCACCAAAGTTGTTTGGAAAATCACATGTGTGTCCTTGGGTGAATTTCTAGGTCCCATGCAAGAGATGGGAGTGAAATTCAAACATCTGGGCGTCGTGGCTCGGCTGGAGTAAACTTGCCTGTACTGTTGATGAAGATGATTCGCACTCAACACTCTTGATAGTCCTACTCGTCACACTCCAGTCAATCTATCGTAAGCAAGCAATAGTAACCACACATAAGCAATCACTCAAAAGATTATAAAAATCGAAGAAAACAACTCGGAAAACGTCAAAACCAAGCAAATAACTCTTGCAACATAAAACAATTTCTAACAGTACCAAAATTATGTGTATTTGGCCTTATCAGAAAGTTTAGGTCAAGAGCTTCATTTGTAAAAAGAATCAACTGAATCAGAGTTATAAAACTCAAGTTATGATCAAACGAAGTTCGAATACAAATCTATTTGAATATAAAATTTTAAATTTTCAAAAACATGTTTAAGTTGATTTTCTAGATAGAGGCGATCATAACGAAGAAGTGGGCGTTGGTTTCGTTGGATTTGGGTAAACGAGCAAAAAACAGTGATCGTTTGAAGAGCAGGGACGAAACGGTCAGAAAACTAATTACGAATAGGTCCCTCATGTAAAATAAACATAAAAAGAAAAATCTAAATAGCGAACGTTTGTTACAGAATGCTAACGAACAAAATCGTTTGCTAGATTTACCTAAACAGAGAACGATTGTTAAATAACTAAACTAACTAGAAAAAAACTAAACCGGTCTAATCTAAAACCAAACCAAGAGAAAACCAAAGAAAACCGGATCGGTTTTATTACCGGTTTGGTAGCGGTTCTTGACGACGATGACGGTTAACTCCGGCGAGATGGCGCGGGGCTCCGGCGAGGGCGGCGAGCTCCGGCGCGGCGGCGGGCGGAGGCTACGCGGGCAGCGAGGTGCGGCGCGGCAAGGCGGCGGCGGCGAGGCGCGGCGTGCAGCGGCGAAGCACGGCACCGGCGGCGAGCAACTGCCACGGTGGCGGTTTGCGGCGCGGGGGCGGCGGCGGCGAGGCGAGAGGAGGAGAGGAGAGGTCCGGGGCCCGCCTTTTAAAGGCCAGGGGGCGACGGACGGCTTTCGGGAGGGGCGTCGTGGCCGTGGCGGCGCCGGACTCCGGGGAGAGTCTCGGTAGGGCACAAGGATGAAGGCGGCGACGACGTGGGCTGGTTGGCTGGGCTTCGGCCCAGTCGGCCCGGTCCGGAGTGGAAGTGTTTTTATTTATTTATTTTTTATACAATTTTCCGGACAAACAAAAATAATAAATAAAAATAAATAAAAATATTATATAGGCATATATATCAAAAAATTTAGAAAAAGATTTTCTACAACATGAACATTTTTCTAGCATCAAATAAAATCTATAAAAATTCAAATAAAGCAAAGAGTGCTACAGCTCTAATAAAATCTAGTAAAAATCATTTTAAAAATACCAAAATGATTTCAAATTTATTTTTCTCCAATTTTCTGATGTAGGGAATCATTTTACCCTAATTTCCATGTATTTTATTTTTGGAGAAAAAAATAATTTGAATAAAACTCAAATAACTCCAAATTGAAAATAATTTGAAAAGGACTTTAAATTTGAGTTTTTCGAAACTTCCAACTCATATTTCATATGTTTTGAAGAAGTCATTTTATCTTCTCTCATGAAAATCATTGAGTTGCTTAAAGTTTCTGAATTTGAAATTGTTCCGAATGGAATTCAAATATTTTCAAAAACCCTTTTCATTTATTTAAATGGAAGAAGTCATGTCATCTTCTCTCAAGGGTTTTATATTTGAAAAGAATTTGAATTCAAGTAGATCAAAAAGCAAAGATGAAAGTTTGGGAAAGTCCTTTTATTCCCTCTCATTTAACTTTCAAAAAGATTCGAATTTCACTCAATTTCACACAATCAATCAAACAATCAATCATAACTATCTATTTATTATAACATTCCAAAATTTAGAATTTGGTGATGTTACAAACCTACCACCCTTAAAATGAATCTTGTCCTCCAGATTCGGAGAGGCTAGCAAGAAATAGGTTTGGTTTGGGGTCTACTCAAAAACCATCGATCATCTCCGGGGTCTGGGTGCTACCACCCTTAGAAAGATGGTTACGGTCTCATCAATACTCATATACTTCATCCTTATTGTTGACAGTGTCGGTCTTCTCAGATCTTCAGGATAATTCCTTCTCTGGGCTCTTCCGGTAGTGGCATAACCTTTACCACAATTCTTCCGTCCTTTCATCTTGGTAAGGTTCTTCCATGACTGGGTCTTCTTAGCTGACGGGTCTGGCGCCAAAACTAAACAACTATCGATATCTCATGGTGGTCATCAATTTATGGTTTCTCCTACAGGAAATGGGTCTGGTTGATTGATGTCTACTACGCAACCTTCTTGTAGACGTTGTTGGGCCTCCAAGTGCAGACGTTTGTAAGACAGTAGCAAATTTCCCTCAACTGGATGACCTAAGGTTTATCAATCCGTGGGAGGCGTAGGTTGAAGATGGTCTCTCTCAGACAACCCTGCAACCAAATAACAAAGAGTCTCTTCTGTCCCCAATACAGCCAATACAATGGTAAATTGTATAGGTGCACTAGTTCGGCGAAGAGATGGTGATACAAGTGCAATATGGATGATAGATATAGGTTTTTGTAATCTGAAAATATAAAAACAGCAAGGTAACAAGTGGTAAAAGTGAGCGTAAACGGTATTGCAATGCTAGGAAACAAGGCCTAGGGTTCATACTTTCACTAGTGCAAGTTCTCTCAACAATAATAACATAATTGGATCATAAAACTATCCCTCAACATGCAACAAAGAGTCACTCCAAAGTCACTAATAGTGGAGAACAAACGAAGAGATTATGGTAGGGTACGAAACCACCTCAAAGTTATTCTTTCCAATCAATCCGTTGGGCTATTCCTATAGTGTCACAAACAGCCCTAGATTTCGTACTAGAATAACACCTTTAGACACAAATCAACCAAAACCCTAGTGTCACCTAGATACTCCAATGTCACTTCAAGTATCCGTGGGTATGATTATATGATATGCATCACACAATCTCAGATTCATCTATTCAACCAACACATAGAACCTCAAAGAGTGCCCCAAAGTTTCTACCGGAGAATCAAGACGAAAACGTGTGCCAACCCCTATGCATAGGTTCATGGGCGGAACCCGCAAGTTGATCACCAAAACATACATCAAGTGAATCATGTGATATCCCATTGTCACCACGGATACGCACGGCAAGACATACATCAAGTGTTCTCAAATCATTAAAGACTCAATCCGATAAGATTACTTCAAGGGGAAAACTCAATCCATTACAAGAGAGTAGAGGGGGAGAAGCAACATAAGATCCAACTATAATAGCAAAGCTCGCGATACATCAAGATCGAATCACCTCAAGAACACGAGAGAGAGAGAGAGAGAGAGAGAGAGAGATCAAACACATAGCTATTGGTACATACCCTCAGCCCCGAGGGTGAACTACTCCCTCCTCGTCATGGAGAGCGCCAGGATAATGAAGATGGCCACCAGTGAGGGATCCCCCCTCCGGCAGGGTGCCGGAACATGGTCCCGATTGGTTTTTTGGTGGCTACAGAGGCTTGCGGCGGCAGAACTCCTGATCTATTCTGTTCCCTGATCGTTTTAGGGTATATGGATATATATATATAGGCAAAAGAAATACGTCAGGGGAGCCACGAGGGGCCCACGAGGGTGGAGGGCACGCCCCCTTCCCCGTGCCTCCCTTGTTGCTTTCTTGACATGCACTCCAAGTCTCCCGGGTTGCTTTCCTTCCAAAAATAACTTCTCCAGAAGGTTTCATTCCGTTTCGACTCCGTTTGATATTCCTTTTCTTCGAAACACTGAAAGAAGGGAAAAACAGGAACTGGCACTGGGCTCTGGGTCAATAGGTTAGTCCCAAAAATAATATAAAAGTGTTTAATAAAGCCCATAAACATCCAAAACAGGTAATATAATAGCATGGAACAATAAAAAATTATAGATATGTTGGAGACATATCATTGATCCTCACCGTATAACCTACGGTGGGCAAAAGCTGCCTTGTACAATGGAAAAATTGCTATACCAATCTAAGGTTTAAACAAGGTTTTGATCGTCGTCTCTCTACTATAGGTAAGTCACTCAGATTTACCATCCCATATAGCAAGGCGAATAATAAGAGTAAGTCGGTATGGTGATCAATCCACCCCGCACCCAAATCATTACCCTGTATATGGTTTAGCGAATCTCGCATTCTAACACTCGGTCATCCTCACAAGCGTTGCATAATTTCTCTTGTCAACGAACTAGGTTCGGATAAATCCATTGATTCTGCAAGCCAAACAAACATCTATCGTTCCTTCACAACTCTCAGGTTTTGCGTAAACTCCTATAAGATCGTCTATCGATAAAATCGTAACTTCTTCCAGGGTTTTTCCTTCAGCAAGAGTGTGCTTGCTTCTTGGCAGGTCCTGGAGCCTGTGGGTTGTGGCCCATCTCATCACTTGTAAACCTTGAACTCATCATCGGGGCAACTGATCGTTATTCCAACATCCAACTTCCAGCTTCCTAGCATACTTAAAATTCATCCAATTGTATTGTATCCTTTCCTTCTATTTGTACCAAATTAAGACGTGATTACTCAGACTCATCGTGGGGTTACACTGTATCCATATTACCAACATTATACCTCCCTTTATATCCAATAGTACTTCATCCCTTCATATTCTTGGGGATACCCCACATATCGAGACAACACTCCTTCTTATTTTGTCCAAAATCCACTTTGTGGTATATCATTCTCCTTTCCATGGGTCAAGTGTCCTCACAGGGTACTACCACCCTTAAAATGCACAAACTCATCCATAGACCATACTTCTCATATCCTTGAAAATGGTCAAACTCTTTCTTCATAGGGTAACAACTCATAAAGATTCAGCGTATGAAATCATGACACAAGAACTTTATTGCTTTCATGAATTCCTTACAATATCTCAAACTTCCATTCCATAACTCACTCCATATCCCCCAAAAAAATTGCTTCCTACTACACTTATTACCAATATTAAATTCTCAACTACTTAGCTCCAGCTTTCATCTTGTCGGGACATTTATTTGCATAGTGTCATGTTTCCTTGCAGCGTAAACACATAACTTCCCATAAGTCTTTAGGCTTCTTGGGGATGGTGTCCTCCCTTTGGGCTCTTGGCTTCTTCTTTCGACATTTATAGGCGTAATGACCTAAACCCTGGCACCTGTAACAGGTGATATGACTCAGATCCTTCCTGAAATCCAATCTACTTCTCTTTCTGGACATTTCCGTTCCAATCAGGGCTTCTATTTCCTGTGGGTCATACTCTACTTCCTCTGTCGGGAATTCTACTAGATCCCCATTGAAACAATTCTGGGAGATGTGTCGCATATAATATATCAAAATTTTCAGAAAATGATTTTCTACAACATGAACATTTTTCTAGCATCAAATAAAATCTACAAAAATTCAAATAAAGCAAAGAGTCCTACAGCTCTAATAAAATCCAGTAAAAATCATTTTAAAAATACCAAAATGATTTCAAATTTATTTTTCTCCAATGTTTTGATGTACGGAATCATTTTACCCTAATTTCCATGTATTTTATTTTTGGAGAAAAAAATAATTTGAATAAAACTCAAATAACTCCAAATTGAAAATAATTTCAAAACGACTTTAAATTTGTGTTCTTCAAAACTTCCAACTCATATTTCATATGTTTTGAAGAAGTCATTTTATATTCTCTCGTGAAAATCATTGAGTTTCTTAAAGTTTCTAAATTTGAAATAGTTCCGAATAGAATTCAAATATTTTCAAAAACCCTTTTAATTTATTTAAATGGAAGAAGTCATGTCATCTTCTCTCCAGGATTTTGTATTTGAAAAGAACTTGAATTCAAGTAGATCAAAAAGCAAAGATGAAAGTTTGGGAAAGTCCTTTTATTCCCTCTCATTTAACTTTCGAAAAGATTCGAATTTCACTCAATTTCACACAATCAATCAAACAATCAATCATAACTATCTATTTATTATAACATTCCAAAATTTAGAATTTTGGGATGTTACACTGCTGCAACGACGGCGCGGCGGGACCTCCGTGCTGCTTCAGCGGTGCGGCGGGACCTCTGTGCTGCTACGGCCGTGCGGCGGGACATGTTGGCTGCTTCTGCGACGAGGCGTGACATCTCTCGTGCTTCCGCTTTTAGGCTCGCCTCTCCCTGGTGGCAATCTCTCGACCCAGAACTCACGCTGGCCATGGCGGACGCAAGGGAATGATGATGAATGACTTGTTTGTTTTTGACTTTTTGTGGATGAGGAGTTGAGGAGGAATGTGCAGTCATCTTGGAGTAGTAGTATTTATAACCGCGTAGTAATATGCTCCTAAGTGGGAAACCGTTTAGGTTTTGATCGGTGTGAACAAGTTTGCAATTTGGAATGTGACGGGACGCATGCTCAAAATTTACTGACGGTTTTAAGTGCAGCACTATTCCCGAAAGGCGTAACGTGGGCACTTACGACTTCTCGGCCGCGTACGTGGCGTTTGCACCATAGGGTGCACCGCAAGAGGCAATGTCAGCACACGTCTTGTTCTAACAATCGTGTGTGCTCGTTATTACGATCGCGCACGCTTCTTTTAATTAGAATGTGTGTGCCCGTCTAGCGCACACATGTTGATCTTTGATCTATCTAACTGTTTCAGTTTGTTGTGGCTAATCGCAAACAGTTCATCCATGTGAAGTGTATGCCATCAATCACAGACACTTTGATCTGGCTAACCCGTTTCTGTTCTGTTTCCTAATCGCAAATAGTTAATCCTTCTGAAGCGTATGCCCTCAATCACACACACCTTGATCTGGCTGACCGTTTCTTTTGTGTTGCCTAATCACAAGTAGTTCATCTGAGTGAACCATATGCTCTATATCGCACACGCCTTCATCACGGTGCCCGTTTATTTTGTTCCACCTCATCACAAATAGTTCATTGGACTGAACCGTATGCACTGGATCGCACACGCAACTAAAATCTGAACCGTGTTTCATGGCTCCGTAATCGCAAAAGTTTTGCACCTTTTTTGACGGTTCTTTTACACCACAGATTTCTGATTATTGCATCACACACAGCTTCGTCGAAGGGTCTCTGATCGTAGTGTTGCGTTAGTAGCATCCTGCAGTAGTGTGGCATGATTAATAGCAAGTTCAACATAGTTTTCATCAGAAGAGTTGTCAACAAGTCAATCATCATCACCTAGCAAATCATCTTCATCACTATTGAAATCAACATACTCGGGGTGTGATACGTTTGGGCCTTTAGCCATGAAGCATCTTCCAATACCTTCATTTTGTGAGTCAAATATGTCATAGGAGTTGGTTGACACAAGTGCTAGACCAGCAACACCTTCATCTTGAGTATATTCAGAGTTAGAGTGATAGTTTCTCTCGGAGTGGTGGTCGGGGTTGGAACCGGATACCCATTCACCAACGTGAGCTTGATGTCTTCATTTTTTGTAGCTCGTTTATGACTTGTCCTTTCTTTCCAAATCCTTGCTTCTACGAGAGGTTCTTCATTCATAACGGTCATCTCTACTCCTTCTCTTTCTTGGTGGTGATTCTTGATACGTCTCCAACGTATCTATAATTTTTTATTGTTCCATGCTATATTATATTCTGTTTTGGATGTTTAATGGGCTTTATTATACACTTCTATATTATTTTTGGGACTAACCTATTAACCGGAGGCCTAACTCAAATTGCTACTTTTTGTGCCTATTTCAGTGTTTCACAGAAAAAGAATATCAAACGGAGTCCAAACGGAATGAAACCTTCGGGAACGTGATTTTCAGAACAAATGTGATCTAGAGGACTTGGAGTGGATGTCAAGCAATCAACGAGGAAGCCACGAGGCAGGGGGCGCGCCTACCCCCCTGGGCGTGCCCTCCACCCTCGTGGGCCCCTCGTAGCTCCACCGACCTACTTTTTCCTCCTATATATACCTACGTACCCCAAAATCATCAGACACGGAGCCAAAACCCTATTTCCACCGCCGCAACCTTCTGTACCCGTGAGATCCCATCTTGGGGCCTTTTCCGGCGCTCCGCCGGAGGGGGCATCGATCACGTAGGGCTTCTACATCAACACCATAGCCTCTCCGATGATGTGTGAGTAGTTTCCCTCAGACCTTCGGGTCCATAGTTATTAGCTAGATGGCTTCTTCTCTCTCTTTGGATCTCAATAGAAAGTTCTCCTCGATTCTCTTGGAGATCTATTTGATGCAACTCTTCTTTTTGCGGTGTGTTTGTCGAGATCCGATGAATTGTGGGTTTACGATCAACAGTATCTATGAACAATATTTGAATCTCCTCTAAATTCTTTTATGTATGATTGGTTATCTTTGCAAGTCTCTTCGAATTATCAGTTTGGTTTGGCCTACTAGATTGATCTTTCTTGCAATGGGAGAAGTGCTTGGGTTTGGTTTCAATCTTGCGGTGCTCGATCCCAGTGACAGTAGGGGAAACGACACGTATTGTATTTTTGCCATCGAGGATAAAAAGATGGGGTTGATATCACATTGCATGAGTTTATCCCTCTACATCATGTCATCTTTCTTAAAGCATTACTCTGTTCTTATGAACTTAATACTTTAGATGCATGCTGGATAGCGGTCGATGTGTGGAGTAATAGTAGTAGATGCAGGCAGGAGTCGGTCTACTTGTCACGAACGTGATGCCTATATACATGATCATACCTAGATATTCTCATAACTATGCTCAATTCTAACAATTGCTCGACAGTAATTTGTTTACCCACCGTAATACTTATGCTATCTTGAGAGAAGCCACTAGTGAAACCTATGGCCCCCGTGTCTATCTTCCATCATATTAATCTTCCAACAACTAGCTATTTCTTTCGCCGTTTATTTTGTTTTCTTTACTTTTACTCTTTACCATAAAAATACCAAAAATATTATCTTATCATCTCTATGAGATCTCACTCTCGTAAGTGACCGTGAAGGGATTGACAACCCCTTTATCGCGTTGGTTGCGAGGTTCTTATTTGTTTGTGTAGGTGCATGGGACTCGCGCGTGGTCACCTACTGGATTGATACCTTGGTTCTCGAAAACTTAGGGAAATACTTACGTTGCTTTACTGCATTACCCTTTCCTCTTCAAGGGAAAACCAACGCAGTGCTCAAGAGGTAGCAATAAGGATTTCTAGCGCCGTTGCCAAGGAGTCTATGCACAAGTCAAGACATACCAAGTACCCATCACAAACTTTTATCCCTCGCGTTACATTATTTGCCATTTGCCTCTCGTTTTCCTCTCCCCTACTTCACCCTTGCCGTTTTATTTGCCCTCTCTTTCCGTTCGCCTCTTTTCCGCTCGCTTTGTCGTCATGGCTAGTCCCTTATCTACTCCCTTGTCTCCCGAGAATGAAGTTATCAATTTTAAACAAAGGGAGGGAGAAAATTTAAAAGATGCTTGGTATAGAATTTGCAATGCTCAAAATAGATCTACAAGGAAGCAATCTACTTTTGTTCTTCTTTGCAACCTTTATGTAGGCGTTACTCCTTGCTATAGATATATTCTTGATACTATTACCGAAGGGAATTTCTTGGGTAGCCATACTTTTGATACTTATAATGCTATGATAGATTTATTTGGCTCACCACCTCTTTTGGTTAACGGAACTATTCTAACTTTGGAACATGTGATGCAACGACTTGAAATTATTGAAAATAAAGTTGCTACCGTAGAGTTGATTTCAAATTTGGATAAGAACATCCATAACCAAATTACCCAATACGGATCTAAGGTAGGAGTTGCTCTTAACAATTTTAAAGAAAAGGAACCTATGGTTAATGAAAAGATAGATCAAGATTCCACTAGAATTGATAAAATTGAGGATATTATTACCATCCTAGGGTCTTCCTTTTCTTCCATGAAAAACACTCCTTCTAGTGCTAAGATTGCCAAATTAATGTATGTTCCTAAAAATAAGGGTGAAACTTCTAGTAAAGGGAATGCGAACCTCAAATCCATAAGTGTTCACCCCAACTTTCTTGCTATCCTTAAGGAACCTTTTGCTACAAATGATTTTCTTGATTTTTTGCCCAGGAGTTTGATAATTAATAAGAAGAAAGATACTCCTAGGGGTTATAGGTGTCTCATTGAAGAATTTCCTACCAATGATGGCAATACCTAGATCTATCCTTGCTTTTATGCCTAGCTAGGGGCGTTAAACGATAGCGCTTGTTGGGAAGCAACCCAATTTTATTTTTGTTCCTTCCTTTTTATTTCTGTTTAGTAATAAATAATTGATCTAGCCTATGGTTATATGTGTTTTTATGTTTCAATTAGTGTTTGTGCCAAGTTAAACCTATAGGATCTTCTTGGTTGATAGTTATTTGATCTTGCTGAAAATTCCAGAAACTTTCTGTTCACGCAAACAATTGTTTAACATCACTAGAACGTGATAAAATACTGATTCCAATTGCAGCAGATCAATAAACAAATTATCTAGGTCGTCCTATTTTGGTGGATTTTTTTGAGTTCCATAAGTTTGCGTTAGTTACAGATTACTACAGACTGTTCTGTTTTTGACAGATTCTGTTTTTCGTGTGTTGTTTGCTTATTTTGATGAATCTATGGCTAGTAAAATAGTTTATAAACCATAGAGAAGTTGGAATACAGTAAGTTTAATACCAATATAAATAAAGAATGAGTTCATTACAGTACCTTGAAGTGGTGTTTTGTTTTCTTTCGCTAACGGAGCTCACAAGATTTTCTGTTAAGTTTTGGGTTGTGAAGTTTTCAAGTTTTGGGTAAATATTTGATGGATTATGGAACAAGGAGTGGCAAGAGCCTAAGATTGGGGATGCCCAAGTCACCCCAAGGTAAATCTAAGGACACCAAAAAGCTAAATCTTGGGGATGCCCCGGAAGGCATCCCCTCTTTTGTCTTCGTCCATCGGTAACTTTACTTGGAGCTATATTTTTATTCACCACATGATATGTGTTTTGCTTGGAGCATCTTGTATGATTTGAGTCTTTGCTTTTTGTTTACCACAATCATCCTCGCTGAATACACTTTTGAGAGAGACACACACGATTCAGAATTTATTAGAATACTCTATGTGCTTCACTTATATCTTTTGAGCTATATAGTTTTTGCTCTAGTGCTTCACTTATATCTTTTAGAGCATGGCGGTGGTTTTGTTTTATAGAAAATATTGTTCTCTCATGCTTCACTTATATTATTTTGAGAGTCCTACAAAACAACATGGTAATTTGTTTAAATTGAGAAATTAGTCCTAATATGATAAGCATCCAAGATTAGTAAAAACTTTCTTTTAAGTGCGTTGAATACTAAGAGAAGTTTGATGCTTGATGATTGTTTTGAGATATGGAGGTATTGATAGTAAAGTTGTGCTAGTTGAGTAGTTGTGAATTTGAGAAATACTTGTGTTGAAGTTTGCAAGTCTCGTAGCATGCACGTATGGTAAACGTTGTGTAACAAATTTGAAACATGAGGTGTTCTTTGATTGTCCTCCTTATGAGTGGCGATCGGGGACGAGCGATGTTCTTTTCCTACCAATCTATCTCCCTATGAGCATGCACATAGTGCTTGGTTTTTGATGACTTGTAGATTTTTGCAATAAGTATGTGAGTTCTTTATGACTAATGTTGAGTCCATGGATTATACGCACTCTCACCCTTCCATCATTGCAAGCCTCTTCGGTACCGTGCATTGCCCTTTCTCACCTTGAGAGTTGGTGCGAACTTCGCCGGTGCATCCAAACCCCGTGATATGATACGCTCTATCACACATAAACCTCCTTATATCTTCCTCAAAACAGCCACCATACCTACCTATTATGGCATTTCCATAGCCATTCCGAGATATATTGCCATGCAACTTTCCACCGTTCCGTTTATCGTTACACGTTTCTGTTGGGGAACATAGTAATTTCAAAAATAATCCTACGCACACGCAAGATCATGGTGATGCATAGCAACGAGAGGGGAGAGTGTTGTCCATGTACCCACGTAGACCAAAAGTGGAAGCGTTAGCACAACGCGGTTGATGTAGTCGTATGTCTTCACGATCCGACCGATCCAAGTATCGAACGTACGTCACCTCCGAGTTCAGCACACGTTCGGCTCGATGACGTCTTGCGAACTCTGATCCAGCAGAGATTCACGGGAGAGTTCTGTCAGCACGATGGCATGATGACGGTGATGATGTTGGTACCGACGCAGGGCTTCGCCTAAGCTCCGCTACGATATGACCGAGGTGGAATATGGTGGAGGGGGGCACCGCACACCGCTGGGAGAGATCAACAGATCAACCTGTGTGTCTAGAGGTGCCCCCTGCCCCCGTATATAAAGGAGCAAGGGGGGATAGGCATCCGGCCAAGGAGGGCACGCCAAGGGGGGAGTCCTACTCCCACTTGGAGTAGGACTCCTCCTTTCCTTGTTGGAGTAGGAGAAGGGAAGGAAGGGAGAGAGGAGGAGAAGGAAAGGGGGGGGGGCGCCGCCCCCTCCTTGTCCAATTCGGACTAGAGGGGGAGGGGGCGCGCGGCTGCCCTGGACGACCCTCCTCTTCTCCCACTAAGGCCCATGAGGCCCAATTAACTCCCCGGGGGGTTCCGGTAACCCCCCGGTACTCCGGTATATGTCGAAAACCTTCCGGAACCTTTCCGGTGTCCGAACATAGTCGTCCAATATATCTATCTTTACATCTCGACCATTTCGAGACTCCTCGTCATGTCCGTGATCATATCCGGGACTCCGAACTACCTTCGGTACATCAAAACACAAAAACTCATAATATCGATCGTCACCGAACTTTAAGCGTGCGGACCCTACGTGTTCGAGAACTATGTAGACATGACCGAGACACGTCTCCGGTTAATAACCAATAGCAGAACCTGGATGCTCATATTGGCTCCCACATATTCTATGAAGATATTTATCGGTCAATCCGCATAACAACATACGTTGTTCCCTTTGTCATCGGTATGTTACTTGCCCGAGGTTCAATCGTCCGTATCTCAATACCTAGTTCAATCTCGTTACCGGCAAGTCTCTTTACTCGTTATGTAATGCATCATCCCGCAACTAACACATTAGTCACATTGCTTACAAGGCTTATAGTGATGTGCATTACTGAGAGGACCCAGAGATACCTCTCCGACAATCGGAGTGACAAATCCTAATCTGGAAATACGCCAACTCAACAAGTACCTTCGGAGAAACCTGTAGAGCACCTTTATAATCATCCAGTTACGTTGTGACGTTTGGTAGCACACAAAGTGTTCCTCCGGTAAACGGGAGTTGCATAATCTCATAGTCATAGGAACATGTATAAGTCATGAAGAAAGCAATAGCAACATACTAAACGATCAAGTGCTAAGCTAACGGAATGGGTCAAGTCAATCACATAATTATCCTAATGATGTGATCCCGTTAATGAAATGACAACTCATGTCCATGGCTAGGAAACTCAACCATCTTCGATTAACGAGCCAGTCAAGTAGAGGCATACTAGTGACACTATGTTTGTCTATGTATTCACACATGTATTATGTTTCCGGTTAATACAATTCTAGCATGAATAATAAACATTTCTCATGATATGAGGAAATCAATAATAACTTTATTATTGCCTCTAGGGCATATTTCCTTCAGTCTCCCACTTGCACTAGAGTCAATAATCTAGATTACAAAGTAATGATTCTAACACCCATGTAGTTTTGGTGTTGATCATGTTTTGCTCGTGGAAGAGGCTTAGTCAACGGGTATGCAACATTCAGATCCGTATGTATCTTGCAAATATCTATGTCTCCCACCTGGACTTGGTCCCGGATGGAATTGAAGTGTCTCTTGATGTCCTTGGTTCTCTTGTGAAATCTGGATTCCTTTGCCAAGGCAATTGCACCAGTATTGTCACAAAAGATTTTCATTGGACCCGATGCACTAGGTATGACACCTAAGTCGGAAATGAACTCCTTCATCCAGACTCCTTCATTTGCTGCTTCCGAAGCAACTATATACTCCACTTCACATGTAGATCCCACCACGACGCTTTGTTTAGAACTGCACCAACTGATAGCTCCACCATTTAATGTAAACACGTATCCGGTTTGCGATTTAGATTCGTCTGGATGAGTGTCAAAGCTTGCATCGACGTAACCATTTACGACTAGCTCTTTGTCACCTCCATAAACGAGAAACATATCCTTAGTACTTTTCAGGTATTTCAGGATATTCTTGACCGCTGTCCAGTGATCCACTCCTGGATTACTTTGGTACCTCCCTGCTAAGATAATAGCAAGGCACACATCAGGTCTGGTACACAGCATTGCATACATGATAGGGCCTATGGTTGAAGCATAGGGAACATCTTTCATTTTCTCTCTATCTTCTGTAGTGGTCGGGCAGTGAGTCTGACTCAACTTCACTCCTTGTAACACAGGCAAGAACCCTTTCTTTGCTTGATCCATTTTGAAGTTTTTTGAAACTTTGTCAAGGTATGTGCTTTGTGAAAGTCCAATCAGGCGTCTTGATCTATCTCTATAGATCTTGATGCCCAATATGTAAGCAGCTTCACCGAGGTCTTTCATTGAAAAACTCTTATTCAAGTATCCTTTTATACTACCCAGAAATTCTATATCATTTCCAATCAGTAATATGTCATCCACATATAATATTAGAAATGCTACAGAGCTCCCACTCGCTTTCTTGTAAATACAGGCTTCTCCAAAAGTCTATATAAAACCATATGCTTTGATCACACTATCAAAACCTTTATTCCAACTCTGAGAGGCTTGCACCAGTCCATAAATGGATCGCAGGAGCTTGCACACTTTGTTAGCTCCCTTTGGATCGACAAAACCTTCCGGCTGCATCATATACAACTCTTCTTCCAGAAATCCATAGGAATGCAGTTTTGACATCCATTTGCCAAATTTCATAATCATAAAATGAGGCAATTACTAACATGATTCGGACAGACTTAAGCATCGCTATGGGTGATAAGGTCTCATCGTAGTCAACTCCTTGAACTTGTCGAAAACCTTTTGTAACAAGTCGAGCTTTGTAGACAGTAACATTACCGTCAGCGTCAGTCTTCTTCTTGAAGATCCATTTATTCTCTATGGCTTGCCGATCATCGGGCAAGTCAACCAAAGTCCACACTTTTTTCTCATACATGGATCCCATCTCAGATTCATGGCCTCAAGCCATTTGCGGAATCTGGGCTCACCGTCGCTTCTTCATAGTTTGTAGGTTCGCCTTGGTCAAGTAACTTACTCTGGTTGACCTATGAGGTTCTTACTCTGGTTCACCTCCAGAATAGGATTACCTTACCACTCTGGTGTGGATCTTACTCTGGTTGACCTACGAGGTTTGGTAGTAACTTGATCTGAAGTTATATGATCATCATCATTAGCTTCCTCACTAATTGGTGTAGGAGTCACAGAAACAGATTTCTGTCATGAACTACTTTCCAATAAGGGAGCAGGTACAGTTACCTCATCAAGTTCTACTTTCCTCCCACTCACTTCTTTCGAGAGAAACTCCTTCTCTAGAAAGGATCCATTCTTAGCAACAAATTCTTGCCTTCGGATCTGTGATAGAAGGTGTACCAAATAGTTTCATTTGGGTATCCTATGAAGACACATTTCTCCGATTCGGGTTCGAGCTTATCAGGTTGAAGCTTTTTCACATAAGCATCACAGCCCAAAACTTTAAGAAACGACAACTTTGGTTTCTTGCCAAACCATAGTTCATAAGGCGTCGTCTCAACGGATTTTGATGGTGCCCTATTTAACATGAATGCAGCCGTCTCTAAAGAATAACCCCGAAACGATAGCGGTAAATCAGTAAGAGACATCATATATCGCACCATATCTAGTAACGTACGATTACGACGTTTGGACACACCATTACGCTATGGTGTTCCGGGTGGCGTGAGTTGCAAAACTATTCCGCATTGTTTCAAATGTAGACCAAACTCATAACTCAAATATTCTCCTCCACGATCAGATCGTAGAAACTTTATTTTCTTCTTACGATGATTTTCCACTTCACTCTGAAATTCTTTGAACTTTTCAAATGTTTCATACTTATGTTTCATTAAGTAGATATACCCATATCTTCTCAAATCATCTGTGAAGGTGAGAAAATAACGATACCCGCTGTGAGCCTCAATATTCATCGGACCACACACATCATTATGTATGATCTCCAACAAATCTGTTGCTCGCTCCATTGTTCCGGAGAACGGCATTTTAGTCATCTTGCCCATAAGGCATGGTTCGCAAGTACCAAGTGATTCATAATCAAGTGATTCCAAAAGTCCATCAGTATGGAGTTTCTTCATGCGCTTTACACCAATATGACCCAAACGGCAGTGCCACAAATAAGTTGCACTATCATTATCAACTCTGCATCTTTTGGCTTCAACATTATGAATATGTGCATCACTACTATCGAGATTCAACAAAAATAGACCCCTCTTCAAGGGTGCATGACCATAAAAGATATTACTCATATAAATAGAACAACCATTATTCTCAGATTTAAATGAATAACCGTCTCGCATTAAACAAGATCCAGGTATAATGTTCATTCTCAACGCTGGCACCAAATAACAATTATTTAGGTCTAAAACTAATCCCGAAGGTAGATGTAGAGTTAGCGTGCTGACAGCGATCACATCGACTTTGGAACCATTTCCCACACGCATCGTCACCTCGTCCTTAGCCAGTCTTCGCTTAATCCGTAGTCCCTGTTTCGAGTTACAAATATTAGCAACAAAACCAGTATCAAATACCCAGGTGCTACTGCAAGCTCTAGTAAGGTACACATCAATAACATGTATATCACATTTACGTTTGTTCACCTTGCCATCCTTCTTATCCGCCAAATACTTGGGGCAGTTCCACTTCCAGTGACCAGTCTGTTTGCAGTAGAAGCACTCAGTCTCAGGCTTAGGTCCAGACTTGGGTTTCTTCTCTTGAGCAACAACTTGTTTGTTGTTCTTCTTGAAGTTTCCCTTCTTCTTCCCTTTACTCTTTTCTTGAAACTGGTGGTCTTGTTGACCATCAACACTTGATGCTCCTTCTTGATTTCTACCTCCGCAACCTTTAGCATTGCGAAGAGCTCGGGAATTGTCTTATCCATCCCTTAGATATTACAGTTCATCACGAAGCTCTTGTAGCTTGGTGGCAGTGATTGAAGAATTCTGTCAATGACACTATCATCCATAAGATTAACTCCCAGTTGAATCAAGTGATTTTTATACCCAGACATTTTGAGTATATGTTCACTGACAGAACTATTCTCCTCCAACTTGCAGCCGTAGAACTTATTAGGGACTTCATATCTCTCAATCCGGGCATTTGCTTGAAATATTAACTTCAACTCCTGGAACATCTCATATGCTCTATGACGTTCAAAACGTCGTTGAAGTCCCGGTTCTAAGCCGTAAAGCATGGCACGCTGAACTATCAAGTAGGCATCAGCTTTGCTCTGCCAGACGTTCCTAACGTCGTCAGTTGCATCTGCAGCAGTCCTGGCAGCAGCAATGAGGATAATCCTCAAGTTACGGACCTATTTCGTGTAATTGCTACCATCATCTTTCAACTTTGCTTTCTCAAGGAACGCATTAAAATTCAACGGAACAACAGCACGGGCCATCTATCTACAACAACATAGACAAGCAAAATACTATCTGGTACTAAGTTCATGATAAATTTAAGTTCAATTAATCATATTACTTAAGAACTCCCAGTAAGATAGACATCCCTCTAATCATCTAAGTGATCACGTGATCCAAATCAACTAAACCATGTCCGATCATCACGTGAGATGGAGTAGTTTTCAATGGTGAACATCACTATGTTGATCATATCTACTATATGATTCACGTTCGACCTTTCGGCCTCAATGTTCCGAGGCCATATCTGCATATGCTAGGCTCGTCAAGTTTAACCCGAGTATTCTGCGTGTGCAAAACTGGCTTGCACCCGTTGTAGATGAACATAGAGCTTATCACACCCCATCATCACGTGGTGTCTCGGCACGACGAACTTTGGCAACGGTGCATACTCAGGGAGAACACTTTTATCTTGAAATTTAGTGCGAGATCATCTTATAATGCTACCGTCAATCAAAGCAAAATAAGATGCATAAAGGATAAAAATCACATGCAACCAATATAAGTGATATGATATGGCCATCATCATTTTGTGCTTGTGATCTCCATTTTCGAAGAACCGTCATGATCACCATCGTCACCGGCGTGACACCTTGATCTCCATCGTAGCATCGTTGTCGTCTCACCAACTATTGCGTCTACGACTATCGCTACCGCTTAGTGATAAAGTAAAGCAATTACAGGGCGATTTCATTGCATACAATAAAGCGACAACCATATGGCTCCTGCCAGTTGCCGATAACTCGGTTACAAAACATGATCATCTCATACAATAAAATATGGCATCATGCCTTGACCATATCACATCACAACATGCCCTGCAAAAACAAGTTAGAAGTCCTCTACTTTGTTGTTGCAAGTTTTACGTGGCTGCTACGGGCTGAGCAAGAACCGTTCTTACCTACGCATCAAAACCACAACGATAGTTCGTCAAGTTAGTGCAGTTTTAACCTTCTCAAGGACCGCACGTAGCCACACTCGGTTCAACTAAAGTTGGATAAAATGACACCCGCCAGCCACCTATGTGCAAAGCACGTTGGTAGAACCAGTCTCGCGTAAGCGTACGCGTAATGTTGGTCCGGGCCGCTTCATCCAACAATACCGCCAAACCAAAGTATGACATGCTGGTAAGCTGTATGACTTGTATCGCCCACAACTCCCTTGTGTTCTACTCATGCATATAACATCTACGCATAAAACCTGGCTCGGATGCCACTGTTGGGGAACGTAGTAATTTCAAAAAAATTCCTACGCACACGCAAGATCATGGTGATGCATAGCAACGAGAGGAGAGAGTGTTGTCCATGTACCCTCGTAGACCAAAAGTGGAAGCATTAGCACAATGCGGTTGATGTAGTCATACGTCTTCACGATCCGACCGATCCAAGTACCGAACGTACGCCACCTCCGAGTTCAGCACACGTTCAGCTCGATGACGTCCTGCGAACTCCAATCTAGCAGAGCTTCACGGGAGAGTTCCGTCAGCATGATGATAGTGATGATGTTGGTACCGACGCAGGGCTTCGCCTAAGCACCGCTACGATATGCTCGAGGTGGAATATGGTGGAGGGGGCACCGCACACGGCTGGGAGAGATCAACAGATCAACTTGTGTGTCTAGAGGTGACCCCCTGCCCCCGTATATAAAGGAGCAAGGGGGGAGAGGCGGCCGGCCAAGGAGGGCGCGCCAAGGGGGGAGTCCTACTCCCACCGGGAGTAGGACTCCTCCTTTCCTTGTTGGAGTAGGAGAAGGGAAGGAAGGGAGAGAGGAGGAGAAGGAAAAAGGGGGGCGCCGCCCCCCTCCTTGTCCAATTCGGACTAGAGGGGGAGGGGGCGTGCGGCTGCCCTGGCCGACCCTCCTCTTCTCCCACTAAGTCCCATGAGGCCCAATTAACTCCCCGGGGGGTTCCGGTAACCCCCCGGTACTCCGGTATATGTCGAAAACCTTCCGGAACCTTTCCGGTGTCCGAACATAGTCGTCCAATATATCTATCTTTACGTCTCGACCATTTCGATACTCCTCGTCATGTCCATGATCATATCCGGGACTCTGAACTACCTTCGGTACATCAAAACACAAAAACTCATAATACCAATCGTCACCGAACTTTAAGCGTGTGGACCCTATGGGTTCGAGAACTATGTAGACATGACCGAGACACGTCTCCGGTCAATAACCAATAGCGGAACCTGGATGCTCATATTTTCTCCCACATATTCTACGAAGATCTTTATCGGTCAAACCGCATAACAACATACATTGTTTCCCTTTGTCATCGCTATGTTACTTGCCCGAGATTCGATCGTCGGTATCTCAATACCTAGTTTGATCTCGTTACCGGCAAGTCTCTTTACTTGTTATGTAATGCATCATCCCGCAACTAACTCATTAGTCACATTGCTTGCAAGGCTTATAGTGATGTGCATTATCGAGAGGGCCCAGAGATGCTTCTCCGACAATCGGAGTGACAAATCCTAATCTCGAAATACGCCAACTCAACAAGTACCTTCGGAGAAATCTGTAGAGCAGCTTTATAATCAATCAGTTACGTTGTGACGTTTGGTAGCACACAAAGTGTTCTTCCGGTAAATGGGAGTTGCATAATCTCATAGTCATAGGAACATGTATAAGTCATGAAGATAGCAATAGGAACATACTAAACGATCAAGTGCTAAGCTAAAGGAATGGGTCAAGTCAATCACATCATTCTCCTAATGATGTGATCCCGTTAATGAAATGACAACTCATGTCCATGGTTAGGAAACTCAACCATCTTCGATTAACGAGCTAGTCAAGTAGAGGCATACTAGTGACACGATGTTTGTCTATGTATTCGCACATGTATTATGTTTCTGGTTAATACAATTCTAGCATGAATAATAAACATTTATCATGATATGAGGAAATAAATAATAACTTTATTATTGCCTCTAGGGAATATTTCCTTTAGTTTCATCATTGTCATATTGCCTTGCATGATCATGTAGTTGGCATCGTATTTGTGGCAAAGCCACCATGCATATTATTCATACATGTCACTCTTAATTTGTTGCCCATCCCGGTACACCGCCGGAGGCATTCATATAGAGTCATACTTTGTTCTAGTATCGAGTTATAATCATTGAGATGTAAATAAATAGAAGTGTGATGATCATCATTCATAGAGCATTGTCCCAAAAAAAGAAAAAAAGAGAAAGGCCAAATAAAAAAAGGAAAGGCCCAAAAAAAGAAGAAAAAGAAGGGACAATGCTACTATCTTTTTTTCCACACTTGTGCTTCAAAGTAGCACCATGATTTTTATGATAGAGAGTCTCTTGTTTTGTCACTTTCATATACTAGTGGGAATTTTTCATTATAGAACTTGGCTTGTATATTCCAACAATGGGCTTCCTCAAATGCCCTAGGTCTTCGTGAGCAAGCAAGTTGGATGCACACCCACTTTGTTTCTTTTGTTGAGCTTTCATGCATTTATAGCTCTAGTGCATCTGTTGCATGGCAATCCCTACTCCTTGCATTGACATCAATCGATGGGCATCTCCCTAGCTCGTTGATTAGCCGCGTCAATGTGAGACTTTCTCCTTTTTTGTTTTCTCCACATAACCCCCATCATCATATTCTATTCCACCCATAGTGCTATATCCATGGTTCACGCTCATATATTGCGTGAAAGTTGAAAAAAGTTTGAGATTACTAAAGTATGAAACAATTGCTTGGCTTGTCATCGGGGTTGTGCATGATGAGAGCATTCTTGTGTGAATAAAATGGAGCATGACCAAACTATATGATTTTGTAGGGATGAACTTTCTTTGGCCATGTTATTTTGAGAAGACATAATTGCTTAGTTAGTATGCTTGAAGTATGATTACTTTTATGTCAATATTAAACTTTTATCTTGAATCTTTCGGATCTGAATATTCACACCACAAATAAAAGAATTACATTGAAAATTATGCTAAGTAGCATTCCACATCAAAAATTCTGTTTTTATCATTTACCTACTCAAGGACGGGCAGTAATTAAGCTTGGGGATGCTTGATACGTCTCCAACGTATCAATAATTTTTTATTGTTCCATGCTATATTATATTCTGTTTTGGATGTTTAATGGGCTTTATTATACACTTTTATATTATTTTTGGGACTAACCTATTAACCGGAGGCCCAGCCCAAATTGTTGTTTTTTGCCTATTTCATTGTTTCGCAGAAAAAGAATATCAAACGGAGTCCAAACGGAATGAAACCTTCGGGTACGTGTGTCGGGGGAAATCTGCCTCCACGAACACCTATGGGGACCGAGCCCCTTTCTGGTTTGGCGGGGGGCGGAGGTCGCGCGAAGAGCGGATCAAGGCGATGCACACAAGGGGTTTACCCAGCTTCGGGCTGCACGGATGCGTAAAACCCTACTGCTGCTTTGTGGTTTGTATTGTGTTCTTATTCGGGAGCGCTGAGTGCTACAGTACACTCAGGAAACTAGTCAGACCGAGCGTGAGTGGTCTCCTTCCTCCTCCTCCTCCCTCACGTTGCACATGGGGCCTCCTTTTATATGCGCAAGGGGTTACCCACAGGTGGCAACGTAGGCGGGGGTAAAACTGGAAAACGCTGTGTTGGGTACAGTTGTTTGCACAGTGCTATCATACCTAACTCTGACGGCAGGGGACAAGGGCATTAAATGCCCATCTAGGTCACCCGAACAGTGCAGAAAAGGGACCGTTAGGGGCGCCACCGTTTGCCACGACGGATATCCTGTCAGCGTTGCTTCGCCACCGCATGCTCCTGGTTGCGCAGCCTCTCGCCACGTACGCCTGGAATGGCCCCAGAGCGACGCGTGGGTGGATGAGCTGGAACGCAGGCGCGGGGTGGTGACTTGCCGCGGCAAGCGCCTTGCCGCGGTTGATGCCTTGTCACGCCCGGGAGCTTGTCGCTCACCGGTCCTTGCCGGGACGCGTGGCGCGTCGCAGCAAGTCTCTTGTCGTGCGCCGGGGCCTTGCTCTCTTCGGGTGGCCTTCTCGGCAAGCTCCTCCTGCCGGGGCCTTGGCTCAAATACTTTGTTCTTGGATGGCCCAAAAAGGGACCATGGAGAGTTTTGGCGATCGCCTGGCAAGCCTTGCCGCGGGGTGCTACGACTGCCCGTGCACAAGTTCGGGGTACTAAGGTACCCCTACTTTAGTACACCGACAACGTGATTTTTGGAACAAACGTGATCCAGAGGACTTGAAGTGGACGTCAAGCAATCAAAGACAAAGCCACGAGGCAGGGGGGGGCGCCTACCCCCCTGGGCGCGCCCTCTACCCTCATGGGCCCCTCGTAGCACCACCGACCTACTTCTTCCTCCTATATATACCTACGTACCCCCAAACCATCAGACATGGAGCCAAAACCCTATTTCCACTGCGGCAACCTTCTGTACCCGTGAGATCCCATCTTGCGGCCTTTTCCCGTGCTCCGTCGAAGGGGGCATCGATCATGGAGGGCTTCTACATCAACACCATAGCCTCTCCGATGATGTGTGAGTAGTTTACCTCAGATCTTCGGGTCCATAGTTATTAGCTAGATGGCTTCTTCTCTCTTTTGGATCTCAATAGAAAGTTCTCCTCGATTCTCTTGGAGATCTATTTGATGTAACTCTGCTTTTTGCGGTGTGTTTGTCGAGATCCGATGAATTGTGGGTTTATGATCAACAGTATTTATGAACAATATTTGAATCTCCTCTAAATTCTTTTATGTATGATTGGTTATCTTTGCAAGTCTCTTCGAATTATCAGTTTGGTTTGGCCTACTAGATTGATCTTTCTTGCAATGGGAGAAGTGCTTAGGTTTGGTTTCAATCTTGCGGTGCTCGATCCCAGTGACAGTAGGGGAAACGACACGTATTGTATTGTTGCCATCGAGGATAAAAATATGGGGTTTATATCACATTGCATGATTTTATCCCTCTACATCATGTCATCTTGCTTAAAGCATTACTCTGTTCTTATGAACTTAACACTCTAGATGCATGCTGGATAGTGGTCGATGTGTGGAGTAATAGTAGTAGATGCAGGCAGGAGTCGGTCTACTTGTCACGGACGTGATGCCTATATACATGATCATACCTAGATATTCTCATAACTATGCTCAATTCTATCAATTGCTCAACAGTAATTTGTTTACCCACTGTAATACTTATGCTATCTTAAAATAAGCCACTAGTGAAACCTATGGCCCCCGGTCTATCTTCCATCATATTAATCTTCCAAGAACTAGCTATTTCTTCGTCGTTTATTTTGTTTTCTTTACTTTTACTCTTTACCATAAAAATACCAAAAATATTATCTTATCATCTCTATCAGATCTCACTCGCGTAAGTGACCGTGAAGGTATTGACAACCCCTTTATCGCATTGGTTGTGAGGTTCTTATTTGTTTGTGTAGGTGTGTGGGACTCGCGCGTGGTCTCCTACTGGATTGATACCTTGGTTCTCAAAAACTGAGGGAAATCTTACGCTACTTTACTGCATCACCCTTTCCTCTTCAAGGGAAAACCAACGCAGTGCTCAAGAGGTAGCAATTCTTCTCTCTTGCTTATCCTTTTAGGTTGGTCTTCTCTTCTTTTGTAGGGAGCCGTACACTCATTGGAGTAGTGTCCGGGTCTTCCACAATTGTAGCAATTACGCTCACGACTAGAATGTCTTTTGTCATTGTAGGACCTTGACTTGGAACTTCTTTCTTTGCTTCTACTCTTGTAGAACTTGTTGAAGTTCTTCACCATTAAGCTCAATTCCTCATTGAAGGCTTGTTTCTCACTTGATGATGTAGGAGCATCACATGAGGCTTTGTAAGCACCAATAGACTTGTTGTGAAGATCTTCTTTATCCTTGAGTGACATCTCATGAGCAACAATTCTTCCAATGACTTCGGTTGGCTTGAGATATTTGTAATTGGGCATCATTTGGATCAATGTGGACACGGTATCATATTTTCCATCCAAGGCTCTTAGGATCTTCTTGATGATGAATCTTTCGGTCATCTCTTCACTTCCTAAGCCGGCAATCTCATTTGTGATGAGAGCAAGCCTAGAGTACATTTCAGCGACACCTTCACCATCCTTCATTTTGAACTTGTCAAGCTGACTTTGAAGCACATCCAATTTGGATTCCTTGACGGAGTCGGTATCCTCGTGCATATAAATCAAAGTATCCCAAATTTCCTTTGCCTCCTCAAGACGGCTGATTTTGTTGAATTCTTTGGGGCACAGCCCGTTGAAGAGGATACTGCAAGCTTGAGCATTGTATTGCAACATGTTCAATTCTTACGTGGTCGCTTCACGATTCGGTTCTCTCCCATCGAGGAATTCACCTTGCAAGCCAATACACACAATGGCCCAAACGGCGGGGTTATGTCCAAGAATATGCATTTTCATCTTATGCTTCCAACTAGCAAAATTAGTACCATCAATGTAAGGACCTCTACTGTGGTAAGTTCCTCGCTAGACGCCATACTCTCCTAGGTTATGAAACCAAGGCTATGATCACGAAAGCTATGGAAATCAAGGAAAATGGACACCAAAGCTCTGATACCACTTGTAGGATCGAAAATATGTCTAGAGGGGGGTGATTAGACTACTTGACTAAATAAAAACCTAGCCTTTTCCCAAATTTAAGTCTTGGCAGATTTTAGCAACTTAGCACAAGTCAAGTAATCAACCTACACATGCAATTCTAAAAGTATAACAGCGGAATGTAAATCATCACATATGAAGGTAAAGGGGAGGAGTTTAGAGGGAGCAAACACAATGTAGACACGGAGATTTTTGGCGTGGTTCCGATAGGTGGTGCTATCGTGCATCCGCGTTGATGGAGACTTCAACCCACGAAGGGTAACGATTGCGTGAGTCCACAGAGGGCTCCACCCACAAAGGGTCCACAAAGAAGCAACCTTGACTATCCTACCATGGCCATCGCCCATGAAGGACTTGCCTCACTTGGGTAGACTTCATCAAGTAGGCGATCTCCTTGTCCGTACAAACTCCCACTACAAGAAATATGTCAACTTATGACCTTCTGTCAGTGACCTTCAAAGAATTGGTCATAAATTTATGACCATTTCAGACCAATTGGTCAAAAGCTGTTCGGGGGGCTCCAAACCCTAAACCATTGCGACCATTTTTGTCAGAAAGCTCGTAATTTCCTCACACGAAAAGGTCATAAAGCAAATAACGCTAGTTCACTGCCTTATTTCTAGTTTTTAACGACCAATATAGATGGTCATAGCCTTGTAAATTGTGGTGGGTTGCTATGACTAGGCCACCTCATCAGTTTTGCCTATGTGTCATGTCCATGTGGCAGTTTTTGTCCTAGGTTATGAAGCAACCTATATTTCTGTCATTCCCAAAATTCCCAAAAAAATCTCATAAATTCTTTGGGTCATATCTTCGTCAAATATGTAAAAACCTTCCTTGCCTAGTTCAAAATTTTCAAAAATATTCATTTTCCTATTCTGTTCAGAACAACAGTTTGTGAAGGAAGTACCACTTTGGCATGTCCAAATAGTATCCATTTTCTACAGTGCTTTCCTATGCCCAAATAAACATCCTCCACCAAATGCCAGCTCTATCTATTCATTATTTTGAGCCGAGCTTCAACATACGTATTTATGTCCAGTGTGGTAGTTTGCAAAGCAAGTACCACCTAGGCTCCTCCTTTTGAGCTGAAAATTTGTGAAGAAGGTCTTCTTAGTAACTGATCATCCTCAGCCAAAACTCACGCCCATTAGCCATGTACATTTCCTGTACCACTAATCAAACACTTGGCTGCTAATTCATGTTTGAGCACCGGTCGGTCTCCTCGTGAGAATCTTATGTTGTAATTTTCTTCCTAGAACCTACCTGGGGTGTGCCCAACCCACTAGACATGTCTAGGCCACCCAGAACACATGGCAACGCCACGGTCACGCGGTGACCACGCGGCGGGCATGCGAGTTTACGCGCTCTAGAGATGGGGCCCTCGGCCACCGCCCAAACCTCGACATATCGCCACCAAACCATGTGTTTATGATTAAATAGGTACTTATGTACCTAGAAATGATTTTTGGAAAAAATAAATAGCAAACTATGAGGCAGCTGCAGTTCAAATTTGACCCGCTTCCAACTGAATCGGTGGAAATTTGTCTTTCTCACGAGAGGTGGATCAAAACTTTTTACACCAAACCATTTTGTTAATTGTGCATTAAATATGTCCTAGTATTTTAGAAAATTGATTTGGTCCAATTTTGCAACAATTATTTGGTAGTTCCTTCACAAAAAAACCTCCTTTCGGGCACTCGGAAAATGAAAAATGGTTTTTTTGTCCAAAGAAAATGAAAACTTCCTTAGGTAACATTGTTTGCCATTCCAATATGCACCCATGTGCACAATATGAGATCATTTGAACAAACTATGCCACGAATGTGGCCATAAGATTGATCATTTGGCTTGAAAGCCATGAATCTTCAGAGATGATAGCTCATTTCTGAGAACACTTTTTTAAAATAATTGCAGTATTACAAGTTTGTTATTTTTCTTGGGAACTTGGCCACAAATAATGACACAATGTGAAGGTTTCCCAATTTTTTGATTTTTTTTGAATTTTTTATGCCCGTTTCAAAATGCGGTCAAAACGGCGGGCTTGACCGTTCCTAGCTAGTGGTTGAATCTTGGAAAACTTTTGGTGTTTCTCTGATTAAATAGATACTTATGTACCTAGAAATGATTTTTGTAAAAAATAAATAGCAAACTATGAGGGAGCTGCAGTTCAAATTTGACCCGCTTCCATCTGAATCGGCGGAAATTTGTCTTTTTCACGAGAGGTGGATGAAAACTTTTTACACCCAACCATTTTGTTAATTGTGCATTAAATATGTCCTATTATTTCAAAAAATTGATTTGGTCCAATTTTGCAACAATTATTTGGTAGTTCCTTCACAAAAAAACCTCTTTTCGGGCACTCGGAAAATGAAAAATGGTTTTTTCGTCCAAAGAAAATGAAAACTTCCTTAGGCAACATTGTTTGCCATTCCAATATGCACCCTTGTGCACAATATGAGATCATTTGAACAAACTATGCCACGAATGTGGCCATAAGATTGATCATTTGGCTTGAAAGCCATGAATCTTCAGAGATAATAGCTCATTTCTGAGAACACTTGTTTAAAATAATTGCCGTATTACAAGTTTGTTATTTTTCTTGGGAACTTGGCCACATATAATGACACAATGCGAAGGTTTCCCAATTTTTTGATTTTTTTGAATATTTTATGCCCGTTTCAAAATGCGGTCAAAACGGTGGAACAAAGAAACAATGAGTTTCTGTGCGACAACTTTGAGGATTGGATTATAACGTGAATTGGTTTCTTATACTCTGTCGCTCAAGTGTTAATTCTAGTCCTGTTTGCTCAACCACACGCGCGTGTTGTTCGATTCAGATTTCCCTCTCCCTCTCTCTGTGTTTTTCTGTCAGTAGCTAGTAGCATAAGTTGGAGTTGGCTGAACCAGGAACTGTCTACATTTATTCAACTAGATCAAGTACAAGTACATTAGTTCGTAATCTGCTATTAATACAATGTCCAAGTCATAAATTTTCTGAAGTAGTGCATGTATATATTTACGAGCTAGTTAATTAGAAAATGGATGTGATTAGAAAATGTGTTCATCAGGTCTTGTGTAATCAAAAAATTTGTGATTCATATTCTTCAGCTAAATGCCTGATAAGTAAATTTGCAGAATAAACACTTTTGAGCTAAATGCCTGGTAACTAAATTTGGGATGCATATTCTAGGCATAGTCCAGTTCTGTTTTATTTGTATGAAGTTTAAGTCCCAGTTTTTGCTTGTAAATATCTTGCTATTTATTTGGTATGACCTGGTTATTTTTTGAACGACATGGTCAAGTTTATTAACAATTATCTGTGCTGCCAATTCGAACATGCACACGATTTTTAGTATATCGCAACCTCTTGCGAACGATTTGGTTAATGAGTTGCAATAATATACAACCATATAATCCTACACCATGTGGTGGACTTAAGTATCTTAGTGACTTCATTTGATGTGTGGACTTCCGTTAATTTTAAGCTTCTGTTGCTGTGAGAATGTACCTCACTGACCATCTGTCTATTTATTGTGGACTTCTTGTATGAGTGGAGATTGTGGTAGTTCTGTCACAACATTCTGTTAGCTAAAATGAAATCAGACAATGAGCTTTGTTTGTTCTTGTACTCTTTGTATGTTCCTTTGGTTCTTTTTTAATTTGATGACAATGAACCAAAATAACCAGTTACCAGTAGCTATGTGTGCATTGCCAAGTACAACTGTTCTACTTTGTATGGAATCTTCTACAGATATTATTTCTTTTAAGTGTTGCTGGCTATATTAAGATTATACTCGGAGGCACTGTAGCATTAGTGTGTTGTTTCGCTTTTGTTCTTCTCTATCTATGCTTACAAGTCAGGTTGTTTTTGTGGCATCCAGGGGCACAATGCTGGTGCTGGTAGGCAAGCTAGCACCCATGGATTCGTGAACTGGCTTGGATGTGTACTTGGTCGCCGGGGTTGGATGAGGACGACGGCAACAAGGTGAGACCATCGTGATCCATCCTCCTACTTCCTTCTCGTGATTCCCTAACTGCTCAACATGTTGATCTGTTCTGAACATCTGAAGCTTGCTGTGTGCAGGGTGACTAGTGATGTTCAGTGTTTATTGTGTGTGTTTTCTACACACACACATGGTCCTTACGTTTAAATCTCCTCTGCTGCTTACTGACAGAGTACTGTGCACATACAGTAGTTGAGTAGTAGTGTGTAGGGACTCTTGAGGAAAGTTTACGTACTTAAACATTATGCTTAAAATAAAAGTTGTAATTCCCTTGTAGTAGTATGTTTATGAATGGCTGCATGAAATGATTGTCCAGTACTTCAAATATTTGAATCAGGGTTAATGTAATCACTTGCTGCATCCTGTTTGATTCACCGGAGATGCTAATAGGAAAGCAAATCAAATAGGAAAAGCATGTGCTGCTACTTTTGCTTATCCTCCGCACATAAGTAAAGCGAAGCATCCTATTTTGATTTCTTCATTCATGATGCATAAAATTCTGGTATTGTGTTCATATAGCCAATCTGCTGGTGTTGTGCATAAAATTCCAGGATCTTTGCATGTAATTTCTGGCTGTAGTGCCTATCTTTAGTAAGATTAAATTGCTACTATTACTGATGAATGGTTGAGTTCTAAAACTTGAAGTAGCACCTACTTTCTGGTCCTGTAGTGTTTAAAACTGATAATTATGATGCATTGGTCGTCCATATGGCCTTCTTTTTTAATGCATATATATGATGTAGTTGATAGGCCTTGATCCCAACCTCTCAAGTTTATGTTCCCTGGTGTGTAGTTAACTTGTCATTTTTATTGGCAAGCATGTAATCAATTTATTAGAATTTTTCTCCTATTGCCGTGTACAGTATGTAGCAAAAAGGTCTATATTACTGAGCATGTATAATGTAGAAGTATAGAAACCATAAATTCAAGCTTCTACTGTAGCATGCACAATATATATTGTTATAGAATAGTGTTCTACAAAAGGTTGAAACACCATGGTCTCAGTCATTTGTAGGAAGTAGAAACACTAAGGCTGACATGCACTTCACTGTTTCCTTTGTTTTTTCCAATTTAATTTTGTGGCTACTAAATTTGCGATTGTACGCCCTTTGTGAAAAAATTGCATTTTACGTTTCCATGCCCTGTAATGCTGAAGCATGGTTCTCTGATATTCTGCACCACTGAAAGGCTGATATCTTGTATAAATTTGGCTTTTGGCAGGTAATCCTTTTCCCTGCCATGTTCAGGTGCATCACTCTGATGCCGATGAAGGGTGAGATCTTGGTCGACACTATGAAGAAGACCCTGAAGCCTGGTGTGTTCCTCAAATCGGGACTGATAGAAACCGAAGGGCTACTCGAAGCTGTCAAAGGGCATTTGTAGAGCCTGTGGTTGTGATTATACTTGTAGAGACTTGTAGAGCTTGTGGCTGTGATTACCATTGTATCTAAGTTATATGATGTAACAGACTTATTTTGGCTGTTATTTGAAGTATTATCTTTGCTTTTTGGTTGTTTTGATTTGAATATTGATTATTGAATTGAAAACATGGACCCACATATTAGAACATGACAATCGGGACTCATTTGAGTACTGGACCCATCTCTTAAAAAAATACGAACCTTTGAGCCAGAAAGGCCTCGACCCAAAAACAAAAAGGCTGAAATATTAGGCCAGGCCCATGTAGCAAACCAGAATGACAAAAAAATGATAACTAAAAAGGCCGAATTGTTGGGCTCGGCCCATGTAGAATACCGAATTGGACCGGGCTGAATCTTGTGCCACATCAGCTTGCCACGCTGGATGCCTACGTGGCCTGGGGAGGTTGCTAGTGACCAAAACGCCACAGTAGGAATATTTTGGTCGTAAACGTCTTTGACCATTCCAGAAGAAAGGTCGCTATAGTCAGTTTACGACGGCCAGCTTTTGACCTTCTGTTTTTGGTCACAAAAAGGTCGCAAATGGAAATTTGTGACCTTTCAGTGACCAATAGTGGTGGTCACAAGTTGACATATTTCTTGTAGTGTCCTTGGTTCAACTCCACAATCTTGACGGAGGCTCCCAAGTAACACATAACCAATCTAGGAGACATCACTCTCCAAAAGGTAATAGATGGTGTGTTGATGATGAACTCCTTGCTCTTGTGCTTCAAATGATAGTCTCCCCAACACTCAACTCTCTCTCACATCTTTGGATATGGTGGAAAGATGATTTGAGTGGAAAGCAACTTGGGGAAGGCTAGAGATCAAGATTCTTGTGGTCGGATTGGAATGTCTTGGTCTCAACACATGAGTAGGTGGTTCTCTCTCAGAAAATGAGTAGTGGAAGTGTAGGCACGTTCTGATAGCTCTCTCCACAAATGGAGGATGGGTGGAGGGGTATATATAGCCTCCACACAAAATCTAACTGTTAAACACAATTTACCAAACTCGATGGGACCAAATAGTGAAACTCGGTCAGACCGACTCAGCTCAAAATGTGAACATTAGGCTTTTCGGTGGGACCGATGTGCTAGGGTTAGGGCATAACTTGATCTCGGTGAGACCGATCACATGAACTCGGTGAAACCAATTTCTGTAATAGGAAAACAGAGAGGTGGCCAGGCAAACTCGATGGGACCGATCGCTCATTTCGGTGAGACCGAAACATTACGAAAAGGAAACAGAGTGTTTGCATTGCAAACTCGGTGGGGCCGATCGCTCATTTCGGTTAAATCGAAATGTTACGAAGGGAAACAAAGAGTTTGCAATACCATCTCGGTGAGACCGAGACCCCTATCCGTGAGACCGAACTGATTAGGGTTTCTGGCTATGGCTATGTCAAATGAACTCGGTGGCGCTGGATAGATCAAATTGGTGGGGCCGAGTTTGACTTTAGGTTTAGGACATATGTGGAATTGAGAAAGTGGTTGAGGGCTTTTGGAGCATATCACTAACCATTTTGAGCAAGCAAGCCATTAACCAACACCTCATCCTCTTTTAATAGTATTGGCTTTTCCTATGGACTCAATGTGATCTTGGATCACTAAAATGAAAATGTAGAGTCTTGAGATTTTGCCAATTTGTGTCCTTTGCATTTTGAGGGGTCCACATCTCTAGTCCATGCCATGCCAATCATTGAACTTTCTGAAATGATCATCTTGAAAGAGTATTAGTTCAATGAGCCATATGTCACTACTGTAGGATGCTGCTAACGCGACACTACGATCGGAGACCCTTTGACGAAACTGTGTGTGATGCATTAATCGCAAACGGTGATGTAAAAAACCCGTCAAAAAAGATGCAAAACATTTTCGATGAATGCTACATCAAACACGGTTCAGATTTTAGTTGTGTGTGCGATGAGGGGCATACGGTTGATCTGCACAAACTGTTTGCGATGAGATAGAACAACAGAAACGGGCAGCCAGATCAAGGTGTGTGCGATATACGACATACAGTACACTCTGATGAACCGTTTGCGATGAGTGAGGTGAACAAAAACGATTCGGCGTAACAAGATGTGTGTGATACCCGCCAAATAGGTCGGTAATCAGAATTCTGTGCGATCATTATAGACAGCCCATACGATCTTTTTTTGTGAATTGTGTGCTCGTCAGGGCACACAGTTCAACAAACCAACCTCTTGGCGATAATGTAGAAGATCTTTGTCGAATACATATTACTAACCGTCTGCGATGAGATTGACAGGATAAACAGAGATATATACAGTCTGCTTAATTTAGTCCTTCTTCTTGTTGTTCTTGTTGGATGGCCCCGCGACATCATCTTGGCGAGGACGCTTCTTGCCGCTGACCGTTGGCTTTTCATCGCCGCCGCCATCGTCATCGTCGTTGCTGTCGTCGTCGTCCTCCTCCTCGTTCGACCATTCCTCCTCATCATCATTGTCGTCCTCTTCTTCGTCCTCCGACGGATCCTCATCTGTCTGGTTGTCGTATGATGACTCCGGAGGCGGCATCCCTTCCATGAACCGGATATAACTGAGGTCTGGGCTCGATGCTGGACTCATGGAAGACGAGCGGGATGATTCCGATGTTGACCTATCATCGGGCACCAGACTGCTGGCCGAACTGTCGTCCTCGCTGTCGCTCGACATGGCTACAGAGTGTGTGCAAGTGTGTAGCGCGGCCTGCCGGGGACGATGAAGATGGTGGACACTTAAGCAGGGTATGCAGAGAAGAGGAACTGCCAATTGAACCGGGATTGAAGCGGGGGTTGACGTATTATCTAACCGCTGATATAATCAACCGCAATTATTTGTACCCAGTCGCTCCAAATTCCCGGGGTTGCGCAGGACTCCTATTGGCTATTTGGATGGTTTACTTTTTCAGGACAAAAAAAAGGAACGAGTTTTGGGATTATGCACCAGTACCGGTACGAATGGAGTAGGACAGTTGGCAAGCAATACATTGAGCTCTTCTTATTGATAAAGCCAGTAATAATCAAACTAGAAAGGAAAATAAAAAAGACAAAGAAAATTATTTGCACGAATCTTCGCGTAACATCAATGGCATAGGACCTAGATGTGCATTACTTAGAGCACATCTAGATGTGCTTTAGCAATATTGTCAAACAAAACCCCTAATCGTCATTGCAAACAACGCATAGAACATGGCTAATGCGACAACCACAACTACACATGCTAGTTCCTTCTTGTCTCTTGCTTTCATCTGTTGCGTGTGATTGATTCTTTCTTGCTTCATCGTACTGATTGTACATTCCAGATCAGCCAGTTTCTTCTTCAGCTTTACGTTATCTTCTGCGAGGTTGGTGATAACACTCCGAGCCCTGCCATGCCATTCCTCATCCAGCCAGTTAACAAAGGCACAAGCCTCATATCCCTGCCAATGTTAAATAGTATTCTGGATGAGCGGTGGCATTAACTGAAGTAAAATGATGAACTTAATTAGCACTAACCTCTAAGGGACAGCTGAGAAACCGCCTACCAATGTTGAATCCCTTCGTGCATACACCTCGAGCGGGAGTGTGCCCGTGCACACAACTCAGCTTTTAGTACTTCTCGGTGGTGCAAAACTCGGAATTGAACTCGTGTTGCAAGAGTCTAGAGTCAAGCTCCGGATGTAACATCCCAAATTTTCAATTTGGAATGTTATACATTAGATCATCATGCATATCATATTTTATTTTGCTTTTGGTTTTGATCCTAGAAAATCCTAAGCAACTCAAGGACCCACGGAGAGAGTTGGGAATTTCGTTATTTTCATATTTGAGTTTTCTCAAATTTTGAAAATAGGATCACGTGATTTTATTTATTTTATCGTCAATTATTTCTATTACTAAAATATTAGAGAGGGAATAAAATGAATTTCCCAAAATATAGAAATATTGAGGATTTAATAAGAAAATCAACTAAGATTTATTTCGGACTTTTTCGGTATTTTTAATTGAATTTAGGAAAAATACGCGTTCTTCAAAATTGTATTTTGGGCCCAAATAAATGTCCACTTTATCGGGCTCGATTTTAGAAACCCGGGAAAATTTATTTCACGATTTTTGGAGTCAATTTGGTACTCTTTTTCATTTTTTTTCCGAGCGTAATTATTTAAAAAAAACGGAACCGACCATGGGCTGTACCCGAGCGGGACTCCGCCCGGGGGGCGCCTTTATATACCGAGCGCCCGAGCCCCGAGAGCACCCCAGCCCACCCGAGCCCGCCGCCCGCCGCCGCCGCCGGAGCCGCCGCCGCCGCCGAGGTTCGCCGCTGCCTCGAATTTCGTGCCAAAAAATTATTTTCTTTTTAGAAAAAAAATATATTTTTCGCCGAAATTATTTTCGATTTATTATTATTTATTATTATTTTTTTATTATTTTAATTATTTTTTAGAAAAAATTATTTTCGGATTAAGTTAATTAACGATTAATCTGTTCGTCGTTTTTCTTTTTCGTCAGATTTTCCGCGGTTATTTTCTGATCGCGATTTCTGATCCGATTTTCGTTTTAGTATAACTTTTCGTTCTTTTATCGGAATCAGGTGATTCAAGCGCCTGGACTTTCGTCTCGAAACCCTCTTTCCGAATAATCAACTTAAACAAGTTTTTGCTACTGTAAAGTTTGACTTAGATCCAGATTACTAGAACGAAGTTGAATTCTTTCGCCGTTTGATTTTCTTTGCTTTGTTCGATTCAATTCTTTTTGCAAACCAGGGTTCTTAAGTTGAACTTTTTGGTTAGATCTCTATTTGAGTTTTACCTGTGCATTAGATGAGTACTTATTGTATGCTTGTTTGTTTGTCTGCGATAGAATAAACGGAGTGCGCTGCCTGTTACTTCGAATCTCTAGGTTTCGCGGATCATCAGCAAGGCAAGTAACACTTTGATCATACTTTTTCTACTACCTAGTTTTATTGCATTAGATCAATCCTCAAACACTGCATGATTAAGATCTAATCAAATTGTGGGATGGGAAGTAGATGAGGTAGTACCTATTACCTGTTTTATTATGAAACCCTTGGGAGTTACTCTACGTTGCTTATTATGCCATGCTATGCTAGTAGACGTGGATTGGGTGAGTGATATCCATGACAGATGTGAGTTTGTTAATTTTAATAGTTTACTTAAGGTGGCAACTTAACCACACATCTGGGTGGATTGAGGCACCTGGTTTCTATCAGGACTTGCCTGTTTTTCTTTTGGACTGCCACCCAGGCTCAAAGGGATCATAAGATTATTCATGCTAGAAACTTCCGTGTGCAGCCACAAGCCATTATGGGCTCTGGCATAGTTGACTAAGTCGTGCGAACTCTTACAGTGGTAGACTAGCTGATGTAGGGGGTGTAGGTTGGTATGGTCTACCCGATCGTAAGGTGCTAGCGCTTCTGAAAGACTATGTCTCGGTCATCCGTTTCTCAAACACCATGTAGTGCGAGAAACCAAACAGAGGCGATCGAGTCTTGTGGGGAAAAGTGCGCAAACCTCTGCAGAGTGTACAATCTAATCATGGTTAGCCGTGTCCCCGGTTATGAACGTTTTGAGTATCTAGTACTTGGATATCATGTGAATCTCATCATGTTACTTCTAAATTAATATTGTTGGGTTATTGATGATTACTTTTTAATTGGGATTGAGGATGCTGTCAACCATTCTCAATGTTTAACAACCACCATGATAGTTAAATAAATTTATTCCTTTGCAGTAGGGAAAAATTGGCTTTACGCAAAACTGTAACCATAGAGCCTTTCCACCAGCCATATATGCATGTAGTATAGGCTTATCATTCATTATTCTCTATGTGTTACATTGCCAGCATATTCCATGTGCTGACCCGTTTTCGGGCTGCAACGTTTCATGTCGCAGACTTTTTAGACGACGAGTAAGGTGTCTTTTAGGTCGTGGTTCTATAGTCAGTGATGCCGTTGGAGTTGATGGACTCACTTATCTTCCAAGCCTTCCGCTGTTATCGATATTAGATGGCCTTAAGCCATATTCATTGTAATAAGTTCTCTTTGAGACATCGATGTAATATGTGTGTGATTGCTACTCTGTTATAAATCCTTCGAAGTACTGTGTGGTGTCAGCATTACTGATCCAGGGATGACACTTGAGCACAGAGATCAGACTGTTTGAGGTCTGGTCTGGACAGAGATGGTATCAGAGCACACGCTGACTGTAGGACACGACCACTAAGCAAAGCCCTAGTTCACTACTCTCTTCTCATTTCTGACTCCTCATCTTTTCTACTCTTTTAGGATGACGGAAGCGAGGATCAAGTTCACTCAGCCAGATGAAGATACACCTTTTGGACGACACCTAAAGGAAGTCACTAAGTATTTGAACATTGGAATACCAAGCTTCACCGGGACTTACAACGCCACTTTACCCGAAGAGGAGCGTTGGAAGATTCAAGCTATAGTTCCAGGAAGGACGTTCGCGCCAATCACGGAGCCCATAGAGTGTGTTTTCAACGCACCAACTTGGAGTCTGGGAAAGAGCATGGCATCTCACATCACCATGGGACGCATTGGAGAAGTTTACCAAGAAGACCTCAAGGATACTATTTACCAGATTTGCGGACGCCGAGATGAACAATGGGAGATAGTTAGCACCAAGAAGGATAGATCCATTGCAGCTTTCACCCAGGAGTTAAACCAGCACATTCGACGTCAGGAGAATCAGATGTGCGCAGACGTGATGGAGTTGAAGAAAGCCAAGACCAAGATTATTGAGCTAGAAGGAGAACTGAAGGCCACTCGTAAGGACTACATGGATGAGATTGTAGCTCTAGTGAGACAAAACGGCGATCTTAAGGAGAAGATTAAAGAGCTCATGGGGAATTCAGCACCCAGAAGAGAAGATGAAGACTGCACTTGTCCTGATAACTACATCATCATCGACGACACCGATTCCGAGCCTAGTGATGATGATTTTGAAGACGAAGCTGGAGCAGATATCATGGAGTCTTCATCGGAGCAGTTTTTCTAGTTGACTACCATAACAGTAGTAGTGTTCCACCATGTACATATTGTAGTCCACGCACTTTTGCGATAGTTCTAGACCGATTGTATGCCTCTGTTTGATTGAATGAAGTGATTTTGTGTGCATTTGTCTCATGTGCATTTGGGTAGTGTCTTCTCTTTAGACCTCATTCTATTCTTAATTCTCATCTTTTCTAAACCCTCGGACCTGATAGTATTGGAATCTCAAGGATTGGATGTGATATTAGGCATGGATTGGTTGTCAAAGTATGAAGGGAACATTGAATGTGCCAGTAAGACAATTTTGCTTGCAACGCCCGAAGGAAGAAGGATCAAGTATGTATCCCGACATGCGCCCAACAGGACACAATTAAATTCCTTATCAGGAGTTGTACAGGAGGAAGTACCAGTAGTAAAGGATTTTCCTGACGTATTTCCAGAAGAGTTGCCAGGCATGCCACCGGATAGAGACATTGAGTTTTTGATTGAGCTTTTGCCAGGCACTGGGCCAATATCGAAGAGACCGTACAGGATGCCCGCACAAGATTTGGTGGAAATTAAGAAGCAGATCAAGGAGTTACCGGAAAAAGGTTATATTCGCCCAAGTTCTTCGCCTTGGGGATCACCAGTACTTCTTGTGGAGAAGAAGGATGGATCGTTAAGGATGGTTGTTGATTATCGTGGTTTGAACGAAGTAACAATCAAGAACAAGTACCCACTACCGATGATCAATGATCTGTTTGATCGATTGCAAGGAGCTAAAGTGTTTTCCAAGATCGATTTGCGATCAGGGTACCATCAATTGAAAATTCGAGAGCAGGACATACCTAAGACGACATTTACCACCAGATATGGACTATATGAGTATACCGTTATGTCATTTGGACTGACTAACGCACCTGCCTATTTCATGAACCTGATGAACAAAGTGTTTATGGAGTTTTTGGATAAGTTCGTCGTGGTTTTCATCGATGATATTCTGGTATTTTCAAAGAATGAAGAGGAGCATAAAGAACATTTGCGATTGGTACTGGAGAAGCTCAGGGAACATCAGTTATATGCCAAGTT
Organism: Aegilops umbellulata; assembly: GCA_032464435.1. Classification (NCBI taxonomy): domain Eukaryota; kingdom Viridiplantae; phylum Streptophyta; class Magnoliopsida; order Poales; family Poaceae; genus Aegilops; species Aegilops umbellulata. The sequence continues at coordinate 446,221,971 of CP136057.1, forward strand.
CAGCAAATGTGTGTTTTGGTTGAAGGAAGTAGGATTCCTCGGACATGTTATATCCAGAGAAGGTATAGCAGTTGATCCCACAAAGGTTATCACTGTGACCAATTGGGAAGCACCAACAACAGTTGGAGAGATCCGGAGTTTTCTTGGACTCGCAGGATACTACCGGAGATTTATTGAGAACTTCTCAAAATTACAAAGCCTATGACGGAGTTGCTGAAGATGGATACTAAGTTCAAATGGACTGAGGAGTGTGAGGCTAGTTTCCAGGAATTGAAGAAACATTTGGTTACCTCACCAGTGTTAGTTTTGCCAGATCAAACCAAGGATTATGAGGTGTATTGCGACGCTTCACGTCGAGGACTTGGAGCAGTGCTTATGCAGGAGGGAAGAGTTGTTTCGTATGCTTCACGACAACTAAAGCCTCACGAATTGAATTATGCCACGCATGATTTGGAGTTAGCAGCCATAGTGCATGCATTGAAGACATGGAGACATTTCCTCATTGGAAATCATTGTGAGGTGTACAAGGATCACAAGAGTTTGAAGTACATTTTCACGCAGAAGGATTTGAACCTCAGACAAAGGAGATGGTTGGAGCTCACCAAGGATTATGATATGAGATTGCATTACCATCCCGGAAAAGCTAATGTAGTAGCTGACGCATTGAGCCGTAAGAGCCATGTCAATACACTGATGACGGGAGAAATACCAAAGGAGTTAGCAGAAGATCTTCGTGAGCTATGTTTGGAGATAGTTCCGAGAGGCTATGTAGCAGCATTGGAGGTTCAATCAACATTGATGGATAAAATCAGAGAGGCTCAGAAATCTGACAAAGAGATTGCTTCTATAAAGGAGAAAATGAGCCAAGGAAAAGCTAAGGGATTTCATGAGGATGAGCACGACACCCTATGGTTTGAAGACCGTGTCTATGTACCCAATGACCCGGAGATCAGGAAGTTGATTCTTCAAGAGGCACATGATTCACCCTATTCGATTCACCCAGGAAATACCAAGATGTACTTGGATCTGAAGGATATTTTCTGGTGGACCGGAATGAAGAAGGATATTGCGGAGTATGTAGCAGTTTGTGATGTATGTCAGAGAGTAAAGGCAGAGCATCAGAAGCCAGCAGGATTGTTGCAACCATTGCCGATACCCGAATGGAAGTGGGATAAGCTAGGCATGGATTTTATCACGGGATTACCAAGGACTCGTTCAGGCTATGACTCGATTTGGGTTGTAGTTGATCGATTGAAGAAGGTAGCTCATTTCATCCCAGTAAAGACTACTTACACCAGTGCTAAGTTGGCAAAGATATACATGACCAGGATCGTATGCCTGCATGGAGTTCCGAGGAGTATCGTATCGGATAGAGGAACCCAGTTTACCTCAAAGTTCTGGATGCAGTTGCATGAGACTTTGGGTACGAGGCTAGAATTCAGTACAGCTTTTCATCCACAGACAGATGGACAGACCAAGAGAGTCAATCAGATTTTGGAGGATATGCTGAGAGCTTGTGCACTAGATTACGGATCTAGTTGGGACGAAAATTTGCCATATGCAGAGTTCTCTTACAATAACAGCTATCAGACCAGTTTGAAGATGGCCCCTTTCGAAGCTTTGTACGGAAGGAGGTGCAGGACACCGTTGTCATGGGATGAAGTTGGAGACCGTCAGTTGTTTGGACCTGATTTGATTAAAGAGTCTGAACAGAAGGTGAAGTTGATTCACGATAGGCTCAAGGTAGCTTAATCCAGGCAGAAGAGTTACGCAGATTCTAAACGCAAGGAGACAGTTTACGAAGTCGGAGACAGAGTTTATCTTCGAGTATCCCCACTTCGAGGGATTAAGCGCTTTGGACTTAAGGGAAAGTTAGCGCCACGATTTGTAGGACCATATCGAGTATTGGAGCGTATGGGAGAAGTGGCCTACAAGTTGGAATTACCAGAAGGATTGTCAGGAGTTCATGATGTATTCCACGTTTCTCAGTTGAAGAAGTGTCACGTGGAAATGGCTGACATACCTTTGAGAGACATAGTGCCATTGGAAGCAATTCAGTTGGACAACAATTTGACCTATGAGGAGAAACTAGTTAAGATTCTCGAGTTTGCCAGCCGAGTCACTCGAAGCAAAGTTATTAAGTTTTGCATGGTTCAATGGAGCCACCACACGGAGGATGAAGCCACCTAGGAGCGAGAGGAAGATTTTCTCAAAGACCACCCTCACCTATTTTATGGCCAACCCGAATCTTGAGGGCGAGATTCATCTTAAGGCGGGTAGGTTTGTAACATCCCAAATTTTCAACTTGGAATGTTATACATTAGATCATCATGCATATCATATTTTATTTTGCTTTTGGTTTTGATCCTAGAAAATCCTAAGAAACTCAAGGACCCACGGAGAGAGTTGGGGATTTCGTTATTTTCATATTTGAGTTTTCTCAAATTTTGAAAATAGGATCACGTGATTTTATTTATTTTATCGTCAATTATTTCTATTACAAAAATATGAGAGAGGGAATAAAATGACTTTCCCAAAATATAGAAATATTGAGGATTTAATAAGAAAATCAAATAAGATTTATTTCGGAGTATTTCGGTATTTTTAATTGAATTTAGGAAAATACGCGTTTTTTCAAAATTGTACTTTGGGCCCAAATAAATGTCCACTTTATCGGGCTCGATTTTAGAAACCCGGTAAATTTATTTCACGATTTTTGGAGTCCGTTTAGTACTCGTTTTCCTTTTTTTTCCGAGCGTAATTATTTTAAAAAAACGGAACCGACCTTGGGCCGTACCCGAGCGGGACTCCGCCCGGGGGGCGCCTTTATATACCGAGCGCCCGAGCCCCCAGAGCACCCCAGCCCACCCGAGCCCGCCGCCGCCGCCCGCCACCGCCGCCGCCTCGAATTCCGTGCCAAAAAATTATTATTTTTTAAAAAAAATATTTTTCGTCGAAATTATTTTCGATTTTTTATTTTAATTATTTTCTTAAAAAGTTATTTTCGGATTAAGTTAATTAACGATTAATCTGTTCGTCGTTTTTCTTTTTCGTCGGATTTTCCGCGGTTATTTTCTGATCGCGATTTCTGATCCGATTTTCGTTTTAGTATAACTTTTCGCTCGTTTATCGGAATCAGGCGATTCAAGCGCCTGGAGTTTCGTTTCAAAACGCTCTTTCCGAATAATCAACTTAAACAAGTTTTTGCTACTGTAAAATTTGACTTAGATCCAGATTACTAGAACGAAGTTGAATTCTTTCGCCGTTTGATTTTCTTTGCTTTGTTCGATTCAATTCTTTTTGCAAACCAGTGTTCTTAAGTTGAACATTCTGGTTAGATCTCTATTTGAGTTTTACCTGTGCATTAGATGATTACTTATTGTATGCTTGTTTGTTTGTCTGCGATAGAATACCCGGAATGCGCCGCCTGTTACTTCGAATCTCTAGGTTTCGCGGATCATCAGCAAGGCAAGTAACACTTTGATCATACTTTTTCTACTACCCAGTTTTATTGCATTAGATCAATCCTCAAACACTGCATGATTAGGATCTAATCAAATTGTGGGATGAGAAGTAGATGAGGTAGTACCTATTACCTATTTTATTATGAAACCCTTGGGAGTTACTCTACGTTGCTTATTATGCCATGCTATGCTAGTAGATGTGGATTCGGTGAGTGATATCCATGACAGATGTGAGTTTGTTAATTTTAATGGTTTACTTAAGGTGGCAACTTAAACACACATCTGGGTGGATTGAGGCACCTGGTTTCTATCAGGACTTGCCTGTTTTTCTTTTGGACTGCCACCCAGGCTCAAAGGGATCATAAGATTATTCATGCTAGAAACTTCCATGTGCAGCCACAAGCCATTATGGGCTCTGGCATAGTTGACTAAGTCGTGCGAACTGTTACAGTGGTAGACTAGCTGATGTAGGGGTTGTAGGTTGGTACGGTCTACCCGATCGTAAGGTGCTAGGGCTTCTGAAAGACTATGTCTCGGTCATCCGTTTCTCAAACACCATGTAGTGCGAGAAACCAAACGGAGGCGATCGAGTCTTGTGGGGAAAAGTGCGCAAACCTCTGCAGAGTGTACAATCTAATCATGGTTAGCCGTGTCCCCGGTTATGGACGTTTTGAGTATCTAGTACTTGGATATCATGTGAATCTCATCATGTTACTTCTAAATTAATATTGTTGTGTTATTGATGATTACTTTTTAATTGGGATTGAGGATGTTGTCGACCATTCTCAATGTTTAACTACCACCATGATAGTTAAATAAATTTATTCCTTTGCAGTAGGGAAAAATTGGCTTTACGCAAAACTGTAACCATAGAGCTTTTCCACCAGCCATATATGCATGTAGTATAGGCTTACCATTCATTATTCTCTATGTGTTACATTGCCAGCATATTCCATGTGCTGACCCGTTTTCGGGCTGCAACGTTTCATGTTGCAGACTTTTCAGACGACGAGTAAGGTGTCTTTTAGGTCGTGGTTCTATACTCAGTGATGCCGTTGGAGTTGATGGACTCACTTATCTTCCATGCCTTCCGCTGTTATCGATATTAGATGGCCTTAAGCCATATTCATTGTAATAAGTTCTCTTTGAGACATCGATGTAATATGTGTGTGATTGCTACTCTGTTATAAATCCTTCGAAGTACTGTGTGGTGTCAGCATTACTGATCCAGGGATGACACTTGAGCACAGAGATCAGACTGTTTGAGGTCTGGTCGCTACACCGGATCTGACGGCAGATCGCTTTCCTGGGGGGGGGTCATTCAGGACGGATTCAACAAGGAGCTATACTTTGGACATGCTAAAAAAGATCGGGATAGATTGGAACCTGACAGGACGATTCAGATCCGTAGTACGCCTGCCTTCTGATGACCTTAGGCAAGTGCTCGGCGGTGACGCTCCGTCGTGGCGGCGATACGAGCAGGAGCAGCCGCACCGAAACCATCAACACCACTCATCTGCATTCCCCCAATGTTAGCGCCACGTGAGGGAATTTGGGGGCTATGTATGGATTTGGGGGAAATGGGGAATCTATGGAGATAAGCTAACGGTCGGGAACTACTAATGGCACTATATATATGTTGTATACGACACACTGTTTGTACATGTTGTTTGTGTTAGGTATTACAACGTCACACACGATTCCCGCACCAAACCATGTGAGAAGACAACGTTGGTTAGACATGGTTGCCGTTACATAACCATATGTGATGTACTACCCTGTCCATATAATTGAGTTACGGTGAGATACCGTGTAAACAGCCGTTCTGCGGATATCCATAAAAAAACAGTCGCTCTGCATATAGAGATGGTGGCGGCGGCCTAGGCAGTGGCTACCGGAGAAGAGGTCAATCCTCGGTCGATGGGTGGTGGCAGCGTCATAGGAGGTCAATCCTCGGTCTACGGTGGGAGGTCGGCGGCGGGGTGATTCGAGCACATCCATCGCGGTCGATGGCGGGATAGTGGAGGTCGAACTTCAGGCGGCAGCCGCACTAAGCTTTGCTCCTCGACCCTGCTGTCTCGGCGTGCCGCCACATCGCGCTTGTCTGTCTGCTGGGTGGAGGTCGCCGCACGGCTAATTAATTAAGGTATTCTTTTCGTGAGTGGCTTATTAAGGTATTCAATTCCTAAGTGTAGTGTTGTACTAGTACTCTGCGTGTAAATGGACTGGCCATTAATTTTTGTCATTGCACGTCTAGATAACAACATGGAGCGTCCTCAGTAATTATTAAAATAAAACCTTGTGATTTATGCACGCATCTTTGGGCAGCAGCTAATCCGTGTATTAATGTTGTTGTTTTGCTTTTAATTACCATTTGTGTGCTGCAGATGGAACGATGTCGATGGATGAAGAATTGGAAAACCGCAGATTTTATCAGTGGCGTGACAAAGTTCATGAATTTGGCTGAAAGTACAAAGAGGAGAATTGGTGATGCGGATTACATCATGTGTCCATGTACTCATTGTGCCAATACAGAGTCACATGAAGTTGCAGATGTCCACATGCACTTAGTCTCTAGGGGATTCAAGGATGGATATACACGTTGGACCAGACACGGTGAAGAGGAGGTCATGAATGAAGATACCTAGGGCAGCGAGATGCCAAACCCTGATCAATGTCACATGGATGTTGAATCTAACATCGGGGTAGAGGCGTCAAGCTACCAATGGAACACTGGAAAGCCGAAACGTCCACTGGAAAACCAAGACGTCGACGCAGATGATGACGATCTTGATATGCCAGATTTTGCTGCTATGATTGCAGATTTCGAGGGCCCAGAAAAGGATATGATTGGGTACAAGGATCTGCCAACCATTGATGCGGACTCCAAGAAAGAATTGTATCCAAGTTGCAAAAAGAAATATTCCAGGTTGACTGCCACCCTGGCGCTTCTCAGATTTAAAGCAGCAAACGGTCCATCAAACAAGGGCTTCACAGAGATGTTAGGTCTTTTCAAAGAAATTCTTTGGGAAGATAATGTGCTCCCCAGAAGCATGAATGAAGCGAAGAAAATTGTTTGCCCATTGGAACTTGAAGTACAGAAGACACACGCTTGTGTGAATGATTGTATATTGTACCGTGGTGAGTACAAAGATTTGCGTGCATGTCCCACATGCAAGCATGCACGATACAAGCGCAGGAGAGCAAAGGACAAGTACAAATTGGACGACAAGATCAAGACAGGAATCCCATTCAAGGTTGTTTAGTACTTGCCTTTAATTCCAAGGTTGAGGCGTTTGTTTGCAAACCCTAGAGAGGGAAAGAGGTTGCGGTGGCATCATGATGAGCGAATTGCAGATAGGTTTACGAGGCACCCGAAAGATGGGGCTCAGTGGGAATTAATCGACAAAAAGTTTGAAAATTTTGCCAAGGATCCTAGAAGTATAAGGCTCGAGGAGTGTACTGACGGGATGAATCCTTTTAGCGATATGAGCACCAATCACAGCACATGGCAGATGCTTTTGTGCATATATAACCTAGCTCCTTGGTTGTGTATGAAGAAAAAATACATTATGATGTCAATGATTATCCAAGGCCGAAAGCAACCTAGAAAATGACATCAGCATTTACTTTCAGCTACTGGTAGAAGAACTGCTGACAGTGTGGATAGATGTGCCTGCTGTATAATGTTATGATGCTTATAGAAAGGAGATTTTCGATCTACACGCGATGCTGGTGCACACCATTCAAGATATGTCGGCATTAGGCAACACATCGGGACAGAAAACAAGGGGAGATGTAGGGTGTGTCACATGCATGGATAGGACAACTAGCACAAGACTTCGCAACTCGCGCAAAACAGTGTATTTGCGTCATCATAGGTTCTTACAAAAAAATCACCCATACCGAAAGATGAAAGCTGAATTTGATGGTACGACAGAGGCAGGTGCGGGCCCAAGACCCTATGACTGGGAGGTGGTCCACAACATGGCTAAAAAAATTAATGTTGTGCTTAAGAAGAAATCGGTGAAACTAACACCCAAGGATCAAGTGTTTAAGAAGAAATCGGTGTTCTAGAAATTACCTTACTGGGAGATTATACGTGTACGTCACTACATCGATGTCACGCACGTAGAGAAGAATGTATGTGAAAGCATCGTTGGTACTCTGCTCAAGATTAAAGGTAAAAGAAAGGATGGTGACGGTTCACGGCTCGATATGCTTGCTGATCAATCACAATGCAAGAATGAAGCAGAACATGATGACAAATTCATCAAAGATCGCCAGAGTTACGATTTCAGTACAAAAGAAGCAACACAGTTCTTCACCTATTTTTTGTCAGTTAAGACACCATCTTCCTACTGCGCAAACATCAGAAGTCTCGTGGATGTGAGCTCGGGTAAAAATGAAGTTGGGACACATGAAGTCACATGATTGCCACGTAATGTTGACACAAATCCTCCCGGTGGCCATTAGGAATCTGATGGACAAAGATACAAGAAACACACTCATTGACCTCTGTGATTTCTTCAACCAACTATGGCAAAAAGTTGTAGATCCTGAAGAGTTGGATCATATGCAAGATGATATTGCAAGAATATTGTAACACCCCGGATGTAACTTGCCATATTTGTAACTCCAACTCTTGCCATTTTCGGCTATGTGATATGATATTCCCTCCGTGGTTAGGTTTTCCTTATTTTGCATTTTTTTTTGTTGTCATGCATTTTATATCATGTCATCATGTGCATCGCATTCGCATACGCGCTCGTCTCTTGAATTTGAGCATTTTCCCCGTTGTCCGTTTTGCAATCCGGCGCTCCTATGTCCCTCGGCGTCCCCTTTTACCTTTTTTCGTGAGCGGGTATTGAACCTTCTCGGAATGGACCGAGGTTTGTCAAGCGGCCTTGGTATAGCACCGGTAGACCGCCTGTCAAGTTTCGGGTCATTCGGAGGTCGTTTGGTACTCCAACGGTTAACCGGGTAATCGTGAAGGCCTCGTGTGTGTTGCAGCCCAAAACCCCTCCAAAACAGCCCAATAACCCATCTAAGTCACTCCCATGTCCATCGCCGTTCGATCACGATCGCGTGGCCGAAAACCTCACTCCATTTGGAGCTTCCTAGCCCCCTCTGCCTATAAATATACCTCCCCCTCCGAAATCCCGGGTCCAAACCACCCTAACCCTAGCCCCGCTTCCCTCCGCCGCGCCGGACGTGTCCGGTCCTCGCCGGACAAAGCCGCCACCGCCGCCCGCGCCAATCGTGGCTTGCCACGTCTCGGTCGCCGCCGCCGTACCGCGCCGCCCGCGCAGGCCCGCCCGGGCCCGAGGCCGGCCCCCGCGGCCCGCGCGCTCCCCGCGCCTCCGCCCGCGCCGTCCTCCTCTCGCACCGCCCGCCTTCCGCCTCCGCGCCGCCGCCCGGCGCCGGCCCCGCGTCGCCTACCCCGCCGCCGTCCGCCGCTCCAGCACGGAGCCCACGCCGTCCCGGTGCCCCGCGCCCTCCTCCTCCAGATCCGCCCCGGGGACGGCCGGATCCGTCCTCCACCTCGTCGCCGGCGCCCCCCCGCTGCTCCGGCCAGTGCTCCTGCGAGCTTGCGCCGCCACCTCGGACTGCGTGCAAACCCTAGATCTCGCAGGGTATATATTTCCCAGTCCCGAAATATTTGCATAATTGTTGCATGTTCATCGCCTCATAACTCTGCACCCGTGGCTCCGTTTTTGGCGTTTAGCATATCAAATTGTTTGTCTCGATGAGTACATCATTTCATCTCATTGCATCATCTTCATTTGAGGTCATCTTGATGCCCGAAACGCTGTTAGAAGAGGGCTATGTGATGTTAGTTCCAGATTATTATCAGTACGTGCACTTTTGTCATTTTTGCCATGATTGATGTGTGCATCCTATGAAGTTGAGTCCTACATGTGTTTTGTAATATGCCATGCCATCTTTACATTGATTTTTGCTATGTATTTTTGTGACCTTCGTGGTGACTAGCACAAGCATGCAAACTAGGGTACTTAATGTTGCTGATTTCAGAGACTTAGTGTTCATGTTGGTTCCGAGAGATCTATGCCTCTTTTGAGCATGATCAGTAAGAGTGTTTTGAGCATATGGATTTGCTCTATCCATCCATGCCTTTGTTTGTAATTATGGAGTGCCATAGCTTGAGTCAATCGAGCTCTACTTTTGCTATAAAATGTTTCTGGCAGATTGTTTACATGTTATTCGATTTTGCCAAGTTTGTTGTAGTTGATCTTTGCATGCTATGATGTTATACTTGCCATGTCTAGCTTCTATGCCATGTCTTCGTGATGTATGTATGCTTAGTTTATCATGTAATACTCTGTAGTGAGTGCATCGAGCTCGTAAACATGCCTACTTGTTATCTGTTTTTGACATGTCCAGTTTTCTGCTAAGTCTGAAACCTGTAACGAAACTTGCTTAATTGACATGGGTGTTATCATATTTTCTGATCCTTTTTGGCTTATGGTCAGTACGGGACTTTTGTTAAGTGCTTCGAGTAGATTCATGCCATGCCTTACTTTGCTTTGTCCTGTTCCTGTAGCATGTTGTTTCATTGCTCTAAACATGTCATCCTGATGTTAATTTCTGGCTTGTTATTTTCACTAATTCTATGAACCTGTTATCTTTTGCACTTTTGCCATGCTTGTTTGAACCTGTTATGGTGTGATTTAGCCATAGCTCAGTGTTCATATTTTGTCAATCATCTTGAGTAGAGTACTGTCTTATGCTTTGCTAGTACGTTTGGGTGCAGTAGCTTAATTTCTTGTTGCTTGCTAAGTAGCATCATGCTGTTAATGGCAGAATCTTGTCATTCTTGTTTTGCTTGTCATTTGCAAACCGTGCATCCGATTCCGGTGATCTTTATGTCGATTTCAACCAAAATCACCTCACCTTTCCAGTGGCATACTTGGTTTGCCAAGATTATTCCTTGTTCATCTTTTTCCTTCCGAAGCATGCATATGCATTGCATACCACTTCTCGCATATCATGCCATGTTTTGCATCATGTTGTTTGTGCATTGCATCGTGATTGATGTTTGTCCCCTTTGCTTGTGTTCTTGTCTTGGGTAGAGCCGGGAGACGAGTACGTGAACGAGGAACCTGTTGAGAACGCTTACGAGGATCAAGCTTTCGACAACTCTGAGAACCTTGCAGGCAAGATGACCATACCCTCGAAATCACTTCTATCTTTGCTTGCTAGATGCTCGCTCTTTTGCTATGCCTATGCTGCGATACCTACCACTTGCTATATCATGCCTCCCATATTGCCATGTCATCCTCTAACCATCCATGTCCTAGCAAACCGTTGATTGGCTATGTTACCGCTTTGCTCAGCCCCTCTTATAACGTTGTTAGTTGCAGGTGAAGATGAAGTTTGTTCCTTGTTGGAACATGGAGATGTTGTTCCTTGTTGGAACATGTTTACTTGTTGGGATATCACAATATCTCTTATTTAATTAATGCATCTATATACTTGGTAAAGGGTGGAAGGCTCGGCCTTATGCCTGGTGTTTTGTTCCACTCTTGCCGCCCTAGTTTCCGTCATACCGGTGTTATGTTCCTTGATTTTTGCGTTCCTTACATGGTTGGGTGATTTATGGGACCCCCTTGACAGTTCGCCTTGAATAAGACTCCTCCAGCAAGGCCCAACATTGGTTTTACCATTTGCCACCTAAGCCTTTTTCCCTTGGGTTCTGCAGACTCAAGGGTCATCTTTATTTTAACCCCCCCGGGCCAGTTCTCCTTCGATTGTTGGTCCAAACTAGAGCCCTTTGCAGCGCCACCTCGGGGCAACTCGAGACTTGGTTTTAGTTGTACGGACTGCTCATCCGGATGTGCCCTGAGACCGAGATATGTGCAGCTCCTATCAGGATTTGTCGGCACAATCGGGCGGCTTTGCTGGATTTGTTTTATTACTGTCGAAATGTCTTGTAGTCCGGGATTCCGAGACTGATCGGCTCTTCCCGGTAGAAGGAATATCCTTCGTTGACCGTGAGAGCTTATAATGGGCTAAGTTGGGACACCCCTACAGGGTATTATCTTTCGAAAGCCGTGCCCGCGGTTATGAGGCAGATGGGAATTTGTTAATGTCCGGTTGTAGAAAATCCGAAGTTGACCTTAATTAAAACACATCAACCGCGTGTGTAACCATGATGGTCTCTTCTCGGCGGGGTCCGGGAAGTGAACACGGTGTTGGAGTTATGTTTGACGTAGGTTGTTCTAGGATCACTTCTTGATCACTTCTAGCTTCACGACCGTGCTTTGCTTCTCTCCTCGCTCTCTTTTGCGTTGTAGCCACCATATATGCTAGTCGCTTGCTGCACCTCCACCTCACAACCCTATCCTACCTATAAGCTTAAATAGTCTTGATCTCGCGGGTGTGAGATTGCTGAGTCCCCGTGACTCACAGATTCTACCACAACAGTTGCAGGTGCCGACGATGCTAGTGCAGATGCTTCAACCGAGCTCAAGTGGGAGTTCTACGAGGAACGTGGCCGTTACTATGTGTCTTTTCCTGATGATCAGTAGTGGAGCCCAGTTGGGGTGATTCGGGGATCTTTGTAGCATTTGGGGTAGTCTTCTTTCATTTTGGTACCGTAGTCGGACCTTGAGTGTAATTTGAATGATGGATGTTTATTTATGTATTGTGTGAAGTGGCGACTGTAAGCCAACTATGTATCTCTTTCCCTTATGTATTACATGGGTTGTGTGAAGATTACCTCACTTGCGACATTGCTTTCAATGCGGTTATGCCTCTAAGTCATGCCTCGACACGTGGGAGCTATAGCCGCATCGAGGGCGTTACAAGTTGGTAATCAGAGCCTTCCCCGACCTTAGGAGCCCCCACTGATTGATCGTTTTTAGTGGCCGAGTTGTGTCTAGAAAAATGTTTTGAGTCATTTAGGAATTATATATCAGAGAGATTAGGAATTCTTTTTACTTCCCAGTCTCCTCATCGCTCAGGTAAGGCATCCTGACGTAGAGTTTTGACTCTTCTCTTCTCAAATTTCACTAAAAAAAATTTAGGATCACGCGGGTATTTTAGAATCGTTGCGATGGTTTTATGATGACAACATTGTCTTGGTTGCCTCCCGTCAGCAAGGGTTTAGTGGAGGTGTCCCAGGGAGTTGAGCTTCGAGGTGTTGTCGTCATAATTTTATCGTTGCAGTTCTGGAATACCTGAGTTTAGCACGCCGACATCGAAAATCTCTTTTGTACAGTTGTTGGTGAGATAACCCTGATAGCCCAGTAGTTAGGCGAGTGCGGGAGTATTTCCATGACTTGTATAACGAATTCTTTTCGAAGGTTGAGGTAGACGATTTCCGAAGGTTTCATGGTTATGTGTTGAAGGATGGATACAGCTGGATCTAGGTATTGTTAGTTTGGGTGATATATTTTGTGTCCCTTGTATCCCCAACACCTGATTGCATAACCAGAAAGTTTCGAGAGTTTATAAGTGGGAATTCATGTAGCTCTAGTATTTCTTCCCGCAGATATTTGGTTCGTGATTGGGTAATCCTTACCAAGTATTTGTTCACATCCTTACCTTGTTGATTTTATTCCATACCTTTTTCTAAGTGGCTTCTCAACTTATGGAAGTGTGATGATTTACTTTGGAATTCATTCGTTCATTCTTGTTCGAATGTTTATTGTGAAGACTATATGTTGCAATTTCGATCCTTTGATTCAGCATGAATATATCTTTTTCAAGATGCTAATGGATGTCACCCTCTTCAGGATGGCTCCGCCAATGCGTCAGAATCCGGAACGCAATGAAGGAAGTCAGGCTAACCCTCCGCCACCACCTCCGCCTCCGGGGGCATGTCAAGCTTTGATGACTGCCACAAATGCCAACGCTCAGATTCTGATTCAGCTCTTGCAAGATCGCAACCAAGGGCAAGGTAATCAGGGAAATCAAGGCCAAGGCAACAATCACCCGCACTTCGCTTCACTCAATCAGTTCCTTGCTAATCAGCCAAAGACCTTCAGCTACTGTGTCGAGGCCACAGACGCCGATGATTGGCTCGTGGATATCAGCAAGCATTTCGAGTGCAGCAATGTCAGACCTGAGGACTTTGTCAAGTTTGCCTCTTTTCAACTCAAGGATCAAGCTGCTGAATGGTTCCAACAATACAAAGATTCCAGAGGAGGTTGTGAGATTACCTGGGATGATTTCCGCCGTGACTTCAAAGCTCATCACATTCCAGAAAGTGTTGTTGAGAGTAAGCGTGAGGAGTTCCGCAATCTCAAGCAAGGCAACATGTCTGTGTATCAATACAACACTCAGTTCCAGAAGCTCTCTCGTTTTGCGAGGCAAGACATCCCTGATGAGAAGAGCATGATTTACCAATTCAGGCGTGGTCTCAGAGAAGATCTGCAACTAGCTCTCGTGCTTTTTGAGCCATTAAAGTATGATGAATTCTACAACATGGCACTGAAACAAGAAGCTGCTCAGCTCAAGTGTGAGGCTTCTAAGAAGAGAGTCAGAGATGCAATTCAGTCTTCTTCTTCCTCACTTGTGGCATCTAAGCAACAGAAGTTCTGGTTGCCTCCTCCTCCTCCGTTCCGTCAGCCTTATCAGCAGAAGAACTCAGGTGGTCGTGGATCTTCCCACCCACCCAACCCTGGCTATCAGAACAAGTCTCAGAATCAAGCTCCAAGGCCAAATGCTCCTTATCACCGTCCGCTCTCAGAGGTAACTTGCAGGAAATGTCAGCAAAAGGGTCACTATGCGGACAAGTGCTTCAGTCAAAGGCGCCTTCCGCCTCCTCCTCCTGTGAAATCGTCAAGCAATGCAGTGGTCAAGCATAATTCCCAGTCTGCAAAGGTGAACATGTTGAATGCATCTCAAGCGGAGGATTCTTCAGAAGTGATCATGGGTAATCTCTCAGTCAATGATATTCCTGCAAAAGTCTTATTTGACACTGGAGCATCGCATTCTTTCATTTCAAGACCTTTTGTGGCTATGCATGATTTGAGTACTCAAGTTTTGCCGAGACCTTTGTCTATTGTCTCTCCGGCGCGACAGATGACTTCTCGAGTTTTGGTCCCGAATGTCGGTATCAAGTTGGGCGACTATAGATATCTGGCTAAACCAATTGTTCTTGGTGACTCTGATATTGATCTTATTCTCGGGATGGACTGGCTTTCTAAGCACAAGGCTCAGCTTGATTGTGCTGCCAGGGAAATTCAATTGACTCACTCTTCTGGCGATGTGATCATTTATGCCGCTCGTGATGATACCATTCGGTTGTTTTCTCTCAATGAGAAGGGCGAATTGGATCCTATCTCTCAAATTCCAGTCGTTTGTGAGTACCAAGATGTTTTTCCAGAAGAGCTTCCGGGTATGCCTCCTCACCGGCCAGTTGAGTTCGTTATTGATCTTGAGCCTGGCACGGAACCCGTTTCCAAGCGTCCATACAAGCTTGGGCCAAAAGAGTTGAAGGAATTGAAGAAACAACTCGATGAACAAGAGCGTCTGGGTCTGATCAGACCGAGTTCTTCTCCATGGGGTTGTGGAGTTCTTTTTGTCCAGAAGAAGGATGGCACGGACCGACTTTGCGTCAATTATCATCCATTGAACAAGAAGACAATCAAGAACAAGTACCCACTTCCCAACATCAATGAGCTATTCGAGCAACTCAAAGGTGCTAAAGTGTTCTCCAAGCTTGACCTTCGTATGGGTTATCATCAGATTCGCATTCGTGAAGAAGATATTCCCAAGACAGCATTCAGAACAAGCTTTGGTTCTTATGAATATACTGTCATGTCATTCGGCCTTGTCAATGCTCCTCCAACATTCACTCGCTTGATGAATTTCATCTTCAACCCCTACACCAATGAATTTGTCTTGGTCTATCTCGATGATATTTTGGTCTTCTCCAAGAATAAGAAGGATCATGCCATACATTTGCGATTGGTGCTCGACAAGCTCAGAGAGTATCAATTATATGCGAAGTTCTCCAAATGTGAATTTTGGCTTGATGAAGTTCTTTACCTTGGGCATATTATCTCTGCCAAGGGCATTGCTGTTAATCCTGAGAAGGTGTCCGCAGTCGTGAATTGGGAACCTCCTCAGAATGTCAAGCAGCTTCGCAGTTTTCTTGGACTTGCAAGCTATTGCCGAAGATTCGTTGAGAATTTCTCAAAGATTGCAAAGCCTCTTTCCAACCTCCTCCAGAAGCATGTGAAGTATGTCTGGTCTCCTGAGTGTGACGTTGCTTTCAACACTCTCAAAGAGAAACTTGTCACTGCTCCAGTGTTGACTCCTCCTGATGATTCCAAGCCTTATGAAGTTTTCTATGATTCTTCTCTTCAAGGTCTCGGTGCTGTGTTAATGCAAGAGAAGAAGGTTGTGGCCTATACCTCTCGTCAGTTGAAGCCCAACGAAAAGAACTACCCCACTCACGATCTTGAGTTGGCGGCAGTTGTCCATGCATTGATAACATGGAGACATCTCCTGTTGGGAAGGAAAGTGGACATATTCACCGATCACAAGAGTCTCAAGTACATCTTCACTCAGCCCAACCTCAACCTCAGGCAAACTCGATGGGTCGAAATGATTCAAGAGTATAATCCGAATATTGAATATACTCCAGGCAAGGCTAATGTGATTGCAGACGCTTTGAGCAGGAAGGCTTACTGCAACAGCTTAATCCTCAAGCCCTTTCAACCGGATCTTTGTGAAGCTTTCCGCAAGTTGAATCTCCAAGTTTTTCCTCAAGGTTTACTTGCCAACCTCATCGTCTCTCCTACTTTGGAAGATCAAATTCGTGAGGCACAATTGATGGATACCATGGTGAAGAAGGTGAAACGTGGTATTGACAAGGGAATTTCCAAATACAAGTGCTATCGAGTTGATGACAGAGATACTCTTTTCTTCGAGGACCGGATTGTGGTTCCAAAGGGTGATCTACGTAAAGTCATTATGAACGAGGCGCACAATTCTCTTCTGTCAATTCATCCTGGGAGTACGAAGATGTACCATGACCTCAAGCAGTCGTATTGGTGGACTCGAATGAAGCGCGAAATTGCTCAATTCGTGAATGAATGTGATGTCTGTCGAAGGGTGAAAGCAGAACACCAACGACCAGCTGGGCTTCTCCAACCTCTTGCTATTCTTGAATGGAAGTTTGATCATATCGAAATGGACTTCGTGACTGGTTTTCCTAAGTCCAAGCGTGGAAATGATGCCATCTTCGTCGTCATCGACAAGCTCACCAAAGTGGCTCATTTTCTTCCTATCAAAGAGTCTATCACAGCAGCGCAGCTGGCAGAGCTCTACATATCCAGAATTGTCTCCTTGCATGGCATTCCACAATTGATTTCTTCAGACCGTGGAGCATCTTTACCTCCAAGTTTTGGGATTCTTTCCAGAAGGCCATGGGCACAAATATTCGCTTCAGCATAGCTTTCCACCCTCAAACTAGTGGACAAGTTGAGCGTGTCAACCAAATTCTTGAAGATATGCTCAGAGCTTGTGTTATCTCTTTCGGCATAAAGTGGGAGGATTGTCTTCCTTATGCTGAGTTCTCTTACAACAACAGCTTTCAAGCCAGCTCGGGCAAAGCCCCATTCGAGATTCTCTATGGCAGAAAGTGCCGTACTCCTCTCAATTGGTCTGAGACGGGCGAACGCCAACTTCTTGGCAACGATTTGATCTCAGAGGCTGAGGCAATGTGCAAGGTCATTCGTGAGAATCTAAAAGCCGCGCAATCGCGCCAGAAGAGCTATTATGATAGCAAACATCGTGATTTGGCATTCGAGATCGGAGATCATGTCTACCTCCGCGTCTCTCCAATGAAAGGAACTCGTCGCTTCGGTATCAAGGGGAAACTTGCCCCTAGATACGTGGGTCCTTTCAAGATCACGAGGCGATCTCGCCTATCAACTTGATCTTCCCTCCAACTTTGCAAATGTGCATGATGTCTTCCACGTGTCACAGCTTCGCAAGTGCTTCAAGACGCCTGAGCGCACCATCAACTTCGAAGAGGTTGATCTTCAAGAAGATTTGTCCTATCATGAGCACCCCGTTGCAATTCTTGAAGAAACTGAGCGCAAGACTCGCAACAAGTCAATCAAATTCCTGAAAGTGAAATGGTCACACCATTCAGACCGAGAAGCCACCTGGGAGCGCGAGGACCACCTCCGTTCCGAATATCCGGAGTTCTTTCAGTCCTAGATCTCGGGACGAGATCCTCTCGTAGTGGTGGAGTGTTGTAACACCCCGGATGTAACTTGCCATATTTGTAACTCCAACTCTTGCCATTTTCGGCTATGTTATATGATATTCCCTCCGTGGTTGGGTTTTCCTTATTTTGCATTTTGTTGTTGTCATGCATTTTATATCATGTCATCATGTGCATCGCATTCGCATACGTGCTCGTCTCTTGAATCCGAGCATTTTCCCCGTTGTCCGTTTTGCAATCCGGCGCTCCTATGTCCCCCGGTGTCCCCTTTTACCTTTTTCCGTGAGCAGGTATTGAACCTTCTCGGAATAGACCGAGGTTTGTCAAGCGGCCTTGGTATAGCACCGGTAGACCGCGTGTCAAGTTTCGGGTCATCCGGAGGTCGTTTGGTACTCCAATGGTTAACCGGGTAACCGTGAAGGCCTCGTGTGTGTTGCAGCCCAAAACCCCTCCAAAACAGCCCAATAACCCATCTAAGTCACTCCCATGTCCATCGCCGTTCGATCACGATCGCGTGGCCGAAAACCTCACTCCATTTGGAGCTTCCTAGCCCCCTCTGCCTATAAATATACCTCCCCCTCCGAAATCCCGGGTCCAAACCACCCTAACCCTAGCCCCGCTTCCCTCCGCCGCGCCGGACATGTCCGGTCCGCGCCGGACAAAGCCGCCACCGCCGCCCGCGCCAATCGTGGCTTGCAACGTGTCGGCCGCCGCCGCCGTACCGCGCCGCCCGCGCAGGCCTGCCGGGGCCCGAGGCCGGCCCCCGCGGCCCGCGAGCTCCCCGCGCCTCCACCCGCGCCATCCTCCTCTCGCGCCGCCCGCCTCCCGCCTCCGCGCCGCCGCCCGGCGCCGGCCCCGCGTCGCCGACCCCGCCGCCGTCTGCCGCTCCGGCACGGAGCCCGCGCCGTCCCGGCGCCCCGCGCCCTCCTCCTCCAGATCCGGCCCGAGGACGGCCGGATCCGTCCTCCACCTCGTCGCCGGCGCCCCCCCGCTGCTCCGGACGGTGCTCCGGCGAGCTCGCGCCGCCACCTCGGACTGCGTGCAAACCCTAGATCTCGCAGGGTATATATTTCCCTAAGTCCCCAAATATTTGCATAATTGTTGCATGTTCATCGCCTCATAACTCTGCACCCGTGGCTCCGTTTTTGGCGTTTAGCATATCAAATTGTTCGCCTCGATGAGTAAATCATTTCATCTCATTGCATCATATTCATTTGAGGTCATCTTGATGCCCGAAACGCTGTTAGAAGAGGGCTATGTGATGTTAGTTCCAGATTATTATCAGTACATGCACTTTTGTCATTTTTCCCATGATTGATGTGTGCATCCTATGAAGCTGAGTCCTACATGTGTTTTGTAATATGCCATTCCATATTTACAGTGATTTTTGCTATGTATTTTTGTGACCTTCGTGGTGACTAGCACAAGCATGCAAACTAGGGTACTTAATGTTGCTGATTTCAGAGACTTAGTGTTCATGTTGGTTCCGAGAGATCTATGCCACTTTTGAGCATGATCAGTAAGAGTGTTTTGAGCATATGGATTTGCTCTATCCATCCATGCCTTTGTTTGTAATTATGGAGTGCCATAGCTTGAGTCAATCGAGCTCTACTTTTGCTATAAAATGTTTCTGGCAGATTGTTTACATGTTATTCGATTTTCCCAAGTTTGTTGTAGTTGATCCTTGCATGCTATGATGTTACTTGCCATGTCTAGCTTCTATGCCATGTCTTCATGATGTATGTATGCTTAGTTTATCATGTAATACTCTATAGTGAGTGCATCGAGCTCGTAAACATGCCTACTTGTTATCTGTTTTTGACATGTCCAGTTTTCTGCTAAGTCTGAAACCTGTAACGAAACTTGCTTAATTGACATGGGTGTTATCATATTTTCTGATCCTTTTTGGCTTATGGTCAGTAAGGGACTTTTGTTAAGTGCTTCGAGTAGATTCATGCCATGCCTTACTTTGCTTTGTACTGTTCCTGTAGCATGTTGTTTCATTGCTCTGAACATGTCATCCTGATGTTAATTTCTGGCTTGTTATTTTCACCAAGTCTGTGAACCTGTTATCTTTTGCACTTTTGCCATGCTTGTTTGAACCTGTTATGTTGTGATTTAGCCATAGCTCAGTGTTCATCTTTTGTCAAGCATCTTGAGTAGATTACTTTCTTATGCTTTTCTAGTACGTTTGGGTGGAGTAGCTTAATTTCTTGTTTCTTGCTAAGTAGCATCATGCTGTTAATGGCAGAATCTTGTCATTCTTGTTTTGCTTGTCATTTGCAAACCGTGCATCCGATTCCGGTGATCTTTATGTCGATTTCAACCGAAATCACCTCACCTTTCCAGTGGCATACTTGGTTTGCCAATATTATGCCTTGTTCATCTTTTTCCTTCCGAAGCATGCATATGCATTGCATACCACATCTCGCATACCATGCCATGTTTTGCATCATGTTGTTTGTGCATTGCATCGTGATTGATGTTTTTCCCCTTTGCTTGTGTTCTTGTCTTGGGTAGAGCCGGGAGACGAGTACGTGAACGAGGAACCTGTTGAGAACGCTTACGAGGATCAAGCTTTCGACAACTCTGAGAACCTTGCAGGCAAGATGACCATACCCTCGAAATCACTTCTATCTTTGCTTGCTAGATGCTCGCTCTTTTGCTATGCCTATGCTACGATACCTACCACTTGCTATATCATGCCTCCCATATTGCCATGTCAGCCTCTAACCATCCATGTCCTAGCAAACCGTTGATTGGCTATGTTACCGCTTTGCTCAGCCCCTCTTATAGCGTTGTTAGTTGCAGGTGAAGATGAAGTTTGTTCCTTGTTGGAACATGGAGATGTTGTTCCTTTTTGGAACATGTTTACTTGTTGGGATATCCCAATATCTCTTATTTAATTAATGCATCTATATACTTGGTAAAGGGTGGAAGGCTCGGCCTTATGCCTGGTGTTTTGTTCCACTCTTGTCGCCCTAGTTTCCGTCATACCGGTGTTATGTTCCTTGATTTTTGCGTTCCTTACACGGTTGGGTGATTTATGGGACCCCCTTGACAGTTCGCCTTGAATAAGACTCCTCCAGCAAGGCCCAACATTGGTTTTACCATTTGCCACCTAAGCCTTTTTCCCTTGGGTTCTGCAGACTCAAGGGTCATCTTTATTTTAACCCCCCGGGCCAGTTCTCCTTCGATTGCTGGTCCAAACTAGAGCCCTTTGCAGCGCCACCTCGGGGAAACTCGAGACTTGGTTTTAGTTGTACGGACTACTCATCCGGATGTGCCCTGAGACCGAGATATGTGCAACTCCTATCAGGATTTGTCGGCACAATCGGGCGGCTTTGCTGGATTTGTTTTATTACTATCGAAATGTCTTGTAGTCCGGGATTCCGAGACTGATCGGGTCTTCCCGGTAGAAGGAATATCATTCGTTGACCGTGAGAGCTTATAATGGGCTAAGTTGGGACACCCCTACAGGGTATTATCTTTCGAAAGTCGTGCCCGCGGTTATGAGGCAGATGGGAATTTGTTAATGTCCGGTTGTAGAAAACCCGAAGTTGACCTTAATTAAAACACATCAACCGCGTGTGTAACCGTGATGGTCTCTTCTCGGCGGGGTCCGGGAAGTGAACACGGTGTTGGAGTTATGTTTGACGTAGGTTGTTCTAGGATCACTTCTTGATCACTTCTAGCTTCACGACCGTGCTTTGCTTCTCTCCTCGCTCTCTTTTGCGTTGTAGCCACCATATATGCTAGTCGCTTGCTGCACCTCCACCTCACAACCCTATCCTACCTATAAGCTTAAATAGTCTTGATCTCGCGGGTGTGAGATTGCTGAGTCCCCGTGACTCACAGATTCTACCACAACAGTTGCAGGTGCCGACGATGCCAGTGCAGATGCTTCAACCGAGCTCAAGTGGGAGTTCGACGAGGAACGTGGCCGTTACTATGTGTCTTTTCCTGATTATCATTAGTGGAGCCCAGTTGGGGTGATTCGGGGATCTGTGTAGCATTTGGGGTAGTCTTCTTTCATTTTGGTACCATAGTCGGACCTTGAGTGTAATTTGAACGATGGATGTTTATTTATGTATTGTGTGAAGTGGCGACTGTAAGCCAACTATGTATCTCTTTCCCTTATGTATTACATGGGTTGTGTGAGGATTACCTCACTTGCGACATTGCTTTCAATGCAGTTATGCCTCTAAGTCGTGCCTCGACACGTGGGAGCTATAGCCACATCGAGGGCGTTACAAATATTGTCCAACCTAGAGATGTTTTTCCCACCGTCATTCTTTGATGTCATGGTCCATCTCACTATGCACCTTGTCGACGAGATAAAGTATTGTGGTCCTGTGTTTCTTCGCAACATGTATCCCTTCGAGCGGTTCATAGGAATACTGAAGCGCTTTTGTCGGAACCGAAACCATCCAGAGGCAAGCAAACTACAAGGTTATACCGCGGAGGAGGTGGTTGAGTTTTGCACTGAATACATGAAACAAAGACCTATAGGTTTGCCCCTCTCTCGCCACGAGGGAAGGCTGAAAGGTAATTCGGTCCTTGCTGGCACGTAAATGGCTGCACCTGGAGAATTGGCAGAGAAAGCCCATTTGAAAGTACAGCTTAACAACCCAGTTCTCATCGCTTATGCCAAAGATTCTTACCAATGGTGCCTTCATCGGATGTGGAGATGAAGGAGCACACTAAGAACTACGCCGAATGGCTGAAGAATCATTTGGCACAAGGATCCATCGATGACATTGCTACGTGGTTGGCACAAAAGCCATCACCTACGATGCTGACGTACCAAGCATATGACATAAATGGATACATGTTCTACACTAAGGAATGTGATAAGAAGACCTCGTATCAGAATAGCTCTGTTCAAATAGAATGCATGACTGTAAATGAAGCTGATAAAAGGGTATACTATGGAACCATCAAAGAGATTTGGGAGCTTGACTACGGGAATGTTAAGGTGGCAATATTCAGGTGCGCATGAATCCCTCTTGGTCAGGGAAGGATTGATGAGTACAAGAAGACCTGTGTTGCCAGCCAAGGGATCGACGATGTTGCCGATCAGGACGAGTACGATGAATTTGATGAGTTGCCAGCCAAGGGATCACGCACCTGTGTAACAGAGCAGCGTAAAATCATCAAAAACCCCAAGTTCATTCGGGGTCAACTTAATGATCCCAGTTCCCCGATGTACATGGGATTTAAGTCGTAAGACTAGTCTTTATGCCTACCCTGCAACTTAATTTGTTCAATTTAGAACTGTCGTGTGTACTGAATTTGTGAGTTATGCCCGGTTTTTTGTTGATGTAAGAACCATTAATATGTTGACCTTGATATGCTCTCATCTGGTTTTTTTATTATTATTATATCATAGAGGTAGCACACTCAATTGATCTCACTATAGTATGTGTGAACAAATATATGCAATCTGGTTTGCGAATAGCACACGGTTCATTGATGAAAGTCGTGTGCCGACCAAACCCCGCCACCCCGCCCACGATCTGAGTCGTGCTTTCTGATTGGCCAGAACCCAAACCCCACGGATCGTACGTCCACACCATTGGATTCTCCTTGATCGAACAGTGATCCTCATCCCTTTCGACAACACATGTACATGTTTTCAAATAGCCGCTCCCAAAAAAATGTTTTCAAATAGCACACGGTTCACACACGAAAGCTGTGTGCCTACCAAACTGTGGCCGATGCCCCCTCGCTGCGCGCGCGATCTGAGTCGTGCGTTCTGATTGGCCAGAACCCAAACCCCACGGATTGTACGTCTGCACCGTTGGATGCTCCCAGATCGAACGACAATCCTCATCCCTTTCGACAGGAAATGCAGTCCGGCTAGGAATTGATTTATATGCCAACATGCACGGTAAATGCCAAAAAATGTCTTACCTATAGCACACGAGACCAAAAATGCGCCAGCAAATCAAACCCGTGGTAAAATTGTGATTGGTTTACGTGGGAAAAATTTAGAGGCAAAACGATGAACTCACGTCTTCATTTCAAAATTAGTACGTCTTCATTTCAAACGAAATTATTCTGTTTGTGCACATGAGCGCTTAGAGGCAACCGTTTGCATAGGCCTTTCCGTGCACACGGCGACCGGAGATATTTTTCACCCTTTTAACCTAGGCCGCCAACACCCGGAGTCCCCAACACCCCCCACCGTCTGCCCGCGTTTCACTCAGCTTGTCCACCCGATCTCCTTAGCCACCTCCGGCCTCCCCCAGATCCATAGCAAAACCCTCTCCGGTCCAACCATGCTCACCCTGGCCGTGTGCCCGCTCTTCGGCGTCAAGCCTACCTCCACTGTCGTTCCCAAAACGCGGCGGCCCACGCCTCGCCGTCTTCATTTGCTCGCCACCACCCGCGAGCATATCGATGCAGTAACCCTCGCCTCTCCTATGGTCCAGTCGGGTTTGCATGAAGAAGCCTGTTAGTTACTGCTCTCCATCGCGGTGAGGGATATTTCCTCGCAATCCCTCTTCCAATTTCGTTCTGTATGTTCCCAAATTGGCTATAAAATAACGGAGAGCTTATATATGTTCATTATCTACCTTCCTTACTACATATAAGTTGTATTTGTTCCAATAAGTTACTGCCTATTTACAGATCGCGGGCGCCCGAGTCACAGAAACTTAACAAATTAGCCATACATTTTCTAAATTATTGCATGGCATGTTTAGAAAGCTTGATACCAAGTTGTTAGTTTTATGCCTATCCTCCTTTCCTGAGTTTTGCATGTGTTCTCTGTAGATGCCGAGTAGCAGCGACATCACTCATTCAGGCCATGTATCTTCATCGGATTCAGACAACCCTAGGTCTTCATCAGATTGTGAGGGATCAAGTAGTCTTGAACGGGATAGAGTTGCAACAATTACCTTTCCGGTCAGGACACGGAGGAACGCTCCAAGGAAGCCCGAGCATAAAGGTGTATATGAAGTAATCGAGATTGAGTTAAAGTCCTAGGCTCCAACTAAACCAGATGAAGCACGCATGAGGTTCAGGAGTGTGTGTGGATTTGTTGGCAGGGCAAGGCTCAACATTAATCTGCCGGGGTTTCGGAAGGCTGACACAAAAACACGACGAAGGATAGTCTGGGAGATCATGGATCACTTCAACGTTCCAGAGTAGTGGAGAATGTAGGTGGAACACGTTGCACTGAAGAAGGATTGGGATGCTTGGAGAAAATGGAAGCACGTGCTATACAAGAAGTACTTGAGTGAAGGCAAGGACCCAATCCCCGCATACCCCCAAATTACAAAGGCAGACTAGGCAGAATTCAAAAGGGTCAGGGCAACTAAAGAGTTTGCTGAGAAGAGTTTCAAGCAATCGGAACTTCAGAAGAAGAATATACACCCCCACCGTATGGGTGTGGCAGGATACTACGGCATGAAAATGATATGGGAACAGGAGGACAAAGAAGCAGTAGCAGCGGGTGGGAATCCGGCCTTTAGTGAAATCAAGGGCGAACGCGCCAGAGACTACTTGTGGGCACGTGCAAAGAGGCGTGATGATGGAACTTCTTACTTTGAAAACGCATGTGACGCCAAACTGTATGAAGTGATGGTAGAGGCTTCCAAGATCCCTGGAAGGTTCTACAGGAACTCAGGGCTATGTGACATTCTGTCAATTGCTCTGGACGCAAAAGAGCCCCCTGGCCGTGCAAGGGGTATAGGTGTTAATGTCCCGCACAAGAGTGCTTTCACACTCAACAAAGAAGAGAGGCTCAGCATGAAAAAAGTGAGGAGTGAAATGAAGCAGAATGCATTGTATGAAAGGTTGAAGAAGGAGGTTTATCCAGCTGTTCGAAAGGATGTTGAGGAGTCAATGATGATGCAGAAGACTTGACAGATAGCCAATAGATGCGTGGGGAGGCGGGCATGGAGGATGCTTCTTATTGCACGTCAACACTGCACAAGAGTAGCTGTGCATCAACTGACCCCAGTGACACTGAGACTGCAGCTGCTCGTGATGATGCTTTATCCGATCTATCTGGAATGAAAGACAGACTGAAGGGCGTGCTTACACATTATGAAGGTACATGAAAATGTGCAACAGCCTGGGTTTGCCCACCCTTCTTAGAAGATGGCCTCTTCTTGGACAATGTGCCATTGAAGCTAGGCTGTGTGAAGTGCTACGTGTCTGAAGTAAAGCCTGGATTCAATGAATTTGCCCTGAAGAATGTCCTACGAGACTTCAATGAGCAAAGGACCTTGGGAGAAACACTGTTACATCACATCCAGTGGCCACGAAAGGAAATAGAGTTCATCGATGAGATTCCTGAAGCCCTGCCAAGAGAAACCACTATCGCCCCTCAACCGATGACGCTCTCCTTGCCAAAGCAGCTCTCGCGGGCTAATGCATCAACTTGTGATTAGCCGGCCTGACTTTGTGGCGTACAGGCCATGTAATCCTCCGCCCCAAAGTAGCCAATGGCAAGGCCTACAACTGCTGATGACGCACCACCGGTTCAGATGCCGGCCGCGGAAGAAGCGGGGGGAGACCCAGCTGCAGCACATGCTCAGCAGACTAACCTGGAGGAATAGACTGCTAAGCAGTCCGATGCTTCAGAATCGCCTGCTAAGCAGTCTGTAGGTCCAGAACCGACTGCTCAGCAGTCCGTCGATCCATAGGCGGGTGATCAGCATACCAGTGTGTCAGCACTTCCTCCTCAGCAAACCAACGCGTTGGCACGGCCTCCTCAGCACACCGAGGCACCACCTGCGCAGAAACCCGACATAGCTTCAACACATGGTCAGCAGTCCGATGCCTCTGCTCCTATAGCCCAGCAGTCCGTCATAGCAGCACCACCAGCTCAGTGGTCCGGCATACATAAACCGTCTGCTAAGCAGTCTGTCCAAGCTTCACCGTCTGCTCGGAAGACTACCTTGCAGACAACCAGATGTTCTGCCAGAAATGCTTCAAGTACCAAGAAGGAAGTGGCCAAAAAGGCTACACCCCTAAGGAAGCGTGGCGGGAAAGTGAAGAGGAAAGAGAATGATTGCCTCTTACTTAAAGCACTCATCACCCAAAACCAAATTAACAACATCTTGTTCGAATCGGGGAGTAATATTATTTCTGATGCCATGGATGATGAAGAAGTTTGTTTGTTGCTTGCTAAAAGTAAAGCAGACGTACTTCAAGCATGCTATTACGTCCATGGACAGCCATTTCTTGTTGGCGAATACTTTGACGAGTGCAGCTCCACGTGCCACCAGTTACATGAATATTGCATGGATCTAATGTCAGCAGGTCATCATAGTTTGCTAGTCCACTATAACAAAAATCATTTTTGACACGATGCTGGTTCCATCGATGAGAGTTTCGAGGACTTACATCTCTTCTTCAACTTCAACGTGCTCGATGCCACTCTTGCTAGATGCCTGAATTTGTAAGTACTTAACAAACTCTGATCAACTTCTCCATACAAGGCTGTAAATGATGAACAACTAACTGCATTTTATTCCTCTCAGGGGATTGAATGCGCAGAGAAGAAAAAGGGAGAGTGTGTATTTCATAGATCCTGCATTAGCAAATAGCACAACATTATATGGTAAGGACCGACGGGACTGGGCCGTTAACACGGTCGTCCGTATCTTCGAAAACACGTCCCATGCAGAATCATTTCTCTGGCCATATCATGAACGATAAGTCAAGTAAACAACCACACATACACTGATTGTCTTTCAGATTTCGACATCATTCGTAAGTTCATGGCTTTCTTAATATGTAGCAATCACTGGATATTGGTATTCATTGTTCCAAACAAGAACACAGTTTACTACATCGATTCTCTCAGAGAGTCAACAAACGCTCAGGATCTCACGCATCTTCAGCAATTCATGGATAGGTATTGAATTCTATGATGTTGAAATTAATTTGCATTCATATCTGGTTCAATAATTGATGTTGTCAAAATTCATCATCATTTGCAGTGTGCTCGCATTGTGGAGAACTACACCAGGGAACCTGTTCAAGAGGGAACTACCACTACAGCACGATATCATTTCTCCGGTAACACACCGAAATCCGTTATTTTCGGAAAATTTATCTAACAGTCTGCAAATACCTTTCCTTATGCTAGTCAAATGTTCAAGCTTCTAAACAAACCTCTTTCTATTTTGTCCAAAGAAAAAATATTACATCTAACACCGGTTAGGTTGTTCTTAATAGGACAAATACATGACTAATTATGTACAACGAATTTCAGTGTCCTCAGCAAGAAGCAGGGACCAACCTTTGTGGATACTATGTTTGCAGACACATGATCTCCATCTGCAAATCTGCTGATAGTTGTGACGATCCTCGTGAATTAGTACCAGTAAGTCTATCTTAATTAATATCTTCTACTCCACTCATATAGCACATTCTGATCTTAAAAATACTGCACCTCATCTTAAAACCAGGACCCTTGAACCGCTCCCGGATGGTGAATTGCTGATGGTTCGGAGATTTATCAGCGACTTCTTGCTGGATCACTCCATCAATCCCACTGCTGATAATGAAGATTTCAGCATGCCTTCTCCTGAAACATTGAGTAAGAGTTAGCCGCTAAACATATAACGCATGGATCCATTATTTTCCATCTGATGAGGTCTTCATATTTCGTACACTATGATTAATTATGTAATGCATATATGTGTGGACAAATCATTGGAATTTAGCTACCATATGTTCAATTGCAATTGTTGTGAAATTTGATGAATGTTCTTCCTCTCGACACTATTTGTTCAATTGAATATTGTGGCGAATTTGCTTTTTGCGTGCCGATTCAAAATGGGATATTTTTATTTATTTGTTCAATTGAATATTGTGGCGAATTTGCTTTTTGCGTGTCGATTCAAAATGGGATATTTTCGTTTCAACCTGGCAATTGCTCCGCACACGGTTCAACTAAATGTGTGTGTGCGATCCACATCAGAAAGCATACGTAAATCATAGCGGAACCGTCGGTGATACACAACAGATCGCAAACGATTTGCAGCGCTACTACGTGTGCGTAGGGTCTCCGAAACCATTTGTGATGTCGCGTTATCGCACACGAGAACTAGGAGTAAACCGTGCCCAATGCAAAATACAATCCCAGTCGTAATTTTTTCAGGAAACGTGTGGGATCCCAAACGAAAAGCACACGTCACTCTTGCGGTAACCGTTGGTGATACCCAATAAATCACAAACAGTCTGCAGCACTTGTATGTGTGCGAATGGGTTCCTGAATCGTTTGTGATAGAACCTTATCGCAGACAGTAATTGTTGGCAAACGTGTGCGATGGAGTCTAGCATGGCAGACGGTTTAAGCAGAAAACTCGTGTGCGATGGGGCACAAATCGCACACAGTTCATATGTTAGCCCGTGTGCCTTACACACTATTTCCCAAACGGTTCGTTACGACAGACCGTATGGTTTCACTACGTCATTAGAAATGCTTAATCACCGATACCACACGTGCGAAAGAATTTAGTGTGTGATGCATCGCACACGATTACATTTTGGAAGGCCTATGGATCACTGCTCCATATCCTTGATGGTTTCTGGGTCATGTGAGAAGGACACCCTATCGCACACACTCACTTGGTGACGGTTCCAAATGCCGTCACGGAAAGGGGTTAAACCCCATTTGTTTAGGACCGACGCGTACCAGTGTGTTGTTAAGAATTACCAAAACCACCCAGGGATTAGTTGCACTTTCACTATCATCAATAGGTTGTGGGTCATCCAGAATATTTTCTAACCAAGGCAAGTTATCAGCTATGGGGTTCTCAGCTCCTTTCCAATCAGTGATATGTAAATCAAATTCTTGTAGCAAGAGTACCGACCTAATGAGTCTAGTTTTAGCATCTTTCTTTTCCATAAGATATTTTATAGCAGCATGATCAGTGTGAACAATTACTTTGGAATCAACAATGTAAGATCTGAATTTATCACAAGCAAACACATCTGCTAAAAATTCTTTTCCAGTAGTAGCATAATTTCTTTGGGCACTGTCTAGAGGTTTGCTACCATAGTGGATAATATTTAATTTCTTATCAACTCTTTGTCCTAGAACAGCACCAATAGCATAATCACCTAGCATCACACATAATTTCAAAATACAAGTTCCAATTAGGTGGTTGAACAATAGGTGCAGAAGTTTAGGCTTTCTTAAGTGTTTCAAAGGCTTCTATGCAATCATCATAAAAAAATGGAACATCCTTTTGCAAAAGATTTGTAAGAGGCCTAGAAATTTTAGAGAAGTCTTTAATAGACCTCCAATAGAAACCAGCATGACCAAGGAAACTACGAATGCCTTTAGTATCTTTAGGACATGGCATTTTCTCAATTGCATCCACTTTAGCTTTATCCACATCAATACCTCGTTTAGAAATTTTATGCCCCAAGACAATGCCTTCATTAATCATAAAGTGGAACTTCTCCCAATTCAAGACAAGATTAGTTTGCTCACATCTCGGCAAAACTCAATCAAGGTTGCTTAGGACATCATCGAACGAAGTTCCGTAAACCAAAAAATCATCCATGAAAACCTCAACAATCTTTTCACAAAAATCAGGGAATATAGCAGTCATGCATCTTTGAAAGGTAGCAGGTGCATTGCATAAACCAAAAGGCATACGTCTATAACCAGAATATCCATCAAGAAAGAAAAAGTGTCTGTGCTTAGATAATCTTTCCAACATTTGATCAATAAAAGGTAGAGGGTAATGATCTCTTCTAGTAGCTTTATTTAATTTTCTAAATTCAATTACCATTCTATAGCCAGTAACAACTCTTTGTAGAATAAGTTCATTTTTATCATTAGGAACGGCAGTAATACCTCCTTTCTTAGGGACACAGTGAACATGACTTACCCATCTACTATCAGCTATGGGATAGATTGTACCTGCTTCCAGAAGCTTTAGTATTTCAGTTCTTACCACTTCTTTCATCTTAGGATTCAAACTTCATTGGTGATCAACAACGGGTTTAGCATCAGGCTCCATATTGATCTTGTGCTAGCATAGAGTGTGTCGGCGTTCTGGGAACGGGGGTCCCCAGACTTGCCTGCCTGTGGCCTGCGGCGTGGCTCAAAGGGGGCCCAGCACGACCCATCTTCATCAACACGAACCCAAGACCCTCGCGAGGGGCCAAGCCTCGCGGGGCGGACGACGCGGAGCTTCCTCAGGCGCAGCCTCGTCAGGCTGGCTCGTGAGGAGGCGGAGAGATCAAGGCGAGGTACCTCACAAGGTGCCCATGACGCAAGCCATGACGACCAAGGGCGCCAGGCGGGTGCCAGCCCGCGCAGTGTCCTCCCTTTCCTCTTTGGAGCAAAGGGAGAAAGCGCAGGTGGGAGGATCAAGCAAATGCACCCATTTCGGTGCAACGAGACCAAGACCAGCTCCGCGACAAGGAGGAAGTCACTTCGGAGCCCAAGCCAGCGTCATCACCAGAGCCTTTGGCAGGCGAGGACCAACTTTAGTCAGGATAAGTGTACCAGATGTTCCCCTTCAAAATGGCCAATTGTTGGCGCCCTCCCAGCTCAATATTTGGGAAGAGGCCCAGGGCCTTTGCCTATAAATAGGACTAGCCAGCCCCAGGGTAGAGGCATCTAGGAAGATCGGAACATCTAGCAACCCGGCAATCAGTTAGATAGGCAGCAGAGAGAGAGAAGGGCGATTGAACTCCTCCTAGCAATTCATCCCCCAGGCCAAGAACAGACCCTCGCGAGGCTGTTCTACCTTGTAGTGTTCATCATCATCAGCCCAAGAGGCAATCCACCACACCACATTGGAGTAGGATATTACACCGCATCGGTGGCCTGAACCAGTATAAAACTCTGTGTCTCTTGTGTTGTTCTTTTGGTAGCTTAGATCTTTGCGAGGTGGATGAGTGCGGGTAGGTAGGAAGCGTAATCTCCGCGCGCACCCCAGAGTTCGAACCTTAAGGGTCTGCCGGAACCCGAAATGCGACATTTGGCGCGCCAGGTAGGGGTGCGCCGGAATTCGTCTTACGCCGCCCCGTTCTTCTCCGACCATCGCGCCCATGTCTGACGCTCGTCGGGCCCGCGCCGAGCGCCGAGCCACTCTCGCTTCCCGCGTCACCCGGACAGCCCCCGTCGGCGAGCATCGTCGCCGTTCCCCGTCGCATGCCATCAACACCGCCACCAGCTCGGCGGGTAACGGGCAGCAAGTGTCGTCTCGGCATCCGTCCGTGCGGCAAGATGGCCGCACCACTACACCAACACCCCCGGTCGTCGCGGCCTTCCTGGGTGGCTCGCAGGCGCCGCCTACAAGTCACCACGTCAAGCCGTTCGTCCGCCGGGTCAGCGCCACTTCCGCGCGGCAGGGGGCTCTCCCGGACCGGGCGGCGCCCAAGGCCGGCCTGACCTTCAGCTCGGAGGACCACCCCGCCAACTCGGCCTGCTCGGGCGCGCTCCCCATGCTGTGCACCCCCACCATCTGCCAGGTGGTCGTCACCAGAACTCTCGTCGATGGCGGTGCAGGCCTCAGCGTGCTCTCGTTCAAGGCCTTCAACCTCCTCCGCATACCCCTGGAACGACTGCAACCCAGTCGGCCCTTCTCGGGCGTTGGGGGCGGATCATCCAGCTCCTTGGGATAGATCCGGCTCCCAGTAACCTTTGGCACCTATGACAACTTCCGCACGGAGATGGTTGACTTCGACATCGCCCTCATCGGCCTCCCCTACAATGCCATCCTCGGCTACCCAGCGCTGGCCCAGTTCATGGCCGCGACGCACCCGGCGTACAACCTCATGAAGATGCCCGGGAGCAGCGGTGCCCTCACCGTGCACGGGGACACCGGAGACGTGCTGCGAGTGCTCAAGCTCGCCTTCAAGACGGCGGCGTCAATGCAGCCCGCCGAGTCAGAGGCCCCCGAGCCCAAGGGGGCTGCACCCGCGAAGAAGAAGCAGTTGTTCACCCAAGACAAGGCAGAAACCAAGCAGATACCCGTCGATGAGGACGGGTCCACCAATGCCACTTTCACCATAGGCGCCAACCTCGAGCCCGAGCAGGAGGAAGCCCTGGTCAGGTTCCTGCGCGCAAACAAGAAGGTATTCGCTTGGGAGCCTGACCAGTTGGCGGGGATCCCTAGGAGTGTAATTGAGCATCACCTCAACATGTGCCCCAATGTGCGCCCCGTGAAGCAGAAGGCGAGGCGGCAGTCCACAGAGAAGCAGGCCTTCATCGTCCAAGAGACCCGCAAACTAGAAGCCGCTGGGGTCATTCGCGAGGTCCGATACCCGGATTGGTTGGCCAACCCTGTCGTTGTGCCAAAGAAGGGAGGCAAGGAGCGCATGTGTGTCGACTTCACCAACCTCAACAAGGCATGTCCGCAAGATCCATTCCTGCTCCCCCGCATCGATCAGATCGTCGGTTCCATCGCGGAATGCGACCTGCTATGATTCCTGGATGCCTTCTCTGGGTATCACCAGATCAAGATGGCGGTAGAAGACGTCGAGAAGACAGCCTTCCTAACCCCGTGTGGGGTGTACTGCTACACATGCATGCCATTCGGGCTACGAAACGCAGGGGCGACCTTTGAGCGGCTGATGCACATCACCTTAGGCCGGCAGCTCGGGAAGAATGTCGAGGCTTACGTCGACGACATTGTGGTGAAGTCTCGGGAGGCCAAGACCCTGATACAAGACTTGGAGGAAACCTTCGCGAGCCTCGACACGGTGAACCTGCGGCTCAACCCAAAGAAGTGTGTGTTCGGGGTCCCCTCAGGCAAGCTCTTGGGTTTCCTCGTGTCCCACCGAGGCATCGAGGCCAACCCGGAGAAGGTCAAGGCGGTCGAGGACATGAGCCCGCCGAACACCCTCAGAGAAATGCAGAAGCTCACTGGATGCGTGACCGCGCTAGGGCGCTTCATCTCCAGGCTGGGGGAGCGAGCGCTGCCTTTCTTCCAGCTAATGAAGAAAAAGGGGCCTTTTGAATGGACTGAAGAGGCCGAGAAGGCATTCCAAGATCTCAAGAGATACCTGACCCCAGCCCTTCGGTCATGGTGGCCCCACACCCTCAGGAGCCCCTGGTGCTCTACCTCGCCGCCACTCCTTACTCCGCCAGTGCAGCCCTAGTGGCGGTTAGGGAGGAGCGTCGAATCAAAACCGCAGCTGCAGCCCGGGACAAGGCAAAACAGGAACAAAGAAGGCCCGCAGAAACCGTCGCGGCAGCCGAGGAGAATCAACCGCCGCAGAGGAGCGCACCGGAGGTGGAAGGAGCTCCGCACCCAGATGGTCAGCCTCCGGAGGCCTCATCGCCTCCAAAGGCGCAATCGCCTCCGGAGGGCACCACAAGCATTGACACACCCAGCCCTGTTGAGCACCCCGTCTACTTCGTCAGCACGGTATTGCGGGACGCGAGGGCACGGTACCCCATGCCTCAGAAGCTCCTCCTCGCACTACTGGTGGCCTCACGCAAGCTGCGACACTACTTTCAGGAGCCCTAACTCAGCCGGAAGGGTCGCCGAGCGGAACATAGAACTGCAAGCGTTCCAGCTCGAATTCAGCACGACCAGGGTCATCAAAGGAGCAGCCTTAGCAGATTTTGTGGCAGAATGGATGGAGGCACCAGGCCTCAAGGCTGACGAGGATCGGTCCCTCTCCCCGGGGAGCGAGGCACCGGAAGGCTGGGTCATGTACTTCGATGGGGCTTTCTCCAGTCATGGTGTTGGGGCTGGGGCGGTGCTTATATCGCCCACTCAGGACAAGCTCTACTACGCAGTACAACTCTGTTTCCAGCAAGGCGAAAAGGTCTCCAACAACATAGCGGAGTATGAAGGTCTAATAGCAGGCTTGAAGGCCGCAGCTGCCCTGGGGGTGACACGCCTCACCATCAAGGGCGATTCGCAGCTCCTCGTCAATTTCTCCAGTAAGGTGTACGAGCCAAAGGATGAGCACATGGAGGCCTACCTTGCAGAGGTCCGCAAGATGGAGAAGCAGTTTTGGGGGCTGGACTTGAAACATGTACCCCGTGGCACAAACCAGGAGGCCGACAACATCGCCAGACGGGCATCCAGGCGGCTACCTCAGGAGCCTGGCGTCTTCGAGGAGCGGCTTTGCAAACCCTCAGCCCTGCTGTCGTTATCAAACATGACTCAGCCTCGAGAAGAGCTCCCCCAGCCGCCTGCCTCAGGAGCCCCGGTCTGTGGCCCGGCCCCAGGGGCGCGCCTGCTCCTGACGATGGAGCCTCAGGAGGGGTGCTGGATCACGGAGCTCCGGAGTTATTTAACACAGGGGATCCTGCTGGAGAAGGAGGAGGAAGCGGAGCGTGTGGCATGGCAGGCCACTCCAGGGAGCAAGGAAAGGAACTGCTGGAAGACATACACGGCGGGGACTGTGGGCATCATTCATCATCACGGACCCTCATCGGCAAGGCGTTTCGAAGTGGGTTTTATTGGCCCACTGCACTCAATGACGCCGTCAAACTAGTGAAGGCTTGTGAGGCCTGCCAGTTCCACGCCAAGCAGATCCATCAGCCGGCGGGAGGCCTGCAGACTAAACCCCTTTCGTGGCCATTCGCAGTCTGGGGGCTGGACATCCTGGGCCCGTTTCCTCGGGCGCCAGGGGGCTACTGCTACCTCTACGTCGTCGTGGACAAGTTCACCAAGTGGGTTGAAGTAGAGGTCGTCCGCACCATCCCCGCGGGATCCGCGGTCAAGTTCATCAGGGGCATCGTGAGCCAGTCCGGGGTGCCCAACCGCATCATCATAGACAATGGTTCGCAGTTCACCAGTAACCTCTTTAAAACATACTGTGCTAACCTTGGGACGCAGATATGCTACGCTTCGGTGGCACACCCCGAAGCAACGGCCAGGCGGAGCGAGCCAACGCAGAGGTCCTAAGGGGCCTCAAAACCAGGACATTCAAGAAGAAGCTGGAGGCCTGCGGAAGAGGTTGGCACGACGAGCTTCTGTCCGTGTTGTGGTCCATCCGCACAACCGCGACCAAGCCAACGGGAGAGTCCCCGTTCTTCCTGGTCTATGGAGCCGAGGCGGTCCTCCCTCACAAGGTCAGACGTCGCTCCGCGCGGGACCTGGCGTTCGACGAGGCGCAGCAGGACGCCATGCGGGGGATGGACCTTGTGCTGGGGGAGGAACGCCGCCGGGAAGCCGCACTGCGGGCGGTGAGGTACCAACAAGCGTTGCGACGATATCACTGCCGCCACATCCGCCCAGAACTCTCGAGGTAGGAGACCTCGTGCTCAGGCGGGTCCTCTCCAGGGAGGGACTGCACAAGCTCTCTCCCATGTGGGAGGGCCCGTTCAAGGTTGTTCATGTTTCCAGGCCCGGCTCCGCGCGCTTGGAGACTCAGGAGGGGGTGCCGATCCAGAACGCGTGGAACATCCAGCACCTCCAGAGTTTCTACCCCTGAAAAGGCCCAGAGCCTGTGAAGAAGGCGAACGCCTGTGAAGACCATCCTTTTTGGAAAAGGCCCAGAGCCTGTGAAGAAGGCGAACGCCTGTGAAGACCATCCTTTTTGGAAAAGGCCGAGAGCCTGTGAAGAAGGCGACTGCCTGTGAAGCTGTCTCGTCTTGAAAAGGCCCGGAGCCTGTGAAGAAGGCCAACGCCTGTGAAGCTCGCCGCCCGTGACACTCTCACGTAATAATGAGTGGGGCTGTACATGCCCCGGAATCTCAGGAGCGCCGGCCTCAGGCCCTGGGGCTCCCTCCCACGCCCAGTGGCAGCACTTAGCTCCGCGCTGGTGAGAAGACGTCGAAGACTAGATTAGGTGTCGGACGCGGCTTTTTCATTTGCTTTCCGCAGTTGGCTTGGTCATTCTCATTCGAAGTTTTATTGGAGCTATTGCCGCCTTTGACTTATGGTTCTTCGACTTTTTCACTCTCCTGCCTCGATTTCTCTTATGCAAGGCCTCGCGAGGGGAAGGGGCGGCCGGGCACCCTCGCGAGTATTTCTGTCCTAGCCGTTCAAAGGTTTCGCGACCTGGGTCCATTGAAGGAGCACCCCTCCAGTCCGTGCCCCACGGGCACCGCGACGTGAGCACAGGGCCTGGGTCGGTCGCCCCTCTCACGGCTGGGGTTGGAAACTATCTACACATGGGTGCGAAGCCAGAAGGCACAATAACAAAAGCAAAGCGATAATTAACAGTGATAACCCAAACACGCCCCCACGGGGCCCCATGCTACTGTCTTTTTATGCAGGACAAAGGGAAAGAAACAACGAATCGGGCGCAGCTTGCCTTGCACCGGCCTGCAGGGAAGACTCGAGCCGCCTCCAGGACTCAGGCAGACTCCCTCTCGCGCTTCACTGGAGCGCGACGGCGTGCAGACGCACCACCACCTCCCAGGCAGGTATGGCGGCATGGAGGCTGGCTGCGGCCACCGCTGGAAGATCCGCCACATGAGGAAGAACTGGTGAAGCTTGGGGAGCCCTGAGCGCCGCTAACCATGCGAGCGCTGCCCTCTCCATCGTCGCTGGGGCTGGTTTCCCGGCCTCGGTCGTCATCCTCAGGGCAGCACCCTACACGGCGACCGTCCTCCCCAAACACCCTCACGAAGAGGGTGGCATCGCCGTCAAACTTGAAGTGTAGGGTACACCGACGGCTCAGGCCCCGCGCGCGAGCAAACGTCTGCCAACCGCGGGCCAAGGCCAGGCTCCTAGCTGCGGAGACCTCCAGTGAAGCCCATGAGGCCCGGCTGCAGCAGCCATCCGCTTGGAGCCAGAGGCCGCCGGGAGCTCACCAAGGAGAAAGCGAGGAAGATGAAGCCGGGTGCTAGTCGGCTCCGCCGACCACACAACGAACTCCGGCAACACCTCTGACGCACGAGAACGCGGCCTAGGGGGGCGCGTGACCGAGGCATGCCCCCCGGTCGTCGCTGCCCGCCCGTCACCCAGCTGGAAATCGCCCCCACGGCCGTGAAGGGCTGGCGTAGTGGCCGTGGGATGCTTGCGAGGATGCTCCCGGCCGCGCTTGGGCGGAGGAGAGGCAGGCTCAACCTGGCGAGCCTTCCCTTTCTCCGCGGCTGAGAACCTCCTCGATGGCGCCATGAAGAAGAAGGAGAAGCAAAGAGGGATGGACTGGAAGGGCACGTGCCGTTCCGTACTTATAGCCGGCGAAGGCCAACCGTCGACCTCCACGATCGCAGGTAATCATGACCAGTTTTGCATGCAGGGACTTGTCCAATCCGTGCAGATGCCGAGGCGTCATGGGGAAGTGGAGACGCCCACGTCCAATCAACCGCCACGCGGCGCCCAAGGCCGTAGGCTGTTAGGGCCCGCGGTGCTTCGCCCTTGCCCTTTCGCCTCTCAGCACGGCCATGTCCGGGCGCGCCTTGGGCCCGGGGGTTGCTGTCGGCGTTGTGGGAACGGGGGTCCCCAGACTTGCCTGCCTGCGGCGTGGCTCAAAGGGGCCCCAGCACGGCCCATCTTCATCAACACAAACCCAAGACCCTCGCGAGGGGCCAAGCCTCGCGGGGTGGACGACACAAAGCTTCCTCAGGCGCAGCCTCATCAGGCTGGCTCGCGAGGAGGCAGAGAGATCAAGGTGAGGCACCTCAAGAGGTGCCCATGATGCAAGCCGTGACGACCAAGGGCGCCAGCCCGCGCAGTGTCCTCCCTTTCCTCTTTGGTGCAAAGGGAGCAAGCGCAGGCGAGAGGATCAAGCAAAGGCACCCATTTCGGTGCAACGAGACCAAGACCAGCTCCGCGACAAGGAGGAAGTCACTGTGGAGCCCAAGCCAGCGTCATCACCAGAGCCTTTGGCAGGCGAGGACCAACTTTAGTCAGGATAAGTGTACCAGATGTTCCCCTTCAAAATGGCCAATTGTTGGCGCCCTTCCCGCTCAATATTTGGGAAGAGGCCCAGGGCCTTTGCCTATAAATAGGACTAGCCACCCCCAGGGTAGAGGCATCTAGGAAGATCGGAACATCTAGCAACCCGGCAATCAGTTAGATAGGCAGCAGAGAGAGAGAAGGGCGATTGAACTCCTCCTAGCAGTTCATCCCCCAGGCCAAGAACAGACCCTCGCGTGGCTGTTCTACCTTGTAGTGTTCATCATCATCAGCCCAAGAGGCAATCCACCACACCACACTGGAGTAGGGTATTACACCGCATCGGTGGCCTGAACCAGTATAAACTCTGTGTCTCTTGTGTTGTTCTTTTGGTAGCTTAGATCTTTGCGAGGCGGACGAGCGCGGGTAGGTAGGAAGCGTAACCTCCGCGCGCACCCCAGAGTTCGAACCTTAAGGGTCTGCCGGAACCCGAAATCCGACAGAGTGGGACTAATGCCCTTAAGATCATCAAGAGTATATCCAATGGCATCATGGTGCTTCTTCAGAATTTTAAATAATATTTCTTCTTCATGTTCTGAAAGGTTAGCACTAATAATAACATGATATATCTTTTTCTCATTAAGATAAGCATATTTCAAAGTGTATGGCGATACGTCTCCAACGTATCTATAATTTTTGATTGTTCCATGTTGTTATATTATCATTATTGGATGTTTTACAATCATTTTATAGCAACTTTATATCATTTTTTGGGACTAACTATTGACATAGTGCCCAGTGTCAGTTGTTGTTTTTGCTTGTTTTTTTACTTCGCGGAAAATCAATACCAAACGAAGTCCAAACGCAGCGAAACTTTTTGGAGATTTTTTCTGGACTAGAAGACACAAGATGGGCCGAAGTACTAGAGGGGTGCCCCAAGGGGGGAACAACCCACCTGGGTGCGCCTGGGGGCCCAAGCGCGCCCTAGTGGGTTGTGCCCATCTCGGTGGCCTCCCGCACCGCCTCTTTGCTCTATAAATACCCCGAAAATCCAAAAACCCTAGGGGAGTCGACGAAACACAATTGTAGCCACCGCAAGTTCGAGAACCACCAGATCCAATCTAGACACCATCACGGATGGGTTCATTATCCTCATTGGTGCCTCTCCGATGATGCATGAGTAGTTCATTGTAGACCTTCGGGTCCGTAGTTAGTAGCTAGATGGCTTCCTCTCTCTTTTGATTCTCAATACAAAGGTCTCTTGGAGATCTATTTAATGTCACTCTTTTTGCGGTGTGTTTGTTGGGATCCGATGAACTTTGAGTTTATGATCAGATCTATTTTATCCATGAAAGTTACCCGAGTCTTCTTTTGATCTCTTATATGCATGATTACTTATAGACTCGTATTTATTCTTTGAATCTTTGGTTTAGTTAGTCTGACTAGATTGATTTTTCTTGCCATGGGAAGAGGTGCTTTGTGATGGGTTCGATCTTATGGTGCTCAATCCCAGTGACAGAAGGGGACATGATACGTATGTATTGTTGCTATTAAGGATAACAAGATGGGGTCTATTCCTACATGAATAGATCTTGTCTACATCATGTCATCATTCTTATAGAATCACTCTGTTTCTCCATGAAATTAATACACTAGATGCATGCTGGATAGCGATCGATGTGCGGAGTAATAGTAGTAGATGCAGGCAGGAGTCGGTCTACTAATCTTGGACGTGATGCCTATATAATGATCATTGCCTGGATATCGTCATAATTATTTGAAGTTCGATCAATTGCCCAACAGTAATTTGTTTACCCACCGTATGCTATTTTTCTCGAGAGAAGCCACTAGTGAAATCTATGGCCCCCGGGTCTATTCTTTATCATATTTGCCTTGGAGATCTATTTTTAGTTGCTTTTATTTTCAGATCTATTATTCCAAAAACCCAAAAATACCTTGTTGCACTTTTTCTTTATTTATTTTATTTTGTTTCATCGAGAGATCTACTTATCCAATCTACTACAAATTTATCTATCTTTTTACCCGGGAGGGATTGACAACCCTTCTTACGCGCCGGGTTGCAAGTGTTTGTTCTTTCTGTGCAGGTACCGTTTACATAGTGTTGCGTGATTCTCCTACTGGTTTGATAACCTTGGTTTCATCACTGAGGGAAATACCTACCGTAGCTGTGATGCATCATCCCATCCTCTTTGGGGAAATACCAACGTAGTTCAAGTTACATCATCTATCAATTGCTTTAATTCAAACACAAGATCACCTTTAGGTGGAGGAGGACCTCCTAGCGTTTCAATAGGCAAAGTGTGTTTAAGCAGAGGTTGTTGTTCAAAGAATATTTTAACTATTTCTTTTCTTTCACGCAAGTGCATATCATTTTCATGGTCGAGCAAATATTGTTCTAAAGGATCAGCAGGAGGCATGGCAATAGAAGCAAGACCAATTATTTCATCCTTACTAGGCAATTCTTTATTACGGGGTTGTCTACTAAACTTGGAGAAATTAAATTCATCAGACTCATCACCAAAGCTAACACCGACAGTTTGTTTATGACAATCTATAGTAGCATCGACAATGTTCAAGAAGGGTCTACCAAAGATAATGGGACAAAAGTCATCTTGTGGGGAACCAAGAACTAGAAAATCGGTAGGGTATTTTATTTTCCCACACAAGACCACAACATCTCTAACAATCCCAAGTGGTCTGATGGTGTCTCTATTAGCAAGTTTAATAGTAACATCTATGTCTTCTATTTAAGTGGGTGCTATATCATTCATAATTTCTTGGTATAAGGTAAAAGGAATAGCACTCACACCAGCACCTAAGTCACATAAACCGTGATAACAGTGACATCATATTTTAACCTGGACAATAGGCATGCCAACAACAGGTCTATGTTTATCTTTTTCATCGGGTTTGGCAATTCTAGCAGCTTCATCACAGAAATAAATAACATGCCCATCAATATTTTCTACCAAGAGATCTTTAATCATAGAAACACTGGGTTCTACTTTAACTTGATCAAAGGGTTTAGGTGCTTTAATATTAGTTTTGCCAACCACAGTTGATACCTTAGCATGTTCCTTTATCCTAATAGGGAAAGGTGGTTTTTCAATATAAGCAGTAGGCACAGCTGGATCAACATTGTAAATGATAGTTTCATCTTTAGCTATGACCGGTTCTTTAATTTCTTCTTTAATATGGGGATGATATTTAAACCACTTCTCCTTAGGGAGATCAACACGAGTAGCAAAAGATTCACAAAAAGAGGCTACTATCTCAGACTCAAGTCCATATTTAGTGCTAAACTTGTGAAAAGCATTGGTGTTCATAAAAGATTTAACACAATCAAACTCAAGCTTAATACCTGACTCTTTACCTTCGTCGAGTTCCCAATCTTTAGAGTTGCATTTAATTATTTTTAAAATACCCCACCTAAATTCCATAGTTTTCTTCATAAAAGAACTAGTACAAGAGGTATTG
Organism: Aegilops umbellulata; assembly: GCA_032464435.1. NCBI lineage: Eukaryota > Viridiplantae > Streptophyta > Magnoliopsida > Poales > Poaceae > Aegilops > Aegilops umbellulata. The sequence continues at coordinate 446,263,895 of CP136057.1, forward strand.
AGCATGGATTGATCATCACGAGAAAGCCGAGCATAAAAATTCTGAATGACAATTTCTCTAGAGAGCTCATGATTGGGGCATGAATATAACATTGACTTAAGCCTCCCCCAAGCTAGAGTGATACTTTCTCCTTCACGAGGCCAAAAATGATATATACAATTCCGATCATGATGAACCAGATGCATAGGACAATTTTTTGGTGAAATTCCAATTTCAATTGATTATAGTTCCAAGATCAAATATCATCGCATAGCCTATACCATGTCAATGCTCTTTACTTCAAATATAAAGGGAAAACCTTCTTCTTAGCTTCATCTCCGGATAAACCTGCAAGCTTAAATAATCCACAAATTTCATCCACATATATCAAGTGCATATCAGGATGTTCTGTTCCATCTCCTGCATAAGGATTAGCTAGCAGTTGTTCTATCATACCCGAAGGAATTTCATAACCAATATTTTCAGTAGGTGCAGTAGGTTGAGGGGCAACTAAATGTGCTTACGGTCGAGGTTAAGATACCCCGAACAAACCCCTCAAAGGATGGTTTTCTGTAGTAACAAGTGACAATAAATTTCAGCACGTAGTAATAATTTTTCTTCCTTACCAATTTCCACTTACCAAGAGCGCTTCACACCCCGGCAACGGTGCCAGAAAAGAGTCTTGATGACCCAGAAGTATAGAGGATCCATCGTAGTCCTTTCCATAAGTAAGAGTGTCGAACCCAACGAGGAGCAGAAGGAAATGACAAGTGGTTTTCACCAAGGTATTTTCTGCAAGCACTGAAATAGTCAGTAACAGGTAGTTTGATAGCAAGGTAATGTGTAACGGACAAGTAACAGTAAGAGTAAATAAAGTGCAGAAAGGTAGCCCAATCCTTTTGTGGCAAAGGACAGGCCAAAACAGTCTCTTATAATAAGCAAAGTGTTCTTGAGGGCACACGAGAATTTCATCTAGTCACTTTTATCATGTTGGTTTGATTTGCGTTTGCTACTTTGATAATTTGATATGTGGGTGGATCGGTGCTTGGGTGATGTTCTTACTTGAACAAACCTCACACTTATGATTAACCCCCTTGCAAGCATCTGCAACTATGAGAAAATTATTAAGATAAAATCTAACCATATCATTAAACATTTCGATCCAAATCGGTCCCTTACAAAGTAGAGCATAAACTAGGGTTTAAGCTTCTGTCACTCTAACAACCCATCATATAATAACTACTCCACAATGCATTCCCTTAGGCCCAAAGATGGTGAAGTGCCATGTAGTTGACGTTCACATGACTCCACTAACGGAATCACAACATACATGTCATCAAAATATCGAACACATATCAAGTTCACATGATTACTTGCAACATGACTTCTCCCATGACCTCAAGAACAAAAGTAACTACTCACGAATGATATTCATGCTCAAGGTCAGAGGGGTATTAAATACCATAATGGTTTTGAACATATAATCTTCCACCAAATAAACCATATAGTAATCATCTACAAGATGTAATCAACACTACTAGTCACCCACAGGTACCAATCTGAGGTTCCGGTACAAAGATTGAACACAAGATATGATCTGGTGTTTGAGAGGGGATGGTGTTGTTCAAGATGTTGATGGAGATTAGCCTCCCAAAGATGAGAGGGTTGTTGGTGATGACGATGGCTTCGATTTCCCCCTCCGGGAGGGAAGTTCCCCCGGCGGAATTGTTCCGCCGGAGGGCAAAAGTGCTCCTGCCCAAGTTTTTCCTCGAGACGGCGGCGCTCCGTCCCAAAAGTCGTCTCCTTTTTTTCTAGGTAAAAAAGACTTTTATACCAGAATATGGGCACCAGAGGTGGGCTGGGCTGGCCACAACCCACCAGGGCGTGCATGGGGGGGGGGGAGGGGCTGGCGTGCCCTAGTGTCTTGCGGACACAAGGTGGCCCACCTCCGGTAGTTATTTTCTCTAGTATTTTTATATATTCCAAAATAATTCTCCGTAAATTTTCAGCTCATTTGGAGATGTGCATAATAGGTATCTCTGATGTAGCTTTTTCAGGTCCAGAATTCCAGCTACCGGCATTCTCCCTCTTTGTGTAAACCTTGCATATTGTGAGAGAAAGGCATTAGAATTACTCCAAAAAGAATTATTATGCATAAAACATTATAAATAACAGTAGGAAAACATGATGCAAAATGGACGTATCATTTTTCAGAAGTCAGTTGTATCTTTCTGAGTTGTCGGTCATAGCATTTTTCTATGTTGGTTGCATCTCCTCCAGGCGCCACTCACAACCCCTACAAAAAATGGCAGCAGTCGTATCATTTTGCGATGTTGGTTGCAACTCTGTTGCACGGATGTTGCAACCCTTGCTTATTATCGTTCCAGCAAAAAATGGCGTCGGTCGTAGCAATTGTCGCACTTGTTGCAGCTATGCTGCGGGCCAGTTAGATCTCTGTTGTAGTCGGATGCAGCATCCCATGCAGCACGTCGACACCTTGCAAGTTCGTCATGATACAGTGCCTGCTATTGTAGTTTGTGGTCCCAACATTTGCAACAGTCGATTCTAGCACCCGCGGTGGTCGGTTCCAGCATCGGTAGCATGTGAGGTCACCCCTGGTCCGTAGCCGCATATCGAGGTCACTATGATCGTTGTTGTTGAAGCACACGCGGGTTGCGGTTGCAACTGGTTGTCACCCATCGTAGCCTCTTCGGTGGTTGTCATTGTAGCCACCATGATCGTGGTGGCGAACTAGCTTGCCATGGGTGGGTGATACGTCTCCAATGTATCTATATTTTTTATTATTCCATGCTATTATATTATCTGTTTTGGATGTTTTATATGCATTAATATGATATTTTATTTATTTTTGGGACTAACTTATTAACCTAGAGCCCAGTGCCAGTTTATGTTTTTTTCCTTGTTTTTAAGTTACAGAAACTCTGCCTATCTTGTCTCAACATAGCTGGTCCTAAGCCCGGGTAAAGGACGAGGGCTGTGATAGGCTTGGCGAGCCAACTTAAAAACCCAGCCACTCTTATGGAGATGAAACCCAAAATATTTTCGTTGGGGCGTAACCCTCTCAGCGACCCGCCACATCGGAACCGGGTGTGGTGGTTGTCGGTGTCAAAACCGGCGGATCTCGGGTAGGGGGTCCCGAACTGTGCGTCTAGGCGGATGGTAACAGGAGACGGGGGACACGATGTTTTTACCCAGGTTCGGGCCCTCTCGATGGAGGTAAAACCCTACTCCTGCTTGATTGATCTTGATGATATGAGTATTACAAGAGTTGATCTACCACGAGATCGAAGAGGCTAAACCCTAGAAGCTAGCCTATGGTATGATTGTTCTTCTTTGTCCAACGGACTAAACCCTCCGGTTTATATAGACACCGGAGGGGGCTAGGGTTACACAGAGTCGGTTACAAGGAAGGAGATCTACATATCCGTATTGCCAAGCTTGCCTTCCACGCCAAGGAGAGTCCCATCCGGACACGGGACAAAGTCTTCAATCTTGTATCTTCATAGTCCAACAGTCCGGCCAAAGGTTATAGTCCGGCTGTCCGGATACCCCCTAATCCAGGACTCCCTCAGTAGCCCCTGAACCAGGCTTCAATGACGATGAGTCTGGCGCGCAGATTGTCTTCGGCATTGCAAGGCGGGTTCCTCCTCCGAATACTTCATAGAAGATTTTGAACACGAGGATCATGTCCGGCTCTACAAAACAAGTTCCACATACCATCGTAGAGAGAATAATATTTCCACAAATCTAATCTGCTGACGTACCCCACAGTGTGACATCACACCATAGCCAAGCCTTTATCCGAATCGTTTTCCATAACCAATCTCAGCGTGTTTCGCGAGGCGGTTTCCTTGGCACGTCTTGTCGAAGCAGAGATTGTGTCCCCTTTATTACGGGATTCTCATCAACACGGACGTGGGTAACCCAATCGTGCCCGTTGGTATGACCCCTCGATTGAAGGTAAGTCCCAAACTGTCACGAGGAGGGCACTTGGTATTCAATCTCCTTATAAAGGGACCAAGGCCTATTCTTTTTTGTTGATGTCAATCGAATCCGCCTCCCGCCTTGAGTTCCAACACCCAAAGCTCAGGTTTAAGCGCTTCGGACCTCCGATTATGTCCGGATCCAATCTTCAAGGTCAGTGGACGGAGGAAGACGTAATAAAGCTAAGGGAGGCCAGGTACCTGACCGGCGAAATCCCGCATAGGCTGCCTGCTCAAGGGCAGGTTATTCCCACTCCCAAGCCCGGTGAGAGCGTCGTGTTCGTATCTCACTTCCTCCGAGGGCTAGGCTTCACGCCAGATCCCTTCGTGAGGGGGCTTATGTTCTATTATGGGCTGGACTTCCACGATTTAGCTCCGGAGTCTATCCTCCACATCTCGTCATTCATCGTCGTGTGCGAAGCTTTCCTCCTTATTACCCCTCACTTTGGACTATCGCTCAAGACCTTCAATGTGGAGTCGAAGATGATCGAGGGGCGGCACACAGAGTGCGGAGGCGCCGTAATAAGCAAAAACGCCAATACCCCATGGCCCGAGGGCTCTTTCCAGGAGGTGCCAGGGGTTTATGGCAACAAGAGTGGTTTTATATCACAGCTCCCAGGGGTACCAAGTGGGTGGCCCCACCTGTCTTTCGCTCGGGTCCCCCGCCACAACTAACGTCATGGGTCAACAAGCAGCTGGACTGGGGGCCAGTAAAGGATGTGCCCATATTGCAGAACCGCATCCGAGATCTCCTTGAGAGAGATGTCAGTCTGGTCATGGTGATGCAAGTCATGTTAATTCGCCGAGTCCTGCCCTGCAAACGTCGTCCCCTCCGCCTGTGGAAGTTCAATCCGGAGGGACCGCGAGCTCTTCAACACTTCCTCGGCATGATGCCCGAGGAGATGTACAAATTGTTCTTGGAACCACAAATAATGTGCCCGGACACCACTTAGGATGCAGGTCTGAGCTGCAATCGCCCGGATACCCAAGTAAGTAGCCCCGCATCCGAACACACTGTCCGTTTATTTACCGCAACGTTACCTAAAAAACCGCTCTTTAACCAGCAATGGATAGCGAAGGCAAAGTTGATCAGGTGTCCGGCCCCCCTCCCTGAGACCTCACCAGATTCTGTGTTAACCAGGATGCTGGAGATCGCGCCTTATCAAGCGCCTTCAGGAGAAGATAAAGGGGGGAACAAAGAGGCTAGCGCCTCCGCGAAGGAGGTTAGCCGGGGAGGAGGAACTAAAACTTCCTCTCCTGAGGGAAGAAAGAGGACCGCCTCCGAGGACCCGGAGACAATGGTTTCCAAACGGGGGAAGAAATCTTCGCCGGAGGGTCCTGCCCCGGGGGATACCCCGTCCGTACTATGCCTTCAAGGGGATCAGCCCTCCACCGAGCTGTAAGTAAAAGGGTACTTGATAATGACAATATTTTGCCTTACTTCTGAGGAAGATAACTAAAGCATTTATCTTGCAGTTCGGATCTCAGCCCTTCTCAGCAGAGCTCGTCTTCAGGGGATCTTCTTCCAGAGATTATGGAGATCGAAACGCCTCCCCTGCCATACCGCCTCGTGAGGCGGACGACCCCGAGGTGTCGTCATGGAGGGTTTCTCCTGATCCGGCAAGGCCATAGGGAAATCCTATGGCCACCCGAAGTCCTCAGTGTCCGGTTCTTGAAGAGAGCAACCGAAAGAGTCAGACACTGTCTGGTGTGCGGTCGGACGTACTGAGGGATCTGCTAGAGCGAGCAGCTATCTCAGAAGAGCATCGCACGTTGATGGGTACGGTGATTGAGAGCATTTCGTCCGCCGAAAGCGGGTTGCATGAAGCCTTTATGAGTCTACTGACGGGTTTTGAGGTACGTGAAATGATGTACATTTTTTGACAGTACCGCACAGCTGTAGATGTGCCCTGTGTAGATAGTAGCCCCTAAGACTCTGGGTGCTGTCGAAGACGACGGCGCACAGAGGATCATAGTCCCAGGAATAATCGTGCCGCCTTAATATGAAGGTGGCGAAGTGTCCGTTGGCCAGCCGGACTGATGAGTTTGCGGAGTTAAAGCGGCAGCTTGACGTGGCAGATGCCGACATCATACTTGTCAACAAGCGGCTTGACGAGGCACAAGGTATGTGATTCCTCCGGTGACACGTGGGAAGAGGAGCATGATGCCAGTATCTATAACGTGTGTGTGAATGCAGACGGAGCTGCGGCCGTGGATAACCTTCGGGAAGAACTTGCCTGAGCCAAATAACAAGCCCGAAAAGCAATGCGGCTGCCCTAAAGGCAATCGAGGAGCTGAAAGCCGAACAGGTTCTCACGGCCAAAGCAAGGGGGAAATAGCCAGGATGGCTGTGGAATTGAAGAATGTCGCTGACCGTTGCAAGCTTCTTGAAAAGGAAGATCAAGCGAAGAGGAAAGAACTGGAGAAGGCCACGATGGCGGCCAAAGTCACCCGCTCTACAATGAGAGCGATGAAGGAAGAGCTGCGTCAAGCCGGAGATATCGCGGCTGGGAAGCCCTTTATGCTGCGGATGAAGTTCGGAGATCCTAAGTATGCTCCTTTGGACCGGCTGTGGAGTTCTGCGGATGCATATCTGGACTTAGCGGCGAGTGCTACCGATGCGGCCGAATACTTCCGAGATAAAAAAGATCACGGAGTGGAAAAGCTGTTCTGGTCACAATTTCACGTTCCAGAACGTCCGCTTCCATTGCCTGATCGGTTGGCCGAATGGGCCGAGCTGAATAGATTGTCCGGACTCGCCATGAGGTCTGTTGTGGATCATTTGTGGCTGGAAACGCCAAAGCCAAACAATTATTTTAGTTTGTTATAGCAGTTCCTTGGTGTGGTGCCGCATATCAACGCAATGAAGAGGTCGGCGTGCGTAGAGGGTGCGCGGATGGCCCTTGCCCATGTGAAGACATACTGGGCGGAGATGGAGGCCACCGCCATTGCAGCCCAAGTTTCAGACGAGAGCCGAGTACCTGCCGAGCACTACTTTTGAGAAGTTCTTGAGGGCGCTCCCTCCATTGAGGCGTAGTGCTCGAAGAATATTATGTTGTAATGACATGTATTCCCATTGAAAAAACAATGTTTTACTGAATTATGAAGGCTATTTTATACTTGTGCCTACAAGAATTATAATACCTCCTTTGCGGCCGTTTATGTATGTATATATATAACCTGAAAGATGGCAGTCGTCGGCTTCAGCCCCCACGCATATGATGTGGGGGTGTTCGCAGAAGATGCATGTTCACACTTGATCCAACGTCTTGGTCCATTAAGGAGGTGATAGCGCAGCAAACTAGGCAATCGGACTATAATGCTTTAGCACTTTCACTTAGCCAGAGTAGTCTGACAGTGGGGCTACTATATAGCCCCTGGTGGCTCCACGCTCATCCGAATTCGGGACGCGTACATGCCTGGCCGGGAAACGGCCCTTCGTTAAGCCGGAGGAATCCCGAAGATTCCGCTAGGTCCTCGAGTGGTTGACCAGTCTCACGCTATATCATGACAGTCAGTTTTCGGCTTTCTCTACTGAGGTGCTCGTCCGGATGAACCAGGGCACAATCGCAGTAGTTATCCTGGTGCCGCCTTAGCCGATAGAGCGGAACGTAAGGCAGCAAAACACAGGAGCCGGGCAAACCCAACATTTGACCAAAGACATGATTCGGAGCTGATGCATATATGGCTAAACTCGCGACGCCGAACACTCCCTAAGGTATTCGGTCTTTATGATGTAAACCGGGCTAAGCAGTGCCCTTTGTAATAAGCCCCTGGTGTCCAGGTACGTGCAATGATCTGGCATGGACACATGCGAATACGTCAGCATCCATCTCAGTTGTACTGAGAATACGGGGGATGCATATCAACAAGAGACAGTAAAAAAGGTTTACGCAGGGTCTTAGTCTAAAGACAATCCTTGGAACGGGTCCCTGCTGCACGTCTGCGCCTGTGTCTCCATTGTGCCGTATCCTGGACGGGTGTAGCATGATGGTCATCTATAAAAGAGAGGAACTTAGATGAGAAGTTGTCGCGCAAAAGGTAGGTTATACTAAATAAACCATATACAGATCAAGATGAGTAAAGTTGAGTCTAATTGTCACTTGTTTACACGCGCTCAGCCCCTTGTATTATTATAGGGGTATAGCCATCAAACCTGTATCAATTATATATAGCTACACCAAACTCGTTTAACCGTGTCCGCGGTCTTAACAACCTGTGGGATGCTCTATTTGGTGAGGCCATCTAGTGTGCGGCTGCCAAGGCAGCCACACGGTCTTCCGCGCGCAAGGAGCACTCAATACTTCCATTTACTATAATGATGCCACGTGGACCGGGCATATTAAGCATGAGAGAAGCATAATGCGGTATTGCGTTAAACCGAGCGAAAGCTTCGCGTCCGAGTAGTGCTTGATAGCCACTTTGGGACAGAGCGATGTGAAAGGTTAACTTTTCGCTTCGGAAGTTATTGAGAAAGCCGAATATAACCTCTAGTAGCAGGGAGCCCATGCAATGGGCTTCTGGGCCTGGCGTTACTCCTTTAAAGGTAGTATTGCTATGGCCAATATTTGTTGGGTCCATCCCCATTTTGCGGATTGTGTCCTGATATATCAGGTTTAGACTACTGCCGTCGTCCATTAGGACTCGTGTAAAGTGGTATCCGTTAATTATTGGGTCTAATACCAAGGCAGTCCATCCTGCATGCCGGATACTGGCCTAGTAATCCCGATGGTCGAAGGTGATCGGTTGGGACGACCAGTGGCAGAACTCCACGGTAACGGGCCCTGGGGCATGTGTCTCTAGGGGCGCCGCTTTGTTTCTCCCCTTCGTCACGTGTAACACGTTTACTGTTTTGATTTCTGGTGGGAATTTCTTCTGTTCCCCAGTGCTTTGCTTGCGAGGCTCGTCCTCGTCTTCACTTGGTGTATCCAGCCCCTTGTGTTCGGCGTTGAGTTTGCCGGACTGCTTGAAGACCCAACATTCTCTATGGGTATGATTTGCAGGTTTATCGGGGGTGCTGTGGATCTAACATAGTTTGTCCAGGATCTTGTTTAGGCTGGACAGTTCGTCTCTGTTGCCTTTGGGGGGTAGCTTTTGCTGACCTGGCCAAGAGCTTTTGAATCCGGCGTTTACCGCCGTGCTCTTCGGGCTGTCTTCTTTATTCCGGCGCTTGTTTTTGCTGCGTCGTGGCTTCCCGTTTCCATCCCTGACTTCGGATGTACTTGGGCCGCTGGTGCTACATCGGGCTAACCAGTTGTCCTCACCCGCGCAAAAGCGGGTCATGAGGCTTGTTAGTGCTGCCATTGTTCTCGGCTTTTCTTGGCCGAGGTGTCTGGCAAGCCATTCGTCTCGAACTCTGTGTTTGAAAGCTGCTAAGGCTTCGTGGTCCGGACAGTCGACTATTTGGTTCTTTTTAGTAAGAAACCTGTTCGAAAGCTTTCGGGCTGACTCTCCGGGTTGTTGAGTTATATGACTTAAATCGTCTGCGTCCGGTGGTCGGACATATGTCCCTTAAAAATTTGCTCGAACAGCATCCTCGAGCTCTTCCCAACTTCCAATGGTGTTTTCAGGGAGGCTTTTAAGCCAGTGCCAGGCTGGCCCTTTGGGCTTGAGGGGTAAGTACTTGATGGCATGGAGATCGTCTCCCTGAGCCATGTGGATATGGAGGATGTAGTCCTCAATCCAGACCCCAGGGTCTATCATTCCGTCGTATGCCTCTATGTTTACGGGTTTGAATCCTTCTGGAAATTCATGGTCCAGCACCTCATCGGTGAAACATAGGGGGTGTGCGGCACCCCTGTATTTGGGTGTACCGTGGTGTTCGTATGTTTGTTGTGTTGGATTGCGTGCTGGAGCGCGCTTTATTGGCCCGTAGATGGATCTGGTTGGGCCGTCCTTTTGATGCGAGTCCTCGCGTGGATCTCGTACTGGCTTGTGTGCGGCGTCGTTTGCCACTCTATGTTGGCCGCGACGTCGTCTATCCGACCGGATGGCTGTTTTGTTTTTTGATTGCGGGGGCTCTAAGGCCTCATCATCGAATTCAGGTAATAGCTTTCGCTTCGGGTAGCTCTTTGTGTGGCGACTGCCGCCATACTTTTCTGCGGTGTTGAGTACTTTACTCCATCTAATTCTGAGTGTATCTTGCGCAGCCTTGAGCTTTCGCTTCTGCTTTTTCAGACTCCGCGCAGTGGCGACAAGCCTTTGATGGAGATTCTATTGCTCTAGGTGTTTGTCCAGTGTGATATCATCCGGACTGTTATCTTCGCTGGAGACGGGTTGTTCGGTTTGATTCTCCGTGTTGCCGTGGTCGGACGGTGGTTCAATGTCGTGTTCGTTGTCCACTGGCTCACCCTGCTCTATCGCTGGGTCTATATGATCGTTGTTTCTGCCGAGGCCGGATTTGGAGCGGCGCTTACGCCGCCGCTTTGACTGCTTCTTGAGGGAACGAACCTTCGTTGCGTCTTTCCGTGCATCGTCGTTGTTTTTTTGGGTGTGTCCACCATGTATACATCATATGATGAAGTGGGTGTCTAGTGCCCTGTGGGCGGTGGTTCCTATTCATCTCCTGCATCATCGTCCATACCGTCGATGTCTTCGAAGTTGAAGTCGAGCATGTCGGTCAAATCATCGATAGTGGCTAATAAGTGGGTGGTGGGTGGGCAGAGAATTTCTTCGTCATCCACATCCCAATCCTGCCGGACATAGTCCGGCCAGGACTCTCCTGACAAGGAGAGAGACCTTAATGAGTTCAGTATGTCGCTGAAGGGTGAGTGCTGAAAGATATCCGCGGAGGTGAACACCATGATCGGCGCCCAGTCGGACTCGATAGGCACGGGCGCAGGCGGTTCGGAGTCAGTGGCCGGGGGTAGTTTGGAGTCACGGCTCTCGTGAAGGGTAAGGTTGGTATTCGGCTCGATCGCCGCTGAGACTGCGGCCTCCATGGCGGGGTCTAGCCACCTATCCATGGATGGAGCAATTGGCTCCAAATTGAGGGTCGGAGCAGTTGCAGGTGCGATCTCCTGAACACTGTCCAACGACAGGGCTAAATCATGCTCATCGTGACCGTGTGGCACACTCGGCAGGGGCTCGAATCCGTCGAAGATCAAGTCTCCGCGGATGTCAGCCGTGTAGTTTAAGTTTCCAAGCCTGACATGGTGGCCAGGGGCGTAACTCTCGATCTGCTCCAGATGGCCAAGTGAGTTGGCCCGCAGTGCGAAGCCGCCGAATACAAAGATCTGTCTGGGGAGAAAAGTCTCACCATGGACTGCATCGCTATCAATGATCGAAGGATCCATCAAGCCTAATGATGACGACACAGAGGAACTCCCAATGAAAGCAACAACGTCGGTGTCAAAACCGGCGGATCTCGGGTAGGGGGTCCCAAACTGTGCGTCTAGGCGGATGGTAACAAGAGATGGGGGACATGATGTTTTTACCCAGGTTCGGGCCCTCTCGATGGAGGTAAAACCCTACTCCTGCTTGATTGATCTTGATGATATGAGTATTACAAGAGTTGATCTACCACGAGATCGAAGAGGCTAAACCCTAGAAGCTAGCCTATGGTATGATTATTCTTCTTGGTCCTACTGACTAAACCCTCCGGTTTATATAGACACCGGAGGGGGCTAGCGTTACACAGATTTGGTTACAAGGAAGGTGATCTACATATCTATATTGCCAAGGTTGCCTTCCACGCCAAGGAGAGTCCCATCCGGACACGGGACGAAGTCTGCAATCTTGTATCTTCATAGTCCAACAGTCCGGCCAAAGGTTATAGTCCAGCTGTCCAGATGCCCCCTAATCTAGGACTCCCTCAATGGCAAATGGGCAAGGGCTGGTCCGTCACCCCCTGGTGGCGCGTTGTATCTTGATCCGGATACGGTGTCAAGTGAGAGAGGATCGGGTCATCGCATCCATAGTGGCATGCTACATCGGCGCCCGGATGCAGTGGAAAATCAGCAAGGGTCTTCGCATTTGACTCGACGAGTGCAAGGGGTAAGGAAGCTAGCCGAGCTTAAGAGGATTTTCTTAGGTAGCTGGAATGTAGGGTCTCTGATAGGGAAGCTTCGGGGGCTAGTTGATGCAGTGGTGAGGAGAGGTGTTGATATCCTTTGCCTTCAATAAACCAAATGGAGGGGACAGAAGGCGAAGGAGGTGGAGGATGCTGGCTTCAAGCTGTGGTACACGGGGACGGATGCAAACAAAAATGGCGTAGGCATCTTGATCAACAAGAGCCTCAAGTATGGAGTGGTAGATGTCAAGAGACAGGGAGACCGGATTATCCTGGTCAAGTGGTAGTTGGGGACTTAGTTCTCATTGTTATCACTGCGTATGCCCCACAAGTAGGCCACAATGAGAACACCAAGAGGGAGTTCAGGGAAGGCCTAGAAGACATGGTTAGGAGTGTATCGATTGGCGAGAATCTCTTCATAGGAGGAGACCTAAATGGCCATGTGGGTACATCTAACACAGGTTTTGAAGCCACGCATGGGGGCTTTGGCTATGGCATCAGGAATCAACAAGGAGAAGATGTCTTCAGCTTTGTTCTAGCCTACGACATGATTGTAGCTAACATCCTTTTGAGAAAGACAGAATCACATCTGGTGACTTTTAGTAGTGGCCAACAATCTAGCCAGATCGATTTCATCCTCCCGAGAAGAGAAGATAGGTGTGCGTGCTTAGACTATAAGGTGATTCTTGGAGAGAGTGTTGTACCCCAACATAAGCTAGTGGTTGCTGGCTTCCGCTTTCGGATTCGTGTCCAGCGGGATAGGCGTGCCAAAGTCACTAGAACAAAGTGGTGGAAGCTCAAGGGGGAGGTAGCTCAAGCATTCAAGGATAGGGTCATTAAGGAGGACCCTTGGGAGGAAGGAGGGGATGCGGACAATGTGTGGATGAAGATGGCGACTTGCATTCGTAAGGTGGCCTCAGTGGAGTTTGGAGTGTCCAGAGGAAGGAGAAGTGAAGATAAGGATACTTAGTGGTGGAATGATGATGTCTAGAAGGCGATTAAAGAGAAGAAATATTGCTTCAGACGCCTATACCTGGATAGGAGTGCAGACAACATAGAGAAGTACAAGATGGCAAAGAAGGCTGCAAGGCGAGCTGTTAGTGAAGCAAGGGGTCAGGCATATGAGGACCTCTAACAACGGTTGGGCACGAAGGAAGGAGAAAGGGACATCTATAAGATGTCGAAGATTCAAGAGAGGAAGACGAGGGATATTGGCCAGGTCAAATGCATCAAGGACAGAGCAGACCAACTCTTGGTGAAGGACGAGGAGATTGAGCGTAGATGGCGGGAGTACTTCGACAAGCTGTTCAATGGGGAGAATGAGAGTTCTACCATCGAACTGGACGTCTCCTTTGATGAGACCAACATGCATTTTGTGCAGCGATTCCAGGAGTCTGAGGTCAATGAGGCTTTAAAAAGGATGAAAGGAGGCAAGGCGATGGGCCCTGATTGTATCCCCATTAAGGTGTGGAAAGGCCTCAAGGACATAGCAATAGTATGGATAACCAAGCTTTTCAACCTCCTTTTTCGGGCAAACAAGATGCCAGAAGAATGGAGACGGAGTATATTAGTACCAATCTTCAAGAACAAGGGGGATGTTCAGAGTTGTACTAATTACCGTGGAATTAAGTTGATGAGCCATACAATGAAGCTATGGGAGAGAGTCATTGAGCACCGCTTAAGAATAATGACAAGCTTGACCAAAAATCAGTTTGGTTTCATGCGTGGGAGGTCGACCATGGAAGCCATTTTCTTGGTACGAGAACTTATGAAGAGATACAAGGAGCAAAAGGAGGACTTGCATATGGTGTTCATTGACTTAGAGAAGGCCTATGATAAGATACCACAGAATGTCATCTGGTGGGCCTTGGAGAAACACAAAGTCCTAGCAAAGTACATTACCCTCATCAAGGACATGTACGATAATGTTGTGACAAGTGTTCAAACAAGTGATGTCGACACTGATGACTTCCCGATTAAGATAGGACTGCATCAGGGGTCAGGTTTGAGCCCTTATCTTTTTGCCTTGGTGATGGATTAGATCACAAGGGATATACAAGGAGATATCCCATGTTGTATGCTCTTTGTGTATGGTGTGGTGCTAGTTGACGATTGTCAGACGGGGGTAAATAGGAAGTTAGAGTTATGGAGACAAACCTTGGAATCGAAAGGGTTTAGGCTTAGTAGAATTACATGATGTGCGGTTTTAGTACTACTAGGTGTGAGGAGGAGGAGGTTAGCCTTGATGTGCATGTGGTACCTCAGAAGGACACCTTTCGATATTTCGGGTCAATGCTGCAGGATTATGGGGGTATTGATGAAGATGTGAACCATCGAATCAAAGCCGGATGGATGAAGTGGCGCCAAGCTTTTGACATCCTCTATGACAAGAGAGTGCCACAAAAGTTAAAAGGCAAGTTCTATAGGATGGCGGTTCGACCCACAATGTTGTATGGTACTGAGTATTGCCCGACTAAAAGGCGACATGTTCAACAGTTGGGTGTGGCGGAGATGCGTATGTTGAGATGGATGTGTAGCGATCCGACCTCGGACGGTCAAATCTCTGTGCATAAGTGTCATCCCTCGATCAGTAATGCCGACACACAGTACTCAAGGATTTATAACAGAGTTCAATCACACACTTATTACATCGAATGTCTCCAAAGAGAACTTATTACAATAATATGGCTGAAGGCCATCTAAATAAGATAACTGCGGAAGCTTGAAAGGTAAATGAGTCCATCAACTCCAACAACATAGCTGAGTGCACGACAATGACCTAGCACACCTTACTCTTCGTTTGAAAACTTTGCAACATAATATGTTGCAGCCTGTGTAGGTCAGCACATGGAATATGCTGGCAAGATAACACTATAGAGCAATGAACAAGTAACATCTATAACTATATGCATATATGGCTGGTGGAGGCTCTATGGTTGTCATTTGCAGAAAACTAGTTTTTCCCTACAACAAACAAATAAATTTTATTTAACTACAAAGTTTGAAATATTGAGAATGGTAACCCCATCTCAATCCCAAATTAATAATTATAACCCAAGAAATTAATTAAGTAAAGTGATGAGATCAACATAGTAATTCAAGCACCAGATACTCAAGATGTCCATAACTGGGTACACGGCTAACCATGATTTGTTTGTACACTCTGCAAAGGTTTGCACACTTTTCCCCACAAGACTCGGTTTCCTCCATTGAATTTCTCGCACTGCCTGATGTTTGAGAAATGGATGATCGAGATACAGTCTTTCTGAGGAGGTCCCCTTAACCGATAGATAGGCCGGTACACCTACAATCCCCTACATCTGCTAGCCTATCATGGAAAGGTTTGCCACAACTTACTCAACTATGCCACAGCCCATAATGGCTTGTGGCTGCACATGGAAGTTTCTAGCATGAATAATCTTATGATCCCTTTGAGCCTGGGTGGCATACCATAGGAAAAATCACACGGATACCCCGGGATTCTCCTTGGACAACACTAGATTTCCCAGGTGCCCACAAACCAATCCACCCAGATGTGTGTTAAAGTAGCCACCTTAAGTTAAACCTTAGTTAACAATAATCTCTCACATCCGTCAAGAATTCTCTCAAAACCAAACCTCATCTACGAGCATAGCATAGGAGTATAAGCATAACGTAGCAACTCCCAAGGTTTGAATAAAGGACAATAGGTTCTACCTCATCAACTACTTCCCAATACCCACATGTTAATCAGATCCTACTCATGCAATGTTTGAGGATTGAATCTAATGCATAAAAACTGGGTAATATAGAGGTATGATCAAAGTGTTACTTGCCTTGCTGACGATTTGAAAACCCTAGTGACTCGTAGTAGCAAGCCTCGCACTCCAAAAACTCTATCATGAACAAACAATAGCATACATAAGCACCCAAGCATAAGATGCAAGGGTAAAACTCAAAAGAAAAGATCCAAACTGAAAGTTCAACTGAAGAGCTTCGATTGGCAAAAAGAATCAATCGAATTGGAGCTACGAAACTCAAACTGAAATCAAAAGAAGTTTGAATTCAAATATGCTTGAAACCAAATTTAATTTATGAAAATCATGTTCATGTTGGTTATCTAGAAAGAGGGGAACAAGAAAAAGACTTTGGCGTTGGTTTCACTGGATTTGGACAAACGAGTAAAAAGTAGCAAGGGTTTGAAGATCAGGGACTAATCTATGATAAAAGTATCCGTGGATAGGTCCCTGGCCGAAAATAAAATGAAAAGAAAAAATCCATGAAACGAACGTTCGCTAACAGAACTAAACGAACAAATTGGTTCGTTAACAGAAACTAACTGATGAACGCTCGTTAACTAACAAACTAAATAAATAAAACCGATCTAACGGAATAAACCGAAACTAACTAAAAGAAAATAAACTGACGAAACCCTAAAAAAACCGATCTAAGTTTTTACCTAAAAACCGGTGAAAACCGGCGGCAGGTTCCAGCGACGGCGGCGGCTCGGCTTGGGGAGGCGCGGCGCGGCGGGTTGAGGAGAGAGGGGGGGCGGCTCCGGTTTGAAAGGGGGGCGAGGCGGCTTGGGGAGGGGGTCGCCGGGAGGAGCATTCCTCCCCAGACTCGGCTGCGACGGCGTGCGCCGGCCGGACTCCAGCCCGGAGTCGGTCGGGGCGAGGCGGTGGGCTGCGGCGGCGGCCTGGCTCGGCTGGGCCTTCGGCCCAGTCGAGCGAAGAAGTTTTTAAAAAAAATCGCCCGAAAGATAATCCTAATAAAATATAAAAAATTCTCAAAATACCATAAATAATTTTCGCCGTCCAAACCTAATATTTAGGACAAGGTGAACATTTTTCTGGCCTAAAAATGCAATTTTCATAAATGCCTATTTTTCTAATTCAAATAAAATAGCAAATAAAATACAACTAAAATAATAATTTGATTTTAAAATTCTTTCTCCAATATTCCTCTCTTATTGAAGAAGTCATTTTATCTTCTCTCATTTATTTTTATTATTCGAAATAATTGGAGAGGAAAATATTAAAATCAAATTGATCCTCTTTTCAAATTTGCAAAAAATTCAAATATGGAAATTTGTGAAACCTCCAACTCTCTCCTTGGTTCCTTGAGTTGCTTAAGATTTCTAGGATCACAACCAAAATGCAAATAAAATATGATATGCATATGATGTCCTATGTATAACATCCAAATTGAAAATTTGGGATGTTACAAACCTACCCCCCTTAAGATGAATCTCGTCCTCGAGATTCGGGTTGGCTAGAAAATAGGTGTGGGTGGTCTTTCCGTAGGTCTTCTTCTCGCTCCCAGGTGGCTTCTTCCTCGGTATGGTGGCTCCACTGAATTTTGCAAAAATTGATAACCTTGCTGCGTGTAACTCGGCTGGCAAACTCGAGAATCTTGACGGTTTTCTCCTCATAGGTTAGGTCACTCTCCAACTGAATGGCGTCCAGGGGCACTGTATCTCTCAGAGGAATATCGACCATCTCATCATGGCACTTCTTCAACTGGGAAACATGAAACACATCATCAACTCTTGACAATCCTTGTGGTAACTCCAACTTGTAGGCCACTTCTCCCATACGTTCCAAAACTCGATATGGTCCTACGAATCTTGGGGCTAACTTTCCTTTAACTCCAAATCGTTTAACTCCTCGCGGTGGTGACACATGAAGGTATGCTCTGTCTCCAATTTTGTAGACTACCTCCTTGCGTTTAGTATCGGCATAACTCTTTTGCCTGGACTGAGCTACCTTAAGTCTATCACGAATCTACTTAACCTTCTCTTCAGACTCCTTGATTAAATATGGTCCAAACAACTGCCGGCTCCTACTTCATCCCACATTAATGGTGTCCTGCACCTTCTTCCATAAAAACCTTTGAATGGGGCCATCTTCAAACTAGCCTGGTAACTATTGTTATATGAGAACTCTGTGTAAAGCAAATTATCATCCCAACTGGATTCATAATCTAGTGCACAAGCTCTCAACATGTCCACTAGAATCCGATTGACTGCGGATGAAAGGCTGTTCTGAACTCTAGCCTCGTACCCAAGGTCTGGTACGACTGATTCCAAAACTTCGAGGTAAACTGTGTCCCTCTATCTGATACGATGGTCCTTTCTCTTCTATTCTTTTCTTTCAAGAATGGCTTCAAACGATTGGAGTGCCTCCTAATCTTGCAAAGCTTGAGTTTTTTGTAGAGTGTAGTATGACTGACACCCAATTGGCGAGCATGTGACCTGAGAGTCGACCTTCGATTCAAAGGAACTGTGGGGATTTTGGATAGAGTATCATCCTTTCCTTTTCTTCCGCATCTTCCTTTCCTTCCGGTGGACAGATTCACCTCTTGACCAAGCGCTTTTTGTTGCTCTGCTATCGTCTAGATTTTTCGAATATGTTGAACACCAACTTGAAAATTTTGAGCAACATCCTTCTTGTCATTTCTTTTGAATTTGCCACCCTAGCCAGATTCAGGGTATGTTGTGCCATGCAGGCAGCATATCTCTGCTCATCTGGCATTGACTTTCTTTGCCTACGTAACTGCTGACCACCTACAGTAGCAAAAGAAAAAGAAAATTAGGGAAGTGATGGAGGCCTTGATGATCACAAGATAGACCACATGTTGTGGGTAGTGAAGGAAATATGCCCTAGAGGCAATAATAAAGTTATTATTTATTTCCTTATATCATGATAAAGTTTTATTATTCATGCTAGAATTGTATTAACCGGAAACATAATACACGTGTGAATACATAGACAAACAGAGTGTCACTAGTATGCCTCTACTAGACTAGCTCGTTAATCAAAGATGGTTATGTTTCCTAACCATGAACAAAGAGTTGTTATTTGATTAACGAGGTCACATCATTAGTTGAATGATCTGATTGACATGACCCATTATATTAGCTTAGCACCCGATCATTTAGTATGTTGCTATTGCTTTATCCATGACTTATACATGTTCCTATGACTATGAGATTATGCAACTCCCGTTTGCCAGAGGAACACTTTGGGTACTACCAAACGTCACAACGTAACTGGGTGATTATAAAGGAGTACTACAGGTGTCTCCAATGGTAGATGTTGGGTTGGCGTATTTCGAGATTAGGATTTGTCACTCCGATCGTCGGAGAGGTATCTCTGGGCCCTCTCGGTAATGCACATCACTTAAGCCTTGCAAGCATTGGAACTAATGAGTTAGTTGCGGGATGATGTATTACGGAACGAGTAAAGAGACTTGCCGGTAACGAGATTGAACTAAGTATTGGATACTGACGATCGAATCTCGGACAAGTAACATACCGATGACAAAGGGAACAACGTATGTTGTTATGCGGTCTGACCGATAAAGATCTTCGTAGAATATGTAGGAGCCAATATGGGCATCCAGGTCCCGCTATTGGTTATTGACCGGAGACGTGTCTCGGTCATGTCTACATTGTTCTCGAACCGTAGGGTCCGCACGCTTAACGTTACGATGACAGTTATTATGAGTTTATGCATTTTGATGTACCGAAGGTTGTTCGGAGTCCCGGATGTGATCACGGACATGACGAGGAGTCTCGAAATGGTCGAGACGTAAAGATTGATATATTGGAAGCCTATGTTTGGACATCGGAAGTGATCCAGGTGAAATCAGGATTTTACCGGAATACCGGGAGGGTTACCGGAACCCCCCGGGAGTCAAATGGGCCATAGTGGGCCTTAGTGGAAAGGAGAAAGGGGCTGCCCTAGGTGGCCGCGCGCCTCCCCCCTTCCCCTAGTCCTATTAGGACTAGGAGAGGTGGCCGGCCCCCTCTCTCTCTCCCCCTTTGAGGAATCCTATTCCAACTAGGATTGGGGGGGGGGGGAATCCTACTCCCGGAGGGAGTAGGACTCTCCTGGCGCGCCACCCTTGGCCGGCCAGCCCCTCCCCCTTGGATCCTTTATATACGGAGGCAGGGGGCACCCCAGAAACACACAAGTTGATCTTCGTGATCGTTCCTTAGCCATGTGCGGTGCCCCCCTCCACCATATTCCACCTCGGTCATATCGTTGCAGTGCTTAGGCGAAGCCCTGCGCCAGTAATACATCAACATCGTCACCATGCCGTCGTGCTGACGGAACTCTTCCCCGACGCTTTGCTGGATCGGAGCCCGGGGATCGTCATCGAGCTGAACGTGTGCCAAGAACTCGGAGGTGCCGGAGTAACGGTGCTTGGATCGGTCGGATCGTGAAGACGTACGACTACATCAACCGCGTTGATATAACGCTTCCGCTTTCGGTCTACGAGGGTACGTAGACAACACTCTCCCCTGTCGTTGCTATGCATCACCATGATCTTGCGTGTGCGTAGGAATTTTTTTGAAATTACTACGTTCCCCAACAGTGGCATCCGAGCCTAGGTTTTTATGGTTTGATGTTATTTGCACGATTAGAACACAAGTAAGTTGTGGACGATACAAGTCATACTGCCTACCAGCATGTCATACTTTGGTTCAGCGGTATTGTTGGACGAGACGATCCGGACCAACCTTACGCGTACGCTTACGCGAGACCGGTTCCCTTGACGTGCTTTGCACATAGATGGCTTGCGGAAGACTGTCTCTCCAACTTTAGTTGAACCGAGTGTGGCTACGCCCGGTCCTTGAGAAGGTTAAAACGGAGTCTATTTGACAAACTATCATTGTGGTTTTGATGCGTAGGTAAGATGAGTTCTTGCTTAAACCCGTAGCAGCCACGTAAAACTTGCAACAACAAAGTAGAGGATGTCTAACTTGTTTTTGCAGGGCATGTTGTGATGTGATATGGTCAAGACATGATGCTAAATTTTATTGTATGATATGATCATGTTTTGTAACCGAGTTATCGGCAACTGGCAGGAGCCATATGGTTGTCGCTTTATTGTATGCAATGCAATCGCGATGTAATGCTTTACTTTATTACTAAGCGGTAGTGATAGTCGTGGAAGCATAAGATTGGCGAGACGACAACGATGCTACGATGGAGATCAAGGTGTCGCGCCGGTGACGATGGTGATCATGACGGTGCTTCGGAGATGGAGATCACAAGCACAAGATGATGATGACCATATCATATCACTTATATTGATTGCATGTGATGTTTATCTTTTTATGCATCTTATCTTGCTTTGATTGACGGTAGCATTATAAGATGATCTCTCACTAAATTATCAAGAAGTGTTCTCCCTGAGTATGCACCGTTGCAAAAGTTCTTCGTGCTAAGACACCACGTGATGATCGGGTGTGATAGGCTCTACGTTCAAATACAACGGGTGCAAAACAGTTGCACACGCGGAATACTCAGGTTATACTTGACGAGCTATGCATATAAGATATGACCTCGGAACACAAAGACCGAAAGGTCGAGCGTGAATCATATAGTAGATATGATCAACATAATGATGTTCACCATTGAAAGCTACTCCATTTCACGTGATGATCGGTTATGGTTTAGTTGATTTGGATCACGTGATCACTTAGAGGATTAGAGGGATGTCTATCTAAGTGGGAGTTCTTAATTAATTTGATTAACTGAACTTAAACTTATCATGAACTTAGTATCTGATAGTATCTTGCTTGTCTATGTTGATTGTAGATAGATGGCTCGTGCTGTTGTTCCGTTAAATTTTAATGCGTTCCTTGAGAAAGCAAAGTTGAAAGATGATGGTAGCAATTACACGGACTGGGTCCGTAACTTGAGGATTATCCTCATTGCTGCACAGAAGAATTACGTCCTGGAAGCACCGCTAGGTGCCAGGCCTGCTGCTAGAGCAACACCAGAAGTTATGAACGTCTGGCAGAGCAAAGCTGATGACTACTTGATAGTTCAGTGTGCCATGCTTTACGGCTTAGAACCGGGACTTCAACGACGTTTTGAACGTCATGGAGCATATGAGATGTTCCAGGAGTTGAAGTTAATATTTCAAGCAAATGCCCGGATTGAGAGATATGAAGTCTCCAATAAGTTCTATAGCTGCAAAATGGAGGAGAACAGTTCTGTCAGTGAGCATATACTCAAAATGTCTGGGTATAATAATCACTTGATTCAATTGGGAGTTACTCTTCCAGATGATTGCGTCATTGACAGAATTCTCCAATCACTGCCACCAAGCTACAAGAGCTTCGTGATGAACTATAATATGCAAGGGATGACCAAGACTATTCCCGAGCTCTTCGCAATGCTAAAAGCTGCGGAGGTCGAAATCAAGAAGGAGCATCAAGTGTTGATGGTTAACAAAACCACTAGTTTCAAGAAAAAGGGCAAAGGGAAGAAAAAGGGGAACTTCAAGAAGAACGGCAAGCGAGTTGCTGCTCAAGAGAAGAAACCCAAGTCTGGACCTAAGCCTGAAACTGAGTGCTTCTACTGCAAGCAGACTGGTCACTGGAAGCGGAACTGCCCCAAGTATTTGGCGGATAAGAAGGATGGCAAGGTGAACAAAGGTATATGTGATATACATGTTATTGATGTGTACCTTACTAATGTTCGCAGTAGCACCTGGGTATTTGATACTGGTTCTGTTGCTAATATTTGCAACTCAAAACAGGGACTACAGAATAAGCGGACACTAGCAAAGGACGAGGTGACGATGCGCGTGGGAAATGGTTCCAAAGTCGATGTGATCGCAGTCGGCACGCTACCTCTACATCTACCTTCGGGATTAGTATTAGACCTAAATAATTGTTATTTGGTGCCAGCGTTGAGCATGAACATTATATCTGGATCTTGTTTGATGCGAGACGGTTATTCATTTAAATCAGAGAATAATGGTTGTTCTATTTATATGAGTAATGTCTTTTATGGTCATGCACCCTTGAAGAGTGGTCTATTTTTGATGAATCTCGATAGTAGTGATACACATATTCATAATGTTGAAGCCAAAAGATGCAGAGTTGATAATGATAGTGCAACTTATTTGTGGCACTGCCGTTTAGGTCATATCGGTATAAAGCGCATGAAGAAACTCCATACTGATGGACTTTTGGAGTCACTTGATTATGAATCACTTGGCACTTGCGAACCGTGCCTCATGGGCAAGATGACTAAAACACCGTTCTCCGGAACTATGGAGAGAGCAACAGATTTGTTGGAAATCATACATACGGATGTATGTGGTCCCATGAATGTTGAGGCTCGTGGCGGATATCGTTATTTTCTCACCTTCACAGATGATTTGAGCAGATATGGGTATATCTACTTAATGAAACACAAGTCTGAAACATTTGAAAAGTTCAAAGAATTTCAGAGTGAAGTTGAAAATCATCGTAACAAGAAAATAAAGTTTCTACGATCAGATCGAGGAGGAGAATATTTGAGTTACGAGTTTGGTGTACATTTGAAAATTTGTGGAATAGTTTCGCAACTCACGCCACCCGGAACACCACAGCGTAATGGTGTGTCCGAACGTCGTAATCGTACTTTACTAGATATGGTGCGATCTATGATGTCTCTTACTGATTCACCGCTATCGTTTTGGGGATACGCTCTAGAGACGGCCGCATTCACGTTAAATAGGTGTCGGGACCCCGATCCTAAGTCACACCGATCTAGCATGTAACACATCATATCACTTTGCGGCCTCACGCACGGTATTCCCACGGGTGCCACCTTACCTGGCCCGGGACCGTTTGCGCCTTTTGGCTCATGTATATGATAGTGTCGCTAGCATCCATATGACAGAGAACCCGAGCCGACATGGCTAGTCGTGAACCCAAAGCGGCACTAACCCATGAGGACAGGCATACATGAATCACATCGAGCATGTCGGTCAACAACGTATAAATCCGGGCTGTAGCACTGGGCTAACAGGACTCCGGTAACCCGGGCTGTAGCAGGCTAGGCAGGACTCCGGATAACATCGTGTGACATTTCCCCAAAGGGGACAGACACAGGAACGAGGTGAAACACATGCCGGCCAGTCAAGTGTTCCGAGCAGTAGTGCTGGGCTAGCAGGACTCCGGTGAACCGGGCTGTAGCGGACTACTATCACTCAGAAGCACTAGACTTACATTTCCCCATTATGAAAGACTGCCAAGGATAAACAACTAGATAGTCGGATCCCACACATAGCAATACACGTTACACGTACGCATAACATGCAAGTATGTGCTGTACAACATGGCATCACAACATAACGCAAACTTATATAGATAAGGCCCAGAAGAGCCACATAGCATTAAATACAAACAGGGGTCACATGACCCATCATTCAGAGCATACAAGCAACAAGCAGAAGCATTACATGTCTGAGTACAGACAACTACAAAAGAAAAAGGCTGAAACGCCTGACTATCTACAACCTCCGATCAAGATCGTAGCTGAGGTACAAGCTACTTGTCGAAGTCCACGTAAACTAGTAAGACCGAAGTCTCCGCTGCAAAAACATAAATAAAGCAACATGAGTACAAAGGTACTCAGCAAGACTTACTTCAGATCCTATCATACATGCATTGTATCAAGAAGGTAATGTGGGGTTTAGTTGCAGCAAGCCAGCTTTGACTCTGTGGCTATCCGGTTCTACGACTGTTGGTAACTCTTTTGAAATGGCGCACACGAGTCCACTAATCACCACATCAATACACTACTATGGATTCATCCCCGTCTCACTACGAGAAGGCCATCCATAGCACTCACACTTATCTTGAGCATTTTATGGTATCCACTTCAAGTTGTCTATGTAGCACGTAAGCATCCAAGAAGTCCATAACCGAGGACGCGGCTATTCGAATAGATCATGATAACCCTGCAGGGGTGTACTTCTTCACACACGCTCTCGCCACTTATCGCCCTGTACACGTCATGTACCTCGGCAACCTTCAAGCGGAAGCCGGGCGAGGGAGTCGGCCACGACCTGACTAACCACACAAGACTCTAGTCCAGGTTTATCGCCTATTCGGGTTCCATCCGCAAGGAGATCCGGCCGGGGTGTCGCTCACGGCCCCAAACGATGTGTGCAGGGTTCCCAAGCCCACCTCGCCGGGTGGATCTACGCTTGGTACACCGTGCCACTTGTGCCTAGTCTGTCCCAAGCCCACCTGGCCGGGTGCCACTTGGTAGACTACTAACACTACCTACAATTACCAGAAACTATTTGCAACTCCTGGACAGAGATCAAGTTGGTTAATAAGTCGAGAGGGGCACTTAAGCATTCCAATGTGTGGTAGTAGCTAGTCATTGGACAACATACACAGAACTCGGTGCTTAAGGACGGTTCCAGTGAGACAACCCACCATGTACTCCTACATGGCCTCTCACCGCTACCTTTACCAAATCGTGTTCACACGCTTAACTCTCAGCATCAGAACATATCATATCACTCCAATCCATTCCCAATGAATCAGACCTGACACAACTCTAAGCAATAGCAGGCATGGCATGGTAGAAGCACAACATGGCTCAATCAACTCCTACACATGCTAGTGGGTTTCAACTATTTACTGTGGCAATGACAGGTCATGCAGAGGAATGGGTTCAACTACCGCAGCATAAAGTAGCAGTTGATTCGTTGTTGTCCTAATGCAATAAAAGAGAGCAGGAGCGAGAGTGGGACCATATCGGAATGAACAAGGGGGGTTTGCTTGCCTGGTAGATCAACAGGGGGGGCACTGCTCCTCTGACAGGTACTCTGGAACGGTCTCCGGAGCAGAACCTATCGAGAAGGAATGGTGTCGGCAATCAATACACAATCATATGCAACAATATGACGCATGAACATGGCATGAGAATGTGATGTTGTTTGAGCTAATGCAGCTAGAGTTTATTTGGTTGAAGTTCATATGAACCAAGGGTTCATATGCAAACCCCAAGTGAAGTATATAACATGCCATTATTACGTTTTCACTTATACAGCAAGTATAAGTTGGTTTTTCATGCATGAAACTAGCATAAATGGGTTCCTTGCATTTTTCTGATGATTTTCCATATATAACTTGTTTCAATCTGAGCTACGGTTGATTTGATATGAATTTTTGAAGTTTGAATCATTTTCTGGAATTTCCTGTTTAAAATTAAACCCAGAGAAATGAATAACTGCGTCAGCATTGCGTCATGCTTGCGTCAGCAAGTCAACAACGCTGACTGGGGTCAAACCTGACGTGTGGGGGCCACACGTCAGTGACACAGGGGCTAAACCCGGTCAAACCCGCACTGACCGGGGTTTGACCTGGCCCTAGGGCCCACGGTCAGTGGCTTAGGGTGGGTTTAGGCGGCAGGGTTAGCAGCTAATCACGGGGCCACGTCAGCCTCGCCGGAGTTGGCCGGCGATGACCAAACCGCGCGGCGGTGCTTCGCCGGAATGTGCTACAGGCGGCGGAAAGGCGCGCGGGGACTACCAAGCGGCAGCCCGCGCTCGACCGCATCCACCTGGGCATAGGGGAGGTCGCGGGGACGGCGGAGCTCGCCGGAGCAGGGCTCGCGGCGGCGGCCGGAGTTCGGTTGATGCGGGTTAGGCACTGCAGGGCGCTAGGGGGGCTGCGGTTAGGCGCGTTGGACTCGTGGGGGTGCGGTGAGCTCAGTGGTAAGCTTGGACGCGTGCTTGCACGGCCGTAGCCGCGGTGGCGACACGGCCGGCGGCGAGGAGCAATCGGCTCCGATGGCCATGGTGGCTAGAAAGCGCGGACGAGCACGGGGAGAGAGGGGAAAGAAACAAGGGCTCACAGCGAATCTAGTAGAGGCAATGGCGAGGCCGGGGAGGGACTGGAGCTCGCGAATTTGATGGAGATGGCCGGCGGTCCCGAGGTTGAAGAAGGCAACGATGGCGGTGAAGCAGGGCACCCGACGTCTCGTGGCTCGGCGATGAGGAAGAGGACGGCGAGGCGGAGCTCCTAGGCGCATCCGTGAGGCGTGCGGTGGCCGGTGGCCGCGGGGAAGCTCATCGGCGGTCTCGGGCGCTCGGGGTCGGTCGTGGGAGAGAGAGCAGAGGAGGGAGAGGGGCGCGAAGGAGAGAGGAGAGAAAGCCAGGGAGAGTGAGAGAGCGGTGGGCGTCGCGTGGCGACGCGCGGGACGTCCAGGCGTCGGGGGAGGGGAGCCAGGCAGGCTGGTGGCGTGGCGGCACGGCCGTGCGCGCGCGCCGGCCACACGCCTGGCCGACTGGCGCCAGGAGGACGATGGCGCGGGTGGGCTGGCCCAGCTGGGCCGCACAGGAGCTGGGCCGCAGGTAAGCACGGGTAAGTTTGCAAATTTGGTTTTCTTTTCTATTTTTTCTGACATTTGTTTGATTTAATAAAATGCTAAATCATTTTATTTACTTATGCCAACTTTTGCAGGGGCTAATGGTATTATTCCAGAGCTCCTCAACAAATGGCACAATTTTTGGATATATAAAACATATATATTATTTATATATCTAATGCAAATAATTATTGCATTAATTCCAAATGCCCAAAATAAATATTTATGAGCTTCTAAAAATATTGGTTTGATTTTTACCTCTGTCCAATATTTTTAGAGAGTAACATGAACATTTTCTTGGACCTTTTTGGAGCACTTTTTATCTGGGTCATTTCCAGAAATAAAAACTGAGGGTTTCACAAGTCCCCATTTCAAAATTAAATGGAATTTAAACATGATGCACACATGACTAGCTAGCCTTGAGCATACCAGAACTAGGGATGTGACAACTCGCCCCCACTCGAAAGAATCTCGTCCCGAGATTCAGGGGTCAACGGGAAGAAGGCGGGGTATTCCAATCGAAGACGATCTTCTCGCTCCCAGGTAGCTTCTCTCTCGGAATGATGAGACCACTGAACTTTGAGAAACTTGATGTTCTGACGTCGAGTAACACGCTCTGCTTGATCAAGAATGCGAACAGGGTACTCTCGATAAGTGAGGTTATCTTGGAGATCAAGCGCTTCGTGGTCCACTCCGCGGATGGAATCCGAGAAGCAACGTCTGAGTTGAGAGACGTGGAAGACATCATGAACTCGAGAAAGGTGTGGCGGTAGTTCCAACTGGTAGGCAACCTCTCCTCGTTTAGCGAGAATGCGAAAAGGACCAATGTAACGAGGAGCCAACTTGCCCTTGATACCGAATCGATGGGTACCCTTCAAAGGAGTAACCCGAAGGTAAGCCTTGTCGCCAACTTCATAAGCCACTTCCTTATGACGACGGTCATACTGGCTCTTTTGACGAGATTGGGCTGTTTTCAAATTCTCACGAATGATGCGAACTTGCTCTTCTGCCTCCTGGATCATATCCGGTCCAAAGAATTGTCTTTCACCGGTTTCTGACCAGTTCAAAGGTGTCCGACATCTTCGTCCATACAGAATCTCAAAAGGAGCTTTCTTGAGACTGGATTGGTAGCTATTGTTATAAGCAAACTCGGCGAAAGGAAGACACTTCTCCCAATCCATACCGGATGAGATAACGCAAGCTCTAAGCATGTCTTCGAGGATTTGGTTAACCCTTTCCACCTGACCACTTGATTGAGGGTGGAAAGCGGTACTGAAGGAAAGATGGGTGCCCATGGCAGTTTGGAAACTCTCCCAGAAATGAGAAGTGAAGAGACTACCACGGTCTGAATTGATCTCTAGTGGAACACCATGAAGTGAAACTATTCGAGAAATATATAAGTCAGCGAGCTGACTAGCGGTGATATTTTCTCGAACAGGTAGGAAGTGAGCCACTTTGGAAAGACGATCAATGACTACGAAGATAGCATTATTCCCTTTCTTGGTCCTGGGAAAGCCGGTGATGAAGTCCATACCAACCTTATCCCATTTCCATTCAGGAATAGCTAAAGGCTGAAGGGTGCCAGCAGGCCTTTGATGCTCTGCCTTAACGCGACGACAAACGTCACAGTTAGCAATGAACTCAGCGATTTCTCTCTTCATCCTAGTCCACCAGAACCTCTGGCGTAGGTCCTGATACATCTTAGTACTACCGGGATGAATCGTGAGAGGGGATTCATGCGCCTCCTTAAGAATCAATTGTCGCAGATGTTGATTCTTGGGAACCACCAAGCGATTCTCAAAGAAAACAACACCTCGATCATCCATGGAGAAACATCCATCAACTCCCTTCTTAATGTTTCTCTTCATGCGGATAACACCCCTATCAAACTTCTGGTTAGAAATGATCTGATCTTCAAGGGTAGGTTTCGCCACCAAGGTAGAAAGGAATCCGTGAGGAGCAATGTGAAGATTAAGCTTACAGAATTCCTCATGGAGAAGGGGTTGGCCCTGCTGCAACATAAGATTGTTGCAATAGGACTTACGACTTAGCGCATCAGCCATGACATTGCCCTTGCCTGGGGTGTAGGTAATCCCTAAGTCGTAATCTGAGATCAACTCCAACCAACGTCTTTGCCTAAGGTTCAAGTCTGGTTGGGTGAAGATATACTTGAGACTCTGGTGATCGGTGTATATCTCACAACGTTTACCGAGAAGGTAATGTCTCCATGTCTTAAGTGCATAGACTACGGCTGCAAGCTCTAGGTCATGTGTAGGATAATTCTCCTCATGTGGATGCAACTGTCGAGATGCATAGGCAATCACATGACGATCCTGCATAAGAATGCAACCTAGTCCCTGTCGTGAGGCATCACAGTAGATAACAAAGTCCTTAGTGAAATCCGGTGGCACAAGTATGGGAGCAGAAGTCAGGCGTCTTTTCAGTTCCTGAAAACTGTACTCACACTGTGGGGACCACTCAAACTTTTTATCTTTCTTGAGAAGTTCCGTGAGGGGTTTGGCTACTTTGGAGAAGTTTTCAACAAAGCGGCGACAATAGCTGGCTAGACCAAGGAAACTCCTAACTTGTTTAACTGTTTCAGGTGGAGTCCAATCAAGAACGGCCTGAACTCTTTTGGGATTGACAGCAATGCGCTTACCAGAGATCACGTGGCCTAGGTAGGTCACTTCTGGCAACCAAAATTCGCACTTGGAGAACTTGGCATAAAGGCGGTGCTCTCTGAGTTTTTCTAGCACAAGTCTAAGATGTTTGGCATGCTCTTCCTCGTTCTTCGAGTAAATAAGGATATCATCGAGATAAACCACGACGAACTTATCTAAATACTCCATGAAGATCGAGTTCATCAAGCGGGAGAAGGTAGCTGGAGCATTGGTTAGACCAAAGGACATGACGGTGTACTCGTACTGGCCATAACGAGTGACAAAAGCCGTTTTAGGAATGTCCCCGTTTCTGATCTTGATTTGG
The DNA here is from genome assembly GCA_032464435.1 of Aegilops umbellulata. Classification (NCBI taxonomy): domain Eukaryota; kingdom Viridiplantae; phylum Streptophyta; class Magnoliopsida; order Poales; family Poaceae; genus Aegilops; species Aegilops umbellulata. Next base: position 446,294,038 of record CP136057.1, read on the forward strand.
TGGTAGCCTAACCTCAAATCCATCTTGGAAAAGACTGAGGATCCAGCGAGCTGATCATACAGGTCGTTGATCCTGGGAAGCGGATACTTGTTCTTTATCGTGACCAAATTAACGGGACGATAATCTACAACCATCCGGTCCGTACCATCCTTCTTCTTGACGAAGAGGACGGGGCAAGCCCAGGGAGAAGAACTAGGACGGATGAAACCCTTTTGCAAGGACTCATCGAGTTGTTTCTTAAGCTCGGCTAGTTCTAAGGGTGCCATCTTGTAAGGTCTCCTAGAAATTGGGGCGGTTCCTGGGATAAGATCTATGACAAATTCTACATCTCTGTCAGGTGGAACACCTGGCAATTCTTCTGGAAAGACATCCGGAAAGTCACGGACTACCGGGATATCTTCAAGGTCTGGAAGAGGGTTGGCGTTAAGAGAATAAAGCTGACGCTTTGCAATTCTAGTGGAGACAGTGACTATCTTGCCAGATGGATGTGTTAGTTGAACAGACCTGGTGTAACAGTCAATCTTGGCATAATGAGCTTTCATCCAGTCCATACCCAAGATGATGTTAATATCTGAAGACTTGAGGGCTACAAGTGATGCAAGGAATACAAGTCTGTCAACAAGGATTTCATTGCCATAACTTATCCTAGAGGTTTGCCATTTGGATCCAGGAGTCTGAATGAGTAGTGGGGAGGGCATATCACAAAATGACATGTCGTGCAAGCGGGCATAACTTTCGGAAATGAAGGAATGAGACGCTCCAGTATCAAATAGAACCGAAGCTGGATGACAGTTTACAAGGAGTGTACCAAGAACGACATCTGGATCATCATGAGCGTCTTTAGCTGAGACGTGATGCACACGTCCATGTTCAGTGGGAGCTGTCTGGGCACTGATCATCTTGCGTGATGGCTTAATTCCACGGCCAACAAACTTCTCGGGCTGAGATGGAGCAACATTGGTCTGAGTGCAAATACGGGCAATGTGACCTGGCTCTCCGCACTTGTAACAAATCTTGGAGGTAGGACGTGGACCCGCATTGACGGGCGGTCCACCAATAGGCCTGGGTAGAGCATATGGCTGAACTGGGTGAGGCGCCACATAAGATGGCCTCGGTGAATAACCGGGTGGAAGAGCGGAGTTCGGAATCCAAATCCGGCGCTTCTGAGAACTAGAACCGGAGGAAGAAACCAAATCACGGGTGTGCTTACGAGACTCCTCGTAAGTGAGCTGAGTTGTCTCTACGTTAATGGCTTTGTTCACAAGAGCCTGGAATGTATTGCAATGGTGCAAATGGAGATCACGACGCAACTTGGGATTAAGCCCCTTCCGGAACCTAGCCTGCTTCTTGGCGTCTGTGGACACTTCTTCTGTAGCATAGCGGGCGAGATTCTCAAACTCTCTACTATAAGCATCAATAGCCATCTTACCCTGGGTGAAACTACAGAACTCTTCTCTCTTGCGATCGATGAGGGCTTCAGGAATGTGATGCTCGCGAAAAGCCTCAGTGAATTCTCTCCAGGTAGGTATCTGACCAACCGGAAGCATAGCCTCATAGTTCTGCCACCAAAGACTAGCAGGACCTTCCAGGTGATATGCAGCATAGATGACCTTGTCACCTTCAGCCATGTTCGCGGAACGGAGCTTGTGAGTGATACTACGGAGCCAGTCATCTGCATCGAGTGGCTCAATAGAATGATGAAAAGTGGGTGGGTGCAAGCGAATGAAGTCATGAATGGTTGCAGACCCTTTGAACTGAGGTGTGGTGTTCTCCTCGATACGCGCCAACAAACGGTTGGTCTCACGCTTGTTCATCTCAACCTCTAACATGAACTTTGCCAACGAAGACTGATCGGGAGGATCCTCATCCCTACCATCTCCGTGGTTCTGGCTACGAGCAACAGAACTTTGTTTAACTGATGACATCCTGAAGAACGAAACCAAGGAAAACAAGGATGGATTCAGCATCAACTATAGGATGCAGAAGGTAGCACAAGAATTTAGTATCTCTCAAACTCCTAGGATAATTCCGGCAGCATAACGGCAGTAAAATGCTCAATATGAGACATTCTGTAAAAGACGGGGTAGCACCATAATCAACATCATCACACAAGGTTCTGAAATATTACTAAACAGACTACACCGGAGGTACTTGAACTGGGATATGACTCTCATCAACCAATCCTAAGAGACTACGGAGTAGTAACACGTGATCCTGATAGATAGAAGAGGAAGCTTAGTTCCTTAACCCCGTAGGAAAGATAGGATGACTCAGATCAGAAGGGCATGAGATATAAGGAGTAAAAAGAGCCTTACGTTCCCTTCCACAATCAATTCCCTTATATAACTAAAGAATTTCTAGACTCAACTTCGACCAGGATGGCTTGGAAATCCTACAGGCAGTCAGGCTCTGATACCAACGCTGTCGGGACCCCGATCCTAAGTCACACCGATCTAGCATGTAACACATCATATCACTTTGCGGCCTCACGCACGGTATTCCCACGGGTGCCACCTTACCTGGCCCGGGACCGTTTGCGCCTTTTGGCTCACGTATATGATAGTGTCGCTAGCATCCATATGACAGAGAACCCGGGCCGACATGGCTAGTCGTGAACCCAAAGCGGCACTAACCCATGAGGACAGGCATACATGAATCACATCGAGCATGTCGGTCAACAACGTATAAATCCGGGCTGTAGCACTGGGCTAACAGGACTCCGATAACCCGGGCTGTAGCAGGCTAGGCAGGACTCCGGATAACATCGCGTGACATTTCCCCAAAGGGGACAGACACAGGAACGAGGTGAAACACATGCCGGCCAGTCAAGTGTTCCGAGCAGTAGTGCTGGGCTAGCAGGACTCCGGTGAACCGGGCTGTAGCGGACTACTATCGCTCAGAAGCACTAGACTTACATTTCCCCATTATGAAAGACTGCCAAGGATAAACAACTAGATAGTCGGATCCCACACATAGCAATACACGTTACACGTACGCATAACATGCAAGTATGTGCTGTACAACATGGCATCACAACATAACGCAAACTTATATAGATAAGGCCCAGAAGAGCCACATAGCATTAAATACAAACAGGGGTCACATGACCCATCATTCAGAGCATACAAGCAACAAGCAGAAGCATTACATGTCTGAGTACAGACAACTACAAAAGAAAAAGGCTGAAACGCCTGACTATCTACAACCTCCGATCAAGATCGTAGCTGAGGTATAAGCTACTTGTCGAAGTCCACGTAAACTAGTAAGACCGAAGTCTCCGCTGCAAAAACATAAATAAAGCAACATGAGTACAAAGGTACTCAGCAAGACTTACTTCAGATCCTATCATACATGCATTGTATCAAGAAGGTAATGTGGGGTTTAGTTGCAGCAAGCCAGCTTTGACTCTGTGGCTATCCTGTTCTACGACTGTTGGTAACTCTTTTGAAATGGCGCACACGAGTCCACTAATCACCACATCAATACACTACTATGGATTCATCCCCGTCTCACTACGAGAAGGCCATCCATAGCACTCACACTTATCTTGAGCATTTTATGGTATCCACTTCAAGTTGTCTATGTACCACGTAAGCATCCAAGAAGTCCATAACCGAGGACGCGGCTATTCGAATAGATCATGATAACCCTGCAGGGGTGTACTTCTTCACACACGCTCTCGCCACTTATCGCCCTGTACACGTCATGTACCTCGGCAACCTTCAAGCGGAAGCCAGGCGAGGGAGTCGGCCACGACCTGACTAACCACACAAGACTCTAGTCCAGGTTTATCGCCTATTCGGGTTCCATCCGCAAGGAGATCCGGCCGGGGTGTCGCTCACGGCCCCAAACGATGTGTGCAGGGTTACCAAGCCCACCTCGCCGGGTGGATCTACGCTTGGTACACCGTGCCACTTGTGCCTAGTCTGTCCCAAGCCCACCTGGCCGGGTGCCACTTGGTAGACTACTAACACTACCTACAATTACCAGAAACTATTTGCAACTCCTGGACAGAGATCAAGTTGGTTAATAAGTCGAGAGGGGCACTTAAGCATTCCAATGTGTGGTAGTAGCTAGTCATTGGACAACATACACAGAACTCGGTGCTTAAGGACGGTTCCAGTGAGACAACCCACCATGTACTCCTACATGGCCTCTCACCGCTACCTTTACCAAATCGTGTTCACACGCTTAACTCTCAGCATCAGAACATATCATATCACTCCAATCCATTCCCAATGAATCAGACCTGACACAACTCTAAGCAATAGCAGGCATGGCATGGTAGAAGCACAACATGGCTCAATCAACTCCTACACATGCTAGTGGGTTTCAACTATTTACTGTGGCAATGACAGGTCATGCAGAGGAATGGGTTCAACTACCGCAGCATAAAGTAGCAGTTGATTCGTTGTTGTCCTAATGCAATAAAAGAGAGCAGGAGCGAGAGTGGGACCATATCGGAATGAACAAGGGGGGTTTGCTTTCCTGGTAGATCAACAGGGGGGGCACTGCTCCTCTGACAGGTACTCTGGAACGGTCTCCGGAGCAGAACCTATCGAGAAGGAACGGTGTCGGCAATCAATACACAATCATATGCAACAATATGACGCATGAACATGGCATGAGAATGTGATGTTGTTTGAGCTAATGCAGCTAGAGTTTATTTGGTTGAAGTTCATATGAACCAAGGGTTCATATGCAAACCCCAAGTGAAGTATATAACATGCCATTATTACGTTTTCACTTATACAGCAAGTATAAGTTGGTTTTTCATGCATGAAACTAGCATAAATGGGTTCCTTGCATTTTTCTGATGATTTTCCATATATAACTTGTTTCAATCTGAGCTACGGTTGATTTGATATGAATTTTTGAAGTTTGAATCATTTTCTGGAATTTCCTGTTTAAAATTAAACCCAGAGAAATGAATAACTGCGTCAGCATTGCGTCATGCTTGCGTCAGCAAGTCAACAACGCTGACTGGGGTCAAACCTGACGTGTGGGGGCCACACGTCAGTGACACAGGGGCTAAACCCGGTCAAACCCGCACTGACCGGGGTTTGACCTGGCCCTAGGGCCCACGGTCAGTGGCTTAGGGTGGGTTTAGGCGGCAGGGTTAGCAGCTAATCACGGGGCCACGTCAGCCTCGCCGGAGTTGGCCGGCGATGACCAAACCGCGCGGCGGTGCTTCGCCGGAATGTGCTACAGGCGGCGGAAAGGCGCGCGGGGACTACCAAGCGGCAGCCCGCGCTCGACCGCATCCACCTGGGCATAGGGGAGGTCGCGGGGACGGCGGAGCTCGCCGGAGCAGGGCTCGCGGCGGCGGCCGGAGTTCGGTTGATGCGGGTTAGGCACTGCAGGGCGCTAGGGGGGCTGCGGTTAGGCGCGTTGGACTCGTGGGGGTGCGGTGAGCTCAGTGGTAAGCTTGGACGCGTGCTTGCACGGCCGTAGCCGCGGTGGCGACACGGCCGGCGGCGAGGAGCAATCGGCTCCGATGGCCATGGTGGCTAGAAAGCGCGGACGAGCACGGGGAGAGAGGGGAAAGAAACAAGGGCTCACAGCGAATCTAGTAGAGGCAATGGCGAGGCCGGGGAGGGACTGGAGCTCGCGAATTTGATGGAGATGGCCGGCGGTCCCGAGGTTGAAGAAGGCAACGATGGCGGTGAAGCAGGGCACCCGACGTCTCGTGGCTCGGCGATGAGGAAGAGGACGGCGAGGCGGAGCTCCTAGGCGCATCCGTGAGGCGTGCGGTGGCCGGTGGCCGCGGGGAAGCTCATCGGCGGTCTCGGGCGCTCGGGGTCGGTCGTGGGAGAGAGAGCAGAGGAGGGAGAGGGGCGCGAAGGAGAGAGGAGAGAAAGCCAGGGAGAGTGAGAGAGCGGTGGGCGTCGCGTGGCGACGCGCGGGACGTCCAGGCGTCGGGGGAGGGGAGCCAGGCAGGCTGGTGGCGTGGCGGCACGGCCGTGCGCGCGCGCCGGCCACACGCCTGGCCGACTGGCGCCAGGAGGACGATGGCGCGGGTGGGCTGGCCCAGCTGGGCCGCACAGGAGCTGGGCCGCAGGTAAGCACGGGTAAGTTTGCAAATTTGGTTTTCTTTTCTATTTTTTTCTGACATTTGTTTGATTTAATAAAATGCTAAATCATTTTATTTACTTATGCCAACTTTTGCAGGGGCTAATGGTATTATTCCAGAGCTCCTCAACAAATGGCACAATTTTTGGATATATAAAACATATATATTATTTATATATCCATTGCAAATAATTATTGCATTAATTCCAAATGCCCAAAATAAATATTTATGAGCTTCTAAAAATATTGGTTTGATTGTTACCTCTGTCCAATATTTTTAGAGAGTAACATGAACATTTTCTTGGACCTTTTTGGAGCACTTTTTATCTGGGTCATTTCCAGAAATAAAAACTGAGGGTTTCACAAGTCCCCATTTCAAAATTAAATGGAATTTAAACATGATGCACACATGACTAGCTAGCCTTGAGCATACCAGAACTAGGGATGTGACAATAGGGCACCATCTAAATCCGTTGAGACGATGCCTTATGAACTATGGTTTGGCAAGAAACCAAAGTTGTCGTTTCTTAAAGTTTGGGGCTGCGATGCTTATGTGAAAAAGCTTCAACCTGATAAGCTCGAATCCAAATCGGAGAAATGTGTCTTCATAGGATATCCAAAGGAAACTGTTGGATACACCTTCTATCACAGATCCGAAGGCAAGACTTTTGTTGCTAAGTTTGGAAACTTTCTAGAGAAGTAGTTTCTTTCGAAAGAAGTGAGTGGGAGGAAAGTAGAACTTGACGAGGTAATTGTACCTACTCCTTTATTGAGAAGTAGTACATCACAGAAAACTGTTTCTGCGACACCTACACCAATAATTGAGGAAGCTAATGATGATGATCATGAAACTTTAGATCAAGATACTACTGAACCTCGTAGATCAACCAGAGTGAGATCCGCACCAGAGTGGTACGGTAATCCTGTTCTGGAGGTCATGATATTAGATCATGATGAACCTACGAACTATGAAGAAGCGATGGTGAGCCCAGATTCCGCAAAGTGGCTTGAAGCCATGAAATCTGAGATGGGATCCATGTATGAGAACAAAGTATGGACTTTGGTTGACTTGCCTGATGATCGGCAAGCAATTGAGAACAAATGGATCTTTAAGAAGAAGACTGACGCTGATGGTAATGTTACTGTCTACAAAGCTCGACTTGTCGCAAAAGGTTTTCGACAAGTTCAAGGGATTGACTACGATGAGACTTTCTCACCCGCAGCGATGCTTAAGTCTGTCCGAATCATGTTAGCAATTGCCGCATTTTATGATTATGAAATTTGGCAGATGGATGTCAAAACTGCATTCCTGAATGGATTTCTGGAAGAAGAGTTGTATATGATGCAACCGGAAGGTTTTGTCGATCCAAAGGGAGCTAACAAAGTGTGCAAGCTCCAGCGATCCATTTATGGACTGGTGCAAGCCTCTCGGAGTTGGAATAAACGCTTTGATAGTGTGATCAAAGCATTTGGTTTTATACAGACTTTCGGTGAAGCTTGTATTTACAAGAAAGTGAGTGGGAGCTGTGTAGCATTTCTAATATTATATGTGGATGACATATTACTGATTGGAAATGATATAGAATTTCTGGATAGCATAAAGGGATACTTGAATAAAAGTTTTTCAATGAAAGACCTCGGAGAAGCTGCTTACATATTAGGCATAAAGATCTATAGAGATAGATCAAGACGCTTAATTGGACTTTCACAAAGCACATACCTTGACAAGATTTTGAAGAAGTTCAAAATGGATCAAGCAAAGAAAGGGTTCTTGCCTTTGTTACAAGGTGTGAGATTGAGTAAGACTCAAAGCCCGACCACTACAGAAGATAGAGAGAAAATGAAAGATGTTCCCTATGCTTCAGCCATAGGCTCTATCATGTATGCAATGCTGTGTACCAGACCTGATGTGTGCCTTGCTATAAGTTTAGCAGGGAGGTACCAAAGTAATCCAGGAGTGGATCACTGGACAGCGGTCAAGAACATCCTGAAATACCTGAAAAGGACTAAGGATATGTTTCTCATATATGGAGGTGACAAAGAGCTCACCGTAAGAGGTTACGTTGATGCAAGCTTTGACACTGATCCGGACGATTCTAAATCGCAAACCGGATACGTGTTTACATTAAACGGTGGAGCTGTCAGTTGGTGCAGTTCTAAACAAAGCATCGTAGCGGGATCTACATGTGAAGCGGAGTACATAGTTGCTTCGGAAGCAGCAAACGAAGGAGTCTGGATGAAGGAGTTCATATCCGATCTAGGTGTCATACCTAGTGCATCGGGTCCAATGAAAATCTTTTGTGACAATACTGGTGCAATTGCCTTGGCAAAGGAATCCATATTTCACAAAAGGACCAAACACATCAAGAGACGCTTCAACTCCATCCGGGATATAGTCCAGATGGGAGACATAGAGATTTGCAAGATACATACGGATCTGAATGTTGCAGACCCGTTGACTAAGCCTCTTCCACGAGCAAAACATGATCAGCACCAAGACTCCATGGGTGTTAGGATCATTACAGTGTAATCTAGATTATTGACTCTAGTGCAAGTGGGAGACTGAAGGAAATATGCCCTAGAGGCAATAATAAAGTTATTATTTATTTCCTTATATCATGATAAAGGTTTATTATTCATGCTAGAATTGTATTAACCGGAAACATAATACATGTGTGAATACATAGACAAACAGAGTGTCACTAGTATGCCTCTACTAGACTAGCTCGTTAATCAAACATGGTTATGTTTCCTAACCATGAACAAAGAGTTGTTATTTGATTAACGAGGTCACATCATTAGTTGAATGATCTGATTGACATGACCCATTATATTAGCTTAGCACCCGATCGTTTAGTATGTTGCTATTGCTTTATCCATGACTTATACATGTTCCTATGACTATGAGATTATGCAACTCCCGTTTGCCAGAGGAACACTTTGGGTACTACCAAACGTCACAACGTAACTGGGTGATTATAAAGGAGTACTACAGGTGTCTCCAATGGTAGATGTTGGGTTGGCGTATTTCGAGATTAGGATTTGTCACTCCGATCGTCGGAGAGGTATCTCTGGGCCCTCTCGGTAATGCACATCACTTAAGCCTTGCAAGCATTGCAACTAATGAGTTAGTTGCGGAATGATGTATTACGGAACGAGTAAAGAGACTTGCCGGTAATGAGATTGAACTAAGTATTGGATACTGACGATCGAATCTCGGACAAGTAACATACCGATGACAAAGGGAACAACGTATGTTGTTATGCAGTCTGACCGATAAAGATCTTCGTAGAATATGTAGGAGCCAATATGGGCATCCAGGTCCCGCTATTGGTTATTGACCGGAGACGTGTCTCGGTCATGTCTACATTGTTCTCGAACCGTAGGGTCCGCACGCTTAACGTTACGATGACAGTTATTATGAGTTTATGCATTTTGATGTACCGAAGGTTGTTCGGAGTCCCGGATGTGATCACGGACATGACGAGGAGTCCCGAAATGGTCGAGACGTAAAGATTGATATATTGGAAGCCTATGTTTGGACATCGAAAGTGATCCAGGTGAAATCAGGATTTTACCGGAATACCGGGAGGGTTACCGGAACCCCCCAGGAGTCAAATGGGCCATAGTGGGCCTTAGTGGAAAGGAGAAAGGGGCTGCCCTAGGTGGCCGCACGCCTCCCCCCTTCCCCTAGTCCTATTAGGACTAGGAGAGGTGGCCGGCCCCCTCTCTCTCTCTCCCCCTTTGAGGAATTCTATTCCAACTAGGATTGGGGGGGGGATCCTACTCCCGGAGGGAGTAGGACTCTCCTGGCGCGCCACCCTTGGCCGGCCAGCCCCTCCCCCTTGGATCCTTTATATACGGAGGCAGGGGGCACCCCAGAAACACACAAGTTGATCTTCGTGATCGTTCCTTAGCCGTGTGCGGTGCCCCCCTCCACCATATTCCACCTCGCTCATATCGTTGCAGTGCTTAGGCGAAGCCCTGCGCCGGTAATACATCAAGATCGTCACCACGCCGTCGTGCTGACGGAACTCTTCCCCGACGCTTTGCTGGATCGGAGCCCGGGGATCGTCATCGAGCTGAACATGTGCCAAGAACTCGGAGGTGCCGGAGTAACGGTGCTTGGATCGGTCGGATCGTGAAGACGTACGACTACATCAACCGCGTTGATATAACGCTTCCGCTTTCGGTCTACGAGGGTACGTAGACAACACTCTCCCCTGTCGTTGCTATGCATCACCATGATCTTGCGTGTGCGTAGGAATTTTTTTGAAATTACTACGTTCCCCAACAGGTAGCTAGCTAGAGTGGCTAGCAAGAGTACCTGCTGCTTGACCATGCACTGCTTCTTCTACTTGGAGTTCCATATCAACCTCTTCCTGGAGTTATATGTCAACTTCTTCTTGGAGTTCCATATCAACTTCTTCTCATGCAGGTGGAGTACTTTCTTGAGGTCCAGGTTCATCCTCTTCTGGTGGAGAACAATTCAGGTCAATGTTCATCATCTTCGTGATGTTGCTGATGCTGCTGCTAATTTACTGCTGTTGTTGCTGCTTGAGCTACTGCTGCTGCTACTCTATTTGCTGCTGGAGTACTTGCTTGAGCTATTGCTGCTAATTTGTTGATGGAGTACTTGATTGAGTGACTGTTGTTGCCATTGTGTTGCTACTGCTGTTGTTGTGTCGATGCTGCTCTTGCTTATATCTGCATGAACAAATCTATCAAATGACACAATCTTCAGTTTATATGGTTCAGAATTGGTTAGGTTTATAAGCTAAAACATCATATATGCATTTAAAATGGACAACATTTGTACAGTTCATTTCCTGTAGAATAATGTGAATATGGTTCCTGTTTGAAGAATTACCTGCTGAATTTATATGGTGTAGTTTCTGAATAAGAGTACTAATGCAGAATAGTGTGAATTTATATGCATTAGCTTATTCAGCTATAGAGATTCATATACATTTGCCCAGTTTGACCAAATAAATTTGAACTCTGTAATACTCCGTTAGAGAAAAATTATATGGAGTATCATTAGATGCCGTTGTACAGATTCATAGTAATGTTGCTGTAGAGACAAAATGCTCCTTCATGGTACTCCTCCTTTTATTTATATAGAAATGCAGGAGTACTCTAGAATCATTCAACTGATCCATTTCTAAATTTTGTGTCAATCTGCTGAATCTAGTAATCCTTGGCATTTTGTAGACGCGTACGGTTCACTTGATTCGGGTGGGAACATTACAATCAAGTGGGCACTGGAAAGATCATCTGATGAATTGTTTGAAGTTAAGACTAATTCAATTCAGTCTATTTGAAGTTAAGACAATTTTCTTCGGCATTTCACTAGATGTGGTGTTAATGACCTAAAGATTTTATCAGATTATCCACCATTCATCCTGTAACCGGACTGGCAAATACTGTTGAATATGTTCAGAAGCAGAAAATGGAACAAAGGAAAACATCACATGCTCTGACCAGATTAATTTCCAACTTAGCTAGATGCCTAGCCTAGTTATGAGAATCGACCATATTAATTTCCAACTCAGCTAGTTCCTTGCTATGGAGATAGAGGAGTCGTAGGTTGGGCATCGCCCCCTCCTCAAATCCCAGGTACGCCATAACATCTTCTTGTCTCCCCTATCAGTTCAGTTCAGTTTGTTTGAAGCTAAGATCAATTCAGTGCATGCCCCTATCACTACAGAAGTGCACATCTGCTTTCTCATTCTTTCATGAGAAAATTTCATGAAAAGAATCTTCCATAAGAACACAACGATTTGGTTTTTTTCAAATGCAGGAGTACTCTATGGATTACAGAAGAATTGATTTGTAAGATTGCCCACCAGTGATACTATGCAGAAAATTGTGAAATTAGTCTGACTTGTACTCCAATCGATTTGTAAGATTGCACACAAGAATTGATTTGAGTTTGTCGGCGTTCTGGGAACGGGGGTCCCCAGACTTGCCTGCCTGTAGCCTGCGGCGTGGCTCAAAGGGGGGCCCAGCACGGCCCGTCTTCATCAACACAGACCCAAGACCCTCGCGAGGGGCCAAGCCTCGCGGGGCGGACGACACGGAGCTTCCTCAGGCACGGCCTCATCAGGCTGGCTCGCGAGGAGGCGGAGAGATCAAGGCGGGGTACCTCACGAGGTGCCCGTGACGCAAGCCATGACGACCAAGGCCGCCAGGCGGGCGCCAGCCCGCGCAGTGTCCTACTTTCCTCTTTGGTGCAAAGGGAGCAAGCGCAGACGAGAGCATCAAGCAAAGGCACCCGTTTCGGTGCAACGAGACCAAGACCAGCCCAACGGCAGGGAGGAAGTCATTGTAGAGCCCAAGCCAGCGTCACCACTAGAGCCTTTGGCAGGCGAGGACCAACTTTAGTCAGGATAAGTGTACCAGATGTTCCCCTTCAAAATGACCAATTGTTGGTGCCCTTCCTGCTCAATATTTGGGAAGAGGCCCAGGGCCTTTGCCTATAAATAGAGCTAGCCACCACAGAGTAGTGGCAGAGGGAAAAACAATCGGATAGAGAGCCCAAGTAGTTCATCGCACCAGCTCAAGAACACCCCTCGCGAGGTTGTTCTTCCCCTATACTGTTCATCATCAGCCCCAGAGGCAATCCACCACACCACACACTTGAGTAGGGTATTACACCACAACAGTGGCCCGAACCAGTATAAACCCTGTGTCTCTTGTGTTGTTCTTTCCATATCTTAGATCTTAGCGAGGCGGTGGGGTGCAGGTAGGTAGAAGGCGAAATCTCCACGCGCACCCTAGTGTTCGAACCTCAAGGGTCTGCCGGAACCCGAAATCCGACATTTGGCGCGCCAGGTAGGGGTGCGCCGGAATTCTTCTTCCACCGCCATGATCTCCTCCGACCATCGCGTCCATGTCTGACGCTCGTCGGGCCCGCGCCGAGCGCCGAGCCGCTCTCGCTTCCGCGTCGCCCAGACGGCTCCTGTCAGTGAGCGTCCTCGCCGTTCCCCGTCACCTGCCATCAACGCCGCCACCGGCCCAGCAGGAAACGAGCAGCAAGCATCGTCTCAGCATCCGTCTGTGCGGCAAGACGGCCGCACTGCTACTCCCTCGCTCACCCCAGCTGGTTCTTCGTCCTGCGCGCTCCGCGCACCCATGGAGGCTTGAGCTGCGCTCATCACGGCAAACGAGCTCCTGCGCTACCGTCCAGTCAACGACGTCTACGAAGAATGGTTCGACCGCGTCGCCGAGCTCGTCCGCGCCGTAGGGGGCTCTCCTGCGCCGTCCTTTCCGCTGCACCGCACCCCGCCCTGCGCGGGCGACGAAGCTCCGGGGGTGCCCCAGCCGCCTCCTCCTCAAGAAGGTGCCCTGGCTCCAAGGCGCGTGGCCCCTGGGAGGAACCCGCTCCGTCAGGTGCGAGCGCGGCAAGAGCAGAGCTGCCAAGAAGTCCCTCGCCCGCAAGAAGCTGCTCGGGCGCTCCCTGCTCCAGCACGTCGCAACCATGCTCCTGCTCCCGCACGTCAAGACCCCGCACTGCTCCCAGCTGCAGCGCATGGGGACCTGCAAGACCAAGCTCTCCGTCACCCAAGGCCTCCCGTGGCCACAGCAGGCTGCCGTGCCTTCACCACCGAGCTACGCAGCATCGCGTGGCCCGGCAAGTTCAAGCCAGACCTACCTCCTCGTTATGACAGCACGGCCGACCCTGCGGAGTTCCTCCATCTCTATGAGCTGGGCATTGAAGCTGCCAACGGAGACGAGAAGGTCATGGCGAACTGGTTTCCCATGGCGCTCAAGGACGAGGCCCGCACCTGGCTCCTGAACCTGGCTCCAGGCACGATCTCCTCCTGGGACGAGATGCGCACCCGCTTCATCGCCAACTTCCAAGGTACTCGCAGCCGGCCACCCACCGTGAGCGACATGCGCCGCATCAAGCAACAACCCGGAGAGACCCTGCAGAAGTACATACAGCGCTTAACGCACGCCTCAAGATTCCCAAGGTGACCGAGGAGGCCATCATCTCAGCCTTCTCCGACGGCGTGCGAGACGTCAAGATGAAGGAGGAGCTGGCGATGCATGAAGACCTGTGCACTTCCTTGGAGCAGTTCAACTTGGAGACCAAGTGCGCCAGGGCTGAGGAAGGGCGTCTCTCCCTCCTCGACCTGCCTGCCGCAGACCCAGAAGAGAAGAAGGCCAAGGCCAAGGATGTGAAGCGCAAGGGGGCTGCCGTGCTCGCGGCAGAACCAGACACCAAGTGGGGCAGAGATCAGCCTGCGTCTTCCAAGGGCAGTCGGTACTGTGTGTACCACGACCTCCACACCCACAACACCAACGAATGTCAAGAGCTCCGAGCCGTGTGAGAAGGAAGGATCAGCCGTCGTCCCGACCGCGGTGACCGGGGCTACGGCCGAGGAGGAGGAAGAAACGCAGGACGCTGGGAAGACCGCGGCCCGTGCCAAGGGTGGCGCGATCGACTTCGCGAGGACCGCTGGCAAGACCCGCCTCGCGAGGGAGACTGGAGGGATCAGCCTCGCGAGGATCGCCCGCAAGGCAACGCAAGCCTCCCTCCGCTGGCGCCGCAGCCAAGGAGAAACGAGGACCGCCATCAGGACGAGGGGGCTGGGGTCTTCCAGGAGCCGCGCGCGATCGCCTGCATCCTGGGCGGGGCTCAAGCCCCAGCCTCTTAGCGCATCTTCAAGCAGTTCGCCCGCGAAGTAAATGCAGTCCTCCCTAAGCTCGAAGCCACGCGCCCTCTCAGGTGGTCGGCGTGCGCCATCACATTCAGCTCAGCGGATCAGCTCAAGTGTGCGGCCACAGCCGGAGTCCTCCCGATGCTTTGTTCCCCAATCATCAGCAACATGCTGGTCGCCAGGACCCTCATCGATGGCGGAGCAGGGCTCAACGTCATGTCCGTGGAAACATTCAACAATCTCCAAGTGCCCTACAACCAGCTTCAGCCAACCAAGCCTTTCTCCGGAGTCACCAACGGCTCCACGGTCCCGATTGGGCAGGTCCGCCTGCCTGTCACCTTCGGGGCACGCGACAACTACCGCACCGAGCTCATCGACTTCGACATCGCTCACATTCGCTTGTCGTACAACGCTATCCTTGGGTACCCAGCGCTAGCCAAGTTCATGGCTGTAACTCACCACGGCTACAACGTCCTCAAGATGCCAGGAAGTGGCGGAGTCATCATGGTGCCTTGTGAAGAGAAGGATGCGGTGTGTTCCCTGGAACGAGCCTTTCAGGCCGCATCACTGAAAGACCCGGATCGCGGAAGCAGGAGGCTTCCCGAGACCACCCCCAAGAAGAAGAAGACATCGTCCGGCCCGGCCCCTCAGGAGGCAGGCCCCTCAGGGCCCGCGCCTGCCCAGAGGGAACCTCCTTCCATCGCATAGGAAAGCGCGCCCGGCGCCCTCCTCAGGTAGGGCTCGGGAGCTCTCCCCTGGAGGGCCACCGACCTAGCTAAGGTCACGAGGGAGGCGCTTGGGCACCGCATGGAGGCGTGTTTCGAAGCACGTTTCCCTCAAGAAGGAGCAAGACAAGGAGGGCCAGACCCTCAGGAGTTCGTCAGCAAGGCCATTCAGGAGCTACAGGAGTCAAGAGTCATGAGAGGCGGCCGCCGCCTACCAGCTGTGGCTCCCCATCCAGGCGAGGATGGTGGGCTGCGCGTCTGCATCGACATACCAGGGCTCAATCGAGTCGCCTCTCTGGAGCACCTCTGGCCCTCGCGAGTGGGGCGCTGCGAAGGTCCACCCCACAGCTACATTCGCATGCCTTACGGCTTGCCGAACGCGGCTGCCACGTACCAGCGCCTCATGAGGGGCATCACAGAGGCTCAAGAGGCCAGGCGTTCCGCAGCCTTGGCGGAGATGGAGATGGTCCGCGAGGAGCCACCAATGCCTCCGGAGCCTCCCGAGGCCCCTGGGCCTGGGGGCTCCTGAGGATCGGCTTCCGCAGCCCACCGAGTCTGCTACACCAACATTCCTTCGTCCTCAACATCATTAGGTGACATCTTTCAAGTTTCATTTCCAACTGGGAGTGCCCCCCAGGGCTGCATTATTCCCAGGCCGCGTGGGTCCGTCCCTGCGGCATGTATCCCTTTTATTTCATGTTGTTAGCTTACTTTGTTGGGGGCGCCCCTCGGGCTGCATCATCCCCAAGTCACTCGGGCCTGACCCAGTGATGTCCGCCTTCCCAGCATCTATTTGAATGAATCCACTTCTTCGCGGCTAATGTGTTTGACCTAGTTGCCCTCTCAACTGACGACAACTGACGGAGTTGTTCCCAAAACGGCACGACGCTTGCGCATGGGTCCGTCCATGCAACGCCGACAAACCTGAATGGCTGAGCTCTGGCCGCGGCAGCCCCGCATGGCGCCACCTCGTCAAGCCTTCAGTGCCTCATCGCCCCTCGGAAGCATCCAACGGCTGACTTTCAATTGTCATGGGAACCCCTCGTTCTTTCTATGATGGGTCTACAGGATCTCCTAAAGGAGCTGCATCAGGCGAGGCCCTTGCGGTGCCTCCTTCACTCTCGTCCGCGCGAACCGCTTGCATGTTAAAGGGGGGTACCTGAGCATCGCGACTCAAGGCTCTTACTGCCTCTCCAGCCCTCACCCTCTGGCCTTGTCCACGGCATCGTGACCTGGCATACCAGCGACGGCTGAGACTCGCTCGAGGGCCGGGACCCGAGGACGTAGAGCAGAAAGGGGAGCAAACGCAAGAGAGGAGGGGCACGCGAGGACCTTGCCGAGCAACCTCGCGCCTGCCGATGCATGGACCCGGTGACACACCAGGGAGCGGTCCCTGATTCTCGAGATAAGTCACCACCCAGAAGCACCAGCTATCGTGGCACCGTCCCCGCACCTAATGCAATCCCGTGTTAGCGACGCCGCTCTCCTTTCTCACCGAACGGCGGCTGCTTGAGCGCCAAAGGGGACCTCTTGAGCATCGCGACTCAGGGGCTCTTACCGGACCCCGGGTCGCTCACCTCCTGGCCTTGACCATGGCATCGCGACCTGGCATTCCAGCGACGGCTGAAGCCGCCTCGGGACTGGGACCTGTCGGCGCAGAGCACCAAGCCCTCGTGAGGTTTGAAAGGGAGAACTGAGCTAAGACGGAATGAGCAACTCGCACAATTTTACGACAAGGGTTATCTTAACAAACAGGATCACAGGCACCTTACAAGCCCCCACGGGACGCGTCTTTGATTCCTCGCAGGGAATAGATCCTAAAAGGACGCTAACTACACGCGCCCCTGCAAAAGACACCATCATCAACAGTGGGCCGTCAAGCACCGGCGCCAACCCCATCCAGATCAAAGTCGGCGACAGCCTGACAAGCCCGCCCTGCTCCAGGAGCGGCGCCGGCTCGGGGGCTCGTAGCTGTCGTCGCTCATCTCCGGAGTCGCGAAGAGCTCGCCGGAGTAGCTGGATCCTCCGACGCCTCCGCCGCCTGAGGAGCCGCCAAGGGAGCGGTCGGCGGGCCCAGTCCTCGTCGTAGCAGGGTCCCGACCACCTCTCCCGGGGCAGCACTCCAGCCGGTGCCCGTTCGCGTCGAAGACCTTGATGAACATCACCGAAGCACTGTCGTACTCCAAGTGGATCGCGAAGGCGCCTCTTGTCCTGCAGACCCGGGCGATTTCGCCCCAGCCTCGAGTCATGAAGACCTCGCCCGGGGCAACGACCGCGACCTCTGCCTCGGTCGCGAGGGTGCTACAGCCGGCGTGCTGCAGCCAAAGCTCCAGGAGTCCTCCCTGTGGGATGATGGAGGTGAAGAAGGGAGGAAGGCGAATCCAAGACTGAGGAGGCATGGCGGCTTGGAGCACGAATTCTCTAGAGGAGCCCTCGGTGTGGACCCCAGGAGGGACGACCCACACCTTCATGACCCGTCGGCGCCGACGGAGGCACCGCCCGTGGCGATCGGTATCGACTCCTTCAGAGCCCTCGATGTGGGCGTACAAGGGAAGCGGGAACCCCGGCGGTGGCCACTCGCACCAGGGCCTCGACACCACCTGATGGGGCCCCTCGTCCCGGCGGCAGAGGGTAAGACGTTTCTTCGGCGGGAGCGGGTCTGGTTCCTCTCGGGGAGCCTTTCCCTTCTCTGACGCCGAGAACCGGCGGATCGGAGCCATCGCAGCAAGACAAAGCAAGGACCGGGAAGAAGGAGAAGCAAGAAGAGATGGACTGGAAGGGGACTTGTCCAATCCGTGCAGTTGCCGAGGCGTCATGGGGAAGTGGAGGCGCTCACGTTCAATCAACCGCCACGCGGCGCCCAAGGCCACACGCTGTTAGGGCCCACGGCGCTTCGCCCTTGCCCTTTCGCCTCCCTGCACGGCCAAGTCCGGACGCACCTTGGGCCCGGGGGCTACTGTCGGCGTTCTGGGAACGGGGGTCCCCAGACTTGCCTGCCTGCGGCCTGCGGCGTGGCTCAAAGGGGAGTCCTGCACGGCCCATCTTCATCAACACAGACCAAAGACCCTCGCGGGGCGGATGACACAAAGCTTCCTCAGGCACGACCTCATCAGGCTGGCTCGCGAGGAGGCGGAGAGATCAAGGCGGGGTACCTCACGAGGTGCCCGTGATGCAAGCCATGACGACCAAGGGCGCTAGGCGGGCGCCAGCCCGAGCAGTGTCCTCCTTTCCACTTTGGTGCAAAGGGAGCAAGCGCAGGCGAGAGCATCAAGCAAAGGCACCCGTTTCGGTGCAATGAGACCAAGACCAGCCCAACGGCAGGGAGGAAGTCATTGTGGAGCCCAAGCCAGCGTCACCACCAGAGCCATTGGCAGGCGAGGACCAACTTTTGTCAGGATAAGTGTACCAGATGTTCCCCTTCAAAATGGCCAATTGTTGGCGCCCTTCCTGCTCAATATTTGGGAAGAGGCCTAGGGCCTTTGCCTATAAATAGAGCTAGCCACCACAGAGTAGTGGCAGAGGGAAAAACAATCGGATAGAGAGCCCAAGTAGTTCATCGCACCAGCTCAAGAAGACCCCTCGCGAGGTTGTTCTTCCCCTGTACTGTTCATCATCAGCCCCAGAGGCAATCCACCACACCACACACTGGAGTAGGGTATTACACCACAACGGTGGCCCGAACTAGTATAAACCTTGTGTCTCTTGTGCTGTTCTTTCCATAGCTTAGATCTTAGCAAGGCGGTGGGGTGCAGGTAGGTAGAAGGCGAAATCTCCGCGCGCACCCCAGTGTTCGAACCTCAAGGGTCCGCCGGAAACCGAAATCCGACAGAGTTCTACTATTGTGCAAGGGGAGAGGCGAGGAGAACCTGCCTGGAAGCAACGTGTTGCGGCGGCGGCGAGCTAGGTGGGCTGGGCGCGGCGAGGACCAATCTGGGGTGGCGACGACCAAGCTGGGCGGGGGCGGCAACCAAGAGGGCGCATCGGCGGCTAAGCTGGGCGGGCGCAGCAGCAACCAAGCGGGCGCAGCGGAGTCCAAACTGGGCAGTTGGGCTCGGGACCGAGCGCCTGGACGAAGGGGCGAGTGCCTATAGGCGGGGCCCGAGCGCTTGGATGAAGAGGACGACGCGAGCTCCTGTAGGAGGAAGACGACACGCTGGAGAAGGATGCTAGAGAAGGAAGACGAGTGACCTCCTGTAGGAAGAAGACGACGCGAGCTCTGGAGGAGGAAGACGACTCAAATTTCAAATCGAGGGTAAAACTGTCCACTTCTCCATTTGTCATTTGTTGCTGAAAATTGTAAACGCTCTTATAAAAGTTTATAGAGGGAGTAACTTCTAATGAATAAGTAACGATTCATCACAGCAATGATGTAAAAGCATAGACTCTATTGAAAACCAGCAAACTATGTTCTCAGTCAACTTTTTTTTTTTGAGGAACCGGCAGGAGCACTGCCTTTTCATATAAGAAGGAGAATAAAGTTTATGTACAAGAGTGTTCCGGTTTTCTGAGAGAAACCGGACAAAAATCCCTAGGAGCTAATCAACCGATACCAGCTGCCACCTGTGCTCGGCCAAAGGCCAAAGTCCTTTGCTTGATGTCGTCAAAGGCAATAGCTGCTACCTCTAGGTGCGTGAGGCGAGTTCCATTGAAGATGCGTCGGTTTCGCTCCTTCCAGATGTTCCAGATGGTGTAAAGGAAGTGGCCGCTCCGCCTTCTTCCGTCGTCCTTGGGCAAATTGGTGGTGAACGAATCCCACCAGTCCGAAATCCCCATCAAAGGGGGCAACGTGGGCATGGCCCCAAAATCCTCTCCCGTCCACACCTGGACGTGAAACCAAACTGCGGTGGCAAATAGGCAGTCCTTGCAGAGATGAGTGGCCGTCTCCGGTGCCCCAAGGCAAAGGGGGCAGCAAGGGTCGTGTGGCCAGCCACGAATGGCTAGCATGTTGGCCGTGAGGATTTTTCCGTGGAGCACAAGCCAGGCTAAGAACTTGCATTTTGGCTCAGCGTGTGCCTCCCAAATCTTGGCTGGGGAGAACCTGGGACAGGATGCAGAGAACTGGGTCGCGTAGGCCGAAGCAGCAGAGTATATGCCATTTGGGGTCCACCTCCAAGTGATGGAATCCTCCTGGTCCGGGTTCAACTCAACCTGAGAGATAGCTGATGCGAGGGCAATGAACTCCTGCAGATGGGTAGGCGATGAAAGACGGGCCACCGATCTGATCCAGTTCTCCTCCTGGATCTCCTTCATCACAGTTCTCCTCTTCCTGGTGGCAATTTTGTACAGCTCCGGGAAGGCCCAGGACAGGGGCCCCCGTCCTGCCCAGTCGTCGTGCCAGAATAAGGATTTTCTCCCATTACCCAAGGAGATGGTGGTAGAAGCCCTGAAGAGCGCCATATCCGTCTCATCGCAGGGCACCACAGAGCCC
The DNA here is from genome assembly GCA_032464435.1 of Aegilops umbellulata. NCBI lineage: Eukaryota > Viridiplantae > Streptophyta > Magnoliopsida > Poales > Poaceae > Aegilops > Aegilops umbellulata. Next base: position 446,314,932 of record CP136057.1, read on the forward strand.
ACCCATTGGCGGCCAGGATCAGTCCACATAAGCCAAGGCCAGCGTAGCCGGAGCGCCCGACCAAATCTCTCGAGGTTAGTGATTCCCAGGCCTCCCATGGGCTTAGGCTGGCAGACAGTCTTCCAGTTGACCAGAGAGTGTCCGCCAGATGTGTGTTTCGAGTCTTCTCCACACCAGATGAAGTTACGAGTGATCTTACTGAGCTTCTGGATTGCCGAAGTGGGAAGCGAGAGCACAGTGAGGTGATGATTTGCGATGGCGCACAATACGGACTTCGCAAGGGAGACCCTGCCTCGTCGCGCCAGGTTCTTCCCCTTCCAGCCCGGCAACCGGCCCATTGCCTTGTTGAGAAGAGGTTGGAGGCCAACCCTTCTGAGCCACCTGGTATGTAGTGGGAGACCTAGGTATCGGCTGGGGAACGAAGCCAGCTTTGCCGGGAAGGCCGAGAGGATTGCCGGGAGATCGATGTCCTGGCAACGAATGGGGAACACCTCGGTCTTGCTGACGTTTGTGACGAGGCCCAATGCATCCCCAAAACAGGCAAGGATCCTAGCGATGGCGTCGATCTCCTCTTTGACCGGGTTAGCAAAGATGCCCGCATCGTCTGCATAGAGAGAAACCCTGCAGGAGGCTGTCCGCGCCCTGATGGGCTTGAGGATCCCGGCCTGGGAAGCTGCCCGAAACATAAGTTGCAGAGGATCGATGGCCAGAATGAAGAGCATAGGCGACACCGGGTCGCCCTGGCGAAGGCCTTTTCCATGTACGAATGGGGTTCCCGGCCCCCCATTTAATAGCACGTTTGAGGAAGATGCAGCGAGGGCCATGCAGATCCATTCCCGCTAGCGCTGCCCAAATCCCAACTGTTGCAGCACCTCCAGGAGGTAAGCCCAACCCACAGAGTCGAAAGCCTTGGAGATGTCGAGCTTGAGGAAAAGGCCTGGCGTTGAAGAGCGGTGCAATTCTTTGATCAAGTTTTGCACGTGTAGGAAATTATTGTGGATGCACCGTTTCTACACAAAGGCACTCTGGCACTTGGAAACCAGCGACGGAAGTAGAGGGGCTAGTCGGTTAGCCAACAGCTTGGAGAAGATCTTGGAGATGTTGTGTATCAAACTGATTGGGAGGTAGTCGCCAATCAAGGATGCGCCGGCTTTTTTGGGAGCAGAATAATGTTGGCAGAATTGATCAGGCCAGCGCAGTCGCCTCTCAGGTTCACGAGCTGCATCACCGCAGACACGACATTAACTTTGATGATATCCCAGCATGATTTGAAGAAGGCGTCGATGACACCATCAGGGCCCGGGGCCTTGACCGAAGGTAAGGATAATACCGCCTCCTTAATCTCTGCCTCGTCGAATGGAGCGTCCAGAGCCAATAGGTCGTGGCGTTGCATCCCGATGTTCTCCCAGACAATGGACTTGGTGCGCAGGGCAGGCGTGCCGATGTTAGCCTAGAAGTGGTCCAGAAGGGCCCGTTCCTTGTCCTGTCTGGTAATTGCCAGCCCCGAGGTGGTGGTGATTGTCTGGATGAAGTTCTTACGACTTCGTCCGTTCGCTCGAGCATGGAAAAGCTTTGTGGTGGCATCCCCGAGTCGGATCCAGTTGAGCCGAGAACGCTGTCTCAGCTTGATTTATGAATGGCGAGGAGCCCCAAGTACGAGGCCTTAAGTTGTTTACGCAATTCCCTCTCCGATTCCGAGAGCGGTCTTCCCTCCTCAGCAACATCCAGGCGCCAGATGATCTCCTTGGAAACTGCGATCTGGGAGCCAAGCATCCCGACCTTTTCCTTTTGCCACTTGCGCAGGGCCTTCGCGGTCCGACAAAGCTTGATGTGAATCTTGCGGATGGCATCCCGGGCCTGAACAAGTTTGTTCCATGCCAAGGCAACGGTGTCCTGGAAGCCCGGGAGATGAAGCCAGAATTCCTCGAATTTAAAGGAAGGCTTTCTCGAGTTGTCGACGCACCCCTGAAGATATAATGGAGCATGATCCAAGCAAGCTGTGGTGATAGCCTGAAGGTGTGCAATGGGAAAGAGCATGTCCCAATCGTCGGAGTGGAACACGTGGTCAATCTTGGTAAGGACCGGGTTGGCCTGCGCATTTGACCAGGTGAAATGGCGCCCGCCTAGGTGAATCTCCTTTAGCTGCAAGAAATCAAGAGCCTTTTGGCAAGGGTGAAACTATGAAGCAATTTTAGGTTTGTATGCTCAATCTCTTA